>CM040243.1:199274700-199984857 GCA_022545495.1 Chrysanthemum lavandulifolium | reverse complement strand
AGAAATTTTAAAAATTTTTTTCTTTTCTAAAACCCTTAAACGTCTATTAAATTTTCTAAAATTTCCCAAAAGCAAAAAAGGAAAGTTAAATTTCCATTAAAATTCAAAATAAACCCCAACCTTTTCCCCAATTTAAAAACCCCCCTTTTTCCCATTTTTTTTAATTTTTGGGGGTTAAAATTTAATTTATGAATTCCCTTTTAAAAGAAAGGGAAAAAAGGGGGAAAAAAAAGTTTGACTGAAAAAAGGGTTAAAAAGGGAAAATGACAAAGTTAAAAAAAATTCATTAATTTTTTAAATCTTTTTAATAAAAATAAACAAAATTTTCTTCCCTTTTTTAAAAAACTTTAAATTCCTAAATTGATTTAAAAATTTCCCTTAAAGCTGGTTTTTGATTTTTTTAAAACTAATTTTTAAATTTCAAATTGGGGTTTTTTTTAAAAATTTGTTTAATTTTGGGGGGTTTTAAATTTAAATTTGGGTTAAAAGATTTAAAGGGGAAAAAAGGAAAATTTTGAAAAGGGAAAAATTTCGGGTTTAAGGGAAAAATTTTTGGGTGGTTTTATAATTTGGGGCCAAATTTAACTTTTTAAAAAATTTGGAAAAATTTTCTTTTAGGGACATTTGTTTCAAAAAAGTTTAAAATTCAAAAAGTATTTTTTTTAAATTTAACAAAATTTTTTTAAAAATTTTAAATTTTTGGTTTTAAAAAAAAATTTGGATTTTTTTTTTTTTTAAAAAATTTGCAAAAACAAACCCAAAAATTAGCCGAATTTGCAAAAAAAATTTTTTTTAAAAAAAAAAATTTTTAAAGAAAAAATTTTTTTAAAAAAATTAAGCCCAAAATATGGGCTTTTAAAAAAAACCAAAAAATTAAACCTTTACCATGGGCAAACCCCTTGGGGTTGGAAAATAAAAAAAAAAATAAAGAACAAAAAAAAAGTTTAAAATTAAACAAAAAAAAATAAAGAGAAAAAATTAAAAAACAAAATTTGGGTTTGACCAAAAAATTAAAAACGGTAAAATTTTAAAAAATATTTTTAAATTTTAAATAAAAAAATGAAAAAATTAAAAACCAAAATAATTAGTTTTAAAAAATTTAAAAAAAACTTTTTAAATTTTTAAAAATTTTTTTTTCAAGGGGTTTATAAGCCTCCCAAACTTTTCTTTCCAAAACTAAATAAATTTTTAAAAACTCCCAAAATTCCAATTTTAAAACATTTGGAAAAGCCCATTTTTCCCCAACCTTTTTTTATCCGCAAAACATTTGCCCCTCCCCTTTTAAACACAAAATTTGAAATTTGGTAATTTTAACTAAACAAAGAAAATTTCCTTCTTTTCAAATTAAAACCCCTTTCCCTTTTTTTTCAAACCCAAATCTTTTAAATCAAACCTTTTTAATAATTCCCCTAATTTTTTCAAACCCGGGCCCTTCCCCAAGATTTTACCCACCCGGTTTTTAGTCTAACCCTTTTTGGCCAATGTTTTTTTTTTAATATGATCTACAAAATTCATAAAAGAAACTAGACCAGTTGAACTTATAAAACCCAAAGTTTTACTTGATTTGGCCCAAAAATCGAATCAAGGAAAAATCTTCTCGATTTGGTGGCGAGATTTCACTGTTTTTACTTTAGGCAGTAATGAAAAGTTTGACTTTTATGAATTTTAATCTTGATTTGTGGTGAGATTGATGTTATATGATTAAATGAAACTATATTAGGCTATTCTCGATTTACGAACATGAATCAATCTTTTGATATTCCTAAATCTCAACAGATTAAGAAATGAGGACAAGTTTAAAGTAATTTTGACTTTAAGCTTATGCGAAACAAGTTTTGTGAGATATGATTCTAGTGACACTAATTGAGATTACATAGGCGAGTTTAAGCAAAACCAAAGCTCAAGCCTTATTATGCTCTTGATCAAACACTACTTTAGACACCGATTTTATGAATTAAAAGCAGTTGTTACTAGATTAATCTAAAGCGACATTAAACAAAGATCAAATATGACTAATTATGACTAAACTACTCGGGTTCAAGCAGCAGTTGAGAGAATAGTGTATAAATGTTTAGGAGCGATTTCAACACTTACAAAGGTCTGTCGCAATGACATGTAAAGCAGCAAGTATCACTATCCTAAACCATTTCAACCCAAATCTCACCAAGAATCAACCCAAATACAACCTTGCATCACCCATATCCAATCTCATACCCATTTTGCTTCCTCGATTGACTTTCGTTGACTTTTTAGCACTTTTGATTGAAGCTGTTTCTAAAGCTTACTAAAAGCTATAATGAGCTTAAATAAGCTGTTTGATCTTAAATGAAGCTTATTGAAGCTTGAACATAAGAGTTGGAAATTGAATTTTGCAACAGATGAACCATAGAGCATGAAATGTTAATACAATTTGAATTGGCACTTGAAAGCAGTTTTAATACACTTAGATAACTTAATTTGATATAATGAAACAAAGATTACGACTTAGAGCTTAATTAAAAATATAAACATGAAATCGACATACATATGAAATAAAAATCTAAGTACTACCTCTTCTCTCTTCTTCTTCCTCTTTTATATGCAAACTGCTTTCCACGTGTCCTCGATTGATTCCGCTAAAAATCTAAGCCATTGGATGTCTTGAGCTCATTTTGGCCATTGGATCATTTTGGCGGGAAAACTGTTTTGAACTCGTATACGAATTTGCAACTAGGGGGTGGCATTTATTGTGGTGTGAAAGGTTGGTGGATGTGATGATGAGGGGAAGGATAAGGAGATAAGGTGATGGGAGAGGCTTGGTCGGTGGGAAGAAGCGCGGTGGGCGGTGGGAGGAAAGGGTATAAAGTTTGTTGGTGTTTGACCAAGGGTTCAAAAAGGGTAATGAGGGGTCAAAGGTGTATAATGGCGGGGTCCAATTCTATTTTGACGAGGCTTGGTTTTAATAATGATAAGGACCAAATGCAATTTCGATTTTTGAAGGACCATTTCGCCAACTTCTCAAAACTGTTTTAAGGGATCAAAATTGACAAGTTTCAATAGTACAAGGACTATTTTGACATTTTCAAATTTCAAGGACTATTTTGACAATTTTCAAAGTTTAGGGACCTAAGTTGTAATTTTGCAAATTTAAATCTCAAGGACCAATTTTGACAACTTAAGAATCCTAGGGACTTAAAATGATATTTTTCTTTATTTTGATTTACGAGGGACTGTTTTGACAACTTTTGAAACTTGGGGACTAAAGCGCCAATTATGCAAACTTGATCGTTTTCACGGATTTTGATATTTTGCATTTAAAACACATAAAACACTTATTTGTGATATTTTATCATTTTGATGCATTTCGAGTATTTTCATATGTTTTGCGGTTTAAATGGTACAAAATGATGAGTATTTAGACACTCATCAATCCCCACTAAGATATTGCTAGTCCTAGCAATGTTTTGAGAAAAATTAATGGATTTCATCTCTTTACCAAAATCCATTACTTTTGGAGTAGCCAAATGTTTCGATTCGGTAAGAACCTTGGTACACAGATAACCAAATGATTTTGAGCAAATCACCGACTTTCAATGGTTTGATTTGTCTTTACGGAAGTCGTTTGCTACGGACTAGCCAACTCTTAGATAAATTATCAATATTATCTTTGGTGGTGATTACCAATTATGGTTTTTCCTTGCCTTTACCACAAGCCATAAACTTGCGGGCTATCCAACTCTTTACTAATTAAAGATATGGTGAGTTGAACACCATACAATTTTGGGCAAATTGCAAGCCGTCAACGGTTTGAGATATCTTTACCAAGAGCCGTTTGCTCTGGATTAGCCAATCCTTTTGTTTATTAGACATGGCGGATGATAACAGTATGTTGAGTAAGTGCAAAACACTTACTCCAAAAAAAAAATTGGCCAAAATGGGGAATTAGGCGGTATAATTACATGATAAAATTAGTGAGAATTCCCCACACTAGAAATGAATATTGCCCTCAATATTCAAAGTACAGCGGTTATCTTTGAAACATAGAACGTAAAGGAAATACTACGGCCATTATTTAGCAAGAATTTTTTTTTTTTTTTTTTTCATGAAACTCTTATATACAACAATGGGAGCAACTCCCCACACTAGGGTGGTACACGGGTGAAAACCCATGTAGCATACTCTTTTTTTGATTCAGTCGCTAGCTTGACTCGATCCCGCATTCATTGGTTCATGGGAAAGTTTGTAGATCGGGGACAATCACGGGAGGAATGTCCTCTCCAAAATAATGCTTCAATCGATGACCATTTACTTTAAAATTTGGACCATCGGTGAGATAACTCAATGGTACCATAAGGATAAACCTTAGCAATGGTAAATGGACCGGACCAACGGGACTTGAGCTTTCGAGAAAATCTTCAATCTTGAATTGAAAAGAAGGACCCGATCACCAACGTTGAAAAGCGGTTCTTGATTTTGGAGTCATGAATCTTCTTTGTCTTTTGTTTAGAGATCAAAGAGTTCTCGTATGCTTGATCGCATGATTCATTTAGTTCATTCATTTGAACTTTCCGGTGATCACCGGTGTCTGAATATCGAAGTTGGCATGTTTCAAGGCCCGGTATGCCTTGTGCTCAAGCTCAACCGGTAGATGACATGCCTTTCCGTACCAAGCTTGTATGGAGTGCACCGATGGGTGTTTTATAAAATTGTCTGGAAGGCCCAGTCGTCATCTAGCTTATCCGACCAAGAGGCACGGTTTTCGCCAACCGTCCTTTCAATAATTCTTTTAATCCCTCGGTTGGAAACTTCCACTTGCCCACTTGTTTGGGGGTGGTGCGATGAGATGAGCGGTGGGTTACACCATACTTTTGCATGACACGATCAAATTGGTCATTGCAAATCGTGCCACGATCACTAATTATAGCTCGTGGGTTCCAAACCTAGCAAAAGAGATTTCAAGAATTTCACAACAACTCGGGCATCGTTGGTGGGCAAAGCTTTTGCTTCAACCCATTTTGACAAATAGTCAACGGCCACGAGTATGTATTTGTTTCCTCGAGATGATGGAAATGGCCCGTAAAGTCAATGCCCGGATGTCAAAATCTCACACACTTGAATGGCGTTTGCGGCATTTCATTTCTTTGAGACATTCCGTGGCGTTGACAAGCATCACGAGGCTTTGACAAATTCGTGGGCATCCTTGTAAATTGTGGGCCAATAAAACCGGAATCAAACACCTTTTGGCGGTGTAGTTTGGACTATGATGGCCCCGGTGGGTCCGGCATGGCAAGCTTTGAGAATGTCAAGAGCTTCTTGTCCATAAATACACCGTCGGATGACTTGATCCGCACAGATTTTGAATAAGTAGGGGTGCGTCCATAAGTAATGTTTAACATCTTTGATGAATTTGTTCTTGTTGGGACGACATCCCTTTCACTATGAAGTTACCCGCATGGTAATTTGCGAAGTCGACAAACCATGGGGTAGAAGAGTTTCCACGAAAAGAAACCGCATTGAGTGTCTCGAGAGGAAATGTTTCATTTATTTCCTTTTCTCGAAAACATCTTGGTGAGGGTTCTCTAATCGGGATAGATGATCGTGACGGGTTCTCGGCTCCTTTTTATCACGTATAATGATATCAAATTCACGGAGGAGGAGAACCCAGCGGAGCAATCTCGGCTTTGCATCTTGTTTTGCAAAGAGATATTTGAGAGCCGAGTGATCCGTATACACTACACATTTGGTCAAGATTAAATCGGCGAAACTTCTCAAGCGCATACACCACGACTAGTAGCTCTTTTACGTGGTAGTGTAATGAGTTTGAGCTTTAGTCATAGTTTTACTTGCGTGGTGGATGAGGTGAAAATGCTTAGCTCTCGTTGCCCTAAGACCGCACCGATAGCAAAATCACTTGCATCGCACATGAGCTCAAAGGCAAGTCCCGATCGGGAACAGCGAGAATGGGTGCTTGATAGCTTTTTCTTTAATGTTTCAAAAGCTTGATGCACTCGGTGAGAAGATAAAAGAGCATCTTTTCAAGAAGATGAGTCATAGGCGGCGATTTTAGAAAAATCTTGTATGAATCTACGATAAAACCGGCATGACCTAGAAAACTCCTAATACCTTTGACGGTAGTAGGATGAGGCGATTTAGCAATAACATCGACTTTTGCTCTATCGACCTCAATCCGTTTTTGAAATCTTATGGCCAAGGACTATGCCTTCTTTGACCATAAAGTGGCTCTTCTCCCAATTTAGACAAAGATTGGTGTCTTCACACCGTTTAGCATTTTATCTAGATGGGAGAGACATGTTTGAAACGAGTCCCCAATGACCAGAAATCATCCATAAACACCTCCATTGTTTCCCGATCATGTCGTGGAATATGGCCATCATACATCGTTGGAGCGTGCGGGAGCATTACATAGGCCAAAAGGCATCGTCTGTAGGCAAAAGTTCCGTATGGGCGGTGAATGTGGTCTTTTCTTGATCCGGCGGATCAATGGGGATCTGAAAATACCCCGAGAAACCATCAAGGAAACAATAGTATTCGTTCCACGCTAATCTCTCAAGCATTTGGTCCATGAAGGGTAGAGGAAAATGGTCTTCTGGTGGCGTCATTCAACTTACGATAGTCAATACACACACGCCACCCGTAACCACCGAGTTGGAATTAACTCGTTATCTTCATTGTGACAACAGTTATGCCACCCTTTTAGGAACACAATGAATTGGGCTAACCCAAGGACTATACGAGATTGGGTAAATCAATCACGCATCAAGAAGTTTGATAACCTCTGTTTGATAACATCATGGATTTTGGATTTACTCTTCTCGATGTTGAGCTCTTGGTTTGAAGTCATCCTCCATCAAGATTTTGTGAGTACAAAACTCGGGGTTGATACCATAATGTCGGAGAGTTTCCAAGCAATTGCTTGCTTGTGTGACTTCAAGACCTTTATGAGAGCGATCTTTTCATCTTTACTCAAATATCGAGCAATAATGACGGGTAATTTATCATCACCCTCAAGAAATGCATACTCGAGATGAGGCGGTAAGTCCTAAGTTCGACTTGAAATTCTTGATTTTCTCAACCGACTTGACTTCCTTGTTATGAAGCTCGACGGGAGGGAGTGGAGGAGAAGTGTCTGATTTAACAACTTCTCAAGAATAAGAATATCTCCTCGGATTAATCTCATGGTGATTAATCTCTTACGAATTGCATCACTAGTGTGAGGGGTTGATGGTGACCATCTTTAAGCAACTTCTCAATGAGAAGTATGTCCCCTCGATATCAATTGGGCGTGATCAATTTCCATGGAGCAGAATCACTAGCCAAGTATGCTTCAATCTCTTCCAAGATGAAGTCGCTTCCCTCAAGCGGAGTGAGAGAAGGAGTAAATTGGCTATGATAGGTTGAGAAGATGTGGTGGGATCCCACTCACGAATTATGAGAATAACCAAGAACTTCTTGAGAGTACTCTTGAAGCAACATCAATGATATCTATTCGGTTAATCGACTCGGAATCATAGTTTGCGGAGTACCTCGAAGTTTGATCAAGGTTAAAGGTGACAACTTCATTACCAACACGTAATGTGATTTCTTGCTCAAATACATCAATGAGAGCACGACCCGTTCTCGGAATCCTCTTCCAACAATGAGAGGAACCCGTGGATCGACATCGAAATCAACAACTACAAAGTCGGTGGAAAATGGAACTTTCCTACTTTCACAAATCGTCCTCGGCAATTCCAAGTGGACGGGATATTGTCGATCTGCAAGCTCGAGAGTCATGCATGTAGGAGTAAGGTCGGAAGAAAGTTTCTTCCATCTTGAATGAGGCATCGGTTTATGCTTGCACCAAGATCGGCTAAGGCAAAGCATTCAACCATTCACGAAATACACAAGGTAAGAGAAATTTTCCGGGATCTCCAAGCTTTAGGAAGCTTCTTCAAGATAGCTGAGCGAGTTCTCTTTCGAGGAGTTTAGCCATTTCAAACAGACTTTTCCTTGTTGCTTAACATGTGTTTGAGAGTTAATGCAAACTTGGGCATTAGCATGATAGCATCCATAAAGCTTATGTCAAAATGTAGTTCTTGGAAAATTTGAAAAAATTGTCCATTTGATGGTAGCTTTTCGCGGAGCTTTGCTCATTCAAAGCGTGATGGGTAAGGAATAGAAGATTTGGTTGTGGTTTTCAGCGGGAGCTACAGGAGGTTCAAAACAACTCTGGATTGGATTTGGGTTTCGGACAACACGAGGATGGACATCGTTGGTACCTCCGTTATTAGTAGGAAGTTCCTTGTCCTTTGTAGCCTCGGGTTCACTTTCTACTACCTTGAGGATAGAAGAAGAAGAGGTAGTAGGAATAGCGGGTCCATTGTATGAAACACCACTTACGGTTGTGATCGCCTTTGCATCTTCCCTCGGGTTAGCGATCGTGTTGCTCGGAAGTTTTCTGAGCCGAGGGTTGATCATTTAAAGACTTCTTGAGATCGTGATCGGTGACCAACAACTGTTCATTTCATCTTGGGATTTCATGAATTGCTTCAATAACTCATCGGATGATGGTCTTGGAGCGGTGGAGGAAATTTTGAGGTCGTATGTTTTGATTATGACCTTGTTGTTGAAACGTCCTTGATTAAGATTCACATTTCCACGAAATTGATTCCTCGATTGAAATTGTTGTGATTAAGGTTTCCTTGATGTTGGAAACCTTGATTGGGTCCGAATAGAAATTACCTTGGTTTTGATAACCTTGGTTCATTCTAGGTTGGTTCGATTCGGTTAGGATTACAGTTAAAACCGGGTGGTGCACGATAAGTGTTAGTGCGGTAGTTTGGTTCATTTTGAGGACGGTATTGATTACCTCCTTGATTTGAAGTACCGGCTATAGCATTAGCTTCAAACGGACTACCATCGGTGGCGATCAGTTGTAGTATGCATGAGGACCACCACAAGTAACACAAACTTCAACTTTCTTCACTTCACCATGTGATGGTGTGCGAGTGAAAGTGACTTTCTTTTGGTTAGCAAGAACCAAAGCTCGAACAATATCCGTGAGTTTGTCAATCTTAGCATCGGTGCTAGATGTACTCACGGGAGATGAAGTAGAATGTAACACCCGACCCGACAAGGGTAAAGATATCTGTCTGGTTTCATATCGGAACTTTAAATACTATCTGACGGAAGCCTTTACAAAATATTCAAAAGAAAACATAAATAGCTAAAACTTCAAAATAAATCTAAGATCTCTATGGTAAAGTCTTGCTCTCGACTCTACTCTCAAACCGGATCGGCTATCCCATAAGCTCATCTTGAAATGCTAAATACTGCCGCGCAGAAAAGAAAAATCTTGGTGAGCTTACAAAGCCAGTGAGCGGATATAACAAAACAAACTAAAAGCGAAATAAATATCTGAATCACAATCAAAGCGAAAATAATGACGAAGGATCTTTCCGGATTCTGCGGAAACACGAGATATCTAAATCCAAACAAACACATAACAACTTAGTCATCACATAGCACATCAATGACACAAACACGAACATATCAGAACAACCAAACACATAGCATACCAAAATAACAGATAACGTATAAGCCAAACGAAATGTCTAAAGACTAACGGAAAACAGTTCTAGAAAATAAACATGGCATTCGTACAAATCAGTTAATCAACATTTATAGCACTTAATTCAATAATATAGCAGCGGAAACAACAGACAAATCATGGCAGACATAATATCTAAACAGTTCTCATATCAAATCCTAACCTTAGCAGAGTTTTAACATGGCAGGTCACTTACGCGAACGGATAATTAACCTTCAAAACACTCGATTATACACTAGCACATTCATCTTGCAAATCAACACATTCACATAACGATAACGGATCATAATATCGGATATACAATCGGTAGCAATCTTATCTTATTATGGCAATTAATAATCACTTAAACAAACGTCATAAGCACATTCACTAACATATCATAACAAAATATCTTTCTTCTTCCAACGTAACCCGGAAAATACATGTACATATATGGAGTAGCTAGCTCCCGAATTTTGTGAAGACGCGTATTGCTACGACATCATCCACGGATAACATATCGGATAACGGATCGGATCTAGGATGCATCCATACGCCCTTCCTACATATTCAAAAATATGCTTCACCATCGAGCGTGGCGAACATCACTCTATCGCCTAGAGTCATATCGAGAGTGCATCAGCGATACGGACATGGAACCCCATGACTAGTTAAATGTTTGGTTATAGTCAACCAACTTAAGTCAAGCAGATTTCGGATATAGCGGATCATAGTCACACACAAGGTCGCGAGAATCATATCGGATAGTTCATATCCTAAAGTTCATATTCGGATAGTCGAAATCATAAGTTCATATCATAGTGGCATATCATATGTTCATAAGCAGTTCATAACGGAGGTTCATAATCATAAGTTCATAACCCAAATGTAGCAGGTTCAACAAATGTATATAACAAAGTCTTCCTAACATAAGTTCACATCGGATATTGCATAGTTCACTAGAACATAAATTGGATAAGTGACGGATCAAACATTCGAGAAAAGGGTTCATAGCAATGGCATCGGAAATCCTAATAAGCATGAGAGAATGACGAGGAGAAGGAAAACATGAGGGACCTTCTTGAAAGGTCGAATATCGAGCGATACACAAGTGTCTTAAAGTAAGGCGGAATATCCGTACCTTAAAGCAAATGAGAAGAAAAGCAAGCGAATGAGCGAATACGAAGATGTGACTTGCGTCTCCTCCAACGAATCTACACGGATTATGATTTATTTAATACTTATTAGTATAACGGATTAATCTCATTAATACTTTTAGAGTTGTCGATTCTTCCCATTTTTAGTGCATTTGAATTCCAATGTTTTAGGGTTTCAATTATTAATTAGCCAAACGTATGGGTTTAATATGATAATCATCTTATTTAAGAGCTTATATGATCATTATTTATAGCATAGGGTTTACAAATGTCAAAGGCGGATTTAAGACTCTCTTTCAAAGTAGTTTACATAATTTATAACTCACATGAAATAACGAAATTACACAATTAACCTTTAACCTTTAATCAACTTCCCATTTAGTTCTAGGGTTTCCATGCCTTCAATATTATTTATTACGCATTCAATTAACATGTTACTCCTTTAATGACTTCCACTTTGACCTAGACGTATATGGAAACAAACGAAGTTACCTCAAAACTCGTACATGTCCTTACGTAATTCATTTACACATGTTGACCCATAATTACCCAAAATTACATGTTGCACCTTTAACATCTTTAATTATCGATCCAACCTTCTATTATCATTTTACACTTTTAGCCCAAAGGTTTTAGAATTTACAAAACATACCCCTTTAAGTTAAATACAATTCAAATGGCCTCTAAATATTCAAAATTACGTTTAACCCCACACTTATTTTATACGTTTAGTACATGTATTTTCTTGTTTTACAAAATAACCTTTAAGTTTCAATATTTACAAATCAACCCAAACCTTTTTATTTAGAACCGATTAGGGCATAATTCAAAAGCAAGCCCTAAACCTAAGTTACACCAATCATTAGCTCCTCATTAATACTTCATTAATTACCTTCAATGATTACAAGGAAACCCTAGTTCATGAAAACCCTAATCGACCCTTTTAAAAACCTTTCCTTTTTATGCGTTTCGAATCAAGAAAAACCCAAAACAAATCACACAAGCTTCAAATTCATAAACATGTATTTTACTCAGGTCTTATAACATGTAATAGCTTCTGGAAAAATAGATTCATGATCTCTAAAAATATTTAAAGCTCATTCGTTATTTATATACGCTTTTAGGGTTTTGGATTTCAAATAATTTCATCGACATATAAATCATGCATGGCTAATTTTTATATATTATATACGACTTATAGGACTGAATTCATCATTAGGAACATACCCTTGAAGAGCTTGAGCGTTAGAACAAGAAGACACAAAAACCTCCTTTTGTCGAAACCTAATCTCTCAAAAACCACAGCGATCACCACAACAATTCTGGAGCTCAAACACTATTTTTCCCACCTTCTATGCCTTGAATCTCGTCCAAGAAAAATAGTCTCAGGCTCTGGAAACTGGAAGTCGACTTGTGAAGGGTTTGAAGTCGGTTTAGTGATTAATCGGTATTTAGGGATTATGTAGGCGAATATTTGTATATATACTTGAGCTATTATTTTTCTTGTGGGCTTTATAATACATTGGACTTAAAATAAATGGACTCTTACTAATATAAATTATATTGGGCTTGTATTTAGTTTATTTCTTTTATAAAGTTAATTAAATATATTCGGTAATTATAAAAATACAAAACTAATTTTTATAAAGTTGTAAACTATAAAATTACCTTTACAAAGTGTTTAATATTTATTTAGATCATGTGGGATATTTCTTAAAATTCTCTCAATTTACATATCTTATTTGGTATTCTTTTGAATTAATTTTTCATATAGAAGGTCCAAAGATTAGACCGAGTCCGATATGTCTTTGTGCGGAAAGGACGGACTGGGACTTGTTTTCAATGATTTGCAAGGCTTCTTTTGTGGTCTTGCTCAGAAATTACCTCCGCCAAGGCATTTAAAGAGTCTTGATTAGTCCGGTTCGCACCATTGTAGAAGGTATCCATTTGCATTAACTCGGTAAAACCATGATGCGGACACTTGCGGAGCGACTCTTTGTAACGATCTCATGCCTCCCGAATGATTCATCAAATCTTTGAGAAAATTTCATTATCTCATTCTTAAGACTTGTAGTTCGGGATGGAGGATAGAATTAGATTAACGAACTTGGTGACTAGATCTTCCCATGTCTCAATGGAACGAGGGGTTGTTTCTCAAGCCAATTCGGGCTTGTCCTCAGAGAATGGGAGCAGAAGAAGCTTGATAGCTTCATGTGGGACATTCTTGTATTTGATGGTAGATGCAATCTTGTTAAACCATCGAATATGTGCATGAGGATCATCCCGCTCAAAACCATAGAATTGGCTTTGGGTTACAAGATTAAGCAACCCGGTTTTGAGCTCAAAAGTATCGCCCACGATGGTGGGACAACAATAGCATCTCCGTAACCCTCGATGGGTGCTTGGAGAAGCTCATTCATTAACTTGTCTTCGCCATTACGGGGGTGGTGGTGGTAGACGTTCCTCGATCACGGTGAAGGAGCGAACGTCCTCACGTCACGAGGAATATTTGCAAGCTCGACGGTGGACTTGTAGGCGGAAGAACGAGTGCGCATGCACTAAGTATAAAAATCGATTTCAAAACAAATGCGAGGCAAAACGACAAGTGAACTTAACCAATAATCACAAATGAAATGGCTTCTTTGAAAAAGGTACACCAAATCACAAGGACACAAAGGCAAGTTTTAAATCATTGTTCGGGAACTTATTATGGTCACACCCCGGTTAGTAGGTGTCTTGTCTTGATTTGCGGTGGTTGATTTTATGTATATATTAAGTACCACCGAAAAGACGAGGTATAGATTTGTCTCGATGGTTTAAAAACTTTTGGACAATATTTTTGGTATCGTCTCGTTTGACCAAATCGTATTTCTTTAAGAATCACCTTAAAAGAAACACAAGCTAGAAAATGTTACGATTGTTTTGTTGTTTTATATTTTGTTTGGTGTTGTTAACACTTTAGGAAAAGTGTTAATGAACTTTTGATTTTGTTATAACTTTACAAAAAAGCTGCTTACAAACGATGGTATATGTGCAAGTACGGGTCCGAAAATGCTTAGAACACGCTTCTGACCTCCCGGTGGCGCTAAAATTTGATTCGCTCCCGAACGGTCAAGTTTAATCACTCAGTCGACCACTCATGAATGGCCAACCGTAACAAACTTAAAACATTTCGGAAAGCAAATGCAATTAAGATCGGAGAATACGGTGGATTCCCGGTCGTTAAGTCCCACGGAGGATGAATGGTGTTTAACACAATCGATGTCGAATAATCACTAAGGATAGTGATCGAAGGATTTTGAGTTAATTTATACCTAAAGAAAAGATTTGTAAATTACAGGGCTTAAATGCAAATTAAAGAAAATTAAAAAGATAAACTATATTAAATAAACGCTATCACTATTTTTAAACCGATGTTTTGATTTTTCTCGTTATAAAACTTAAATTAAAAACTACGTGACGCATAAAAAGAAAATATGAAGCTGAAGCAATATAACTCCTAAAAATATGAAAATGATATTTTACAATCCTAATGATAAGAGAAAATTTTAAGAAAAGAAAATTATTTTTAAAACTATTTATCTAATTATTATTAATTAAAACTAATTTTAACTATTTAATAATATCCTAAAATACAAGAAAATATGAAATAAAGCTAGAAAAATGAAATTATGACTTGGAAAAATCTAAAATAACTAAAGAGAATTTTCAAAACTATTTTTATATTTTTCGATTATTTTCCTATTTTTATGAATTTTAAACTATTTAAAACTAATTAAATTGCTAAAATTACAAATTAAACTATGAAAATCGGAAAAATATTTTTTGACTTTTATATTTATCTTAACCTAGAAAAATGAAAACTTATTTTTTGAAGTTTTCTCGAATTAATTGTATTAAAAGCTAATTAAAATTACCTAAAAGCTGCTTTTAAATGAAGAAAAATAGTAAACGATTGCTAGAAAATATGAAAATTCAGGAAAACTCTAAAATAATATTCTAATTCTAGGAAAATTATAAAAATCGTTGGCTTATGTGTATGAATATGGAATCAGAATGGAAAGCGCTTATAAATAAGCACTGGCTTAAGCCAAAGGTCACAAATAAGCACCAAACTATCACGTAAGCTCTAATATGCTAAAAGTACTCAAAACAACAAATTACAACAAGCTTAGACCATTGAAATGCAAACTACACAGTTTGGCTATTTTAGATTAAGTCTAAAAGCAAGCTGACTACAACTTGTAGCTTAAGAATAAGCTAACCAATAAGTCGGAAATCAAAACCGCTTATTGGAACCTAAACTAGACCTGGTTGGCTACTTGTAAACCAAAAACTAGACCAAGAGAAGCTCGAGGAGCTTTTGACAAGCCTGCAAATAATTGCACACACTCAAGATTCACCGAGTGTGCATTGAGGATTTTAGACCTGTTTGACAAGCTCATTTGGAGCTTATAAAAAATTTATAAAAATCTACAAAATTCATAAAAAGAAACTAGACCAGTTGAACTTATAAAACCCAAAGTTTTACTTGATTTGGCCCAAAACTGAATCAAGGAAAAATCTTCTCAGTTTGGTGAAAACTGAGATTTCACTTGTTTTTTACTTTAGACAGTAATGAAAAGTTTGACTTTTATGAATTTTAATCTTGATTTGTGGACTGAGATTGATGTTATATGATTAAATGAAACTATATTAGGCTATTCTACTGATTTCTGAACATGAATCAATCTTTTGATATTCCTAAATCTCAACAGTTAAGAAATGAGGACAAGTTTAAAGTAATTTTGACTTTAAGCTTATGCAGAAACAAGTTTTTGACAGATATGATTCTAGTGACACTAATTGAGATTACATAGACAGGATTTAAGCAAAAACCAAAGCTCAAGCCTTATTATGCTACTGATCCAAACACTACTTTAGACACTGATTTTATGAATTAAAAACAGATTGTTACTAGATTAATCTAAACTGACATTAAACAAAGATCAAATATGACTAATTATGACTAAACTACTCAGGTTCAAGCAACAGATTCAGAGAATAGTGTATAAATGTTTAGGAGCAGATTTCAACACTTACAAAAGGTCCTGTCACAATGACATGTAAAACAGCAAGTATCACTATCCTAAACCATTTTCAACCCAAATCTCACCAAGAATCAACCCAAATACAACACTGCATCACCCATATCCAATCTCATACCCATTTTGCTTCCTCAGTTGACTTTCGTTGACTTTTAGCACTTTTGATTGAAATTGTTTCTAAAGCTTACTAAAAGCTATAATGAGCTTAAATAAGCTGTTTGATCTTAAATGAAGCTTATTGAAGCTTGAACATAAGATTTGGAAATTGAATTTTGCAACAAATGAACCATAGAGCATGAAATGTTAATACAATTTGAATTGGCACTTGAAAGCAGCTTTTAATACACTTAGATAACTTAATTTGATATAATGAAACAAAAGATTACGACTTAGAGCTTAATTAAAATATAAACATGAAATACGACATACATATGAAATAAAAATCTAAGTACTACCTCTTCTCTCCTTCTTCTTCCTCTTTTTATATGCAAACCGCTTTCCACGTGTCCTCCGATTGATTCCCACTAAAATCTAAGCCATTGGATGTCTTGAGCTCATTTGGCCATTGGATCATTTTGGCGGGAAAGTCTGTTTTGAACTCTCAGGCTACGAATTTGCAACTAGGGGGTGGCATTTATTGTGGTGTGAAAGGTTGGTGGATGTGATGATGAGGGGAAGGGATAAGGAGATAAGGTGATGGAGAGGCTTGGTCCGGTGGGGAAGAAGCACGGTGGACAGTGGGAGGAAAGGGTATAAAGTTTGGTGGTGTTTGACCAAGGGTTCAAAAAGGGTAATGACAGGGGTCAAAGGTGTATAATGGCGGGGTCCAATTCTATTTTGATGTGGCTTGGTTTTAATAATGATAAGGACCAAATGCAATTTCGATTTTTGAAGGACCATTTCGCCAACTTCTCAAAACTGTTTTAAGGGATCAAAATTGACAAGTTTCAATAGTACAAGGACTAGTTTTGACATTTTCAAATTTCCAAGGACTATTTTTGACAATTTTCAAAGTTTAGGGACCTAAGTTGTAATTTTGCAAATTTAAATCTCAAGGACCAATTTTGACAACTTAAGAATCCCTAGGGACTTAAAATGATATTTTTTTATTTTGATTTACCGAGTGGACTGTTTTGACAACTTTTGAAACTTGGGGACTAAAGCGCCAATTATGCAAACTTGATACGTTTTCACCGATTTTGATATTTTGCATTTAAAACACATAAAACACTTATTTGTGATATTTTTATCATTTTGATGCATTTCGAGTGTTTTCGGATGTTTTGCAGTTTAAATAGTACAAAATGATGAGTATTTAGACACTCATCATATACTAAGCCGTAATTGCACTCACAAAATAAACTAGGCTTGATTAAAAACAAAAATGTGAGAGTGGGGCATCTCGGTCCTAATGGGGTGATTAGCGCACCAAATTAAAGCAACAAGATAAGATCTAGAATCCCAATTAAGCTCGAATTTCTAGTCAAGAGTACAAGCTACTAAAGGAAACAAAAATAGAAGAGAAACAACGGTGAATAAGCGAAATTAAGCTCTTAATATGGGCATTTGAGCCAAACAGGTGATAAGCCATATTGACCTGTTTGACCCATTTGAGCCAAACACCCTTAGCGTGGTTGTTTTGAGATCTCAAAGTGAAAATATAAATAACAAGAAGCTAAAAGTTAAAATTACCTAAATTTAAATAAGAAATGTATAAGAAAGAGTTATACAAACAAGAATGAGGATTGTCATTGATTCTTAACAACTAATTTTACATAAAAACAAGGACTATTATTATTTAGCTAATTGAAATCATTAAGCTTCTTCAACTGGATCTTCTTCATCGGCAATAACTAAGTCATTGTTGTCCACAACGGTTCCATCGAAACCACCTCTAACCAACTCAATATCCATTGTTTCGTCATGTTGAGGACACATAAATGAGTCACCCGCAAATGTGTTTCCACGTCATCAAGACTTGTTTGTTCATCCATGTCATAAACATGTCCGGGCGCATCTTGATCACAACTTGCCATCCTTTGTCAACACTATCTCGCAACGTAAAATACTTGATGTGCTTGAGAAGCTAGTATAAAAGGCTCGTTATGAGCCTTCAATCCTTCAAAATTCAATAGAGTAAACCCGTTGTCATCTTCTTTTTCCTTGAACCATTCGAAATCCAATCACAATCGAACAAAACTACTTTCTTGTCAATACCATACTCCAACTCAATTATATCATTCGAAACCCGTAGTAAGTTACATCTCCGCGATAGGATTGTTATCTCAGAGCACTCGAGTAACTGCTTGTCATGGCTCAAGATTAACCCCACTATTCGTGTTTTCCTATTATGTTCTACATCTTTGTGTGAAATCGAAACCATTTATGATAAATCCTTATATTTTTCACATACTCGGATGGACCACTTGCCAAGCACCTTAGACTTTCGTGATTCTCGTGATCCCTCTAGCATGTAGCTCCTCAACCCGAAATAAGGCAAGATGTGTTAATTGTTTTGTTATTAGTAGGTCGAAAATGCTATGTCATTATAATTATTTTTCAAAAGTAATAAACCCGTGTATATGCCTTACATGATCTTGAAACCACGACTCAAAAGTCTCACTATGTAAACGTTGAATGTCACGCTACATTCACCAACCCTTGCATGTCATCTTCAAAGATCCAACATTGGAGCATCACTTGATTTGGAACCGAAAGGTGGAATTGTATAACCTTTCATAAACCCGACACATAACAGATGTGTTGTAGCCTCCGTCCGATCTACCCATATCCGATTACCACAATCAATACATGGACATGAAATCATCCATTTTACCCTCATTATAGAATATATGATCAAGAAAGTCGTCAAGACCTTTTTATATTCAATGGTAAATCTAGGTAAAGACATCCAACTCGTATCCATCTTAAACCTAATTCAATTAACCACGAAAACCACATATAATTTCAACAAAAGAAAGGGAGCCTAATTCAATTAACCACATATGTTGTTTCATAAAAATTTAGCAAAAACGATTAGGGTTTCATTTATGAGGTATTACCGGTCTTGATGATGGTGGTGATTCTGTTGGCAATTTTGGATGGTGGAATGATGTGGATTTGGATCTTAAAATTAGAAATACTTTTACAATTTATTTTTAAGCTATTTCTTAATTAATTGCCTAATTATTACTTCAAAGCTAGATAAACTAATTTATATCTAAAAATTAGAAATTAAAAGTCAAAATTGCAAAAGTAATTTTTACATAAGCTTGCAAAAGTAATTATTACTTCAAAGCTAGATAAACTAATTTATACAAAATTTTGCTAAAAGGTGAAAACTTATAAAAGGTAAAAAATTATAAAATTGCAAAAGTAATTTTACATAAGCTTGAAAACATAAGCTTGAACAAGATTTTGCTAAAATTTTGTATTCTTATTAAACCGAAAAGAAAATTACAGGGGCTTGGAATAAAAGCGAGACTTATATTAACTTTAAGAAAAACAGATTACAATGTTAAATTTAGAAAACTAACTAAGAACTACTTGCCATGAAGGCTTATAAGAGTTGCTATTTATACTAGAAAGATAACAAATTGGCTTCTCTTCAATTGTGCTTCTTCCATGAGGTATAGCAGTCCCAAATCAACTTGTGTGCTTCTTTAAACAAATCCCACCATTTAATTGCTCTATCATCATCTCACCTTAAATTGCATTTTGGCGCCAAAGGTGAGGATTGCCGGTGGAATTGGCAATATGTGTCTTTGTGTGCTTAGTAAGAAACGAGGTCCGGGTTCGAATCCGACCTCGACTTTTTGTAATTTTTTTATTTTTCTTTTGCAAACTTAATAAGCTAATAAAATAAGAAACTTTTATAAAAGAAACTTTTTGAAAACTAAGAATAAGCAAGTTATAAGTTGAATTTAAAAGCGATTATGAATAAAAACTAAGAAGGAAATTTTGAAAACCGAAAAAGCTATAATAATCTGTTAATAAGCTACATATGGATGAAATAAGCTAAGGGAGCTAAGGAAACCTAAATAAGCGATCTAATCTAGTAAGCAAACCTAAAATAAGCTAATAAGCAAAATTTAAAAGCCAAAACACACAAGGGTCATTGATGCAACAAGAAATTTCGAACCCTAGTAACTCGGTGTTGAGTATAAATATATTTGGTCGGGTTTGGGTCGACCCATCTAACCGCTTATTAATCGGGGTAGGTTCGGGTTGTGAATAAATTAATTGGGTCGACGACAACCCGCTTAAGCTTTTTCTTAATGTGGCAACTTTTGTATCAAAAAGGGTTGATCGTGTCAACCCAAAACCCGCTTAACCTTTTCAACCCGTGAATTTCAAAAGATCACGCCCATCTTTATAAATGGTTATAATTTGAATATTATTTTTAAAATATTCATGATTATTATTTTCAAATTGAATGAAACCAAACTAACCGAACAACCCGATAGTACACTTGGGTCTTATGAACCGTGATATTGCCTCGTTGTCGACCTTGATGAACCTTAATGACGAATCTTCATATGATTCTTTTACTATGAACCTTAATGACGAATCTTTGCTATGAAACTTTTATTATGAACCTTTGATATGCTTTTTCGAACCATTTGATATGACCCGCTTGTTATGACTCTAGTGTGTTTGAGTGACGTTCCACACCATCCCTTATATGTTACATGTTATGAGCTCAAGTATATGTTTGGCCACTATGTTATCTGCAGGGAGTATGGATGCATCCTATATCTGTTATCTACAGTTAGTGGATTATCTGTTATATGATATGATATGTTATGTTTCTGGGCTCGTGTTGGATTACTGTCCTATCTCTGACTTCATGCGAAGCAATACATTCAATCATAATAGTCGGCACTTTATGATCACCTCGCGTATATTGGCCTCGCAAATGCCTAGGACAATTCCTCCGTTCAATATGTGTAGAATATAGGCTACAAAGCATCCCCGGAATGTGACGTCATGGGAAGTCGACTTACGTAAAAACTCTTGACGATATAAATGAACGACCGCATCCGTTGAGAGTTATTCATATTAGCTTTTTCAAAGTTATTATTTCATAAACTTTACGTTTTTACCAAATCAATCCCGAATCCAAAGCAACACCCACCAACCAAACGGGCCCTTATTTGATAACCCGAGCAACGACCGGGTAATTATACATCAAATTATACCCTATCACCGATTCATCCCGCCCAGACCGATTACAAGCTACAAGGTGGTCGACCGCCCGACTCTCGATTCGCGATTTTGCAACATTGGATATGAACCTTTTGATATGACACTTTGATTATGATTTGATATCGACTCCCGGTTTCAAACCCGAGCCATTTCATTATTCATAGGGTTCCATGCATGTCCGTCTCGTTGATGCACCAATGGCATATATGACTCTAGTGTGGTTTCTTGTCCTACATCTCACTTTATCTTTCGGGTCAACTAGATGCGGATACGCTTT
This sequence comes from Chrysanthemum lavandulifolium, assembly GCA_022545495.1. NCBI lineage: Eukaryota > Viridiplantae > Streptophyta > Magnoliopsida > Asterales > Asteraceae > Chrysanthemum > Chrysanthemum lavandulifolium. Next base: position 199,963,560 of record CM040243.1, on the reverse strand, counting down.
AACAAACGTAGACCACGAGGATAAATCCGTCAGAAAAAATAGCAACATTTTAAATAACGCCGCGTAAAACAAATGAACTATCCGAGCCGCTCCATTTCGGCAAGAAGATACAAGAGACCGATTACTACATCACATTGATATTGTTGTTTGACCCGGAAGTCGGAAAACGAATGCCAAATCTACTTCATTTTTAGTTTCACATACAATAAAATACTTATATATTATATATATACAATAATATAATACATTTCATATACTATATACTACTATTAGTTAATTTAATTATAAATCTAATTATAATCTAAAAATTAGGGAAAACTTACACACCCACGCTCACATAAACCCGCTTAAAATTTTTGGGGAAAAATTGATTCATAAATAACTTTTTACCGCGAAAATCAAGCATATCTTTCGGAAATTAAGTATTTGATTCGATTTTATTAATGGAAATCGTTTTTCACGATTTGTTAAAATCTCAATTTTGGTTTAGGGTTGTATGTGGGCAAAGAAAACAAGGATTGTGGGTTTTCACTTTTGAATGAAGATCGACTCAACATGTAATGCAAACCTCTCTTGTTGTTATTATTATTATTATTATTATTATTATTATTATTATTATTATTATTATTATTATTATTATTATTATTATTATTATTATTATTATTATTATTATTATTATTATTATTATTATTATTATTATTATTATTATTATTATTATTATTATTATTATTATTATTATTATTGTTGTTGTTATTGTTATTGTTATTATTATTGGTATTATCATTGTTATACATTGTTATTGTTATACATTGTTAGTGTGGGAAATGGTGGGTTCGGGTATGTGTTTGGTTGACCTCTTGTGATGAGTCTCATATGTGATCATAAGTGCTGCTTATTTGTGATGTGGTACAAGTTGTATTTAAGTTGCTCTGTTTAGTTTAAATGAATGTTGGTATACCTATGTAAAGTTGGGTCAAAGGATTTGGGTAGTGATAGTGATAGTGATTTGATATCGTTTCTAGCTAATGTATTTCATTCGTGACATGTAGCTGAAGGATTTGCGTCTATTTTTGTTTGTATATAATGTATTTCATTCGTAACATGTAACAGATAGTGATTTGATTTCAGTTTTGTTGTTCTCAAATGACTATTGTTCTTTGCAATCTCATAATAATTTTATTTGTTTTGTGCACCGCTTATGGAAAATAACAGGATGCAACGCCAAATCACCACGAGAAATACGAATGATTATGAAATGTCCGAAGGACAAGGATTCAAGAAAACCAACAGAGATTACAAGTCTAGTAGAGAGTGACAAAACAAAGAAAAGAAAAGAAACCAACGGATACGGTGAGAAAGATGCAGATTATATGTCCGGTTCGGACTTCCATCTTAATCTTGAGGAAGATAACCCGAAGAAGCGGCTACACAAATAAATAAAAAGGTACGAATAATAAATTTGGCTACTATATTTTCTTTATGTTTGTTTTCTAACAATTCTACTTGCATGAAACAGTAATCGAAAATACATTGCTCCACATCCATGACTAGATATAAAAATTTAGCACAAAACGAATGAGTGCTCGAATGTCTCCAGGTGGGCTAACATCTTCTAATCTCAATCGCAAAGGGACAACAGATTGATACAGAGCATCCTGGATGAGTCTACCAAATGGCATAGGAGGATGGCTCATGTGAACTACAAGACCATAAACCGACTCTCTAAACCGAGTCTTGTTGAAGGTCTTCCTTCCAAAGTTGTCACTAATGATCATAATTGTGTTGCTCGCAACAAAGGAAAGCAACACTGAGCCTCATACAAAGTCATATCTTCTTTGTGAGCATCATTTCGAACCTCTTCACCGCTTCATATGGATCTTTTGGTCCAACTCAAATAAGAAGCATAGATCACAAGTATTTTGTTTGGTAATCACCGATGGCTATAGTAGATTTTGTTGGGTATTCTTTACGAGGACTAAAGATGAAACATCTCAAGTCCGAAAGACTTCATTACCCTTGTGGAAAATCGGTTAAACAAGAAGGTTAAAGGAATCGGTGTGATAATGGGACGAGTTCAAGAATGTTGTACTTATAGAACTCGCAGGTCTAAAGGTATTAAAAGGGACTATAGCACTCCAAGAACCCCACAACAAAATGGGGTGGTGAAAGGAAAAATAGAACCTTGATAGAGGCCGCAAGATCTATGCTAGCAGACTCTAAGTTACCCACTATGTTTTGATCAAGTTGTTGGCACGACTTGTTATGTGTTGAACAGGGTATCCATTACTAGACCTCACCTCAAAACACCATATGAACTTTTGTTTGGGAAAGTTCCTGCTATCCATTACCTCAAACCTTTTGGCTGTCAAGTGACAATTCTTAATACTAGTGATCCACTTGGTAAATTTGATGAGAAGGCTGATGATGGTTATATTGTGGGCTATTCAGCTCATAGTAAAGCTTACAGAGTGTACAACTTGTCTGCTAGGAAGATAGAGGAGACTTTGAACCTGAGATATCTTGAAGATAAGCCTAATGTTCAAGGATGTGGTCATGTGTGGTCCTTTGACCTTGATTACGGCGATTACTTGGGTTATTCTAGACATATGGCTAACCAAAATGCGGTACTCAAGAGTCTCCTACTAACAATGAAGGTACATTGGATCTCGATTACGGCGGTGAGCTTGAAGATGGTGAACAACCTATTATTGTGCCTTCTTTCTCCACGAACAATTTTGCAGAAATTCTTCAAAAGATGGTCTTGATATGAGTGATGATGATTCACAATATGTCAAGACCTTGCTAGGTTAAAGAAACAGAGTATGCACTAACCTAGAGGCCGAAAGAAATCTTGAGGAGAGTGCAAGTGAAACCATCGGTGGAAACAATCATTCACCGAAAGTGATCCTGCTTTCTCCTATCATCTCCAAATCACGACGGACATGCCGTTTCTACTCCTATTTCTACTAGAGTCAATGCACCTTGGAGAACCTTATACACGTTTTCCAAGACCTTCGATCTTGGTCATCATCAACCAAAAGTCGGCATATTCACCTCACCTTCCTATGATCTCGACTTTGAACCTCGGTGACTAATCTTGATTCCTCAATTGATGTCAACACTACTGCTATTAAAAGGATCAACAATGCTCATCCACAGTCCAATATTATTGGTGATCCTAATGCACCTGTTAGAACTAGGGGATCTGTGACAAGTTCTAAATATGGTCAAGTGGCATTTATCTCTTATGTCTCCAATCAACAAAGAGACAATCATACAGACTATGAACATTGTCTGTTTGCATGTTTTCTCTTTCAAGTGGAACCAACCAGTGTTACTCAAGCCCTTGAAGATTCCAGTTGGCTTGAAGCAATGCAGGATGAAATGCAACAATTTCAAAATCAGCAGGTTTGGATCTTGGTACCACTACCTGATGGCAAGTATGCAATTGGGACCAAATGGATTTTGAAGAATAAGAGAGATGCAAGAGGTGTTGTGATCAAAAACAAAGCTAGATTAGTTGCTCAGGGTTATCGCCAAGAGGAGGGAATTGACTATGATGAGGTGTTTGCACCTGTGGCTAGAGTTGAAGCCATTCGGATATTTTTGGCTTATGCATCCTACATGGGTTTTATGGTATATCAGATGGATGTTAAAGGTGCTTTCCTGTATGGAGAAATAGAAGAGGAGGTTTATGTCACTCAACCTAAAGGATTTGAAGACCCAGATCATCCTAATCATGTTTACAAAGTAGTCAAAGCTCTATGGACTTCATCAGCACCCGTAGCTTGGTATGCTAGGCTTTCATCATTTCTCATCAAGCATGGCTATAGACGAGTTGCAATTGATAAGACACTTTTCCTTAAGAAGAATTCCATGACATTATTCTTGTGCAAGTGTATGTGGATGACATTATTTTGGATCCACAAAAGAAGCTTGTGTGCGGGAGTTTGAGGAGCTTATGAAGGAGAGTTTCGGATGAGTGCTATGGGGAGTTGACTTTCTTTTGGGTCTCCAAGTTCGCAGAAACTGATGGTATCTTTATCATCAGACAAATATGTGAGGACATCTTGAAAAGTTTGGTATGGAAAGTGTAAGGACCGCCAAGACACCTTATGAAGCTCCTAAGACAAAGACCAATAATGAAGCGAGATCCACCGTGAATGTTCATTTATACTGGTCTATGATTGGTTCTTTGATGTATTTAACATCTTCAAGGCCCGATATTACTTTCTTTGTGAGTGTTTGTTCGAGACATCAAGTTACTCCACTTACTTCCCATCTCAATGTCATAAGAAGATCTTTAAGTACCTCAAATGCCAACCTCATCTAGGCCTTTGGTACCCAAAAGAGTCTCCTTTTAAGTTGGAAGCTTATAGTTATAGTGACTATGCCGGTGCAACTGGATAGGAGGTCCACCACGGAGGTTGCCAATTCCTTGAAAGAGATTGATTTCTTGGCAATGCAAGAAACAAACTATAGTGGCTACCTCATCTATCAAGCGTAGTACGTTGTCACGCTAATTGTTGTGGATGTGTTCTTTGGATTCAAAATCAATTGTTGGATTATGGGTACAATTTCATGAACACAACAATTTTTATTGATAATCAAAGTACCATATGCATTGTTAAAATCCGCTTTTTCACAAGAGAACAAAACATATTGAAATCGTGCACCACTTTATAAGAGATGCATATGATAAACATTTGATAAAAGTGGTTAAAATTCATACTGATAATAATGTGGCAGATTTGTTAACAAAGGCTTTTGATGGACCAAGGTTTCAACACCTTGTGGTCCATATTGGTATGCTTAACCCTTAACTGCAAAGTTTAAGGGGAGGCATATGCCTTAGGGGAGGATTTGTGTACACTTTGCATGTTATTATGTACATTTGTATATTTGTTTGCTTTTCTCTAACACTAATCAGCTAATGTTATCTTAGTTTGTTTTTCTTTGTTAGTTTGTGTGTTTCTCTGTGTTTGTTCTGTTTTGCAGATTGGTTATTCAAGTTGGAATTTACCATGGTTATTATTTGGAAAATGGTCAAGAAAGCTCTAAAGCTTGTTTTTCTCGAATTCAAAGTGTCAAGTAAGCTATTTGTTTCATCAAGACAATGTAATCAAGTTATAATGTTCATTCAAGAGAAGTCATCAAGCAAATTGTTCATTCATTCAAGAGAAAGCTTTACGACTTACGACTTACTGAGTACAATCAACATCAAATGCAACTACATGATCTACTAATCCTAATCTAGTACATATCATCTATTCCAACATCTAACATAATGTTGGATATGCATGATCGCTCACATCTTTCACACTAGATGCTGGATATGCATTTGTGAAGTCTTGCATAACCACCCATTCATTCTATCTCGATGGCTGGAGATGCATAACTACTATGGTGAGGATGCTAAGGATCAAAATGGAGAGGATGGATTGATGCAAATCATGTTGATGAAGAAAAATAATATGTCCTTTGTGCTTCATCTATTGATTTCAACCAAAATGCAATCAATCCACCATCTTTAAGCATTTCCTCTATACGATGTGTGTTGATGCACCAAAACCCGTGCAGAAGACCGAGAACCACCTCTATCTTTAGGGAGTGGTGGATTCTCGCACGTGGCCTTCGTTGAGGCTGAGGTGTTGGAGGTTGGGAGTAAGATGTTCTCTTCTTACAGGAGTCATCAGAATCATCAACAGCAAGGGATGGCACATTCACAACAGCAAGGGGAGGCTCATTCACTCTCTTTGAAGTTGCTTCCTCATCTGAGTCTTCATAAGGTGATACATAAGAACTTATGGATGAGTCGTCTTCACCATCGCCTGGATTGCTTGACAAATAGTTCTTCTTCCACCTCTCAAGACTGCTTATGGAGGATTCATTGTCATCTGATGAAAGAGTGATAGGGGTGGAACTACTCATGGTTGATTGTGATTAATTTTGGAGCATTGATGAAATTAGGGTTTGTGATGATATTTTTGATGAAGAGTTATGTGTGCATTGGGATTGTTTTATAGACAGTTTCAAGACTTGATGAGATTTAATGCGTATAGTTGAAACAGTAAAAAGATATTTACTGAAGCTTCTTGAATACGTGATCTATTTCTGCTGATCGGTATTCTTCAGCAGAATGGCTAGTGTTTCTACCGAAGTTGAAAGTTAAATTGGGTAAAAGTAGCAGTACACGTCAGCATTGGTCAACTATTTGACCAAAATTGGGAAACTACTACTTATTCGCTATTCGCGTATCTTCGTCTCAAATTAAACGATTCTCTTGTTACACATATTCAAAACACTTCCACTTGTGTGAATCTTAACCCTACCGACGATATCTCTCATGGCGCTTCAATTCAAGCATGATCATAATAAAGTCGCTCGGGAACCGCTAAGGGTGACGAGTTGTATAGACCGATGGTTGAATTCTTACAGAGATCAAAGATTCAAGATGTTTCAACACATTCTCCGAATGCAATATATGAATCGTTGGTTACTCAATTTTGGGCATCGCCTACGAAAAGGAGTTATACAGATTGTTGCAATGATTGACGGAACAGAGCATGTGGTGACAGAGGAGTCGATAAGAAGACAACTTCATTTGGATGATCGAATGGGGTTTATCATTCTAATGTCACGTGGTACTCGATGGGCTAAGAGCAATTGGATATCAAGGTACAAGGACCGATATGTGGTTAAAGAATCGCCTTTGTCCTATGTGGAGGTTTTTGGTTCATACATTGCTTCGTAGTTTAAGCAATAAATCGTGAGGATGGGATCGCTTTTCACTCAATTGGGATGCGGTATTATATGTCTATCTCAGGGTTTAACTTATAATTTTTCTAAGTTTATTTTCGATAATATGGTTGAGAATATAACTAGGAAAAAGACCAAGTTTTTTATGTACCCTAGGTTTTTACAGATGATCTTAGAGGTTACTACCCAAACCCAAGCCTTTTATCCCATAGGAGCTTTAACTTCTAAGTTATTTGCTTCAATGAGAACTAAGTTTGAGGGGACACATTATCCTTTATTGGCAGCTATGTTACCTCAGGGGAATGAGGCTGCTGATGAGGATAATGAGGTTAATCTACCTTCTACCGATGTTACTGCTGATGGTAATCCTTCAGTTGCCATTGATGAGGGCCCTTCTAATATTGCTGAAGCATCTAATGTTTCTCCTGATCTACCTCCACCTATACCTTCACCTAGACCTAGTCCTAGTTCACCACCTACTCAAGATTCTATTGATGAGGTTGTGCATGAATCTGATAGATTTCCCACACCTAGTCCTATTAGGAATCAATTTGATGAAGGATTTCCTAATTTTGAGCATGTTCATATTTCTCCTGAAAGGCCCAATGAAGCTCCCATTACCACTGAGCAATCAGCTGGTGGAGCTGAGGAACCTATTACACTTACCTCTATATATGCTCTAGTGAACAAGTATGCAGGTGAGGTGGTTGATCTTAAAAAGGAGCTTGCTGAGACCAAGTCTACTCTTGGTGATCAGATTGTGGTGTTGCAGAATAAAGTTCAGAGCTTGGAAGAACAACTTGGAAATAGGGGCAAAAGGAGAGTTTTGGTTTCTTCTGATGAGGAGTATGAAGAGACTCAGCTTGCATCACTGGGAATTTTGGCTGATGCAGCTCTAACAACTCTTGTTTCTTCTCCTATTGCTGATAAGTCTTCAAAGAAAAAGGAACCTATTCGATACACTAGTAAACGGAAAAGACAATATCTGCATAAGGAATCCACTGAAGCTTCTAAGGAATCAAGTGTTGATGTAGTATCTGCTGATGTTCAAATGAAGGATGTTGCTACTGAACATGGTCAAGCTTATTTTGTCCAAGAACAACTACGTTCTCAACCTTCAGCAGATGATAATACTGTGTTTTTTGCTAGAAGAAGTTTTTATTTGGATTCTAATACTGAAGTCTTTTCTACACCTGTTAAGGATCTTTCTCAACATGTTTCTTCTGATGTTCACATGGATGTTTCATCTGAAGTTCCTTCTATGGATATTCCTCAAGTCTGTTCTGCTGAGGAGACTACTGATAAAGAGAAGGAAGCAGTGATTGATGCAAGATTTGGTTCAGATCATTAAGTGAACAGGAGTTGAAAGAACAAGAAAGAATGTTAGATGAGTGTGCGCATGTAACAAGAAAAGTGAAGAATTGGCTAAACAACTAGCAACTCGGCCTACTTCAATTTTGACTCTGTGAGACAAAGGAACCGGATGAATTGCGACTCGGATGCTGCCGACATTAGGATGTTTATACTCAGCAAGTAGTTTCTAATCCTACACTTGCTCAGAGTATATTAGGTGCAGATTTTGGTAGTGATAATTTTGTGGATCTAATGATGGCTCGGGGACAACAAATGAAGCAAGAAGCAATTGCAAAGAGGAGAGCTATTGTTGCTCAAAGACATAAAGCAAAAAGGGAAAAACAATGACTGTAGCTCAGAAGATGGCTCATATGAGGAGGGTTGTGAAGAATCATAGTTATACTATTTATAATTCTGGCATGTCTATGAAGCAAATCTGTGCTTTATCTGATGATGCTTTGATTAGAAAGTATAATATGATTATGAAGTTTTCTTCATCTGGTTCTCCTTCTTCTTCTACATTGGAAAGAATTGTTAATATGTCTGATGTTCCTAAAGCAAAGAGACCTAAAACAGTTGATATTGTGGATAATTTTGATGATGTTTCACCTCAGGTGATATCTCCAGTTGTTACTACTGAAAAAACTTCTGAAGTCAATCCTTCCACTGATAAGGTTGTTTCACGAACCTTCTATTGTTTCTCCTCAAGCATTGCCTTGTGATGCATCTGTTGATAATTTGGGAGCTGCCTTGAGTAAGCAAGATGATCTAAAGGTTGCTAAAGCTAAGAAAGCCAGAGAGATGCTTGACAGACTGAATTCCTTACGTGATGGTGTTCCAACTATATCTCCTTCTTCTTCTTCTACTCAAGCTGAAAATGTTCTTGAAGATTCTGAGAAAGGATTATCTCTGGGGATAAATACATCTGGTAGGAGGAAGAAAAGTATGGCTAAAAGGAAACTTAGTTCCTTAAGGAGATCTGTGAGACTAGCTAGGAAAAATCTTTCCAATAGTATTTCTTTAGATCTCAAGGCTGCTGAGTCAACTTTTATTACAGAAGGAACTGTTGATGTTTTTCCTGAAGGAACACATTCTGTCTTGATCAATTGGACAGCTGGGAAGCTTAATACTGTTTATCGACTGGATAATTCTACTATACAGTTCAACTTCTTGAAGGAAATCTTTCCTTTGGTGGATAGACATGATTTGAAGATGTTGTATGAACATGTCACTCAGCATTATACTATTCATAAACCTCAGGGTTCTGGTTTATATTTATTGGGTGATCTTCAAGTCTTGTTTGATTCTCATTCTCCAGAGGGTAAAGGGTATTCTATTTGGCAGAATTCACATAAGTGGGAGATTGAGAGTTGGAGGTTCTATCCTCTGCCATGTGTTGATGTGGTTCAGACGCAATGTGGTATGATTTTGGGTATGTTCTCGGATAAGACTTATCCTTTGTCTGTTCAATTAATGGAAAGAATGCTAAGACAGAAGTTGGAAGTACCTCCTAATCCAGTTGGCAATGATGACCTTCATGCAAAACAATGTGTTGGATTGATTAAAAATCAGCTTCTACAACATAAAGGTTCATCTTGATTGTGGTATTTTGTATCTTTTGTAATATTTGTTTTATTTATTTTAGTTAAAAAAAAAAAAAAAAAAATTGTATATGTTTTAGTTTGTCTAACTTTTATTGCAGGTTTGTTGTATATTATTTATGGTTATTGACTCACCAGATATACCTTGTGTATGTCAAAGAGTTAGCTAGTCCAAGGGTACACTTTGGTAAAGACACATCAAATTTGTTGATAGTCGTAATGGTTTGCTCAAAATCATAGGACCGCAACCACCCATGCTTAATTGTCGAGGGTTGTATGGTCATCAATTCACCATGGGTTATTCCTTTTGGAATCCAAGAATTGACTAGCCCGTGTATATGGCTTGTGGTAAAGGCATTGGACTACCATATTTGGTAATCAATTCACCAATTCTAAGAATTGACTAGTCCCGAGCAAACGGCTACGGTAAAGACATATCAAACCGCTTATATGGTTTCGGTTTGCCAATAAATCGATGGTTATCGGTGTACCATAGTTTTTGAACTTAAACATTTGGCTACTCCAAGAGTGATGGCTATTGGTAAAGAGACATCAAATCCATTATTTTCCATGATTCACCTCTCACAGGAGTTAACACACCGGATGTGATGAGAATAGTTTGAAACTAATATGTTTTGATGTACATGTTGTCATTTGTTGTCGCAAAGATTTGGAGTTTCGAGTCTATTCATCAAAGAGATGTTCTTGTTTTGTTTCTTTGTCACGATGTTCGTGAACAATCCTCCGTGCTTGTCTAGTTAAAGATCTATCAAGAAACCGGAACTTAACCAAGTCAAATTCCGGTTTAGGGAGGATTGTTGGGAATTATGTGAAGTATGGATTATGTTGAACTTATCAAGGGATTCTGTTGAAGTGTATGGATTCTACCAAGACATAATTCTGCTGAAGCTTTATAGAGAATAGTTTGTTTCTGCGGAAGTTATTATTCCGTGTTTAGCATATTTAGTTTGGATATACATGAGCTTTATTAGGAAGTGATTGTGTATATCTTATTTAGTTTTATGTTTATACGTTTCTTGGGAAACGGTTTAGGGTTTTGTTTAGGGTTCCTTGTCTATAAAAGGAACACAATAGTATGAGTTATGTACCGATTGAAAAAAAAACAAAGTTTTTATTAATATAAAGATCCATCGAGGATCACAGAGTTCTTAGTTATTTGTGTTACTTGTGTTTGTAATTCCGCTACTTAATACAGGTAGTAGAGATTGTCTTTTACTGTGCTTGTGATTACATAGGCATAGCTAACGATCCACGAGCTCAAGATCTATCAAGGTCTGCTAGTTTTAACAGTACAGGAGTCCGACCAAGTCCAAACGAGAAATGATCAACCAAATTCTGTCAACAGAGGAGATTAATCGCAATCGAGAGAAACTTAGTTGCAATTGACAATGATCATGACCACGGGAGCGTGACTTGAGATCCGATGGTAACTATACATAAATTTCAAATACTATATATATGATATTAAATTACTATTAAGTGTATATTCGATTAACTGCTTTTCGGTGCTTACTTGTTTTTTTTTTTTAATATAGATAACAATGAAGACCTTTATGATGTTGAAAATGATGATATCAAAGACATACCTATGAATGAAGATATTGAACAACAAGCTACTTCAGAAGATGATGTAGATAAAGACATGGATGATTTGGAGAATGAGGATGATTTGGAGAATGAGGATGATTTGGAGAATGTGAACGATTTAACAAATGACGGCGATGATCTACTCGGAGAAGAGATTCAAGCTGAGCATTCTGAAAATGAAGAAAACCATGTAGTTACACAAGCTCGAAATGAAACAGTTAACATGGTCTACTTGATTGCATCGTTTAAAAATCATATATCATATATTGTGTCATATAAGAAGAATATATAATAAAGTTAAATTAAAACAAGACAAAATACAACGCTAAGATATTGCCTCCATTTCAATTATTTAGTATTTTAAATGTATACGTATCTATTGTAAATCATGTTCACTTTTGTAGTTCGGATTGTAAGCAAAGAAAGAGAGGACCAACACGTATGGCAAAAGTTTGGGCCCAAGAAAAAGGGATAAAATTCCTATTTTAGGACAACCTATTAACGCAAAAGTAGTCATCGACTCATTTCATGGGAACACTTTCAAGGAGTGGAAAGTATTGTCCGATTTATAAACCATGGAATAAAGTTGTAACTAACGAAAAAAAAAAGCTTTGCTTGAATAAAGGTACACAATGTTAAATTTGTATGTTAATGAATAAAGTATTTATTTTCTAATTGAGCTATTACATTTTTAGACAAAATTTGAACGGAGAAAATGGATACAAACGGAAGGTGAAGAACTCGAGGGCAAGAGTTAAGGAACACTACCATGATCCGTCTTTGTCGCAACAAATAAGATCTAGGCCAAACAAGTGCAAAAAAACAATCTTGTGAAAGTATTGGAATAAAGAAAACACGAAATACTCTTCACTTTAAAGGATCATGAAGAATCTTCATCCATCCATCCCCGATACCTTCGGATACTAAGTACACTCTCCGTGATAATTCACTTCAACCTCAAATAAATAATACCGAATTAACGCCTGTCACATCTTCGATCTGCTCAAATCTAGCCTCCTTTGACTTTTAAAGTGAACTATGATAATGGTTTCATCCCGACCATGGTTTAATGAGCATAACCCGTAAAACTTTGAAGTAGCCAAACCGCCATGACGAATATCCAAACACACATCCAATTCATGAAGTACACCTTTATCCCTTCTTCAAGCGAAACCGTGGCACCAAAGATCAAAAGATCCAATTACACTTTCTCTTCTCCAAGATGGTTCCATCATTACGGATTTTACAACTCTATGGTTTAAACCAGAAATAGTTTCTTCGCGGATTTTACAAAACCAAGAATAAACCGTAAGATAGATCCGGAAATGCACTTTACTAATACCGGGATGTTTCCATTGTCACGGATTTTTACAAGTATATGATTTAAACCGAGAAATAGGTTCTTTCGCGGATTTTACAAAATCAAGACAAAACCGTAAACAATGTCGCCTTGAATATTACGACGACTTTGGTTTCAGTGTATATCTGTTTTGGGGAACATGCAATGGTTCATCAATGGTTCAAGATCCAACATCATTAACATCATCAACCATCCAATCAACACTTTGATAAACACATCATTCACGCGATTACATCGGTACAGTTGTCATGACCACTTGGTGAAGTAAACCCGAAATGTCAAACTTGATCATGAAGTGAACTTCCCGGATATGTTACTTAAACTTGTACTAATCCTTGTGAAGAAGAAAAGGTGTACCCAATGTACAAAACCTCTTGACATATCCTCAATAGTGAGACACCAAAGTGATAGCTATGTTGTGGGTAAAGCGAAAGGAATCACAACCGTAACTAAATAGCCAAGTCTTTATCACCTCTATAAATGCCCAAACAAGTCATCTTGGCGAAGGGTAGAAAGAAAGAAGACGAAATAAGTAAACGTTCCCGGAAAACCTCACTTCAAATTCAAATAAGAAATACCGTCCAAAACACCCGTAGTCAACATTTTCAATAAACACTTCTAGCCGTGACACAATATTCTTCGTGAAAATGTATACATCAAAGTATCAAATTGCATAACCCAACGAGTCTCATCATCAATAGTGTCATCAACCCCAATGAATCATACTAACCAACAAATTTGGCCCATTGATACAAGAGTTTCTCAAATCCATTTAAATATTTAACTCGGAGTTAACTCATTTCCGATTCAAATTAGTCAATGCTCAATGTAACTCAAAACGCATGTCATAAATAAGTAACATTCTCCGGCTCATAGATTGCACAAATTCACTTAGATCATAAACCGAATTAGTCCATGAATGCTCATTATCGACCCAATTAAAATACCAAATTTCATATCATGAACCACGTATACAAGACTTACACAAAACATGTCCAAGCCTACAAACAAAGATACGACACTCAGCTAAAGTCTCAACAGTGAACCAATCATACTTATCAAATCTAATAATACGAGCCATAATCCTGATATATCACGCCCAATCAAAGTGTGAACACAATTCAAGTCCAATTAGGAAATAACAGGCCCAACATCTAACCACCATACAACAAAAGCCCATAACAAAGTTGGCCCCCATCTAGTCCGGATATTAGTTAACACATTGCCCTAATAGTGGAGGTATAAAACACTCACATCACAACCCTACATCCAAATTATCCGTTGCACAAACAAACCCTACAAACTCTTCCACAAAGTTATCCGCCCCATCCTAAAAATCTCTTCAAACCCTAATTAAACACTCAACACACAAGCGAGACATACATTAATCTTTCTCAAAGCCAAAGATATTCTCACAAACCCTACCCTTTAAATATGTCGATCTTAGAGCACGCCACGTGGATGGCATGTGCAAGATATCAATGCCACACGGATGGTGAAAGGTCATGATTAGGGTTCGAGATCATTCATTGAGAACGGTAGGTTTTTTCCAGATGATTAGTAATAGATTAATTAACACGAGCAAATGAAAAGCGAGTTGACATAATTGTTAACAACGTTTCATTTTTCAGTATATTAATCATGAAGAGTATACTTGAACAATGGTTATAAAAATAATCCTTTAGACTTAATTATAAACGAAAAAATAGGATTAAGAGAATAACGAAAGTTGTTATTACTCAATCCTTTAGATTCGAATATAAACAAGGGTCTATGAAGACAATTTTCTCGTTATGAAAAGTTCTAAGGCTTAAAATCACATGGGCCACGGCCAAGTCGCTAGGCTAACTTTCAAGGAGTGGAAAGTATTGTCCGATTTATAAACCATGGAATAAAGTTGTTTTCCGATGAGCGAAATAGCGCTTTGACCCGGTTGACTCATAAAAAAAAGCTTTGCTTGAACTCTTAAAGGTACACAATGTTAAATTTGTATGTTAATGAATAAAGTATTTATTTTCTAATGTGAGCTATTACATTTTTAGACAAAATTTGATATTGGAAGGGGTATTTATAGTTACATAAGACACGAAGATCGTGGAGTAAAAATGGATATTGCAATCAGTATACGAGCTAACTTAAGCTAGATAACATTTGGGGTGACCGACTCTTCACTAAGAAATTTTCCAATTCCTAACAACTTTCAAGGAGTGAAGAACTCGAGCTTTGCTTGAACTCTTAAAGGCAAGAATAAAGTTAAGGAACACTACCATGAACTCGAGGGCAAGAGTTAAGGAACACTACCATGATCCGTCTTTGTCGGTTAAGCAACAAATAAGATCTAGGCCAAAGCAAGTGCAAAAAAACAATGGAAGAAGCTTGTGAAGTATTGGAATAAAGAAAACACTAAGGTGTGAAATACTCTTCCACTTTAAATAACATTACTTAATTTCCCATTATGATATTTTACTTTCTGCTGCAGAGTTTAAGTGAAAAAAACAAGGCGAATTGGGCAAAAAGAAGATGATCCAAAGAACCGGTAAAAAAGTTATGCTCGCAAAGGGAAGAGTTAAAGGTAAGTGTATGGAGAAAGTGGGATTGTTAATGTATCCTGTGGATATCCACCGTTAATATTCATTTTCTTTTTATTCATACAGACATATTTGGGACGAGATCCAACTCGATTGGATCTTTTTAGTGCATGCTTCTCCAAAGATGGAAATACCAAAATGATGACACCGCAAAAGCGATTGTAAGTAATATGCTTTTGTGTGTTGCAAAAGTGTATTAATAGCATAAGTTAAACACAATATGCTTTTTTGTAATACATGCTTTTACTATATGTTGTTCATGTTTATATAAAATGCGGATGATATGAAACGACTTAGTGATAATCGCCGAGGGTTCGATTGATAATCCCGGACCGATGATATTTTTTCTGATTATGGGTAAAGATCGAAATGGTGATGCGGGCATGTATGGTCTAGGTGTTCGTGCTCATTGTTTGGGGTGTAATACCAAGTCGTTTAGCATGTCATAGAGAAAACAACGAATTGAAGTCTAGATGTGGAGAACTTACTAGTGAAAATGAAAATTTCTGAGCCCGGTTATCGAGAGAAGAATGGGTCGATGGATAGTTCCATTGTTCCACCTCTTACATCACAAGATTCTCCTGTTGTAACCAATGAACCTCCACGCTTACGGGTATGTTTCTATTATAAATCGTTCCTTTCTAGTTGTTATAGCTTATTTTATCTTTGATAGCTAATGAACCTAGGCTACAAGCTTATGTATCAAGATTATGATTTAGATTGCTCATTTGCCTTTTAAATTTGTTAACTCGATTATTAAGGGGTGTTTGGTTCGTGTTGTTTCAACTGTGGTAGTTGCCTTTTCACTTGTTTATCGCACACTATGACCTCTAGGTGATATTAGAACTAGTAAAACTATAAAACCAATGTTTGAACTAGAAAGTCAAAATCAAATTACCTTCACTCTCACATTCCCTTTGTTGGGACATGTGAGGATCAAATCTCACCCACTTGGTCTAAATCTTGTTCATGTATCTTAAATTAGTGTTATCATAGCTTAAATAATCATAATTAGTGCATACGGATCAAACAAGTTTCATTAAAGTCAAAGTTTAAGTTCAAAATCAAAAGTCAAAATGGTATGTTAGTGAAACTCGGATCTTGGGAGAATTTTTGTGAATTTTGTGTTGAGATTCAAGTCTTGAGATTTTACATGTTGAAATTCCCATCTAAGCTTTTGAATCCCACAGTTAGCTTATTTTTATGATTTTTCTCCGGCTTAGGTGATAGTTCAAAGTGGCTCATAGGCTAACCATTGCCCTCGCACTGCAGGCATCACCAAACCCCAACTTTCCATGTGCCTTAGCTTCTTCATTAGTGGGCACACGGTGAGCTTATTGGTTTTTGAAAGCCAATAAGCTCATCTATAAAGTTCAGGGCTTATTTCAAACTTTTGAGCTTATTAGATAGGTCTGCAGATAGCTTTTTGTTTGTCCATTCCACCCATACACCGAGTGATCGGTGTTGACCACCCAAGTTCAAGCCCTCATTAAGTGCTTATCGTGGGACCCAAACCTTTAGTCCTAGCTTTTAGAAACCTCAATAAGTCACCTTTTATATCAAGTCTCACTTTGGATCCTGTCAACCCTAGTGGGACCCACAAGGGCTGCAAGGTTGTTGGTTTTGGCTGTTTGGCTGTGATATTTGATCAAGTGATTATTCGGTCTATAGCTTATTCCTTTAGCTTATCTCGGTAGTTTTAGCTTAATCTAGTTACAACTCATGTAGTTACTGACTTATTTAGCTTATTGTAGCTTATTTGTAACTTATTTAGTATACACCACCTCCACACTGCAGATTACACCGATCAATTTTAACTCCTTTGTATACCCCGGCCTCCATACCGCAGATTACATCTGCTTAACCTAATACATGTGTCTTGACTATAAATTGATAAATGTTTGTTGGCGAAATCTAGGTCGGGATGAAGTTGTCCTTAAAAGCATTCTAAACTCAACCGAGGCTGTAGCAAAAGGATGGGTGAGGAGCTTGAACCCAAATGATATAGTTGGTGGTACGGAGATTGGACGAGGATGGTGTGAGGTAAACGCTCAAGTACCAACAAAAGAGATGAAGTGTTGGTGAGACCCTATGGGTTATTTGCCACAATTGAAGACTGTGTTGGTGCAACCATAGCATGGCCTTGTCCCTTTATCTCGGTATGTCTTTGTTAATCTTGTGATACCAATAATTTTACTAACATGGAGCTTAATGCTTATACATGGGTGTTTATTTGTAGGTGGTCCGTGAGGATTGAGAGAGATGATGCATGATGACCACGGACTAAGCTTCTTGTTGCGTTAATGTATTGTTTAATGTTAACAGACTTTATGTTAGATCTCGTCTACCTTATTTATGTTTAGTGATTTTGTTATGACAATTGCTAATTTGAAATACAATTTCGTTTTATTCATTTAATATTTAGTTGATGTTTTATTCATATCGTAATAATAGAGTGTGCATGGTGAAAATAGCGTCCTATCATATGACTTGTCCGGACTTTGAAATTGTCCTATTAAACTTATTAACCGTCCTAACAATTAACTTAACATTGTAAAAAGTGTCCTAATATGTTGTTATTAGGACGTTATTTAGGTTGTTAATAGACATTTTATACGACCAAAAATTGGTTTCATAATCTTCTTTGAGATATTAGAACCCTTTTCTTGGTGCTAAAATAGCTATAATGTTATATGATAAGCGTCCTAACAATTATCTTTTAAGTACGCTTGTATGTGTATCAAAAGATTAAAATTAGGTAACAACGTTTTACAACATTGTAAAAGTGTCCTAATATGTTGTTATTAGGACGTTATTTGGTTGTTCATAGACATACTATGCGACCATAAATTTGGTTTCATAATCGTATTTGGGATATTAGGACCCTTTTCTTGGTGTTAAAGTAACTATAATGGTATATGATAACCGTCCTAAGAATTAACATTAAAGGACGCTTGTATGTGTATCAAAAGATTAAAAGTAGGTTACCACATGTTAGAACATTGGAAAAGTGTCCTAATATGTTTTTATTAGGACGTTATTTGTGTTGTTTATAGACCTAAAATGCGACCATAAAATTGGTATCATAATCTTATTTGAGTTATTAGTACCCTTTTCTTGGTTGCTAAAATAGCTATGATGTTACATCATAAGCGTCCTAACAATACTTTTAAGGACGTTTTATGTGTCTCAAAAGATTAAAAGTAGGTAATCACATGTTAAAACATTGTAAAAGTGTCCTAATATGGTTTTATTAGGACGCTATTTGTGTTGTTCATAGACATATAATACGACCATAAAATTGGTTTCATAAGGGTTAGGACGCTTTGGACCTATTACAACCGCCTTACATGAAACGCTTTCATCCTTGGTCCTATTAAATGAAAGGTCCTAAAAAGTACCATTTTATGACGCTTATGGGGGTCCTAAAAAGCCACTTTTCTTGTAGTGCAACCACAGAGCATACGATAAATAATTATACACACACCCAACCTTAGCTCTAATACCACTTGTTGAGAAAAGTGACACCAGACTGAAGCAAACTCACAACTAAAATATGAAATATAATAAAAGATGACACACGGATATAACGTGAAAAACCCCAATAGAGTAAAAACACATGTAAGGAAATATACGTTTCACTATGTAAAATTAGGAGTTACACCTTCTCTCTAATTACAAGGATAAACACATTTATATCTCTTGTATTAGGAGCTATTTCACCAACTCTCTAATTAACACAAATACTAGGAGAAAGAATGAGATCCAAAAAACACTTCTATGTGTTTATGTTCGTTGTAAATGGGATGCATAACAATGGCATTGGTCTTTGCCTTTTATAGGCATCAAAGTAAAGGGAAGCCACTTGCAATGCAACTTGCATGATCAAATTGCCCAAAAGATAAGATTCTCTTGTCAGATACATTGTATCTTTTCCCAACACCTAACGCATCTTAAATGATCAAGAAGAACTAAAGAATGATAAACAAACAAAGTCCTTTGTTTTCTGGAATAAAGAACTGAAATGACAAATAGTAAAACTCTAGGGAATCATATTGAAATTGAATATAAATAAATAAAAACCAATTACTTATCTAGACCAAATATACACCCTATTTACCAATCTAGATCATTTTTTCACAATTTACCAAAATGAAATGATGAAAGTGATTATACATGTCATATTTCCAACACACAACACATCATCTAAGCCTAACATATATTGTTATAAGAAAGTTCCAGAATAAATTTTACTAAATCCAAATCATTGTTTAAACCACAACTTATAACTTATGCATTAAAAAAATGTTATACATTTTATATGGAAATAGTACCTTTAATATTGTAAGTAGTAATTTCTATTTGGTCAGCAACAGTTTTGAGTCCTTGGTACTTGTTTGGGTCGCGTTTTATTTTTTGGGTCCTTGGGATATGCTTTGTTTTGGGTAAACAAATAAGAAGATTTCGGTGGTCTCGATTTAAGTTGATAAACAAATAAGAAATAAGTCGCGAATTTAAGTTCTTGTAGTTTAGTAGGTCGTGATTTGTAGTTTGGGTCATGATTTGTGTAAGTTCTTGTAGTTTTGAGGTCGCGATTTCATCGGCCACAATTTATGTGTCGCGATTATTTTGTTAAAATTTTATTTTGGGGCGTTTTAGTGTTTTATTTTAGGTAAATAAGTCGCTTTTAAAAATTCTGTCATGATATATACACGTATAGGGTGCAAATTCTTTCTTCTCATGAATCTAACAGACGATATTAAAAAGTTCATTTTCGTAAAAAAATTATGCGACGGCTTGTTTGGTAATATGATTTTCGATATCGTCCGTTTAAAAATTTTCTCAATAAATAAAGAATTTTGAAGGACTTGACAAAAGTGACGGCCCAAACATTATTCTCCCCAAAAGAAAACCTTTGAGAATCCCAGCCTCCTTTTAAAGTACAACCCTACTTGCACAAAGTACAACCCTGAGCATATCACCAAATACAACGTTGTATCACTCTCTCCCATGAGCCGCCCATAGTTCATAAACACAGTCACTTTCAAGACTTCATATCCTTAAACGATACATACTCTTTGTTTCTGTTGAATAGTTTTGGTGCTATTAAGGTAACATAACGTTTTTATTTGTGGGTTTGCGTTTTTTCATGTTGCATGCCAAGTGTTCGATGAAATGTCTGAATGATAATTTTGTGTTTTTTATTTGTTTTGATTGTGGGTTGGGGTTTTAATGGTTAAAGTTAATTGCTTGTTGATTTTTAGCATATACCCAGTTGAAATCTTTTTTTAAATATAATTGTTTATTCATATGCATGCATTTACTTTCATCAAAATTTTGTTGAAATAATCATGTATATTTCATATATACTACGATTTAATCGATTTTAGTCATATTTGTATTGGCTGTTTTTAAAAGAATGGCCATTATATGCCTAAATTGATGTTACTTAATACTTACGATGAACGTAGGTGTCACATTTTAAGGGTATTGCCCTGGTTGTAAAAGACGTTAGGTGCTAGTTGGGCAGTTGATCAACTTGTAGCTAGTAATTGGCCTAGGCGGGGAGTAATTGGATTGGAATTATAATATATAAATGTCTTAATTGTATGTATGACATGTTGATGGGACCATAGAAATGTGTTTAGAAACATTAATACAATTGTTCAAATACTTAATCAGGTTTTGGCCTAGTTTTGAATGAGTTTTGACCTTGTAGCGAGTAATCGGTTATTTATCTTGTAGTGAGTAGTCGTTGATTACTCGGCCTTGTAATCCTTGTCTTACAACGACTTGTGTTGCTTTTTTTATGAATGCCCAATATATATTATTTCTAAGAAAATAATGACTAAAATGGGACCGAATGACCGATTTAAGTACAAAGACTATAATGGAACAAAATTCATAGTCCATTGCTATCTTTTGACCCTATGCTACTAATGTTTTAACAACTTTCTGTATGTTTCATGGATGCAATTATATGTTTCCTGAATTTGGATCCCTTAATTTCACTTGGCTATCTACTATTAGGTGTTTAGTCGCTGTCATGGCATCATTATTTCTAATCATAGATCATCCTACTTGATATCTACGAGAATGCTGCTTTGATCTTTTTTGTCATATTATGTCCTACATTACATTTTTCCTTTCTTGGATAGGTTCTCTGTGAGATACTCATAAATGGCTTGTATTTCACATAACTTTGGAGCTTCCATAAAAATAGGTCAGCAGCCGGTAGCAAGTCAGAAGCAGGTTCCAAATAAATTTTCTCAGCTTTTCTTTTTGCAGACCAAGAACTTCAGATCATCAAAATATTGTGATTCCAAGAATTTGGACCGTTTAACCCGCTATCAATCACTCACCACCATTTTCAACAATGTTTCTTCAGATAATGCCATTTCTGGTGAGAAACAAACACATAGCTACAATATGTCTATAGTTTTTGTTGAATGCTTATTCTTTGGGATCGGGTTACTATTAGGATCTCTTCACAATAAGAAAACTGGGACCTCTGTATGGTTGTAAAGTTGGTCGCTTATAATTCAATGTTTTCTGATTGGTTTTCTTTTATTGGCATTTTAGAAGACAGAGTGTCTGTACTGGTCATTGGTGGTGGGGAAGAGAACATTCACTTTGTTACGCGCTGAAGCGGTCTCAGTCCTGTGATGCCGTCTTTTGTGCCCCCGGAAATGCTGGCATTTCCAACTCAGGGATGCTACCTGTATCGAAGATCTTGATATATTTGATAGCTCAGCTGTTATAGCTTTTGCCGAAAATGGGAAATTGGACTTGTTGTGGTAGGTCCAGAAGCTCCTTTGGTTTCAGGACTTACAAATGATCTTTGAAAGCTGGCATACATGCTTTTGGTCCTTCATCCAAGCTGCTGCTTTGGAAGGTTCCAAGAACTTTATGAAGAGCTTATGTGATAAATATGGAATTCCAACTGCAAAGGTTTGTAATATTTTTTGATTCAATATTATACGTTGAAATTAGAGTTGGCATATTCAACCCATTTACTTATGCATGGCCAAAATAGCTAAAAAATGCTAACGGTTCAACATGGTAAAAAACGTGCCAAGTGTTACCCAACTTATATCTAAATTATTCTTCTGAAAATATAAGATTATTGTTGGACTAATGTGAGTTTTGTAATTATTTTGGATGAAGAGTGTTTATGGTCACATTGCCACATTCTATTTAAATCAATGTTCTAACTTGAGCTTGTTTCGTATGTTTTCCACTGCAAATAAGACAATACAAAATGATCTGTTATAATTATTTGTCTTATTTCAGTATGCAACATTCACGGACGCGACAGCTGCAAAACGTATATCAAGGAGCAAGGGCTCCCATCGTTGTAAAAGCAGATGGTTTGGCTGCAGGGAAAGGAGTGATTGTTGCTATGACACTTCAGGAAGCATTAGAAGCTGTAGACTCGATTCTCGTAAAGGGTCATTTGGAAAGGCGGGTTCTTCCATAATTGTAGAGGAGTTTTAGAAGGTGAAGAAGCATCCTTCTTTGCTCTTGTTGATGGTGAAAATGCCTTACCTTTAGAATCTGCACAGGACCATAAAAGGGTTGGTGACGGGGATACGGGTCCAAACACGGGTGGAATGGGTGCATACTGTCCTGCACCTGTTTTGACACAAGAACTACAATCTTTGGTCATGAGCTCTATAATTCTTCCCACTGTAAAAGGGATGTCAAAAGAGGGATGCAAGTTTGTTGGAGTTTTGTATGCTGGGCTCATGATTGAGAAGAAATCGGGATTACCAAAACTAATCGAGTACAATGTGCGGTTTGGAGATCCTGAATGCCAGGTAAACTACTTTTTACATCTAGTTTGTATTTTTTTTAAAAATTTGAACTTTTTGCATGTACCTGGATGGTTTCCACCAGTCAACATAAACATTTCCTTGAGAATAATGCTTACACTATGGGTGCTAACAAGTTGAGCCATTAGTGAGCAACTTGGGTTTTGAGCTGAGTCAAGTCTTACGTTAACTGGGTTCAAGTCGATAGAGTATTATTTGGCTTGAGCTCGACTCGAGCTTGTGTAACTTTCTTTTAACTGGGCTCGAATGGCTCGATAAGGATGAACCTGGTCTACCGAAAAAATCCTGGCCAAAATCATTGCACCAGATTCCGTATTGTTTGTAATTTTTTTTTCCAGATTTTGGTTTCGAAACCTTATGTGGCCCCGCAGCAATTATTTGGGCAAAACAGCCATATTTTCGTGCAATTTCTAACCTACCAGTCAAAAAACACAACCAATAACTACAGACATATCACCAACATAATTGTAACTTACAAACATGCCAAAACTTGAAAAATCATAGAAAGTTTTTGAAATCTTTCAAAATAAACAAACAAAACAATTTTTACAAATACATCTAATCTTTTGCAACTTCATTCCTTTTTTCTTTACTGTTTTGCTTGTTAATCCCATTATTTATATCAACACATCCGATAACAACCAAGCTAAGCTATTAACTTAACAAACATTGTAAAGCATAAATAAGTAAAAATCAAAGCATGTTCTTATTACCTTTAGCAACGTCGTCATCATTTAATAGATCATCGATGTCATCTATTGTACTTTCCTACCCAATCTTAAGTACATATTACCGCCTCAAGTACTGGGTAAGACATGTTAGCCCTATATGGGTCAAGAACATGGCATCCCTTGCTAAATGCCGACTCGGATGCCACGGTCGTTATGTGGTTTGCCAAAATGTCTAAAAATAATAAATACTTCATAAACAATAATAACGTAAAACATATTTAAAAATATCGTTCAAACAGTATAGTAATTTACCTTTATTATTCGAGCTACGTTTGGTAATCTTGGAGCATTTAATTTCTCCACTCAAGAATGTTATTATCTCTAGTAAACCTAATTCGCGGCTCAATAAGGTATCTAGTTAACTCGGTTTCCATTTCAGTTGAGCCAGATTATTCCAAATCTAAGAAATCGTCCAAAATGTCATTCTCACTTTCATATGGTTTACTAGAATGTTGATTCCGTGTTTCTTGGGATGAAATTGTTTAACCAACCATATCAAACCTTGTTTTGGCTTAGCATACAGTTCAACATTGTTTTGATACGGTTGGGTCTTAAAGTTCATCTCAATATTCACGTGATCAACAATCTAGTACATTAACAATATAGTAAACATGGTTGGGTATGTTGTTGTATGAAGGCGAGAATGACTTTTTGGACACTTTTCTTCAATTTGGAAGAATCTGGCTCAATTGAACTTGAAATCGAGTTAACTAGGACGTAATGAGAGCCATATTAGGTTTACTAGTGATTTAAACATTCTTGAGTGGTGGAAAAATGCTCCAAGATTCCCAATCAGACTTTCGAATGGTAAAAGTAAATAATTATTCTTTTGAATGATTTCTTTCATTATTAAGCTAATTGTTGTTTATGAAGTTTTTGTTTCTTTTAAATATTTTGACAATCCAAATAACCACCGTGGCATCTGAGCTGACGTTTAGAACGGGAACGAGGTTGCAAAAAGAAATAAGAAGGTGAAAAAGGGATTAACAAGCAAATTCATAAAGGGAAAGAAGTTGTGGAAGATCAAGTGTATTTGTGTGAATTGTTTATCTTGATCAAGTTTTGGAACGTTTGTAAGCTATGATTATGTTTGTTTTGTTATTGGTTAAGCGTTTTTTGACATGTTGTGGTTTGAAAATCACCTTTTTGCCATAATTTTTGCTGCTGTCACCTAAGGTTTCCAGGCCAAAATCTGGATTTTTGTTAAACACCGGATACGTTCCGCTCCGGTACAATGATTATTTTCAGTACACCGAGTTCGCTACTGCACCTAGCCCATCCCCAAACTCTAGCATATTCCAAAAACTTTTATTTAATTACATGATGCAACCGGTACCAAAAAATGTTGTACAAAGTTTGTCAAAAGAAATAGCATATTTAATTACTATTTTGTGGAACCGTTAATTACATGATCCTTCTTCAACGACAAAAAATAATTCAATAGCAACTCAAGCTACAAAATAAACGGTTCCACAAAAGCTGCATGTACTTAGACCCAAAATGAGCTTGCAACACAGAAAATCAGAGCTGCCAAAAAATAAATCCATCAAAAAAGTTTAACATAAATAAAAAGACCCAATTAAAATGATTAAAGAAGTAAACTGAATATCATTAACCTAGCATTCACGTGCATTTTTTTTTTTTTTGAAATGCAAGTAAGTTAGTTTGGTTATACATTCTTATAATAAATCAAAACTTGAATTAATTAACTATTACCTTGTTCTTTTTAAAGCCCTAAGTTTACGAATCCAATCTCCTCCACATCTCGAAGCTTGTACCAATTTTGGCTTAAGGAAGCATGATATGTATCTATAACAGGACCCCCGACGCTAAATGTAGCTTTTGATGCAATAGTTGTGATAAGGGATAGCGAAAATATGAGCTGCCATCTTTGATAATATTGGATACTTTGTTTCTGTGATTTCCGCCAATCGAAGATATTAAAAGACGTGGCAATCTTTGATAAATATACGTAGAAATCTGTTTTTCTGAAATCAGAAACTTCAAATTCTTTCATATGACATTAATATAATAAAAAACCTTTATTTGGACCTTTATGCTCCTTTTCACCTGGACCACACGAGCTTGATGCAACTATTGAATATTATGTCTTTTAGGCAACAAAGTAGCATACTCATCATGAACCTGTCCTCCTAAAAGCTAGTTTAGCCTTCAATACTGGTATCTATTTTATCCTGGTCATATATGGCATTAATAACTTGCACCTTGGATCAAAGACAAGCAATACACATGAGCATGTTACTTTCACCCCCAATACTTTGTCAAACTTTTCTTTTATTCTTTTCACCATGTATACTAGCCGTTGATCCTGATTGTTATATTGCCTATCCTAAACTTGCTTATTTTATTGCACCTCTAAAAAATAAGTTTGAGGCTGGGTAATCATTTCCGACATGTTGTTAGTTGGACAAGTGAAAGCTTTTAAAGTCTCGCAAATGCATTCAAGTTTTCCTTGTTGAATCAGTAACATAAATGCATATCAACCTTTAGAAGCTTTTACTTGTTGAATCAAACATCATTTCAGGAACTGATTATCCAACCTCAAAACTAATTTTTTTCGGAGAGGTGCAATAAGCAGGTTTGGATAGGCAATATAATAATCCCCATAATTGGCTAGTAAAAATGATGAAAGAAGAGTTTGACAAATATTGAAGTGAATGTAACATGTTCAAGTGTATTTCTCGTGTCTTAAATGCAAGGTGTAATTTGTTTATGCTTAAATTATAAGGATATCTGTGACCACGAGGAAAACTTCATGAGGAGTATGTTGCGTAGAAGAATGGTTGAGTTAAACTCATGTGGTCAAAGAGCTTTTGATGAGCATACAAGTCCGGATATAGGGTTTTCATTTTGTTATTATGGTATGGAAGAAGTTGAAGTCTTCTATTTTGAAATCAGAGTTCAAAGTATACGTAGAAGAGGAAAACTTCATGATGAGTATGTAGCGTAGAAGAATGGCTGAGTCAAACTCATGTGGTCAAAGAGCTTTTGATGAGCATACAGTCCAGATATAGGGTTTTCATTTATTATTCTGGTTTGAAAGAAGTTGAAGTCTTTTATTTCTAAATCAGAGTTCAAAGTATATGTAGAAGAGGGTCTTTGTCTTTGTAAAGATAATTTGGCCATGTTTTTAATATCGTTGATTGATGGAAATTGCATGAGTCAAAAGTATCCAATATTATCAAAGATGGCAGCTCATATTTTAGCTGTCTTATCACAACTTTGCGTCCGGAAGCTACACTTGGCGCCGGAGGTCGTGATATAGACACATATCATGCACCCTTAAGTCCAGGATCATTAAAAGCTTTGATTTGTGAAAGAGATTAGATTCGTAAACTTTTATGAAGAAGAACTAAAGCTTTATTCTATCATTATTTAATTTCTAATCAAATTAATATGTTTATTTATATTTTAGAAAGATAATATGTTGCAAGAGGTTCTATTTTTATATTTGTTGAAAAATGATTGGTTTAAGTTTATAACTTTTCTTTTTGTATAAGATTTGATACTGGTGAATACTTGAATCAACTAAAAAACATGAAGGCTTTTGAGATATGCCAGAGTTGTTTTTGGTTACTTACTGTCAGGTTGAACCATTTTGGGTAATCGAGCTAATAAACGATCCAGTCGATCTCGAGATTGAAATTAGTAAAAAAAAATGTTTATGGGTCAAATTTATAAACAAGCCTGGTGCGTGAACAGAAAATGTAATCAGATATATATACCAAATTTACACTACCTAGTAGTCACCAGGATTTAGGGCTATTTAGATAAAATCAGATGTAATAAAGGGACTCTAGGATATATTGTTTGGATGTGCTGTTATTTGAAGTTGTAACAATGAGAATTGCTGCTGGCTGTTTGTTGGTAAATATATGACCAAAAAGCACTTTCTTGTGAAAAAGAGAGGTGTTCTGAGAATAGAGTAAATGTTCCCCAAATTAGGTAAATACTATTTTAATGTCTGGCTATCACTTAGGTTGTAACCTGAATAAGGAAAACCTCATCTGTTTATACGTTTGGGGGTAGCTAGGGGAGGGTCGGAAACGGTCCCTGGATTAACCCACTGAGGCTGTGTACTTCTTAGTCAAAAAGGCTCGCCCTCCTCGGGTAACATGAGCAGGGAAAACCTCGTCCGTTTTCTATGTGAAACTGATTGTTTAAGACCATAGAAGCATGATCTGTATAGTCCAAGTGTCAAACATTAGTACATGATGTTTAAGTTTTTATAACTACTGTAGATTATTAGATTCAAACGGAAATCAAAACAGTCTTAGAATCACATTTAAGTTTCTGACATGCTAATGTAAAACAGGTGTTGATGGTTCGCTTGGAATCTGATCTAGCACAAGTTCTGCTTGCTGCTTGCAAAGGAGAACTAGACTCTGTGACTCTTGATTGGGCCCCTGGTTCAGCTATGGTGGTGGTCATGGCCAGCAACGGTTACCCTGGAAACTATTTAAAAGGAAGCAAGATTCAAAACCTTGAGGAAGCAGAGGTAGCAGCTCCTTGTGTTAAAATCTTTCATGCTGGAACGGCTCTTGATGCAGATGGCAATTTTGTTGCAACGGGAGGCCGTGTTTTGGGCATCACTGCAAAGGGCAAAGATCTTGAAGAAGCAAGAGACAGAGCTTATCGAGCTGTTGAAGAGATCAAATGGGAAGGTGGGTTTTACAGAAAAGACATTGGTTGGAGAGCACTTCCCGTAAAACAAAAATCCTCAAAATGGTGAGACTTGTTTTTATGTTTATAGTGTTGAACACTATTGCCTCAGTTTTGGTACACAACGACTATATTGTATCCATGTTTAGTATATTTATGGGTTCAAATAAGTTAACCAACACCATGAAATCTTTGCAAGATTTTGGCAGTGTTCAGTACAGTACTTTTACGTAAGGGCAGATTCCGCACCTTATCATTCTGCTTGTTCTTTTGGTCGGTCAACAAACCATATATGACTTGAAGGCCAAACCACTTGACATAGGTTCATCTCAATCTATAGGGACATTTACAAAATTTAAGCCATTGTCAAGTAATCAACAAGTAGAGATTGAGATCATACAAAGTACAAACCCAAAGCAAACAGTGGCTGTCGTTAAAATATCCAGAAAACCAGAATGTGAACTACATTTCTTTGGCTTGTGTTTGCAATGTTTGTTTTCATATCTTTCGGCTTAGTCCTCTCTTGCTTATAAGATTTCCATCTCTTTATTTATGTGCTTTTACCTCTGTTTTACCAAGGTTGTAAACTCGCATTGCGCTAGTGAAGCGGTCGGGTAAGCCTAGCAATTAATCGGTTAGGCGGGGATTAATCGGATCGAAATTTTATGCACAAAATTGTACATTTAGTCTATTAGACTAAAATACACCGTTGGTCCCTAAACTTGTTCCTCAAGATCGCAATGGGACAAACTTGGCATTATCATCGTGGGAGTCCAAACTTGGGTTTTAACGCCAAACTCGTCCTCGACCACTAATGCCAAAGTCAATGTCTGATTTTTGTTTTGTAGTCGAGGGTATTTTAGTCCATACACATTTATACTTTTGTTTCCTTACATTTGATTTTGTTTGTATTTTCTTCTCTTCTTGTTTCTGGTACAAATCACCATGAACACCTACAAATCACCATGAACACCTACAATGGAGGAAATGTCCGACGACAACTGCACTTACTTATAGAAAAATGTTTATCTTTTCACAATGGCCTTTTAAGTATAGCTAATGTTGGTTGGTCAATTCAATTCATGTTGACAATTTAACAACTCGCCCTATTTGCCAATTATTAAAGTTACTCTTCTAACTCAACAAGAATGTATGATTACTTTCAACACATAAATGACTTAGGAGTATTGCAGCAATAGTTGAAAACCATTAGAAGTTGCATTGCAAATTCCTACATAAGTCCACACAGATGACCAGATTAATGTGAATGCTCTCACGGAAGTAAAATATCAAAGACCAGTTGTTACACTATACCGGCACATCATTCAGATCAGAGCATTGTACAAAATTTTAAAACACGGTACATCATCTTGATGATGGATTTGTATTTATCACATGAAAAACAGCTAAATTGAGTTTCTAAAAGTTACATATATGAGTAATCTTCATTTATCCCTTGACCAATTCCCGCTCTTCCCTCCAGTTTTGTGTTCTAATCGCACATTTGTAATCTGAATATCTTTTGAAGCAGCATTACACATATCATAGACTGTTAGACCAGCAAGAGAAACTGCTGTCATTGCTTCCATTTCAACCCTAGTTTTCCCTGTTGAAGCAGCCTCTCCTTCTATTTCAACACAATAGTCTTGAGGGTTTAGTCTTAAATCAACCCGAACATGTGTTAAATTAATATTGTGGCATAATGGGATAAGGTTGCTAGTTTGTTTCGCTCCGGTTATGCCAGCTATTTTTGCCACACTAAGGACGTCTCCTTTGGCAACTTGGTTGGCAGAAACTAAATCGTATGCTTTTCTTCCCAATATAACTTTGCAGCCGGCAATAGCAACTCTCTTGCTAATATCCTTGTGAGAAACATCCACCATTTGGGCTTTACCTTTGGTATTTATCCACCTTGTGAGAAACACTCCTAGTTAGAAACTTCGAAGTCAAACTGTATGCATCCCAGGTATTTCATTCTTGACTCACTCACCAAGTTTATTAAGAGCATTCCTATATATCCTCCTAATTCTTATTCCTAATTCATCCTCCTAACCATAACATCCATGCCACTTGGACATATCACTCATCATCTACACTCTTCATTTCTCCATTTGTCATCATCATATGATTAGGAACAAATTTAGGCATAAAAGCCTAAAATGTAGGAACAAATATCATTTTCCGTTTATTAATACTATCTTTCATCATCACTAAGGATGAACTTTCATTAATCATTCCCTGCCATTCCGGCTTATGGTGCTATTGCAATTACTTTCCTGCAGTTGTTGTCGGACATTTCCTCCGCTGTAGGTGTTCATGGTGATTTGTAGGTGTTCATGGTGATTTGTACCATAAACAAGAAGAGAAGAAAATACAAACAAAATCAAATGTAAAGAAATAAAAGTATAAATGTGTATGACTAAAATATCCTCGACTACATGACAAAATCGACATCGACTTTGGCGTTAGTGGTCAAGAGACTAGTTTGGCATTAAAACCCAAGTTTTGGACTCCCACGATGATAAATGCAAGGTTTGTCCATTACAATGCGCGATGTGAGTTTAGGGACCAACGGTGTATTTTAGTCTAGATATTATATTATCTTATATATATGAGATAAGCATAGTGTATCAAAGTTCAAATATTTCAAGTGTTCAAATATAAGCATAATACATAATTCTTCAAAGTTCAAAGTCAAATATAGATATTACTCAGTTTGTTGACCATTTTTAAGCGATCTTTAACCGATTAATCAGTTGTCCGATTTTTAAGCGATTTTGCTGACCGATTTTTAAGCGTTTTTGTTTGATTAATCCGATTAGATCGATTTTGTTCGATTTTTCCGATTAATCGGTTTGTTGACCAATTTTAAGCGATCTTTGATCAAACCGATTATGATAAATCAATGCTAGTGAGCGATCAACGATTATGGGATTAATCGGCCGCTGGACCGATTTTACAACAAAGGTTTTACCCACATTCTAGGCAAAACCTCAACATTGCCCTATGTACAAGACATGTTTAAAGTTATTTACATCGTCACCATTTCCAGTGCCGTGTTCGGAGGCCCGTGCAAAACTTATGTCATAACTAAATATGATGGTCAAATATACATCATATCAACTATTGAAAAAAAAATGTTGTATTTTAACAATCTAGCTTTATTTTGAACATATATACATAAATATAAAATCATATGTTCTTAGCATTTTTTGACGGAAGTAAATTTTGACGCTCCAAATATAAAAAGCGGGAAACATTGAGGCCCCTAAAATTTTGAAATCTTATGCGATTGCATGCCTCACACACCCTTAAATACGGGCTCTGATCATTTCCAGTTGGCCTTGGCTTCCTTGTATGTTGCAGTAGGCAACTAGTGAATAGGATTTCACCAATATTGGGAACAACACTGGTTACATTTGTAAATCACAATTGTCGTAAATGACATTCTACATAAAGTATCTACGACAATACCATCTTCAAAATTTGTTGAATCAGTCATGATTCATGAACCGTATCAAATGACAACCCATGTTGCAAAAGTGATCTATCTAAACCATGTTGCAACTTGCAAGGTTTGGTGTTCAGATGTGTGCAAGTACAGACTTGTAATATTTCACATCTGGATCTTCATTGAATGGGGTTGTATTTATCTTGATATTAAAAACAGAATATTTCATATCTTCTCATATGTGCTCATATGGGTCATAATCATAAGAGCAACGAGTTACAGAATGTGTATCTCCTCATATTTGCTCGTATCAAGCTTTACACAACATCATACTTCATCTATTTACATTCGTAGATAAATATTTTACTAACAAGCCAGTATACATCAAACAATATTTACATTTATCAGTGAAGAAGCCACAACCTTTTCCTCGGTTCATCAACGTGCTGACCGAACGCTACTCGACGACATAACACCAGGACTTGGAGGACTATCAGTTCGTTCATACCTAGAATTTCCATAGTATTCATCATAAGTTGGTGAACCTCTCTGATAGTACATATGTGGTCCTCCTCTATTTATTCCCGCTTGTTGCCTGTAATAATACTCGGGTACTGTTGATTTTGTCCTTCCAAACGGCTCGGGTCCATATGCCTTGTGAGAGTGGTTTTTTAGTGGAGGTTTAGGAGACTGGTGAGGTTGTTGGTACATGGAAGGATGAAGGTGAGGTGGAAATGATGTGGTTGTGGCGCTTGTTGTTGGTAGTTTTGATTCAAGTTTGAACTTGCAGTCACAGTCGGCTTCTGGTGGTTACTAAGGCCAAGACTGCACAAGCTAGGGGAACTATGGTTTCTTGTTAGTGAACTATGTTTGCTATGAAAAGTACTAAATTCGGGGTTAATACCACTAATAGCATTGGTAGCATTGGTGGTTATTTCAGGCGGTGTTTTTGGAGACGAGCAAGCAGAGGAAATGCTAAATATGTTATTATGTACTGGCGAAGATGGATGGAGGACAATGCCATTGATTGAATTGATGTATCGTTGTTCAAGAGACTGGTGATCTGTTGCTCCATAATGGTTAACCATAACATTCTGGTTTGCAGGGAAAAGGAAGGCACGGAGTCTTGGTGCACCCAAGTATTCATGTCGATCACATTCCTCAATCATGAGGCGGACATCTTCATCATGTTTTACAGTGACCAAGACATCGAGATCCTCTGGCATTAACTGGTATTTTAGGATCATCTCACCGTCGAACATGCTAGTAATCTTCTTCATAAGTTCTACAATACACACTCAAGTTAGCCATTTCGTGACCGTGGTTATCTTTGAAAATTTCCCAAAAAATTAATTATGATACTAGAATATTTGCCTCCATGATTCATAAATAGTTTTATTTTCTAAAATGTACATAAATGGTATTATTCTTCTTTGTGCCATGAAGTCACCTATACTAATGCCTTTAAACCATAAATTAGAAATTGCAAACCCATAGGAATTCTAAGTTGGATGATGGATGTGTTATTGTTCTGAATTTCTATACCTCTAAATTCACGGCGAATTTCACAGTATTATCATTATCTGGAACTAAATGATTTTTAATTCACATAAACAGAAAAACAATAAAAACTGAAAAACCCTTATACGATCACCAAAAACTTCCAATGATACTTGCATATTAGGGTTCAAGAGAGAATAAAGAATAATACCGAAAAACTGAAATCCTAATATGGTGACCAAAATGTGGTTTGCATAACATTAGGGTTCAAAAAAGGAGTAATACCGAAAAACGTAATGGTCCGAAGAACACAAATAACACGTGTTTCACCGCCGACGTACTTAAGATTGCCATCAACGGGTCGAGGGAGGATCTTGCCACCATGACTTAAAAGAAACTTTACACGGTTAATAGGTGTTGCGGGCCGATCCGCGGTGGAACTCGGTACAGAATTAGATACCGATTCGACATCACCGCCTATGATCGACATTAGTTTGCCAAAATTTGAAGATGTATGATATTTATATAATGTAAATGGAATCCATACAAATATTTGGGAGATTAAGAATCGATGTTGTTGGCTTTTATGAGATTTATATTATAGTGGCTTGGATTTAGTTACTAAATTTAAACTAACCGCTTAAAACTGATGTTAAAAAAAAAAAAAAAAAAAAAAAAAATCTGTTTTGGCGGGAAAAGTAAAATATTGGACACACCCAGTGGGACTCGAACCCACAATCGCCTGATTAGAAGTCAGACGCCTTATCCATTAGGCCATGGGTGCTTGTTGTTGTGAAGTTTACACAAAATATTTATATATTGTGATACAAAATTTAAAGTTATTTATTTATATCTCCTTTAGTATATATCAAATACGAGTAAAAAATATGTGATTCAGTACTTTGGGTATATATGAAATTATCTTGAAAGAGGTGATATATGAAATTAATTTATATAAAGTATAAACAAATAGTGTGCAGTACATAATTTCTGTTTTATTATTTGTATATTGATTTCACTTGAGAATTGACAAATTAAATGTGGAAGAATATTATTATTATTTAAATACAAATTAAGGTCCATGATGGAGGAGAGATACTTGACTAGCTAGCCATCTACAACTAGTAAGGCAACTTGAGGCAATCACGTGTTGACAAGAAGTACTGTCTTTGAGTGGTGTCTGGTGAAGCGGCCGCTCGCGCCCCTCAAGATTTTTGGTACCAAAATTTGTCTCAGTTAATAATTATATCGTGTGTAGACATATTTTTCGAAGAAAAAAGATTTAGATGAGAAAATATCTTAAATGAAGAATATGTTAGAAAGTTTAGATAATCTTTGCGTTATATCTTATAAACGGTGACACTTTATATATAAGATTGTTTAACGAAAGACCTCATTATATGATTTCGTACAGAACCTTCAAAAATTTCGCCGATTCATGGGATGGCCCTGTTGACAAGTACATATAATAGCCAACCCATATTTACGTAATTTTGTTTGTATTTAAAAGTCAGTGAAATGCTAGTTGATTTTAGCAGCTGGTGGGTCTAATCTCTAATCAATAGGTCTACTAACGTTGAATAACAGGTAGCGTACATATCGCATTTCGTTTTCGTATACTTGGCATCTACTATTTAAAAGTCATGCTTTGTTATAAATCAAATTTTCTAAAAAGACTGTGCTTTGCTATGGATTAGATTTATGTATGTATTACAGTTATATATTGATCGTTTTGATTTGTCTTGTTACCTAATGTTTGGCTTGGTGTATCACATATTTTGAATATTTTTTTCTTCGTTCTTCAAAATAAATGTAAATGCATAAAATTTTAAAAAATTTCAGTAACCTCACTTTTCATCACTTAAATATCATATATACATACTAAACTGTCTTTTAATTAGTTAAAATGTAAAGTAGAAATTTATTATGGTAATTTTTAAAATAGAAACATTGACATTTATTTTAGGATCGAAGGGGATAATAAAAGGGAAATATATGAAAGTTGCGGTGCGGTCTATAAATTTACATATTTTAAGTAGGATTCTTATTTTTTTTAAATGTAAATTTGTCGGTAGTTCGAGCCAGTACAAAAACATGATCATACATATAAATAATAGACTAAAATACACCGCTCATCCCTAAATTTGTTGTTAAGATCGCGATTTTGACAAACTTGCTTTTTTCATCGTCCGAGTCCTTTTCCAAGTTTCATACTTTAACCGGTCCTTTGACCATATTTTTTAGTCGAACGACGCTGCTTAGTTTGATTTGTCTTTAGTCCAAGGCACAATTGTCATTTCCTTATTTCAATACAACAGTGTTCGATACACTTTTCGTAGGCGCTACAAAGAATTAGTGCCTAATAAAAGCAACTCTTATTCACCACTCATCCCTAAAGTCTCCTCTCTAAAAAAGAAAAATCTATCCTTAATATTTCTGATCAAGTTGTAATAATGGTTCGTTGTGCTTGTGGTAGGCGAGCGGTAGTAAAGACCTCATTGGAACAATGTAAACGCCGATAGGCGTTACTATGCTTGTCTGTTCGGTTGTCTAGTCTTTAAATGATAATGCTTGTATTTTTTTTAATTTAACATGTTATGTTTATAGTTTCATCTTGGTGTCGCCTTTTAAGTGTTTTCAAACGCTTGATTTCGATTTTTAGGGATCTAGATGTTCTATCAATGGATGGTTGGATCCACCATTGACGACGAGAAGCAAGAGGAGGTGATCCTCTACTTGTGAGGCACATCCACCGAAATGAGTGGCATTATAAGAATGCCGAAGCCTCATCGGTGAGACCATGGAGGTCAGAACGCAATCGCCGGGCCAATGAGCTAGAGGCTAGTCAACAAGATACCATAGTCGAACTCCTTCTTGAGAAGGAGAAAATATATCGCTTGAGGAACTTATGTGTTTTCTCCCGGATACTAATCATTGTCGTCGTATATGGTTTATCTAGTGGGTTTACAATGTCGTGGTTTTTGCCTTTTGAGTCGGTGATAGGGTCTCTCGTAATTAGTCTTGTAGTGATGGTTGTCTTGTGAAAAGTCATGGTTTGATTTACTTTGGTCCTTGTACAAAGATAAGTAGTTTTACTTTTATGCTTTAGTCCTTATGAGTGTTATGCCTTTAATACTTGCTCCTTCCCTTTATAAATGATCAAACCCACATCAGTTGCCACACAAATATTATTCAATTCAAACCACACCTTAGTAAAATGATCAAACTCATAACACAGATACAAGTATCAAAGATGGATGAATAGACACCACTTTTGAGTATCAACATAAACTTGATATGGTGTTGTTCATCAATTTTTGATTCTTCATTCCTGTTTGTGATAATAGAATAACAGTATCCAACTCAAAACACAGATCCAAGAAAAACAGATCCAAAAATTATAGACGTATGAAGTCTCAAAGATGGATGAACAGACACCACTTTTCAGTATCAATATAAACTTGATATGGTGTTGTTCATCCATTTTTGATCCTTCATTCCTGTTTGTGATAATAGAATAACAGTATCCAACTCAAAACACAGATCCAAGAAAAACAGATCCAAGAATCATAGACGTATGAAGTCTCAAGGATTGGTGAACCGACGCCATTTCTGAGTATCAACATAAACTTGATATGGTGTTGTTCATCCACTTTTTATCCTTCATTCCTGTTTGTGATAATAGAATAACAATATCCAACTCAAAACACAGATCCAAGAATCATAGACGTATGAAGTCCCAAGGATGGGTGAACAGTAATTGACTTTGTAAAAGTCAACAGTTACTATGTGTATGAACTAGTAACAATACGTAGAAATACACGGTAAAGTGGCAAATCAATACAATAAAAACACAATTTAACCCATAGGCATAGACTAACATGACATGATTTCATACATAATGCAAATGGATATATTTTTTACAAATGCATAAAATTTTGTAATCTACAAAGTTCAAAAACAAACATTGTTTAAACACAACAAATGATGTTTAGGGGAATACATATTCGATGGAAAACATTGGCTTTAATATGCTTAACCAACATTTTTTTTGTGGTGAAGAAAGCTTTGCTGCTATAATCTTGGTCTTAGTCCAAAATTGTTTTGGAGACCCACCAGAAGCAGCATCAACTTGACTTCCAGATTGAGACTGGACCACACTTGGTTGAAAATCTCCTTCAGATTAAGCATCAGTTTGACACTGAGGTTTTTCATTTCCTTTAAAGTTGTGACCTGTAACCTTTGCCTTCTTCTTTGCTATAAATTTTGGTGGGATGAACTGTTTTTGAGGCTGTTGTGTATCGCCTTAACTTCTCATTACACCTCCTTGCCCAAGACATGTTTTCTTGTTGTGTCCGGCATTGCCACATATACCACAAACCACACTCTTACTAGACGTGACAAGTTCTTGGTTTTGTCACTATTATCATTTTCAATAAAAGCCCTAGTTCTTTTCTTTCGTGGCCTACCTAATGGTTTATGATGTTTAGGTGGAAGAATGGTTGTAGGCACTTGTGACTAATTCCAATGTTGATAACCATTTATTGGTCGGATGTGGTGTTTGTAAGTTTCTTCCAAAGTCTTAAGCAAGTAACATGGATGAACCCATTATTCAATGATTCTACTTGCATTCCATTGAACCTCATACACCGATGGGTAGCAACAACATGTTTACATGGCATACCAGAAGCTCCCATCTTCTACATGTACAAGCCCTAGCTTCAACATTCACAAAACACTTATCTCCCATCCACCGACCTCATACTTATCTCCTTGACCCGTAAACGGTGTACTTATAAGCCTCTTTCTTTATCAAGTCTAACATGAGTGTTGCCTTTGGTGTTAATGGTCCAAGCACACTTGTGAATCACATTCACAACATTCACTATTCTTTTCATACAATATTCTCTAATGTATTCCAAAGCAGTAATGATGGGTTGGTGCCTACCTCCCAATAGTTTCCCATTGAACACCTCACGCATGTTATTAAGTAAGACATTAGAATGAGCCCTCCCTACACATTTATACAACATGTTTGATTTATACAAACAACAGTGTTGAACAATGTCGTAGAACAAAAGATGTACACGTAGACATAGATTTGGTTAGTTACCTGAAAAATGCGACCTTGACCAATGGGTTGGTGGTATCTTACTTAACCAAGCATGGGCAGGTTCGCTAAACCTCTTGAATGCCAGCATGGCTGCCTCAAAAATGTTGGACGGTTGTTGCTGCTGCACATCTCCACAAATGTTCCTTGTATGCTTTAGCATTCCATTGCAATTTCATATTATCATGGATTTGCTTCAAACAATATCTGTGTTCAGCACTAGGGAATACTGCTGGTAATGCTGGAATGATACCCTACACAAATGAACATCAATTCATTACTAATAAAACTTGCATTTATCGAAAATACAAGTGAATCTAATCAACTAAATGGTAACATCACCTTTTGCCTGTCGCTGATAAAAGTGTAGTTTGAGTTTGGTTGCAAGTCAAGATCATCTCTTAGACATTCAAGAAACCAAATCCATGAGTCTTTGCTTTCGGTTCAGAACGCGCAGAGGCTAAAGGGTATATTCCATTGTTGCTGTCTATCCGATCACCGTAAGAAGTCGCCAGAAAAGGACCCTCATAAAAGCACCATCTAACCCCACACACTCTCTTTGACAAGATTTATATCCTTCCTCAAAGCACCTAAGCATACATACATTCTCTTGAAAACTCTTGTTGGACTTGTTGCATTTGTTGCGGTTTGCACACTTATCCTAACTATTGTATCCGGATTTGTTTTCTGCAACTCTTCAACATAGTCTCGTAAAGGGTGTATTGTCGCTTATGATCACCCATAATCTCATTTTATGCCTTGTTTTTGCCCTTACTTTTGCATAGACACCGAACTTCAAACTGCTTACTTAGGTCGATCTTGAGCGACCTTGATTGGAATATATGGATTGACTTGAACTTGGTCAACTATTTGCTTGAAAGAAACTTGTAGTCACAAGCTTTATCTCTCTTGATTGCAAACATTTGTGTTCATCCACGAAAGTTTGAACAATCCATACATCTTTAATGTATTTTGGCTACATACAACAACCATGGGCAATCTGCTGCTTGCTCCTCGAGTGATCGCAAATATACATCCCTTCCAAGGCCTCTAGTTATCGGACCGTTTTCCTCTTTGGGGCTTTTCCCATGACACCTTTGGTTATTCCACAAACAGCATTTTCCAAGACACCTAACCCTAATTCTCTGTTTGTCATTCTTAATGAGTTGCAATTTCCTCCTAGTATTTATTGAAAGCGGTAGATCCTATCTTTCACTTCTTTTGCGATTACAAAAGTTTAACCACAGAAATAATATATTTCGTCCTCTATTTGCTTGCCTCACTTAACTTTTGTTTCTTGTATGCCCTCATTTTTTTCTTCCTAATAACATACTCATCCTCATTCTCGTAACCACTTGCAAAATCATTATCATCTAATGATCCAACTCACTTTTCTTAAAAATCATCGGTATCCGATCGAGGTACCTATATATGGTAACTCGTAGTCTCGATCACTTTGAACAGTTAATATCAAAATCGGGATCCTCAAAAGTATTAGCCTCATCGACAACCGTGTTTCCATCACGA
Source organism: Chrysanthemum lavandulifolium (assembly GCA_022545495.1). NCBI lineage: Eukaryota > Viridiplantae > Streptophyta > Magnoliopsida > Asterales > Asteraceae > Chrysanthemum > Chrysanthemum lavandulifolium. The sequence continues at coordinate 199,923,454 of CM040243.1, read as the reverse complement.
TTGTTCTCAATATCATCATCATCACTCATATAACTCTCGTGTCACTCACATTGTCATCACTTAAAACTTCATCGATTTCACATACCGTACATTTTACCTTTTGGATATGCTCCACGGGATTACATATTTCCTCCTTGATGACCTAACTCTTGATCATTTTGATATACCTCTTCAGGACTATCTATTTGGATATGCTTAACATGTTTATCTATATGCTTGTTGATATCACCTACAACATCTTGATCGACAGACCTCCACGAGATGAAAACAAGGGTTCGCTTTCCGCATCCGACTAGATTGTACCAAAGTATTGACTTCCAAAGGTTGATTTGTAACCTGACATATATCCTCTACCACAGACTTATTAACAATGTTTTCTAAGAACAATTTGTTTGAGCAATATGAAACAATAACAAGAGTTGCCTTTTTCTTTGTTGCATCCACATCAACAATAACTGTCCTAATTGACTTTGGTGACATTTGATCAACATCCAATGTTGTCTTACCATTTTCAACATAAACCTCTATCATCTTATGGTCATCAACAAGATCTTTCAATATTTTTAAGTTAGCACTCTCACTTAAGCTATACAATCAGGGAAAAAAAAAAAAATGGATTGAGTCGTAGAATAGCGTACTTTTCAAGTGTCCGTTAAGACGTGTACTTTTTTAGTATAGAATAGTAATGTCTTTCCAGCACTGTTTAAGTTCTAGTGCGTGTCTTTTTTGTCGTAGAATAGCAATGTACTTTTAATAAGTGTTCCAATTTAGCACGTGGGATGACGCATCAAATTGGAACACTTATGGAAGTAGGACGCACCAAATGGAACACTTATGGAAAGACATTCTTATTCTACAACTTCACTAAAAAAAAGTACACGTCTTATGAAACGACACTTACATAAAAGACATTCTATTCTTCAAACTTAAAAAAGTACACGTCACTTAGAATGAGACACTTGGAAAAGACGTTTTTTATTCTACGACTCAATCCCTAAAAATAATCGAAGTTAAGTTGGTAAGAATCGAACTCGGGTCAATTGTTATGTCAGTTGTTGTCAAATTAGCCATAATGCTCAGTAACAATTACTATTTCATTTTGAATATTACAACAATCGCCACGGTAAATGTATTATAACATAAAGGCCAAAAGAATTACTGTCAATATTTTATATACTGCGATTTTTTTTCCAAGATAAAGGGTTTTGGTTTGTATATATTGATATTTCTGGTTTCTTGTAAAATAAAATGAAAAAATCTATAGACCATGAAATTTTATACATCTTTGCGTTGTTCAGATGCCTAAAAGTTATATGAAAATTGATATTGAACAAACGCGCCTAAGATACTTTTGTTACATGCGATATAAGAATCTTATTTAAAACTTTAAGAGTTTGATACGTTAGTAACCCTAGAGCAAAGGGTATCTTGAGTTATGAAAAAACCGTCTACGTATTTCATATCAACTTCAACATTTTAACATTAACAAAAGAACACTTTTATCATAACACCAAATCAACATCATCTTCTGAGACCCACCTTTATTTAAAAATTTACAAATTACTCACACATTAACATCATTTTTTTTTTGTTCACTAGCCCGTTGCCTTCTATGTTGTCATAGCAACACAACCCATAATGCATGCCATAACACGAGAAGGGTGGTATTATAACACCACCTCAAAATCTGCCATGTCATCATAACGCCAAACCAAATGTTAACATACCTTATGCTGTAATTGTAAAGAAAAAGACGTTAACGCCATACAATAAAGTGCTAAAGGATGTGAAGTAGATTTAAATAGTACTAGTGTATTCTATGACAATATAAAGTGATCGAAGAAAATCAAAGGATAACTATAAAAATGATATTTCTGAGACGACACTTTTATGTATTTCATTTTCATTAAATAGTTAATCAAAGACTATTCTAGGGATGAGTACTGTTACGGCTGGGCACAAACCGACCGAACCGAGTTGAACCGGAAAACCAGACGAATCGATGAACCGAACCGAACCAACCATTTTTGGTTCCTTTTATGTACCGGTTGTCGGTTTTCGTGTCATTCGCCCAAAACCGACTATTATAACACACACATAAACCATGTAAACGGATGAACCGAACCAATTCGGTTCGGTTTGATTCATGTTTTTGTGAAATCGGTTCTCGGTCGGTCGGTTCCGGACCGATGAGTGACGGTATTAGATTAGTACCGAACCCGCATCGAATTGGTGGTATCGCTTTTTTTCGAGCATGAAAGTGAATACCGCATCGATCGGGATTCGGTGATTTCGGCCGGTGTCGTGAAATCGGTACTAATTCGATTATCCCCATTTTTGTTAAACAAAAATATTCATATTTCATGCGAGTAACTTTCGTGAAAATAAAAGGAGAAAAGAACAAAAGAAAAGTGCAATTCAAGTGATTTTCGAATCACAACGTGTCAAAACACGCAACCAACAATTAAGTACACACATTGCCAAAATAGTAGAAGTAGCTTACAAACGTTCCAAAACTAATAAATTTCCACTAAAATCATATGAAATTGTTCAAAATATACAAATTAAACTATTTTCAAAAAAAAAAAAAAAAAAAAGGCTTGTGTAAATGCAATATTTCTTTAGCTTTTGCTTGGCAATCTCATCTTTTAATAATAGGTTTGAGTTTAATTTTTAAGAGAGTTTATGAAGAATCTATAATTATACTGATAGGGTTTTGGGTCATTTGGTTTCTTTCTTTATGTTTTATATGACTATTGCTTGACATAAAACAGACATAATAAGCGTTTGGATAAGTTGTTTAATTCAAAAACACGACTACTAAAGTTATGAAAATTGTTGGTTCGATTAATGATACCGGTCTCATATCATATATCATGATTCAATACTATTTTAATACGACATCGGTATGATTCCGGTTCAATGCCAAAATTCGGTTCCAAATGCTCATCCTAGACTATTCCACCACCGATATAATATCCCCCATTTCATATGGCTGCTTCATAAATTCACAGCCCTATTTTATAAATCCACAACAATTGAAAGTGAGATTACATATATACCCCTGCATATCTTTTACCTACTACTACTTTTTTCATTGCATCCCTTTTCTTCCCCGTTATTTACATACCAACTAGTATTTACAACACAGATGCCTCACTTTCATCCCAATTCCCAACTTTGATGCTCAAGAGCATTGTTCGAATGTATCATTTGGGATCACATTTTGTTAAACATCCATGCTCACTCTAACAATTGATCAAGAAACACTCAAGTAATCACCGGAGCTAAATTCCCATTCATGAAATCAATTCTAGAGATTACTTTGTAATTCGATTTCGACAACAGCGCATACGCTACATGAAGCATTAGCAACTGGTCACTAACCGAAATACTCATCTTTTTTTTGTGGTTTTCTCGGTATCTGTTCGGTTTTAAACCAACCTCTGTTAACTTTGTTTATGTTTGAATTCTGTTTTGGAACCTAAACACCCCATATGTTAGAAGATTATTTGCTTAGGAAAGTCTTTAGGCTTTATTATTGGTTTGTATTTATTGATAGGCCTAGCCTATAATAAACCACTGTTCGAAAAATCGCAGCGCGTGAGGACTTGGCCACGCCGCTTACCGCTTTAAGCACGTGTTTTAGAACTCGATATATATGAGTTCGATATAAATATATAAATATTTTTATATTTTCATACGCCTTACGCCACGCTTATAAACGCAAAGCTTCGCTTAACCGCAAAGCTGGCGACCACGCCACCGCCACGCCTTACGCTATTTATAACCTTGAAGAAACCATATCATAGGTACTGAATAAACCAATCTCGATCACACCCTCAAATCTAAGACCCATGTGTCTAATGTCAACAGTAGTTTTTATGCCTATATAAACGAAACAAGCCTAATATATACCTATTAACTCCAATTCAATGTTACCTGCGACCCAATAATTAAAAGGTAGCATGCTTGTGTGGATCTTACCGGAGTGTCCTCTTGTTGGGTAAGGACAATGGATTTGTTATGGAGACAACGGCTGAAAGCGGAATCGAGAAGTTCTAAAGCGGAAATCTTGTTTAGAAAATCAACATATATTTACCCTTTGCTTTTGATACATTTGGGTTCCAAACTTGTTATGGAGTTTTGACTTGGGTTCACGGGTTGTCAGAAAGTAATTTCATGACCCTAAGTCACAAAATTTCATTTTAGTAGAATTAGTTTCTTTATTCAAAGAGGGTTCTTGTTGTCATTTCTTGATTTCTTGCCATTTTATTGTAATGCGTTATTAGAAGTTATAAAAGCTATTAATCTGCTAAAAAAAGCTTCAAATTGGTTAGTACAAAAAAAAAAAAAAAGAAAAAAAAAAGAAAAGGTAGCTATTGTGTGAAAATTGGTAGGTTACTAGCTAGCCAATTAAAATGCAAGGGTATATAGGTAATCTTACTTCCAATTGCCGTGGATTTATAAAATGGACCCGTGAATTTATTACCTCCCATTTCATATACCCTACACATAAACGAAATTTGCATGTTTAGGTTTGAACATTTCTTTTGCAGACTTTGTTTACTTTTGTCACCTCCAACATGTTTGACTTGTCTACACTACGTATAGTACCTCATCCCCCAGTGACTATAAATACCTTGTTTATCTACACTTTACCTCACATCAAAAACAATATCCAAATACTTCACTACAAACCACAAAACAAATAAGAATGTCTAGTGATGGATAGCAAAAAGTCCATTTTGTTTCTTGTCTTGTTAGCCACCTTGATCACACTGGCACTAGGCCAAACCCGAGTTGGGTTTTACCAAACCTCATGCCCACGAGTGGAAACCATCGTGCAAACTGCGGTTCGTTCTGCCATCAACTCCAACCCAACAATTGCACCTGGTTTACTAAGAATGTTCTTTCATGATTGCTTTGTAAATGGATGTGATGCATCTATTTTAATTGATGGTGCCTCTTCTGAGAAAACCGCTCCCAATTCCTTCTTGAGAGGCTTTGAAGTTATTGATGCTGCAAAGACGCAGCTGGAAACTGCCTGTCCTGGGGTGGTCTCTTGTGCTGACATTCTTGCCCTTGCTGCTCGTGATTCTGTAGTGCAGGTAATTAAATAGTTAACATTATCTCAATATTCGTTGCATCATTTTATGATGCCATAAGAAATTGCATTACGTGGGTAGTTGGCTTACAACGAAATTTTCTCACATTGCAGACTGGAGGAGCAAGCTGGCAAGTTCCATTAGGACGCAGAGACGGATTAGTTTCAAGGGCATCTGATACTGGGAGTCTGCCTGGTTTCAATGAGCCTATCAATGCTCTAATCACGAAGTTTGCTGACAAGAATCTTAACACCCAAGATCTTGTTACCCTTAGTGGTAAGTTAAACGGAAAACAACAACAGTAACTACACAAAACTGTATGCCATTAGCAAAATCAACTTAACAAACCTAGCTAATAATGATAAAACCTCAGGGTTTTTTGTTTCCTTTATAATACAAACACGTTTTCATTTTACACATTCTAGTCAATGCGCTTTTGAAATGTACATGCTAACATGGTTTGGTTGATTTTTAGGCGCACACACCATTGGGACAGCAGCATGTTTAACATTCAGCTACAGGCTATACAACTACAACAACACTAATGGGCCTGACCCGACTATTGACCCAACTTTACTTGCAACTCTAAGGAACTTATGCCCCAATGGTGGTGATGGTACAAGGCGTGTGACACTTGATACGGGCAGTGTTGGAAACTTTGACAATTCATACTATTCAAACCTGAGAAATAGGCGAGGTGTACTTGAATCTGATGCTGCTTTATGGAACAATCCAGCAACGCAAACGTTAGTGAACAGGTTTCTTGGAATTAGGGGACTGGCTGGATTGACATTCAACGTTGAATTCGGGAGATCAATGGTGAAGATGGGTAATATTGAACTGAAAACAGGAAGTCAAGGTGAAATCCGTAGGGTTTGTACCGCTATTAATTGATCGACCAAGATACAAATGTGTTTTTCCAATTGTTGATAGGCCTAAGTTGTTAATACCGTCATATTGTTTTCCTTGGAACAAGGAATTATAAAATAAATGTGTAATAAAGTGTAGTATATGTTTTATCCATTAGTCCCGTATTCTCTGTTCATCTACGTTACCTAATTTGAAAATTAGAACTTATAAAACACCAACTTAAAATTAACTAATATATGTTCTGTTGTGTCATGCAAAAGTATGATGCAATGCATGATAGGAGATGAAAGAGCCAAGAGTAAACACAATACATTACTCGACACATCAATTTCAATCTTCCATTCAATTCTTCTGCAGTAAGAAAAGCTTAATACCTTAATCATGAAGGGAAATGGAGCTGATAATGGAGATTGTAAGGATACATGATATTCATCCATTGTTTGTGACGGTTTTACGCATATAAGGACACATCAATTCATGGTAATGGAAATCCGTTCCATTGTGATGGTTTTAATGCTTACTGGTTAATGTGTATGGCTTCTGATCCGACTACGAAAACGAAGGTCACAGATGCTTTCAACAAGCTTCCGATTAAAGTCGTATTCGAGTCCATGGAATACTCGGTACTGGAACCACGGGAAGGAACACCGATCGAAGAGAAGAAGGATCATATGGCGGTAGCATTACTTTTCCAAGCGATTCGGAGGAACTTGTGTTTCAAGTATCACAATTCAACACAACGAAAGAAATCGGGGTGCTTTAAAACCGAGTGCGTGGGTTTTGATCGTGTTCGAGAAGCAAGATTTCGGACTTGAGATGCAATTTGAAGCCCTAAAGATGAAGCTAAACGAATCGTCGGCGACTTCTCGGCGGATGGGCAAAATTAATGGGAAGTTAACATCTTGGGAATAGCATATGCAGACAAGAAACTAGTTAAGAAGCTGCTTGCATCTGTACCAGATAAGTTTGGTGCAATTGTTGCCTCAATAGAACAGTTTGCTGACTTGAACACCATGACTTTTCAAGAAGCTATTGGCAGACTGAAGGCATTCTAAGGTAGAATGAAGGGTGTTGACACCACAGCCGAAGATCAAGGCAAGTTGATGTTCGGAAGGGCTGAAAGATCAGATAAGAACAAGTCGGCTGAGAAAGGTCGAGCAAGAAACTCTACTGGTGGCAACGACAAAGGTCAAAACAAATCTCGTGGTAGTGGTCGAGCCAATAACCAACCGAGGAAACAAAGCGACACCGGGATCAATCTGGACCAAAAGAAGAACAAGGGCGAGACCTTTCAAAGATTCAATGCTTGGATGTGATGAATATGGTCACTTTGCCGGCGCCTCGAGCGTCGTGAGCGAGCAAAAGCATGAAGCAAACCTTCGAAAAAGGAGGATGATGATGACCCGACACTTTTTATGATGAAGATCTTTCAAGAATTCGTATTCTTGAATGAAGAGAAGATTATCCCAAACCAATTAAATACTAAACCAAATGAGAAGGAAACTTGGTATTTAGATAATGGGGCAAGCAATCACATGAAGGGGATCCGAAAATACTTTTCGGAGTTGAATGAGAATATCTCGGCAGAGTGAAGTTTGGTGATAACTCATACATCGAGATAAAAGGAAGGGTTCGATAATCATTGAAGGAAAGCAGGCGAGCAACGATTGCTCATTTGGAGTATATTACCTACCCGAGCTAAAAGCAACATTATTAGTCTTGGGCAAGCTACCAAGGCGGATGTGACCTTAGTATGAGAGGTAATTGTCTCACCATGCGTGACTCGGAAGGCAAGCTTTTGATGAAGGTTCCTAGAACAGTAATAAGCTCTACAAAATAAAGCTCCAAGTCGGAAGTCCGGTGTGTCTTAAGCGAAGATGGAAGATGATGCTTGGTTATGGCATGCTAGGATGGGTCGCATTAATTTCGAGACAATGGAATTAGTGGCAAGGAAGGGCATGGTTGAAAATTTGCCACTAATTCATCAAGAGAACAAGTTGTGTGAATCATGCTTGGTAGGTAAACAAACCAAAAGGCGTTTCAAAAGCGGCAAAATTTAGGGCAACACGTGTTTTCAACTAATACATCTTGACCTATGTGGACCGATTTCTCCATCATCCATAGCGGGAGAAGCAGTGCGTGTTTGTTTTAATTGATGATTTCTCGGTTTATGTGGACTTTTGCCCTAAAAGAAAAATGGAGAGGCACTTGAATATTTCAAGAAGTTTAAACTAGTCGAGAGGAAGGCGGAAAGAAGATTATAACCTAAGGACCGATGGGAGGTGAATTCACTTCAAGAGAATTTACCAAGTTACGTGAACAAGGGTATAACAAGACATCTAACCACTCCCTACTCACCGCAGTGAGAATGGAGTCGTGGAAAGGTGAAACCGTACTCTTATGGAATGACTAGAAGCATCTTGAAAGCACGAGGCGTACCAAATTATATGATGGTGAAGGAGTTAGACACGCCACATTTTTATTAATAGAGTCTCAACTCGAGCTCTAGTTAATCAAACACCATACGAGGCTCTCAAAGGAAAGAAGCCTGACTTGGAGGGTTTGCGGGTATTCGGATGTGTGGCGTATGCAACGGGAACAAGGTCGTATTTACCCAAGTTAGAAGACAGGTCAACACGACTCATTTATATCGGAAACGAGCCTAGAAAAAGGTTTTCGATTTTTCAATCCAAGACAAAAAAAGGTAGTGGTATGTCGTGATGTGGAGTTTAATGGGGAACTTGGTTGGAAGTATGTTGTTGGAAGCGAGTCACACGAGCTAAACCCAGGTATGTTTGTCACAGAATGGCATGGTTCTATTGATACGGGTTGTGGATTTGTGAACCAGTCGACCGAGAAGAAGTAGAGGTGTTGAGGATCATCAAGTGGTGAAAATCGACGATAATCTTGATGAAAATAATGATGAAGAACAAGCTGGTCATACCGAGCAGGAGAACCCAACCGAAGCTAGGAATGATCCTGACCCAGTTTATGCGACAGAAAATCAATCAGCATTGAGGCATTCTTCAAGGGTTCTAACTATGCCAACCAGATTTAATGACTTTATAATGGGGTCCAGCTCGAGAACCTCAACTGTTAATGAAGATCAAAATCTGCTCTTAATAGAAGATAATGAACCAAGAACGTTTTAAGAAGCAAAAGTTTCAAGCGAGTGGATGTTTGCTATGAAGCAAGAGATTGATTCAATAAAGAAGAATGATACATGGGATTTAGTTGAGCCCCCGGTTAATGTTAAACCCATTGGATTAAAGTGGGTGTTTAAAATTAAGAAAAATCCGGACGGCTCAATTAATAAATATAAAGCTCGTGTAGTAGCAAGGGTTATGTTAAAAAGGAAGGAGTTGACTATGACGAGGTATTGGCTGTGCACGGATTGAAGCAGTGCGTTTATTGATCTCATTAGCCATGAAAAGAAGCATGGGAGTTACATCATCGGATGTAAAGTCGACTTTTCTACATGGAGAATTAGAAGAGCAAGTGTTTGTTACACAACCGGAGGGGTTCGTGAAGAAAGAGAAGAAAGAAAAATCTACAAGTTAAAAAGGCGCTACGGACTTAAACAAGCCCCGAGGGCGTGGAATACAAAACTTGATAGAGTACTAAAGCAAATGTCGTTTAAACGATGCCAACACGAACAAGCAGTGTATGTGAAGAAGACAAACAAGTCAATCTTGATTATTGCGGTCTATGTAGATGATCTCTTGGTAACCGGTTCGAGGCCTGGCGAAATTGGTGAATTCAAGAAACAAATGCAAGAGAGGTTCGAGATGAGTGATTTGGGAAAATTGAGTTATTATCTTGGCATCGAAGTAAAGCAAGAGGATTCGAGTATCTCAATAAGTCAAGTAGGCTATGCAATGAAGATATTAAAAGATGCTGGAATGTATGAAGCGAATCCTACTCAATGTCCATTAGAACCTGGAGTCAAGTTAAGCTTGGATAAGGAAGGAAAGCCAGTTGATGCAACATTATATAGGCGACGAGTTGGTTGTCTAAGGTATTTGCTACACACACGACCCGATTTGTCTTATTCGGTTGGTTTGGTTAGTCGTTACATGCAAGAGCCAAAAGAATCACATATGGTGGTTGTGAAACAAATACTTCGGTATATCCGAGGTAGTTTGAATTTTGGAGTGCGATACAACCAAGAGGAAACCAAGCAGTTGGTAGGGTTTTGTGATAGTAGTTATAGTATGGACCAAGATGATGGTCGAAGCACAACCGGGCACGTATTTTATCTAGGGAAATCACCTATTACTTGGTGCTCACAAAATCAAAACACGATGGCTCTATCGTCTTGTGAAGCCGAGTTCATGGCTGCAACCTCAGCCGCATGTCAAGGGATATGGTTACGTGGATTGTTGGGTGAAATAACCGGAATAGAAGAGAGAGTGGTGGTCTTATTTGTTGATAACAAATCGGCTATCGCGCTTATGAAAAATCCAGTTATTCACGGGAGAAGCAAACATATAAATACAAGTTATCATTTTATCCGAGAGTGTGTTGAAAGAGGCCAAGTACGTGTTGAACATATAAGAGGTGATTTGCAGCGTGCAGATATCCTAACTAAAGCTCTTGCAAGACTTAAGTTCAAGGAGATGAGAGAGCTACTTGGAATCGAAGACCTTCCTATCTCGAGTCAGAAATTAGGGGGGTGAATGTTGGTCTAATTTACTGACCCGAGCTAGTGGGCAGTTGAACCGAATCCAAGCAAATGGTCGGTGATAATTATAGTCTGATTAGGATTCCATAATTGTAGTCTGATTAGGATTATCTTATGGAATTAGAATTCTAATTTGATAAGGATTGGTGAGCATGTATCAATCTCTATAAATACATAACCTACCGAGCTTGTGGTAGAGGTGTGTAGACATCAAAGTTTTAAGCTTGTTGGAATCACTCCTAAACCTTATTCAAGTGTTAGTGATTCATATGTAATAGTTAGCTTAATATGGTCTTTATGTTTGCTATTAAGCTTAGGCTTATGTAGAAGGCCCATAAGCCTAGGCCAAGCCCATTAAGGAAAAGGATGGGAACTTGGAGTGTTGCCCTAGTTCCCTCCTATAAATAGTCTTGTAAACCATCTATTGAAGGTTGGTTGTTCACATTTACATTTACTCTTAAGCATAATCTTTCACATAGTCCTACGCGTAAGTGTGTGTGTGTTCATCCGCCTTCTCTTCTTCTCTACTTCTTCATATTGATGCTTGTGTTACTAATATGGTGACCTAAGTGGTATCATTCGCCATATAGTTGGGTGAATCGTTTTGTTGTTAAAAGTGAGTTTCGGTCTTACGCGTAACAACACGGTACAAACTTTGGTTCGCTTAAAAACTTATTTTTTACACTTTTCAATCCAAGATTCTTGTACTTTCAACGTCTTAAGGTGTTAAAATAACAGTTTTTGGCAAAAAGTTTCAAACTTTACGTGTGGATCATTGTTTTTAAGCTAGGTTTTTTACGTGGGTATTGTTCTACGCGTAACGTGTTTTAAAGTTTTGGATCATCAAGTTTCACACTTTTGTGTTATTTTGGTGATATTGAAGCTGTTTCATCACAAAAATCTGGTTTAGAAACATCTTTGGGCAAAAATCATTTTTGGTGAAGTTCTACGCATAACGAAACCCTAAGTTTACGCATAAGAGTTCCTTGGTTTGATCTTGAGTTTAGTGGATTACTCGGTGTTTTCTTGCTTGGATAAGCTGAAAACACTTCGACTTTGGATATCTTTTGCCTTTGTGATAGTGTAAAAGATATTTTGGGTAAAACCCTAAAATTACGCATAAGCTTAAGCTTACGCGTAGATCTCCTTACGCATAAGATTCATCTTACGCCTAAGCTTTATCTTACGCATAAGTTAATCCTACGCCTAAGTTTTCTACGCTTAACTTTCTGTTTACGCATAACTTTAGTGTTTTCTCGTTTCTTACGCGTAAGCTAATCCTACGCGTAACTATTGTTGTTACGCGTATCTTTGGTGTTTTTACGCATAAGTGTTACTTTGTCGTTACGTGGTTTCTACGCCTAAGGATACTTCATCAACAATGTTTCATTCGACTACAAAGATCCATTTATCAACACAAGTTTTCAACATGTCTCAACCTCCATACTCTAACTACTTTCCTTACATGTATAATCAAATACAACAACAACAACAACTAAGTCCACAACAACAACAATTCAATCAACAACAACAAATTTATAAACAAAAATTTAATCAACAACATACTCCACAAATGGTTCAACCAGCACCTAGTCTTCAAGTACAACCTTACACAAACTTCTACAATCAACATCCATCAAGGAATACTATGAAGGAACCATCATGGTTTGGCAAGATGTGTGAAGCATTAAGCAGCCAACAATCAATTCATGAAGGTGGCTCACTTGATAGACCTCCAATGCTCACTCCGGGAATTATGATCAATGGGTGATAAGGTTCTTTAGGTTTTGCGATCTAAAAAGCCACATGGAAAGTTCTTAAAGAAGGTCATTATGGAAGGTCCATTTGGATGCCTCTTGTTGTCACCACGATCCAGATGCCACTCCACCAAGAGATGTTGTTAACAACATTGCAACTATCTCAGACCTCACTGCTGATGAACTTCTACATTTTGAAGCCGATGAACTTGCAATGCAATACATCCTTTTAGGATTACCCAATCCAATCCTTCTAAGTGTTGATGCTCAAAAAACTGCTAAAGCAATGTGGGAACATATTCATCTTCTTATGGAAGGCACATCACTCAATCAAGAAGACATGGAATCCAAAATCTACTTGGCTTATGAACACTTCATGATTGAACCTGGAGAGACATTAGAGTCATATCATCATCGCTTTTCAGACATCATCAATGATTTGGACAAACACAATATCATCATGCCTCGAATTCTTTGTCAACACTAAGTTCCTAAGTAGTCTTGGTCCGGAATGGGAGAAGTATGTCATTTTTCTCCGTCAAGCTAAGAATCTTCATCATGCTTCATACGGATTGTTGTACGACTATTTGAAGCCTCACCAAAAAGAAGTTGACAAAGAAAGGGCTATCCGTGGACTCCCAGCTCCACCGTCACTTCCGGACAATCAACAACTTGCTTTGTGGGCTCAAACTAATGTTCCTCCTCAACCCGCTCCTCAACCAAATGCAACAATCACACCATATAATCCGTCACAGCAACAATCTCAAGAAACTCAATTGGTTCCATACACCAACAACACTGATCAAGCACTTTACAGTGAATCAAATGAGGATGCTGAAGCTTTTGATGCCTTACAGCAAGGATTTGTCATGATTGCTAGAGCCTTTGGCCGATATTCCAACAAATCCAACAATCGCATTCGTACCTCATCAAACACAAGGAATCAGGCTGTGGTTAACAATGGACGAGTTGAAGTTCAGAATCGTGGTAATGTTCGTCAGATGGGAGGTGGTCAAGGGTTTAATGCTTTGGGTAGGAATAACATGGGAGCTCCGCAACAACAAAGGGCTCAAGTGGTTGAACAGGGGAATGCTCAGAATGGGGTTAATGGTCTTCGTTGTTATAACTGTAATGAAAAGGGTCATCTGACTAATGCATGTCCTAAGCCGAGGACAAGAGGCAGTGCTTATTACAAAGAGGCTTTGCTCTTGGCTCTCAAGGATGAAGCTGGTGGAACTCTTACCAACAAGGAACAGAGCTTTATGGCAGATGCAGACTCAGATGATGATATGGAAGACTTGTAGGCTAATGCAGCAGTGATGTTGATGGCACAAATGCAAGCTCTACATATGAGTGACACAGGCCCAGTGTATGAAACTGATGGCTTGTCTTAGGTACCGGAACATAATATCCTCATTTCTGATCTGATATCTCCACCAATTTCTCCATCCGACAAGGATCAGAGTGTTTAACATGAACCATCTACATCTCATTCCGATGACTTTCAAATAGATCTCGTAGTTATATTTGATGATCAAGATAATCTTATGGTTAATATTGATAATCAAGTAGACTCTGTGGTTATATTTGAGGATCTAAATAATGATCATGTTGAGACTCACGTTGAACAAAATGAACTTGTGTCTAATAGAGAAACTGAGCTCCTGACCATAATTAAAGACCTAGAATCTCGGTTGGAAATTTGCAAGAAATTCATGGATAAAAATGCCTTTGTTAACCGGGGATAATGAATGCTTAATTAGACAAATCAACGTTTTAAAACTCAAGAAAAAGCGTGAAAAAGGTTTGAAGCCGCTTTGCTAAATCTCATCAAAACGAACAATCTTTAGAACGACAGATGCGTGATCTAGCCGCTTCGAAGAATGCTTTGTTGTCTCAAATAGAACAACTGAAACATGAACATAAACAACAAATTAACGCTCTTACCTTGGAAACTCAAAAAGCTAAGGCTGAGTTGTTAAAATGTCAAAAACAGTTCTCTGCATACAAAAAGCATTCAACAAAACGAATAGATGACCATCTTGAAGAAATTGTCGGCTTACAAAACAAACTTAAAGAGTTTCGAAATGTTGTTTACAAACATGGTGAGTCAATCACAACTATTCAAAAGTTTACTTTAAAACCCAATCCAGATGGATATGGACCGAATCTTGTTGATTACAAACCTAAGCTTTCAACCAAAGCATTCAAATCAGATCCTGAAGTTTCCAGTGCATAATATAAAGTTGATGATTCTGTTATGAGTGTTGTTGAATATCATCGTCAAGAGGAATTCGATGCAGATGACGAGAGTCGGTCAAAAATGGAAAATGTTGTTTATAACAAACCTTTTAACTATTCAAAAGCTGTCACTTTCGTCACACCAACAGATTCTTCTAACACACCAAGGATTATCACAAAAACGTCTGAGTCTTCTAATGTTACTCCCAAACCAAATTATGCACAAATTTACGGTCCTTTACCTTCCATCAGTGAAGTAAATTCAAAACCTGAAAATCGTCATATTCTTAGATATTTTGACCTTTTCACGTCTGACCTTAAACTTTTAGAACATGAGATTGAATTTCATTCGAAATAAAAGTTGAACATTTTCAATCGCCTCAGGCGAGAACAAAGATATTTTTAGAAAAGACTTTACCCCATGTTAAAAATTTGAAAAATTGTGCATTATATTGGGAAAGGGAATTTCATAAGGAACTTGGATTGATGAAAGTCGTTTTCGAGAAAACAGAAACATCTATTTCTAATACTAAACGTAAAAAGAAAATGTTACGAAAAGATGTTGATCGACTCTTGGAAGATGTTATCGTGTCTTGATATCCATAATGTTGTGTTATTACATTCTTTGCATATGCATCGATCATCTCTCTGATCTCGTTGATTCTGTTGAAATTGTTGAGAATCTTGATAATGTGCTTCAAATCGAGTCTTTAAAACTTGAAAATGAGCGACTATTAAACAAACTTTCAAATGCAAACGTCGTCTTAATTGGTGTCAAAAGGATATTCACGATCAACAACTTGCTTTTTAAAACAAAATCGCCAAGTTGCATGCAAAAAATCTTAATCGAAAACTTGAGCAACTGGATGATCAAAACATGTCTTTTAAGTGTCAAATCTCAAAATATGAACATGAAATTTCAAAAGTTATACAGGAATATGGTGTCATATTTGATTTACTCAAACAGACTCGTGATGAAGCATCAAACGAACTTGATCATTATCTTGCACACACTAAAGAAGTCATGAATTTTCCGGAAATCTTCGTTCGAAAATCAAGATTTGGTGCACACTATCATTAAGTTAAGGAAATGTTAGGAAAGTATGAACAAGTTCGACCTAGCATCATTAAGAGAATTGCACTGTAACACTTAGCAAACGTGAACCCAGTTGCCTCTTGACAAAACACAAGTTACTAATGTGCTTCCCTCTGCAACAGGACTAGTTGCTTCTTTTCCAAACGTCCGCACTTCATGACCTAGGAGCAATACAAGGAAGAATAGGAAGTTGCGACCTAAGAAAAGAATAATAAGGAATGTTGAAGTAGAAGAACACCTAGGACTTTGAATAAGACTCACGTTGCACCTACTTTAGATATTGCGTCGACAAATGTAATAGAAAAAGTGTTGTAACGAATGCTAAACCTTTAAGTACTTTTGATATTGATCGATGCTTCTTGTGTTATTTGTCATAAAAGTATGCTTTCGATTGTCATGACAAATGTGTTGCTAGAGCTATCTTGTCTCGTTTACGGAATCCTAAGACTCGGAATACCTCTAGGCCCACTAATGCTTCTAAGTCCGTGCTTGGTAGACCGCCTCCTTAGATTCTAAGAAGCGCATTGATGTCCCTATAGTTCGATCTCACCTCCAAAGAATGTAGTACCACCTAGTGCATTCACTAAGACTAAAGCTAAGACTAGTTGGAGATGGCGAATGGATACATAATACACTAGGATTTAAATGGATGCCTAAAATCATTGATGTGTGTATTTCTACTATAGCTCTACGAGGACCCTCTAACTCATCGGGTTCCACATCTACTTCTATTCCATCTGTATGTCGCATGTGTAATCACGGTGATCTGAGATCATCCTTTGGATTGTTGATAGCGGTGTTCCCGACACATGACGATGCAACCTTAAGCGTTATCAAACTTTGTTGCAAAGTTCATTGGCACCTGTCGATTCGGAATGATCACTTGACTATCATGGGCTCGAAGATTACATCAATGGCAACATCGAAATTAGCGGGGTTTATTATGTGGAAGGCCTCGGTCACAATCTCTTTTTGTTGGTTAATTCGTGATGGAGATTTGGAAGTTGCATTTAGGGAGAAAACTTATTTCATTCGTGATCTACAAGGAAGCGATCTTATGTCCGGCACCCAATTCTAGTCTCTATACAATCTCAATGCAAGACATGATTGCTTCATCTCCCATCTATCTACTCTCAAAGGCTACATCTACAAAATCTTGACTATGGCACCGTCGTCTTTCCCATCTAAACTTTCAAACCATAACCAACTTTGCTCGACACAAACTTGTTGAAGGTCTCCCGAGATTCCGGTATCCTAAAGATCACCTATGCTCAGCTTGTGAACAAGGGAAAAGCACTCGTGCTCACTTTCCTTCAAAGGTGGAACACAACACTCAGCATGTACTGCATCTTCTTCACATGGATTTGTGTGGCCCGATGCGCGTGCAGACAATTAATGGCAAACACTACATCTTGGTAATTGTTGATGACTACTCAAGATGGACTTGGGTCTACTTTCTTCAAGTAAAGATCAAGCTCCACGGATGATCATCACCTTCTCACGAAAATTCAAGTTCGACTCGGAACACCGTCCGCCAAATCAAAAGCAGACAAAGGAACTAAATTTGTTAACCAAACTCTTGAGAATTTTATGAGAAAGTGGGAATTAAGCATCGGACATCTATTGCACGTGACACCGAACAAAGCGGAGTTGTTGAAGAGCGAAACCGAACGTTAGTGGAAGCTGCAAGAACAATGTTAATCAATGCTAAACTTCAGATTACTTGTGGGCGTGGTTGTATCAAGCGCATGCTATACTCAAAATCGCTCAATGATTACTAAACGCCACAACAAAACACGTTTTGAGCTTATCCATAACCATAAACCGAATCTCAAACACTTTCATGTATTTGGATCCCTTTGCTATCCGAATAATGATCGTGATGACTTTAGTAGCTCAAAGCCAAAGTCGACATTGAGTATTTATTGGATATTGTGAAAATTCTAAGGGTTACGGATCTGGAATCGTCGTACAAAGAAAGTTATGGAAACGATTCATGCTAATTTTGATGAACTTACGGAGATGGCTTACGAGCATAACGACTTGGAACCCGGTCACAACCGTTTAAACTTCCTCAAACCTCATCATCGGTTGAACTAAGCCCCAAGATTACTCGTCAACAAATGGAAAAGCTATTTGCTCCGCTATTTGGTGATGACATTGATGAACGTGCTCGGCGTATCCGTTGTTTCCATTACTCAACCCGATCATACTATTATACGATACACTGCTACAACAACTACTTGTTGAAGAAGCACCACCATTGACTCTACAACAACAGTTGAACAAACTTCTTCCAACAACGCTGAATCAACCGATGATGTTCTTAATGAAGTACCCCACTTCTGATTTTGATCCAAATCGTTCTTTAACGGTTTACCAATGGCATGTTGCACGATGTCGCGGAATCATCAACAAACCATTTGAATCCTCAAAATTTGCACAATGTATACCAACATCAACCTCTACACATCGTTGGATGAAAGACCAACGAGGGTCTACGTCATTGGTCTCAAATGGATTTGGAAGAACAAATTGGATCTTTGAAGGGAACGTAATCGAGAAATAATTCACGTCGGTGGCTAAGGGTTATAGGCAGGGAAAAGGGTATTGACTTTGAAGAATCATTTGCTCGGTTGCTCGTCTTGAGGTTATTCGGATTTTCTCGCGTTCGCGGCTCATATGAACATAACGGTCTTTCGGATGGACGTCAAAGCGCTTTTACGAATGGGCAAGCGAAAAGCGGTTTATGTCGACCACCGGAAGGATTCGTTGATCCCGAGTTCCCGAACCATGTCTACAAACCGAACAAAGCTCAGTATGGTCTCAAACAAGCTCCTCGGGCGTGGTACGATAAGTTGTCATCCTTCCTCATTGCCAATAAATTCACCAAAGGTTCGGTCGATCCACACTTTTCATACAATATCACGGGGCTCACATCTTAATCGTTCAAATTTATGTGGATGACATCATTTTGGGTCAACACATTTAAAATACTCAAATGCTTTTGCAAAATTAATGACAAAACATTTTGAAATGTCAATGATGGGTGAACTCACATTCTTTCTAGGAATGCAAGTTCATCAATCACCCGTGGTATTTTCTTGAGTCGGTCTAAATATGCCCTTGAATTGTTAAACAAATTTGGAATGCAAAGCTGTGACACCTATGCCACACCAATGGCTCATACCAAGAAGCTAGATCTTTGATTTACATGGGAAATTGGTGGACCCTACCAAATCCGTAGTATTATTGGGTCTCTCATGTATCTAACAGACTAGTAGGCACGATATTGTTTTCTTTGTATATCTTTGCTCCGTTATCGATCGAGACCAAGCGGAACCCGCTCTCGAGGCTAAAATAATCCTCCTATACATCAAGGAACCATTAACTTGGGGATCCGGTATCCGAAGGATTACGGTTTTGAACTAATCGCATTTTGGATCTGCGATCACGCAGGATGCTTAGATTCGGAAAAGTACTTGGGAGCATTACAATTTCTTGGTGATAAAGCGGTGTCATGGCAATCGAAGAAGAGGATTGTACATCATCGTCGTCAACCAAGCGAATATGTAGCCATGTCGTGTTGTGCTCAAGTCATTTGGATGAGAACACAACTCAAAGACTATGGTTACGTGTTGTGAGAATCCCGATGTCTTTGCGACAATCGGAGTGCTATTACGATCTCGTACAACTCGGTTCAACATTCGAAATCAAAGCACATCGATCTTCGTTATCATTTCATCAAGGACCACGTGGAACAGTGCTGTTGAATTATACTTTGTGGATACAAAATACCAATTGGCGATCTCCTCACCAAAGCCTTAGCTCCTGCTAGGTTTAATGAGTTGGTCCACGGATTGGTATCGGTGTTTGACTCGGTGGAACTGGATGAACTTTAAAACATTCTTAAAACCGGTCAAACACCAAAACCTCTTTTGTAAATATTTTTCAAAACAAAATACAAAAATATAAACTCGATAAAATTCAAAAATATTCTTCTATCTCATTTCTTTCAAACATCGCAAGTACAAATCTTGATCAACACTTTGTTCTATCAAATCTTTCACTATTTTTCCCGAACAAGTGTTGAGGGGAGAAAGTAAATATTTTCGGTTCATAAAACCTTGTACTTCCATGTTTTCAAAAATATGTTGTTTCTTCCAAAATGGTGGATACATTTCTTGTCAAATACTCTCCTCGGACTCAAATGTCTTCAAAATTCATTATTTCCAAAGTCGGGGGAGTATCGTTAAGTTTCTTGCCTTACATGTGTTTTGTCTAACCTAAGCGGAAGTTAAAGGATCTTGGTTGGAACCTCTTTAAGGTTGAGGGACTGAATGTGTCAACTTGGCAAATTAATTTTAACAAAATCATTTACTCCTAAACAACCAAGATCGACGCTCCAAATCAAATCTTCTAAATCCGTTCAAAATTTGTTCATAATCAGTAAGTTCTAAATTGTTTTGATCAAGATTCTAAACAAGGATTTCAAAAATCTTTCAAATCCAACGGTTAAAACTCTTTAAAGCGATTTTGGAAAATTGTTCACTCGAGCAATTAGGTGTTTATGCATAAAAGTGTTTGGATTGAAATGAGTTGTGTTAAAACATTTCTTAGTGTCTATTAAACTTGTTTCAATCGTCCAAAACCATCCACAATCTTAAATTTCATTAATTTGAATTCTAGGGTTCTTGCGCTCATCTAGGGCTTTTCTATTCGTGATATGTTATTAGGTAGTCAAGAAAGTGTTAGAATAAGTTTATATGCATGTTTTGAACCTTTAAATTAGCCCGAAACACCTAAACTATATGAATTTAAGTTCTAGGTCTTTTAGGGTTCATCTCCATAAATCTTGATTACGTGGTGGAAATGTGTTAAATATTGTTCCATTGCATTCATATAACATCTAGGACACTCCGAAACATTCTTATCGATTTGTGTAGTTATATCCACTACACGTAGATTAAGGGTTTAGGGTTTAAGTAATTTCGCCTAAGTCTTTCGTGTGTATGTCGATATGTTCTTATGCTTGTTTTGTGATCTAAAAGATGTTTGGAATTAAGCGCAATCGAGTTTTCATGTTTATAGTTAACGAGTTAATTATTCGTAATGTCGAATCTTGGTGTTCAAACCGTTACGCTTAAAGAATACTTTTATGCGTGAAAGGTAACGCTAAGAGAAATCTTCACGCTGCAACTCTTACGCATAAGGGTCTACGATGGACTATGCATATCTTGGAAAGATATTCGTTAAAAGGCTTGCTACGCATAAGCTTTACTCTTACGAGTAAACTTTACGCGTAACATCTTTGTTAGGTCACTAGGTTTACAACACAAGCACAATAGAAAGAGATAGAGAAGAGAGCGGATGAACAATAAACAAACACACTATGCGTGAGAAACTATAACCGGTTGTCGTGGCACATAGTGAAAGAGAGTAAATTGAACAACCAACCCTCAGTGAGGGTTATACAAAGTATTTATAGGAAGGGAGCTAGGGCAACACTCTACTCCCTTCCTTTCCTTAATGGACATGGGCCTAAGCTTATGGGCCTTCTACATAAGCTTAAGCTAAAACAAACATAAAGGCCATAATTAAGCTAACTATTACATATGAATCACTAACACTTGATTTAGGTTTAGGAGTGATTCCAACAATCTCCCACAAGTGTTGGTGATGAATGAATATGAACGGTTAAGTCTTGAAGTAATAGTAGCTTTGGCGTCTTCGACATTCTTCTTTCTTGTGAGAAGATTTGCCTTGATTCGAACAATCTCTCGATGTAGAAATTGTCTTCTTTGAACAGTTACGCTTTGGCGTCATAATTATCTTTGTTCTTTGTTCTTTGTGATGAAAGTGATAGTATGTTGTAATCGCATCAATTACGCCTCGGTCAAACCTTCACGCTCGATGTCTCCTCGTCATTCTTCAACATGCTCACACGCTCTTTGACGTTGGATTTTAGTCTTGATGAAGTTTTTAAGTCTTTAACTTTGTAGATTCTTTGATTTGTGAAGAATCATTTTGACTTTGTGTTGCTTTAAGATAGAACTTCCATTAGTGATGATGTTGGCGTGAGCATGAGAAGAATCTGCACGATCATTCCGCTCCGAGCTTCCATAAGAAAACATTAAAAGCAGTTAGTAATAAGCGGATTCGCACTTACAAGTTTGAACTTGAGAGTGTTAACGGCATAGTGTGAAACACAACTCTAATTCTCACAAAGGCCGTTCGAAGCGAGTCCCGCAGTGAGATAACACGATGTACCAATACACCTACAGTTCGGATGAGTCATTGAGGTACACAAGCATCACCTCACGACGTGAGACCGTTTGAGACACACTAAGCGTAATCTACGGGAGTTACGAAGTGACCTATTGTCGTGGCTGTTTGATGTTGACCGGCGGAGTTTCCATTCAATCACCGAGGATCACGGTTGTGAACCTCTCATAAATGTTCTCGACGATTGCTAAGATCGCAAAGGACTCGATAACGTACCACCGATGTTCTTATTGTTGAACATCAAGTGATGAAATGTCAAGTGTACCTAAGAGATCTTTTGATGAATCTCGTGGCTCTAGACTCACTAGTGCATTTTGGTTTTCTGGCGGAGACTAGGAGAGGGTCTCCTTCTTCAATACCAACGATCTCTAAGAGAAAGCCAATAGTTTACGTAGGGTTCTCGTGAGAATGAAACGAGCTTCTTTTGAGAGAAACTTGAGTGGCTAAGAAGGTTTAGTGCATGCGTCATTTGGGTCCATGACGACTTTTAATCTTCAATACCGATGTCACTAAGTGACAACCAAGAGTATATGAATTGAACCCGTTATACGCCTAAGTTGAATAATTTGAAGGGCTATTTCTTTTCACCCTTTTCTTTGCATTTCTTTTTAATTCTTCAACTCCTTAACTCTCCGATTCTCATTCTCTCCTTTTTATAATCGTACCTAAGGACTTCTAAGTACTAACTATTTGTGATGTCCTTGGGTAGATCCTCCAACTCTGGCGGATCATAGGACGGTTATTCCTAACCTTTGTCACCTTATAACTCCATGACTAACCTATGTTGCCATGAAACCAATTTTCAAGAAAATCTCTCAAGCGGTTATGATTGTAAAACATTTTGTACCACTTTGTAAGAGTTTGATCTTTGCGAAATACTCCCCTCCACATGTGCTTAAGAGTTTTATGAAATCGACACGGTGAGGAAAGAGCTCGCACTTTATGAATTGATCAACTCAAGATAGACAATTCCCGTGAGACACGGTTACGTTGCATAATTAAAGAGTTACATTGTCGACTTTTAGGTGACAACTAGCTCTAATAACTACCTTGAAGGTGTAGACAAACCTCGAAAGGTTGTCAAACCCGTCGAGTTCATGTCACCAAGAGTTTCTCGAATGGTACATTCTATTCGGACAAGTCCTCATGAGACACGTTTACATCACTAGCGAACTAGCTTGAAATTATTACCGTCCGGACAAGTCTTTTCGAGTTACTAATAGTTAAGTATCGTCAATTCATTGGTTAAGTCTATAGCAGTAGATTCATTTGCATTTACACAACATATTTCTTATCACATAATTTTCTCCCCTCAAAAATGGCATATAAGATGTTATTTTTGAAAAATTGAAATAAATATGACCATTTCGAGTGTGTTGGGAAGAGTGACACAAAGAACATTTTGGTGAACAAAGTTTTAACTCAAATACTCCCCTCAACAAGTGATATAAGCGGTTGAGGTTTTGAAAATCATACGGGAAGTACTTGTTCTTTTGAGTAAAACCTTTGAAAAGTGAAAGGTTTGATAAGGTTTTACTCAAAAAAATAAGCTTCGCTCCTTTTATAAGGATTGTGGCAATCAAGCGTACCACATGATCCTTTCATTACAATAACGGGTTGTACCTGTATTATGTGTGCACAAGCCATAGTCATAATTAAACACACATCCAAAATATTATGAAATAGAAGCGGTTCAAGGGTACCGGGAAGTCCATAAATGTTTCTGGAATGCGAACTGGCGTTGATAGCCCCGCGAGCAATCTGGACGATCGCCTACAAAGCTCTCGGAGTTACAGGCGGTCCCGTCGATACAACCTTTCATCAATCTTTCGATGATCCTCCTCACATCCGTCTTTCCTTGGAATTCCATCGCTTTTGTGACCCAATACCTTCGTGAATATCCTTCAACCTATAAGCCAATCCGTCCCTAACCTTCTTCAATGTGTGATCCCCAAACTTGTGAAGATCTCTACACGCCATCAGCGGTTGCGATGTGTTTCACTAATGTAAACCACTCCGAATGGTTGGTGATGAGTGTGTGTTGTGAAAGTCGGTTAATGTCGGGAAGATCTGGGCGAGGTGGAGTGAAGTTGACACGGTCCGATATGATTCAAGCGCAAGTCGGAGATCTTCTACACGTTCTTTGATGACTATGCTTCGATGAAGATAAGCAAGGACTTGATGAATTCACGTTGTACTTGATTGAAAATTGTCTCATGCGACCACGTGCTTTGGCAAGGTACATGTCTTCAATGTCGTTGATAGACAAATTCTCAAAGTTCGCCGAGAGAATGCATAATCCCTTTCGTCTTGTCTTTTGACCACAATATTCTTGAGAAAAGTGTAGTCCCATTTAGATGAAAGATCAACATGTTTAATAGCCACGATTGCTTTAGTCTTGAACACTTCATGTTGAGACTTACGAACTGGCGACACGTAGTAGATTAAATCGGCATTCGGCCAATGGTGAATCCCATACAATGCATCACGGTCATATACTTCCACATTGTTGGAGAACATGTGGTTAGCCCTTTCTCGATGGCTATGCGGTTAGAGTATATGGTATCGGGAATGGAAGTGTCGAGATGTAGCGTATTCCTTGAACCATCACCACCGTGTAGAAGAAATTCCAAGTCTTTGTTGAAGAAATATCGGAATGGAATCTAGGCTGATCTGGTTGGCCAATTGTTGGAAGAGGTTTTGACGGTCGATTGTAATATGGAGGGTTGTCCCGTTTGGTGAAGTCGATGTTTGCTTCGGGTTGAGCCAATCCATGTTCTTAGACATAGCTCGTGCTATATTATCCGGTGATACTCAACTTCAATAGCACTTTCCGAAGCTGTCTTTTAGAAGTTGAAATGCTTCATTCTTGATTCGCTTCAACTCGGATTTCGTCATCTTCTTCACGAATTTTTCTTGTAGTAGTTTCGCATGCCCAATGTACTACATTCGGAACCTCTTGACCTTGATTTGGGTAGGGAGTGGAATCAACAAGCTTGAGAACCATTCAAATTGAGATCATCCTCGTCTAGCCATGATAAGGCGTCGGTCATAAGCGCCTTCTTCTTCTTCTTAGACCTAGATGAAGATTACGGTTTCTTAACTTTGTCGGGAGAGGCGGGTTGTTGTTGGGGCTCATGGAATTCCTCTTCGTCACCACCGTATACTCAAAGTGATCACCGGTTTCGAGTGGGGTGGTAACTCGAAAGAATCTGAGGTTTTCGAGAGAAGGCGAGGAGGAGACCTTGTTGAGTTGGAGTCCGTTGGGGTGGAGGTTGCATAGAAGATGATTCACTAGACTTCTTGGTGTTTGGGCTCGTTATCCTTATCCTTATCTTTGTCTTCGCTGTCTCTTGGGCGTTTAGGCCTTCGACTTCTTCTCTCGAATGATGACTGAGTTGGTATTCGGCAATGCTTCAAACAATTTACCTTCGTGGGAGGCAAATGTTGCGTAGGCGTTTCGACATTTGAGCTACCGGTAGGTTCACCAATTCATCATCCGAGAAGATTGTGGGTTCAAGCGGATTGATGTTTACATTCATTGGAGGTGATTTCATGGTTTGCTTGGCAAATGCAAAGATCGGATAAAGTTTTCGGTGTACATCTCCTTTGTCGGTTTAGGAACTACGTCGAGAAGGAACTTGTGAGTGTATCCTTTGATCATCTCGTCCATTTTCCTTGAAGATCATCTTTCATGAGCTTACGGACATACTCCTTTCAACTTTCATCTCGTCATTCTCGTCATGAAGGTACTGTATCCGATCAACCAAGAAATTCATTTTCTTGAAGAGCACGTCTTTCTTTCTGATCTGTTTGACAGCTTTAACAATTCGCGTCTTAGCTAGAGAGATCCAAGATGCAGTTGGCTTCTTCACTGATTTAGATGTTGATTTGGTTGATCTTTTTTATGGTGGTGGTGAGGAATGAGAAGATGAATCCGATGATGATGAGATGTGAGGAGACTCCGGGTCCTTTGGTGGTTCAGAAGTTTTCTCCTTAGAACGTGTAGGACTATCCAGAAGGAACTTATCATAATCAACATCTTTATCTTTCTCGGACTTTTCAGTTTCTGGTTCTTCAATGTCATACTCGTTAGAATCTTCCACGCTTTTGTTGTTGCTCAAAGTGGTGACACCGGTTCCCTTATCGGGTCGATTAACGCATCGGGATGCGGTGTAGGTTGAACTTCACCACTGACCCGGCCACCCATTTGATCTTTAGCAAATTCCTTCATAGCGTGTTGGAGTCTAACAAATTTGAACTTCTTCCTGTAATCGGTTTCTAGTGGCTCTTCTTCCGAGCTTTCCTCTTCGTGCTCAATCACCGAGTCTTCCGCCCGCTTATATCGCTGTGGTGGTGGGAGGTTTTGCTCTTGAAGGAGGTGCTTGGGTTCTGATTCGAGTAGAAGACCTCTTGTCGATTTGTATCTTGAGCTTTGACCACTAGCTTTCTTTGTGGTTCAAGCTTTGGAATGGGAATAGGAACAACTTCTTAGAAGGAACTTTCCTTTTGTGTGGAGGATTCCTCAGGGAACTTCCTCGACTCTCGGTGCTAAAGACTTCTTGCACTTCCTCTTACGGTTTTTCTTGTAGGCGTGCGGAAGATTTTTCATCAAGAAAGACAACTTTGTTCTCTTTCACAGTGCCATATATCTTTTATAAGAGTAGATTTGTTTGAGTTCATCCGAGAGAAGGAGATCCGCAATCAAACACCTTGTTTCTTGGTAGTTGACTCCTTAACCGACCGTTAGAGTGGGTTCGGACAACACGTCAAGATTGTCGGGGTCATTGATTCTTTGGGGATATCGGGGTTGTATCCAAGTGCTCTTTGGATCAACAGGTTTTGTATATCGATATAAGGAATCTTTGAGCCAAGCTTTTGAGGAATGTCATCATGTCATCCCATATCGAGCTTCAACTTGATGTGTTTCATGTTGATCGAGCCCAAAAGATTTGCGTTCTCTGAGCTGGGATGCTCATAGCCACATCACGACCGTAAATGGATTTTGTGATGATGATATAAAGGGTTCTCCAAGGTGAGGAATGTTTTTAAGATCTCGTGAGATTGCTTATTAATAACCCCGAAGCTTCGTTATACCCAATATCAATCAAAAATTGCGAGCAGTCTCTTGATGAGGTGCGGCATAGAATTCGGTTAGTGCGATGTCGGGAATGAGGAGAACACCCGTAAGTCGTGAGGAGTGATGGTGATTTGCTTGTGATTGAGCGTCACCGTCACAAAGATTTTGACCTTTGATCATATGCATAGTATTCCGAATTGCGTATGTAGATCTCCTAACGTTGGCGTAATTGGTGAGCATGTTCTGATAAGGATGGTTCTTTAGAATATCAACAGCAATGAGACAAGAAGATTCTGAACAGGTGAGAGTTTCAAAATCAACACGAAGGTTGTTCTTTCCAATCTTTATTGGATAGCCATGAGGGTAGATATCATCAATGGTGAGAACGTTTGGTGCATCCACATTCATTTGAGCTTCCATGTCGTGATCTGAAACACATTTAGCCAAAAGAACCAACATATCGAAGGACATAATGTTAGTCAACAGAAGGTTTTATTGACTAATTATTGAATGTGCTATGTCTATGATTGTTACGAGTCCAAAGTCACTTGTTTGTCCAATAGTCTAATGACGTCGTGATAAGTTTTGTGAGTTAGTTAACTTTAGGTTTTAACGTTTATGTTATCACATATTTTCCACAACACATTACACATTTAAGCTTATTAGTGACATTATTGGTTTCGTGACGTTATGATTTATTTATTTACAAGTTTGCACGCGTAACAATTCATAATGAAGGTTTGATCAAGGCTTAGGCGTAGAAATGGTAGCTTATGCGTAAACAGGAGAAGTATACGCATAGACGCAAGCTTATGCGTGAGAACCTTACTTACGCGTAAGAAATATTACGCGTAGGAAAAGAGGACCTTATGCGTAAAGCTTACGCGTAGGCGTAGACCTTATGCGTAGAGGTCACTGTTTACGCATATCCTTCACAGGATACGCGTATTCCCTTTGTGGAACCTTACGCGTAAATGATACGCGTAAGATTTCTCTTACGCATAACATGCTACGCGTAAGGTGATCCTTATGCATAGATGGTTAACAACCTTGATTCTGATTTTTTACGAGTAGCAAACCTGAAATAAATTCATCACAGCATCAATATTAACACATTCATTCATTCTAAAACAAATCATGGCATGAAAACTCATCAAACAGTTTACGCGTAAAAAGTCTTACGCGTAAGACTAAACCCTAAAGTTCATGAATTACGCGTATGAAATCTAGCCATAGGATTTGCACCAAAGTTTTTCTGGTAAGTCTAGAAAGCCTATAGAGTTGTTTTATCCAAGTTTTAACATCAAACAAGTCATGAATCAAAAATACCCAAACCGTATGAACATAAACTCTAAATTTCAATTTCTTCACTTTTTATGTTTCTGGGCAAGTTCTGGGCTTTAATATGATCAATTCAACTTTAAAACAACCTATTATAACAATCTTTATTACCAAAAACGTTGACATATGAAAACACCCAAACCCACGCATAAACCCTAGTCTTTGAAAGTCAATCAATTCGTGTTTATGGGTGCATTTTGATGATAAAAGTGATATCATAGATGTTATAAGAACGTTTTGACAATATTACTTAGACCCCAAACACACAATCATGATTGAGTGTTCATACGCTTATGCGTAGAGCACTAAAATCACTTGTGGTATTACATTTAACGGGTTTAACGGGTTATACAAGTTATTTTTTATGTGTTTGAATATGATGATGTGTCTACTAAAACTTAGTTTCATATGGAGTATAAGGACTATAGAGATGTCTGGGAACTTAAAAGTGAAGCGGCGTATTGCTGCATTATTTTAATTTATTAACCAACATGTCAACTTTCCAGCTTTGGTCTACTAGTTTAGTTAGTTATGGTCCTAACGCTGCATAAATAGGACTCTCTAAAGCACTACTTGCATGAGTTATTTTATATATTTTTCATTTGCGTATCAAGTAAATATTGAAACTAACAGCTTCTAACAAAAGAGAGAGACTCATGGTTTATATAGTTATACTTAAACCATGCGATAGAGTATAATACGCCTACAACTATTTGGTTCAATCAGCAATATGGAAAGCATTTTGTTCATAAAACTAATAAATACCACACAATATCATTAAGATGTTTTCACACTAACGTGATTAGTTAATAGTCAACACTTGCATTGTCTGATAATGTTACATTAAGAGTTGTTGTTATATTAAGCTGGCAATGTATTCATTTACCGGTCACATTTATGAACAAACATTTCAACTTTCTGCTTTGGTCTATTGGTTTAGTTAGTTATGGTCCTAACTAGTTAACTTGTTTATTAGTTTTTTTTGTTCCTAAGATTGTATATCAGTTCATATTAATGTGTTTGTGTAGTTTTAGGGATTAGATTATACCCAGTTGATTTAAGTTATACATTATGATTATTTTGATTGTGATTGTTATCATTCCTTGAACCACCCTAACAATTGAGATTACTAAGATTTCGGTTCAACGTGGCTCTCTTTAAAAAGGAAACAGGCTAATGTCGAGTAACAAGGTGAAGGATTTAAAAAAAGAAAATGGTGGTCCTAGTTCTAAAAGGTTTAAGAAAGCCTCAAGCACAGCCTTAGCCAAAGCGGAAGCTCACTCAGACGCAACCTGAGCAAAAGGTAAAGCATGCTTAGCTGCCTAGGCCTTATGTTGAAAATAGTGAATAAGAACTCAGAAGTAATGAGCATCTGCTGGGTATTCTTTATAAAAATAAGCAGGTGGTGAAGCTGCAAGTAGAGGAACATTCTTCGGTTAAGCCAAAGTCTTTTGTGAAGCCTAATTCTAGAAAGAGGAAGATTTCATATTCTGCAAGTATCAGTTAATTTATGGCCTTTGTGTTTTACTACAAGTAGCAGTTGGATAATGAATTGACTATTTAAATTTTGTTGGTATATGAAAAGTCGTGTGTGGTTATGGTCAAGTATTTATTAGATCTGTAATCAATAAAAATATGATGTATATATCTTTAGTTTTAGCATCTATGTAATTATGTCTGTAAACCGATTTGGTTACATTACCAAGTTTTCGAAAATGAATGATAGATTCTTTTAACTGTTGTAGATTATGCCAAATCACAAGTGATTTAGGCCGAAATCACTTGTGATTTAGCATGCCAAACCACAAGTGATTTGGCCGAAATCACTTGTGATTTAGCAGTCCAAATCACAAGTGATTTGGTACAAAATCACAAGTGATTTGACATGATTATCACATACTGTTTTTTATTTTTGTAATCTTTGTATTTTTTGTTTAACAAACATGTAATTATAACAAAAAAAATTAATAAAAAGTGAAAATTAAAATCCAACTAAGGCTTTTATTTAAGTAAGAATCCACTCATAAAGTAATAGTCAACATATATGTTTAGTGAGATAACAATCCACAAATATTTAAACTAAAACAAAACTTAAAAAGTACTTATGAAGTAAAATATTATCATTTTGTAGTTTTTAGCAGTGTTATTCATTTCCTTTTTAGTTGCTATTGCCTATAGACCTAGCGGACAAGTCTTCTTGGTATGCGTATTAGTACTCCCTTGACATTCCCTGCATTTCCTCTTTGTCATTTATTGCTTTCTATCTTGCACTCTTCCAACATTTTGCTCTTGTACCACCTTTGTTTCCTGTAGGTTTCTGTTTTGAATAGGTTTGTCATTGCATTTGCTTTCAAAAGTATCTATTTGCATGTTCTTGAGTTTTCCTTCCCGATTACACATCAAATATTTGTGTTGTACAAAAACACTTGTAATTTTATTTTGTAACAAAAGCTTCATTTCAAATCCACCTCTATGAGAGTAAAACTAATACATCCTACTTGCATCATCTAGCATGTCAAAGTAAGTCCCGGTATAAATTTTGACTCGTATTAGGTTTGAATAAACTTAACCATTAGGTGTCACCCTATAAATTACTAAACTCGCTTTAGGTATCACACAACATCTCGAAAAATATACAAGGTTGAAGTTTGTTTTAATAAGATTTGTTAAAAAAATTGGCATGTTATTTTTGAAAATTGCAGGTAAAATCACATGTGATTTGAGGTAAATCACTTGTGATTTAGGTTGAATCACTTGTGATTCAGGGTAAATCACATGTGATTCGGGTTAAATCACATGTGATTTGAAGTAATTGCAAACTTTAGCATCTAAACATATCTAAATAACATGTGACTTACTACAAATCACAAGTGATTTTACTGTACACCTCAAAACTAAACTTATTTTAAAAATCACAAATGATTTACCGTTAAAAGTCTTGAGAATCACAAGTGATTTAGCATGAAAATCACAAGTGATTTGGCATGAAAATAACAAGTGCTTTACATGTGTATCTATGTTTATAACATTTTCTAAACAATCTTGCAACTGTAACTGAAAACCTTGAACAAGCTATTAAACATGAAAATTTAAAGTTCAGTTAAATTCCTTACTCAATTAGCAATACACATATCAAAGTTTAAAACTAGAGTAACAATTTACGTCTTAGTTTTAACTCAAGTAACAATCCACGACAATATAAATAAATAAAAACTTAAAAGTAATTATAAAGTAAAAAAACATTAGTTTGCATCAACTATCATTCATCGCTTGTGCAACCACTTGTACAACCTCTTTTGCTTTTGCATCTAACAGGTTATGATTCTTCGTTTTCATCATATGTTTCACACTTTTAAGATCTTCTTCAACCAGAATCTGAACTCGTTCCAACATCATTAATATTAATACCTCGGATGCCTTCTTCAACACACCAACTTCGTTCAACATCATCAACATTCATACCTTGGTACCTTCTTCAACACTCGTAAATTGTTCAATTTCTTTGTTATTATCCATTTCCTTGATGATTTAAAGTTCGGATTGTGCGTAATTGAATGAGTTTGAGCAATTTGAATGGTTTGGAATTAATATGTTGATGTTTGATCGGATTGAGCGAACTTGATGATTTTTAGCGATTTGATGATTAAATCTCGTAATTGAATGATACTCGAACTAATTTGATGATGAATGATGAATTTAATAGATGAATTTGATGTCTAATTGATTTTCATGTATGTGTGTGAGAAGTTTTTTGGGAGCGATATTTGTTAAAAATCATAGTGATCGATGTATTGAAAGGGGATAAAAGGGGGAAAAATGCTTTTATGTCGGTCCAAATTGCCCCTCTAGTGTAAATGTGAGATTTAATTAGAGCCTTTGGATGAAAGTGAATTGGATGGTTGAGATCTAACCATATGATCTTTGATATATGGTTGGTCTTTATACCCCATAATACTAGTATGTTTTTTGAATATACGAAATGGCGGGAAATACTTACAGCACAAAAACGATACTGATTTTTAGTTCGTTGTTGAAACCTTATCCTAAAGAAAAAAAATAACAATAATAATAAGTTTTTGACACACCCAGTAGGACTCGAACCCTCAATCGCGTGATTAGAAGTCAGACGCCTTATCCATTAGGCCATGGGTGCCATTTTTGTTTAATTTTTACGCTAATGAATCACAATAGCATTATGTACACATGAGGTAAAGTTAATTCCCATGTACAATAATAATCACAAGTGTTATTCTTTTTTTCTGTCTTTTACATTCTTGCCGGCCACTACATTTTATTTAATTTTAAGTATTAACAAGTCCTTTAGAATTAATTACTGTTTAATGGACAGTAAAAATTGCTAATTATTGTTAATAAGTTACTATAAAATAATTAAGATGAGATAAGTGAACAACAAACAATTTAGCTCAATGGTTGTGGGGTTAAACTAAACATAATAAGACCAATCCATTTGGTTGGTCAAGTTCATATGGACGTGTCTCTCCTACTACAAAGACCATATAGAAGTGCAATCTTTTGATCCGTTAGTGGACCGAAAATGAGCAAGATTTTTAAACATTGGGGTGGTGTTTCTGTTAAAAAAAACACTTTTTCCTTATAAAAACTCTAGTATTTCTTCATTTTTATACACATATACTCTCTACTAAGAACACAACTTTTCTCAACAAAAAATTATGGATTGTTCAATTTCATACACGTCGATGAAAACAAAGCGGTGTTCGAAACTAATTGATGGGCACATGTCTCACTCGAATTGTCGGTTGGAAGCACTCAAGCCATTATGAGATTATGTGCCCAACTCCGGTTGTGAAGAGTTAAGTTTAACTTTCAACAAAGTATCGAGATATGTTTTTTACAATCTCCTTTATAATTGCATAGTCAACTTTTAGACGATAAACTTTATACATTGTGTCTTAGCATATGTTGTTTATATTAGTCTATGTTACAAGTGACGAGAACTAAGCGAGGTGGTCTTGGATTAGTGGTCATTTGGGCTCAAGATTTGGGAGATAATATTTCGTGTGAGGCAAATGAGAAGTACTCTTTTCTTGGTCATAGTTAAAACATAAAATTGTTAGATAGTAATCTCTAACCGCGATCTTTGATAATTCACAAGTAGTTACTGAAATTAAGTGGTTATTTTTAAATCAAGAGGTGCTATGTATTTTTATACTATCGACTCATTTATGTTATAGGAAATATGAGAAGTAGAAGAAAATTTTTATGCAATTTATGCTTTTTTGAAGGATTGTATAATAAGTGGTTATGTAAACATTAATACAAAATATTTGAAATTTCAAGATAATTACAATAATTATATGGTGTGTGGATATAAAATTCACATAAATATATGATATAAATAAACTAGATATTAATTCTTAAAAATACACGATATATAAATCTCACGCGTGCACGAGTCTTATAATTAGTGTATAGAACGGCATAATCAAAACAATACTATTTTGTTTTCTTTTCGTTGGTGTTTGTTTTTTCTATTTTCTTCCGAAATAGACATGAATATTTTTTTGTGTAGCACTAAGTTGTTGCTAGTTGATCTTAATCAATGTAATTTAGTACTGTTATTGTTAGGTGTTGATTTTAACATTGAATCATCAAAGAAAAAAGTACTACTTTCATTCCTCAATATTTCAACAAGCAACATCATATATAATGAAATAGCTATTGCATTCCTCAAAATTTTCAAAATGTGTTCTCCTAAAGATAGATTATATTATGAAAAGATTTTTCCAAGATCCAAGACCTACTAGTTCAGAATAAGAAAAATAAGATCCAATGCCTAAATCTTGGAGATGTCTTAAAACATTCAAACATTATATTATTTTAGCATCACTCATTGACTCTAGTCAATGTCACCATCAAGATTCGTTATATATGACAAATTAACAAATCACATGTTGACTGCAAGTCAAACTCTTCCTCGTCAACTGCATAAACGCCACTTTTTCACCCGCCAAAAAATCCTAGGTAGATCTTTGTTTATAGTACCAACATAGAATGTGCTGGCATTTATGTTTCATTTGTGCATTAATGATTTAATATACTCTATAACCACACGTACTCTAATTATATAGTCGTACATTATCTGTCTTTTTTTTCATGCACTTCATTTATTGGTTAAAATGGCTCTTAACCTTCCAGCTGTTGAAGCTGCAAATGTTGCGATTCAATCGATTGGATGTGGTTACGACATCTCGTTAGATCTAAGGCTTAAGTATTGTAAAGTTGGTTTATTTTCAGATGGTAGTCTGAATAGTAATAGTACTCGTAATCAAAATCGTTTGATTGAAATAGATGAGTGTGAAGGTAGAGACATTGTCCTTCCTGGTGGACTTTTGATTCCTAATGTCCCAAAATCGATTAAATGTGATAAAGGTGAACGGACTCGATTTCGTTCAGATGTTCTCACTTTCCAACAGGTACATTATATAGGTACTACGTATGCGCTTGGTAATTTTGTATTATAGTACTAATTTAACCCGGCCAAAAACATGTTAGGGAGATGAAAAAGCTCTTACAAGTTTTGTAAGAAAAAATATGAAGCACCCTTGATTACTATCTCTATCTGTAAGATAAGACTTTTAAGGCATTTTGGCCATCTGACAGTTTTTGGCCGGATTTCATATTAGGATACATGCTAACATGCTTAGGTGATCCATATAATAATCTTAGTATATGCATGACGATAATGAAAATTTTCCTCCGATACATTATTCTTTTTTCTTCAAGTTTAAATCTACAGTTTCCGATTTAGTATATCTTGATCCAGTTTTTAAATAAAACCAATCATGTTAAGTTGTTAAATCCATTGTATTAGTGATAAGTTAAGGTGTCATAACAATATAACCTAAAGTTTTATCGTTTTGGGCTGCAGATGTCAGAGCAATTTAACCAGGCACTATCATTGACTGGAAAAATTCCGTCAGGCCTTTTAATGCTATGTTCGAGTTTTCTGGAGGTTGGCAGAAAGGCGCTTGAGTACTAAGACTCTTGCTTTTGAAGGCATGTTCATTTCATTATATACTGTAGCACTTGAAAATCCCAAATTCTACTTTCTGATCGTGTCAAGAAAGCAGTTCCATCTTCATGGGAACCTGCATTATTGGCAAGGTAAAATCCTATAGTTGATACCCATATGAATCCACAATCAGATCATACTTTATGTTGCATCTATGCTTATAACTGATGTTATTATAGGTTTATTGAAATATTTGGGACTCACATCATTGTTGGTGTCAATATGGGCGGAAAAGATGTAATCTATATGAAGCAGCAGTATGCATCACCTCTTCAATCTGTTGAAGTACAGAAAAGGTTGGAGGCGATGGCTGATAAGAGATTCCTCAATGTTGATGGACAATGTGGAAGTAGTTCTGAACATTTTTCTCATAAGGAAAAGGTATTTGCTCTTTTGTTTATCGGTCGCATTGCTGAAAGTAGTTAGGCTTCACAGACGTTTGGATTTGCGTAAATTTATACAATCAATATAGACTATTCGATTTCTTATGACATTGTCATCTCATATTTTTCTTTCCAGTATGACATAGGAGGGGAGAGGGTAAGGTTTGCAGACACTAGTCCATCGAGTTCATATTCTTCAAAAGAGGTACTGTAACTTACCATTTTATAGTATGACCATGATATGATGTTCGTACATGTCTTGTGCTGATCTGTCATTATGTTTAATTGTAGAACCTTGTGAGCATTTACAAAAGGAGAGGTGGAAGAGATTATAAAAAACTAACACATCATGAGTGGTTGCATAGTGTGCAATTAGAGCCGGATGTAATCACAATGTCCTTCATTCCAATAACCTCTTTACTTAATGGCGTCCCAGGAAGTGGATACTTGAGCCACGCCATAAACCTCTATTTACGATGTGAGCAAACTCTGTTTACATATTATTTTACATTTTTACATCTTACACTTTGTGCACATTTCATTGAAAACATTTTAAGATCAACGATACTAATAACTTTTAGTTGTGTGTTTGCTGTAGATAAACCGCCAATTGAAGAGCTTCATCAATTTTTGGAGTTTCAGCTGCCTCGACAATGGGCACCTGTGTTTAATGATCTACCCCTTGGTCCGCACCGCAAGCAGCAAAACATGCCATCTTTACAGTTTAGCTTCTGTGGGCCCAGGCTCTATGTTAACACCAACCCGGTAATTAATATCTCTTTTCTGAGAAATCCTCTTTATCATCTTCAATCCTTAAATTGCAAATTGATTTGGTTCTGAGTTGCGCCTTTTACTATTTTTAGAGGAGAAAATTTGATCTGCAATATTAAAAATGAGACGTTTTGGTTATGTTTATTTCAAATGGATCATGTAAAAAGTACTAGCTAAGAAGGACAGGACAATAAGTCAAAAATAAAGTCACTTTCACATACATTTAATGTTCTTAAAATTTTACAGGTTGACGTGGGTAAGAGGCCCGTGACTGGCCTTCGGTTATTTCTTGAAGGCAAAAGAAGCAATTGCTTATCAATCCATCTACAACACCTTCGTCTCTCCTAAAATCTTCCAGCTTGAAGGCGATCCACATAGAAACTCCAACCAAGAAATTTACGACCATAGATACTACGAAAAGTCCTATGGAAACACTTTTCTCATGTGTGCACTGCACCAATAGAGTCAGAAAATGAGCTTTCAATAGTAACCGGTGCATGCTTACAAGTACAAACACACGCGTTCAAAAGTCCTCTTTTACAACTTCAATTCTCAACTGTAACAAACGCGGTCCCTATAAAGACCCCAGAATGGGACGGATCAGTGGTTTGACACGTAAATCTGGGCTTATATCAACTCTTATAAGTTATCATCTAACGGGATGTTGAAACCACCACCTCAGCCTGCTGAAGTGAATATAAACTCTGCTGTGTATCCTTGTGGGCCTCCAGTTCCACTGCAAGCACCGAAACTGTTGAAGTTTGTTGACACAGTTGAGCTGACTAGAGGCCCGCAAGAGTCACCAGGGTATTGGGTTGTTTCAGGGGCTAGAATTGTTGTTGATAAGGGAAAGATTTCGCTGCGAGTGAAGTATTCTTTATTGACTCTAGTCTTACCTGAAGAAATGATAGAGGAAGCAGGCTTTGCAATGTAATGCTAATGTAATACTTAATGTTCAAGGTTCTGATAATAGTTGTATTATAAGTTGACAAAATAATTTTATTTTAACTGAATGATAACTGGTATTCATGTCTATAATTGTGTTCGGTAAATCTTGACATTTTAAGGTAACCAGGTTGGATGACGGGACAAAACTGGTTTAAGTCCGAGTAAGTGATTTAGATGGTTAAAGTTGGCATAATCCAAAACTGCTTGTCCAATTTTTTATTAAGGGTGGAGCTAGTCGGGTGACTAGTGGATGCTAAGTCACCCCTAATCAACTCACTTCGTTAGGTAATCGTTTAAGCCCATAACTTATTTTCTTAATATTTTTTGCAATTAGCCCCTCTTATTCATATCGATAGTTTTTTAAATTCAAAAAACCAATAACTTAACTGGTATGATATAACACCAAAATAAAATTTACTTGTCAAACTACTCTTTTTCATTTACCTGTATGTCCTAATTGTTATAGTGTTAGGTTGTTATGGGTTATAAAAACACTTTTAGTGCGATATATATAACTATAATTTTTACATCAAGTTCGGCCCAAGGCCCCTTAACTTAATTTCATGGATCCGCCCCTGATTTTTATGAATAGTAACTATTCTAAATTTAGTTCACCATAGTATAAATGTATGATAGTACTAATAAGGTTTGAGGTAACACTAGTGTTAGTGTGTTAATAATTGTTTCTGCTTTATCAGAACATCTAACAATGAATCATATTTTAGCCGTACCCGTCACCTCAAACTATATTTTGGAAACTCTTGGCCTGTTTTAAGCATTCTGTTTTGCTTAACTATTTTATATGTTCTCACTGTCAACTTTGTTTTTATTCAAATATTTTGCGTAGTCAATGGTTTATGATATTATGAAAGTATTTAGTAAATGTAAACAAAGGGATCTGTGGCGCAATGGTAGCGCGTCTGACTCCAGATCAGAAGGTTGCGTGTTCGATTCACGTCAGGTTCAAATCCTTGAATTATCCCTCATTTTTATTTATTTTTTTTTTGCACTTGTGCTGTTCATCTTTTGAAAAAAGATATATCTAACTAAAATTCAAAGGTGTGAATAAGTTTCCAATTTAATATAAAGCATCACGATAAATAACAAATCAGTACTGAACAATATATTGTAGATTTTTCTCTGATGACCAAGATGTAAGGTGGAGAACATGTCGAATTTGAATCTCAAAATCGTAAAAATGTTGTAATATTCCATTCCAAAAACATCCAATAAACAAAAATGTAACTTACTTTCTTTTGTCCATTCGTTTTCTCATTCCACTAGACCAAACCAAACGAACATAAGACGACGACATGTTTCATTGGTGTCGGCTTCAATTCCTTGATAAATATTCCTCTATGTTTGAACAGTTCTAATTAGCATCGGATGTCGTTATTTTTTGCAAAAATGAACCACATAAATGATGTATTTCAAGACCAAATGAATCACGTCGTATGAAAAAGAAAATATACAACCGGTCGTTACAAAATATAATAATGGTATGCATGTTTAATACTGTGAAAAAGAACTTAATTAAGGGTGTACACAAATATGTTGATGATGTGAAGGCCAATGCACTCCTTCCCTTGAACAAGGTAGAGGTGTTGGATGTGCAATGTAGGTTGGGTACTTTTGTCCCGGCATCAATACGGATATATCTGGACCATTACCCACTTGTACCTATCACAAACGAAGAAGCTATAATAACAGACACCGCAGTATATACTAAGCAATTCAGTTATGAAGCAACTTACATGTGG
This sequence comes from Chrysanthemum lavandulifolium, assembly GCA_022545495.1. Taxonomy (NCBI): domain Eukaryota; kingdom Viridiplantae; phylum Streptophyta; class Magnoliopsida; order Asterales; family Asteraceae; genus Chrysanthemum; species Chrysanthemum lavandulifolium. The sequence goes on along the minus strand of CM040243.1, from coordinate 199,884,076 downwards.
TTGAGGATCTACGAGCTTGTGCACTGGTCTTGGCTCACCGGGACGGTGACTGGCTTGATATAAGGCATTTGGTCTAAAGAAGTGTTCAATGATGGCCATGATAACGAACAAGGATATAAAGACCGCAGTGGCAAGAAATCCCATAGAAACCGACGTCCCGTATGTCTTCCACAAACCTTCACTAGCACGGTGTGGTGAATTCTCGTGCAAGCTGATGTAGTTTGATCTTTCAGGGCCAAGTTCATCCATGGTTTTGTTGTTTTTCTCTGTAGAGAAAGAGAAGCTTGGAGGGGGAAGGCCTTCTTGTCCACTCTATCTAAGATGCTTAACTTCACAATGAGTAACCATAAAAAGTGCACTACCTATTAATATATCAATGCTTATTGCATAAATTTTGTTTGAAGCTTACGTATGTTTAGTATCTTAATTAAAATAAAATAAAAATGTATTCCAATGGTCTTTGTATATTTGTAATTTCTTTACTTTGACATACATATACCAAGTATTTTTGCAAGTTTTCTATGATGCTTCATACTATACTCTATGAATTAAGTTATTTAAAAGTAAAGATACCTTAAGCTCGCATATTATTTTGTTTTCTTCTAATATCTACTTACTATTAAACTTTTTATATTATAAACATTTAATCTAGCAACATTGAATTGCCCAACAATATACAACAATATGTATTTGCATTTCAGAAAAATTCTAATAACTTAATTATGTGTTTATTCAAAATATCTAGAATATTTAATTTCTAACCATACCTTTTTCATCAGAACAAATTTAAAAATAAATAAATAAAAATAAAAAATAAAGTTAAGATTTTTCTTTTTTTTTTTTTCTTTTTTTTTTAAACAAGACCACATTTAAAATCAACCCCGCAGGTTAAACCATCTTAACGGGCAGGTTCCGGGATCCAAAACACTAGGAAAGACCCGCGAAAAGAAAAAAAGTTAAGATTTTCTTTTAATGTGGTGATCTATTGGTTCTTTCATAAAGTAATACAATTAATTCACTGTCTCATTAAACAATGAAAATGGGTATATTTCAGGGTCAGCATGTATGTTCTAGTTTGATTCGTATTTATGTTCTGGAACTGTCGAACGATGCTTCTAACAAAGTGCGACGAAATATGTATAAAATACGAGCTGTGTAATAACCCTAGTGAGCCGAACTATATAAATATAGACGTGTGATAATCATGTGAACCCGACCAAATTAAAGTTTTGTGATTGAGAACTTATAATAGAGAGATTGGGAGCATAACACATAATCCTCCCACTAATACAAGTGAAAGCTGCCATAAAGACAAAGTTAAGGCTGCTCCAATAACTACAAACTCATTACTTATTAATAATCACTTTCTTCCTTTCAAACAAATGCAATCTACTTTGTAGATTGGGTCTAAAAAAAAGTGGTATATAGATTATAAATTTTCATCTTTATTTGAAAATTTGAACTATTACTGAAATTTACTTGCGCCAAGTATGATTGCATTTGGCTCCTTTGCTTTGCTAATGGTATTTCCAATATTCAACTATCGGACATCCCATTTTTTTAAAAATTTTATCTTTTTGAAAAAGGAAACTACCTATCTCACAATATTTATACACAAAATATTTCACACATTATAAGCACGACTTGAATTCGCAATCATTTAATTAAAAAGTTTTCTTCACAACAAAATGTATCACTAGGACACAAGCCTTAGTGTTGGCTAAAGAGTAAAGCTATTAAAGCTAGCAAAGACCCCAGATTTTGTAACACCCTTTACACATATATGGTCGGTCACATATTTTTTTAAGTATCATCTTATCTTGAGATTTGGATATATAAAAGCCCTCAATTACTAAAATAACTATTTGCTAGGTCCATAAAAGTAAGGGTGTGTTTGTTTTTTAAAAAAAAGTCTTACTAGCCCTCTTACTCTTACCAGTAAGAGGAGAGGCGCTTTTAGTTGTTTGTTTTCTTTTGAGTAAGGCCGAGTTAGACATATAACATCTTACTCAAGAAGAGTGAGGGCTTGTCTTCTCGCTTCTTACTTTCGTTTTGTAAACTTTATATAATATATTTGATTGTTTATTAACTATGTTATATTTATGATAAAAGTCTTGTTTCATATTTACATAAGTTCTTATTATCGCGTTCGTTGGTTTAATAAACAAATTGCAAAACGAGCATTTAAAATCATTCGGACAATTATACAAAACAAACAACATTATTTCGTTCATATTTAGACTTTCTACCACTCTTCTTAGTAAGATGTGTTAGTCGGTCACCCAAAACATCTTAATAAACAAACACACCCTAAGTCTTTATTTGAGTTTAAAAACACGAACTAGGTCCATCTTTTATTATTACAAAATGATGTATTAAGCTAATTTAATGCCACAAGTTCTAATGACTTTTACTATAAATAAACAAATTAAAGTTTCAAGTAAGGGTAGAAACGAGCCGAACCACTCGTGAAATCGAACCGGTAAAAAACTCAAACGAGCCTAGCCTAAACGAGCTCGAGCCCAAGCTCAAGCCTAACTTTAGGCTCATTTAATGATCGAGCTCGAGCCTGGGCTTTATATATAAAGAACGACTAGGCTCGCAGGCCTAAACGAACCCTATAAATATAAATTGTTTACAAGTATAACTATGTATGAACGAGACGAGCTCGAGCCTAGTGTTATTAACGAGCCGAATTTCATTTGAGCTTTATCTCCTTCGACACGTCTTATATATTAGTCGAGCATGAGCCGAGCTCGTGCTGGCGAGCTCGGCTCGATTCGCTCCATTTCCACCCATAGTTTTAAGAATCGCTTATGAAGCCTCTTTTAGAACAAAACTAAAATATTTTCAACTAACAAACTTGAACACCAACGACGTTTGTTTAAGCATTCATATTAGTTCGTCGTTTGGTTCGATTCTTAGCCCTACTTACTTTTAGATTATCATAAAACGGGGCTTCATTTTTCTCTAGCATCATTCGACTATTAGATTCTTATAGTGATTTTAGTTTGATAGTTGAATCTTCTATGAATCTAATGACTCAAAACTAAGAAGAAAAAAAATCAAAAAGGCCTTGTTTTAAGATTATTTTTAGGCCTCCTCCAAAAGAATTGAGCCGCCCTCACAAGCCTTTCGGTATGGACATACCATTGAAAAAGTAATGTTGTCAACATACATTTGCTCAGTTTTATAATATTTCTTCCGTCTCAAAATTATAGTCCTCGTTTGATTTTTGGTCTTTCTTTTTTATTACTTTTGACCAAGTTTTTTGTTTGTGTTATATAATCTGATGCGCAAAATATATGAATTGATTGAGTTTTAAATGTATTTTCATTTGGTATAATTTTCAATAACTATTGTATAAAATAAACAAAAATATTTAAGATAAAAGTTGAAAAAGAAAGATCGAAAAAATCAAATAAGATTATGGGAACTATAATTTTAAGACTTAAAAGTAGTAATATTTATCGATCTAATCTGAAATAGATGTGTCATATATCAAACTAAATTCGAATTAACGTTGTTTTAATAATTTGCGAGTTAATTGCATTTTGGTCCTTGTGGTTTCACAGTGCGGGTTTGTGCGGCAAACCTTGAAATCTTGATGATAGTCACATTTGAAGTTTGGATTGCGATTTTTGATTCATCAAAGTTAAATAACTAAATACCTGTTGCCTCTTCTGAGAAGGACAAGGGTAATTTGGTCATTTCACACCGATAAGGACTCGCAACCCAAACTTCAAACGACTATCGTCAGACTTTCAAAGCTTTGGGACCAAACCCTGCAATTGGCCAAACCACAAGGACCAAAATGCAATTAACTCATAATTTGCATAATAAAGTGCCACGACTCCAGAATCCATATGCTAAAAAGACAAATCTCACATGAAGGCACTCAAAGAAAAGAAAGTGGGACATCTTCATGGCTTCATTTAAGTTATTGTTTCATTTGTTGTTGGATCTTTTTATGTAATCATTATTGATTTTCATTTTTGTTGAAAGGGATTTTCATTTTTATTAATTGGTATTGCAGTTTCTAAAAAATTATTAAACTTCGGGTTTCAAATTTCATCAACCAAATGAGTTTGTTGAATATTTGTATCTCCAACTGTGATAGTATCAGAACATAATGCCGAGGAGGACTAAGAAGGATATGAAAAAACACAGATGACAATCATTCCAGAAAACTACTTAATAGGTACATTTTCTAATTAAGTTCGACTCGATTCTATTTGAACTGCCTTAGGAATTTACTCTGATCGACTCATCTATTGACAATTATTCAACAAGTATTGGCGTGTACAGCAATCCCCAGCTCAACTGATCCTATTCTATATGTTATCATCTTTTGATTCTTGTACATCATAAAAAAAAAAAGTTCAACTGATCCAGTAATGCAAAAATCGCTCCTTCCCATCCGTCAAGAAGATCGCCGAGCAGCTGTTTTTTTTGAACTACCAAGACCCCCCACCCCTACCCCTTTGGTCTTCTTTCCTCAAACTTTAATAGATTGATCAGCGCCAACTTGTTACTGAACCTGCACCCGAACAAAGTACTTTATAAAATGGGTATATGTTAGTTTAGAGACTGAACTAAGAACTTAGGGTCCCCTTTTTTGGCAAAAATGCATATATATCCCTCCCAAAGTGAATAATTGCATATATATCATTTGTACAAGTTTTTTCATATAGATCTGATGGTTTTTATCGCTTTGGATATATATATATATGCACTTTTCGTTTCGGAGAATATATATTCCCCTTTTTGAACTAAGAACTTAGGTTTTTTAACTAAGAACTTAGGTTGAACCATGTTATGAACCTTTAACAGGTGTATTTTGGTGGCACACATAAAATGAAATATAAAATTATTATGGATGACAATAAACAAATTTTTCGCATAGTTGATAGTTTACATATTTTTCAACACCCGTGTGCATACATAGATTTGAAGTCTTCCATTAGTAACGACGTGTCCAACAAGTCTTGCCAGATCAAGAAGCAGTTTTAACAACTGAAAGTCGCCTAAAAAAACTCTTAAACAAGCCACCCAAAACTGGTTTTAGGATGCCTCAACATGATATTGGTTGCTTAATTCCAATGAACAATATCATCAGTCATATTGTACTACTTAATGACTCCAAAATATGATACTCTGTATTAACCATCTCAATGCTGCAAATAAACTAGCTAAAAAATTCATTGCAGATTCATGCAAATAAGATACAAAATTATTGGAAACAAGATTCAAATCTCTACCAAAATTCAATAGATATTGATTATAACAAAGACAGAAGTTTCAAGACATATACCAAAACGGTTTCCAAAGCAAAACTCTTGAGACATAACAAACAACTGATGTTCTCGAACCAACATAAAATAACTTCTAAAACAAATTTGAAGATTCTCAGCTGTAATCCTCACACTTTTGATGGTCGGTTGTAAAACTTGGCTTTCTCTTCAACAGTCTGGAAACGACCATGGCCATTCTTAGCAGATGTATCAATGAACTTCAGTTTAATATCCTCCAAAGCAAGCCTGGATATCTGGGCCAACAACGACTGCCTCAATGTAACCACACGTTTCTTTGGTCCCACACAGCATCCCTTAATCATCAGAAAATCATCTTTCACGACACCATAGTGTGGGAATCCTCCCATTGGGGTTATCTCCTTCTCAGTCCTACACAAGATATATTCAACCTTTAGAATGCAACTAAAATAAATAAATAAATAAATAAAAAGTGTGTCATTTCGTTTACCTGTCATATTCAGTGCTTGCAGAATGGGACTCCTGACCAGCCTTCCCTAGCTTGTAAATCTTCTTATTCATTTCAGTCCTGTGGTGATAACCGTTCTGTCCAGCTCTTGCAACAGTGAACGAAACCCTAGCTGGATGCCATGCTCCAATACAAGCAACCTTACGGAGCCCACGATGGGTCTTCCGGGGCAAACGGGTCACACCCCAACGTGTCACAACACCTTCGTAACCCTTACCCTTTGTCACACCAATGATGTCGATCATTTCATCTTTCTGGAATACAGCATCAATGGGGACCTGCTTCTCAAAGAAACTGTAGCCAAAGTCAACTTTCTGTGCCACATCACCACCGTTCACTTGAATCTCCATCAAATGAGCCTTCTTTTGCTTCAAACCTTTCATCTTTCGTATCTGAGTGTGGGCCAGAACACGGATGACATTGCAGTATTTCTTCATTTTCTCCAACTGTAATTGAATATCCTTCTTTCCTGACTCAGTTTCATACTTTGAAGAGTACTTGCTAAAAGCCTTCTTCTTTGACTTGCACCAGTTTTTGTAGAAACGCCTCTTGACATCTTCACTGAGATGCTGGGCCCACACTGTGTTCAGACTGCGAAGACCACGTGGGGTCTTGACATACCCAACCAACCCAACGACAACCATTGGGGGTGTCTCGACAATAGTCACTGCTTCACATGTTTCCTTCTTGTGGAGTTCTGAGAAAATAAAAAGACAATACCCAGTTAGACTAGACAAAAGAAATAAACAAACAGTGAGAAAGTATGTATCCATTACTCAACTACACAAAAATGACCAAATAGTATTTCATTTTACAATCTTTAAGATCTAATAAGAAACTGAACCAAAAGAACTCACTTGACCCAGGCTTTTCAACCTCTCTCACAATGTGGGTCATTCCAGCTTTGTATCCCAAGAAGGCAGTTAGGGGGTGTTTGATAACCTTTGAATGAGGTAGTTCAGAGGATAAAACTGGATCGGTAAGTAATATAATTGTTTGTTAGCAAAATGTCCATGCACTGTATCATTCTACTTTGTTCTTATTCATTATGGACGGTGGGCATGCATTCTCATTCAGCAACCATATTGTCTCAATATTACCCTTATTATATTCATGTCACATGATCCATATAAATTAATAACTATTTTATAAATCGATCTACTTGTTTAACATTGACGCAACAAATTCTTAAATATTACTTTATTTTAAATCAATAATAAAATTTTAAGGTGTGTTTGGTGGCAGCAAAAACGAAGCAATTAAGATTTAGCGATTTAGCGTTTTTGAAAAAGCTAGTTTAGAATGATTAGCGATTAGCGATCTATAAGTAAAAAGCTAAATGTTATATGCTCTTTGAATAAACATTTAACATTTAGCATTATGACATTTTATACAATAAAATTACACCTACAGCTATTCTACCAAACATTTTTATAAATTAAATTCTACTATCTTAATTCTTTATTAACTAACTATTGCTAGTTTCACCAAACACACCCTTAAAATATAAGCAACAAGCTAATCAGATTTGTAAAGAGAGGACATGAGAACATATTTCAATTTACAACAATACTAATGACAAAACGTAATTGTTTATTTTATTATTTCAATTAGCATTTTTTAACATCATCTATGCACTTACGCCTTATTACTAGAAGTAGTTTCGATTATGCATGAGGTTAAAGTGTTAATTTTATTCGAGCTAATAATGGTTTTATCAAATAGTATATTTTGTTCAATATCAAATCGACGGAAGGTTAAATTGGTAATTTCATCAACTCGTATCGCTTCATTCGAACAAATATCAAACAATCATTTTCACTCGAATCACGTTCACTCAAAGATCTTGGAATCATTCGAGCTTTGATTCATTCAGCTAAATCATTTTTTTATCAAACAGCCCCTTAGTCTGCATGGTTTGGTAGGATTATCCTTGGGGAATGCCTTCACTGCGAAACAAGATTAGACCTTAAGCAAATGCACACATGCAGAATTGAAAAACTTATCAACTACAGTAGAATGTTTAAAGCCTCAATAGTCAACAAATAGTTATTAGCACACAAAATGAAAACAGTTAGACACTTCAAAGTTTCACATCCACAACAAACATGGCACTGATATTAAACATATGGCAACAAAAAATTGAAATTAAACATGGCACCTAAAATGTATGGGCAAATATAGATAACAAAATGCATGTTATATATTTTATACTACTCATAATAAACACAATATGGTGCTGGGGTAAGGGTTTCAAACACAAATGTACGTCACACAAACAGGCTATACTTTACATATAAACAGTGTTCAAATCCTTAATATCGGTATCATTAATCAAATTTATTAGAAACAAATTTTATAACTATTTCAAAAACTTAAACTAACAAACACAAAAAAAAAACTTCAGAAACTTGATTGATACAGACAAATAAACAAGAAGCACACAATCATGAGCAAATAGATAGTAGTTATACTAGAAACAAAACACACTTTCTGTAATGACAAACACAAAGATACAAAGTTATGTATAACACTATATCAAAAATATATATAAACCTTTTCCTCTGTGACGTGCAGCCCTTTTGCGGGGAAGAAATCCCAATGAACCGTGTCTTGGATGCTCAAATTTGCGATGAGACATGATACTTAGCACACTATATATCTGCAAAACTCAATATTCATTCTCGGATCTTATAAAGAGAAGAATCAACAAAATAAAGAGTTTGCATGCGGTGTAACCAGTAACAAGTAAGAAATTTAATATACTACATAAAGGTAAAAACTCTAACACTCGGGAAACAACACAAAATCCTTCATGACAAAGAAAAACAAGCCTGATAAATTACACACAAATTAATTTGTTAATCAAATAGCATTAATATGCGACTTACTCACTGCACATGAAAAAAAAGGCACTATGGCCAACTATTGAACTTTTACAGAATTATATAAGAATAGGCTGTATCATATAAAGCACAGATACAAAGTAGAACAGAACAATAGATAACATAAAAAGTTAAAATTAAGACTTATAAACTGAAAAAATTTAGAACACTTCTCGCGCACACAAGTAACATAACCATCTTCTATGTACTTGTTTCTTAAATCTCAAAATTAAACGCATGAAAAAAATCATCACAGAAATGCTTCAATGATACTCATTTTGTTGGGAATAATGTATCTCAAAGACATAACGTATCTAACGTTTTAGACTAAATCCATACGTACAAAAACTTAAATCATGCCCCATCCCAATATTTTGTTTATACCAACAGGCAAATGTTTGCCAATGTTTTTATGAAATTACAATAATAAAGTAATCCTTAATGAATCAAGACAATAAGAATAAGAATATGAATGTCAAACATCACGTTAACCCTTCCAAAAAGCTTCTAATTAGGCAGGGATGCACTTATAGGGTGAAATGTATTTTAATTTACGAATAGCCTAAATAAACAAAAGTAAATAGTTCTAGTTTTGATTTACAGAAGGCCTTAACTAACATTTTAACAAAAAAATATATATACGATCAACTCGCTACACATGGCATTAACCACATTATGTAATGATAAAAAGAAAAGCTCCAAAAACCAAAGGCCTATGGCAAATAAATAATATTAATTTGCCAATTCTCAAGCTTATTAGTATTTCTTGCCAAACCCGTATCAGGTTAAAGCAAACAAGCCCTTTTGAGACTCCAGCCTTGATTACTTGTATAATTCGGAGACAATTTTCTTTCACCATACATAATTAGAGGCAATACCCATTATGCAAACAAGCTCAAAATATACTTTAATGAAACAACATTTATTTTTTTATATAAAAAGCTTAAATTGGATTAATAACAATATAATCATTCAAAACAAGTTATATAACTCTTCTATTAATATTGTAATTATATGCTCATTGTATAAACAAAACATATACAGAATCCATTATAGTATTTACCAGAACTATAGTATAATTCAGAAAAGCATACCTCAGAAACAGAAAAAGTAAAAGGGAGAGAGAGATCTGAGAGTTTTTATACTATCAACCTCACGAGCGGGTTAACCCGCGCGTTGCTGCGGGAGTACTTGGTAATGGGTCAAAATGACTCATCCGTATTGGCTTATCGATATTGTCACTTTTTTTTTGTTTTAGTGTTTATCGTTTGTTGTTGTTTAGCCGTCATAAATATTGACTTCGATAAAGTTATGCATATTTATATTCGTTTTTATTGAAAATTTTATTTCTAGAAGAATGGCGCAAGTTTCATAATTTTTCGAGTCCGTTTGGTATGGTCTCTTATTTTGTTGTTTATTGTATAATATTTTGTTGTTTATTGTAAGGGTTTTCCCCATAAAAACCGAACAGTGCTTGTCCCTTTCTCCTGTCTTGCGTCGGCTACAGGAACAAAGTAGGAAAAACCTATGAATGTACTATTCTCCCATTTGATATCTTTCTCTGTACCGTACATGCACTTTTTTATATTATAAGGCAATGGAGCACTGTTCATTCTACAGTTGGATGAACAGTGCGAATAACAAATATGGTCCGTCCAAATCACAGATCGTGTGCATCTTTACCGTCCAATACACCACCGACGTACTGTTCATCATTTCTGCCTTTTAAATATATATATAATTATTGAGATCTAAAATGTTTTAGGGTTTCATGTGAGGCCGTAACAGTTATTTGGGCCTGTGAAATAGTGGGCTACCAGAAACTGATTTTTTTATAGAGGGAATTTGGACAAGGTTATAGTAATGGATTTGATCCGAACTGCGCATATTTAAAATCTAAATAGAGATGCACAAATCGGGTATTTCTCCAAGCCGAACCGGTTTTCAAACCGGTTTTGGTTTGAGTCAAAACCGGTTTTGACTCAAACCGGACCAGTTTGAAACTAGTTTTTGCCAATAAAACCCAAACCGGCCCGAATCGATTTAAACCGGTTTTTCTTTTTTTTCTTTTTTCTTTTTTTTTTTTTTTTAACAATAGAGGAGAAGCTTTTCGATACATGCTCCATCAACGATTCCTAGCAGCCTTTGAGTACACCATATAGTAGGTTTTGGAGTGTGAAGTGAGTTAGGACTAAAGAGAACGAAAACTGGAGTGGGCAACAGTGAGGCCAATGAGTGTACCAGTGAGAATGAAGGCTAAGAGAATAAGGCATAGGCCACCTAGCGGGAAAAGAGTTAGGACTGCTAAATAGTTTTAATCTGGAGTGGCCAATTTGTTGGTTTTGGTGTGTTTGAAAATGAGGTCTAGTGGGGTCCATAGTTGGTGTTGGATTGTTGGTATCAATAGTGTGTTTATGCCATTTTACTATGTGTGTTTGTGTGATGAGGTATTGAGCTGTGAGGAAATGATACAATTATTGATTAAAAACACACATATAATTATTAACACGTTCACATGTTATATCTCTAGCACGTCGAATAGTAAGCCACATGTGTCATTTTAAGAGGAAGATATATTTATATTATTTAGTTGCAGTATTTTTATAAGACGGAGTTATATAAGTTATATGTATCTGGAAATCATATTGTCAAGTTCATAATATTTGTAAATTGTAGTAGTCATTAAAATTAGTTACTTTTTATATTAATGTGAACACATTGCTTGTTTTAACTCTTAATAAAACTTAGTTCTTAATATTTTTGTGTGAGTATCGTTTGGCCTCTCTTTAACAAAATTAACGTGATTATCTATACTACTTATAAAGCGTGTTGACACTTTTCTCAAATTAATTTTTAAAACTTTCAAAATAGATTTTTAAGCAAATCTGAGAAAAGAGGAAAAAAAAAAAAAAAAAAACTCAACACATACAATTAATACACAATTTAATTTACATCTTCACCAAAATATACAACTATTTTAACACGATGTACAATCTAATTAAGCTACTAAGCCAAACACTTAGGCTAGACACAATGGTTAGTCGACCGAGTCGCCACCATTGTGACCAATCGGTCGTTGTCGGTCGTGGAAGGCAATTTGGACGAACGTGGTCACATACTCGACCGATTATTAATCTACAAACAAACAAAAAAATGAACGTTGAAAAGAAAAGACTATTAAACTATACTAAACATAACCACAAACTCCAACAAATCATCCACAACAACAAACTTCAATATCTACCCTGGTCCCATTCTCCTCATAGTCAAACAACACAATCTAACAAGACTATTCAATAAAACAAAAAAGGAGGTGATCTCAGATTTGTTCGAAGATCTTTGAAGATCTTAAGTGTTAGAACAACAACCCATCATCGATCTATGTGAAGATCAACTTCTTTTTAATATCTGAACTTTTAAAAAAACAAAACAAAATAAGTTTCATTCTTTCTTTCATTCGTACAAGACACAACAAAAACAAACCTACCTGGTGCAAAAATACAAACCCACGCCAAGATTACAACTGGCAAAAAAATATAGATTGAGTCAGATATAATAGCAACGTTTTTTCAATTAACTTATTCAGACGCGTGTTTTTTTTAAACTATAGAATAGTATGTTTCCATAAGTGTCTGGTTTAAGACGTGTCTTTTTTAAGTCGTAGAACAACGATTTTTCATAAGTGTTCCAATTTAGACGTGGGATGACGCATCAAATTGGAACACTTATGGAAGAGGACGCACTAAATTGGAACACTTATGGAAAGACATCGCTATTCTTCAACTTAAAAAAAGACACGCATTAAACTTTACAACATGGAAAATACATCGCTATTTTACGACTAAAAAAGACACGCACTGTAATGGGACACTTGAAAAGACGTTGCTATTCTACGACTCAATCCCAAAAATACTTTCTTTCACCTACACGAAAGAATATCATCACAAATCATTTCCGAAGCCAGGCTTCCTTTATATCCGAAAAAGAAAGAAAATATTCCTAAAAATTATGTTATAATCTCTCTTTGTTTCATTCAAAAATAACAACAAAAATGAAAACAACACAAGATGAACCTACTCGAGACCCTCCAAAGGATCTTGAAGCCATTAATATGCTTTCTTCATTCGGAATGAACTCAAATGAAGAAAAGTTCATGGATCGGTTGTGCTTATGTTTGTGTCGTTCAAATTGTTGGATTTGTGATTCGTTTATAATTCATGATGGTGAAGACAATTTGAAAAGGATGAACTCATGAGATGAGCTGAGTTCTTGATGGGGGTTGTGAAAAGTTTAGGTGAAAGAGAGGAGGTGTGGGCGATGATAACCAGAAGTGTGTGTAGGGTTAAAGTGATGATAAAATCTTTAGGTTGTATCTAATACGGGTTTGGGATTGATTGGATCAAGTATTATTTTGGGCCCGGGTCTTTCAATTCATATGACGGGCTAAACAACTACATTAAAAAGAGACTCTATTGGGCTCATGATTGGGCTTTTATTAATATCTGAAAATGGTTGTTATTGAGCTATTGTTATAATAATATAAGTTTGTTTTGGGTTGTTGGGTTAAATGTTATCCGTATTTTTACTATTTGAGTTGAAAAAGTTTGTTTCGTTGCAGTGGTGTCGAGACGCAACTTCGCCTCCTTTTCACCGCAACAACGCATTGACAATCACATAACCTTTAACTACTTGCAATTCTACTATTGTCTTAATTAAAGTTATTGTTATTTTTAAATTAATTATTAAAAAAATATAGCCGCATAACATCACATTGCCAGAAAATATAGTCACAGGGTCGAACGGGGTCACATACTCGACCGATTATTAATCCAAAAGCATTTAGACGCTTCCCTCATATTTAATTTTTAAGACTTCCTAAAATAGATTTTAAGCAAATACAAGTCAAAAAAACATAATTTACAAATATGTAAAGCACAAATCAAACTACAAAAACATTTCTTATTTGCATAATAATGTACTCCAAGTGTTTTGATCTTTTCAGTTCGGGTCAAATTAGTGTTAGAATAATAAAAACTCAAGTGTAGGGATGTGCCTATAAATCCCTATCATTTTGATGTTATCGTAGAGGATGGTAGAGTAAAAGTGTATGGAAAAAAAATCGAAAAAAAAAATAGAAAAATGAGAAAAAAAAAATAGAGTGTGAAAAAAAATGAAAAAAAACATACGGGCTACCATCCTACATCTATCTTTAATTTATGTTTGTTTGTTTCAGTTATCTAGAGTTTAGAGTGTCGACTCTTGGCTTAGCAACGCCATTCTTCGCATGCTTGTAACATAAAGATTTTTGACTTGCCACCACTAAATAGCCTATCACACCAAACCCTTTATTTCCCTACCGTAAGCCTAACATTACAACCCTTTAAAAGACCTCTTGGATAGTCTTTCCTAGGTGCTTACGCCAAAGAGATGGAGGTTTGATCTAGTCTCAAGCCTATGGTAATCTATGTACTAGGACCGGTTAATGAGTGTTTATCTTCCATTTCCACTTTGTTATATTTCAGATACACCCGAGAGATGCGAGTATCCAAACACCCATGTGAGGTGCTAGTATGTAATTTCCGTGCTTGTTATGACTTTCATGGGCTTATATGTTTTGTGAATCGTTCTAAACTAATGCTTCATGACCTCTAACTTATAAATTGATTGGCTAAAGCACACTTGCCGAGGACAAGCAAATACCAAGTGTAGGGATATTTGAAAAGGTTTTAAATGTACCTTTTTAGGGTCGTTTAAGCCCTTATTTGATCACTTTTGTATCCGTTATTACTTAATATCGCTCCTTTTCACTTTTAGGTATCTTGAAGGCAAATTGTTGGAATGACACTTATTCGGACGAAAAAGCATGAATATCTGAAGAAAATGGCCAAAGTCAAGAATCGAGACACTCAAGATGTCGAATCGAGGGACGCGTCAGTTATACACGACGCCGTCGGAAGATGTTTTTGACGATATAGTAGCCAAATTGCTTATTTTCAAGTGACGGCATCGTTTTAAAAGAGTAGGGCGCAGCCTGATCGATGCCTAGATTTGATCCGGATGACGCCGAGACTCAAGGCGACGGCGTCACGGACATAAGGTGACGCCGTCCACAATGATACTGCCAAGATTTAAACCCTTAATAACGGCGACTGATGGCGTCACAAATTAAAGGGTGACGTCGTCGATCCGTAATCTTATATTTAGAATTCGATTTTTTTAGTTTTTGTGTAGTCTTTTGGAGTAAAAACCTAAACCGAACCAAGGTCGCTCTCTTGTACAAGATTTTAGGTTCCATACCCTATCTTACATCAAGATAAGTGTTTTACTTCATTAATTTAATTATGTCTTCCTTTGATTGTGTGTATGCTTGCATGTTCCCCATGTCCGGCTAATTTACTTGTGTGTTTGCTTAGATATATGAAACATAGTTGTTAATTATTGTTAGGTTGTCTCTTATCTTAATTGTAATTGGCTTAAGAGTGCGACTAGGCTATCGTTGTGTTTAATACTTGATAAATCTTTGATAGTTTATGAATGAATTAGTGGATTTCGTTTACTAAACCCAAAGATAATCTCAAAGTTAGTTTATGAATGACTTAGTGGATTTCGTTTACTACACTTAAAGGTGACTTCAAAGAGTTAGGGAATGCACACCTTACGACCTTAGAAAACACAACGCGTTAAGAATAAGGACGTGACAATTCAACCACCAATAGAAGATAACTAGGGAGTAATAAAGCCTAAGCAAATACATTTTTAACTATCATACGAGCACACAACAATAGACATAGACTAACCTCACCTTAGATTAGATAATTAGATAAGTAGAAGTAATCGGTAGAAATACCAACCCCCAAATCCAAACCCCAAGATTTGTACCTTTCCATTTCCAAAAAAAGATAAAAAATAATCTTCCTCAACCCCAACCTTAGCGTAGTAACTTCTTACTAGCATTCATATTCCCTAGAGAACGATATCAATTCTCGTAGCTTACCCTAATACTACACTACAACGATTAGGTTCACCGCCTAGGTGTTGAAAAACTTGCTCGATTTAAAAGGAAGTTCCTTTGACCCTAACGACGCGCAGTAGCGTTATCAAGTTTTTGCGCACGGCGGGAATAGAATAGCTAGTTAGAGTCCACCTGCTTAGGTTTCCTTGCTTGATTCCTATCAAGTAAGATTTTTCCCCATTTTTTAGCTTCCTCGTAGTCTATCCCCCTTCTTCGTAACCTTTGTTAGTAATCCCATCACTTTTCATCATGGAAGGTGATAACCAACCACCACTCATCAACCCACCACCAAATGACCCACCAAGAGGCCGTACTCTTGGTGAATACTCAAGACCAAGTCACCTAGGCTATAGAAACACCATTGAGCTTCCCGACCAAGCCTAAACTACTACCTGCGATCCGACACCATCCGTTGGTGCAAACGGATATGCATTCCATGGACTTCGTTCAAGATCCTTATCGCATCTTAAGGATTTCTTTAAATCGCCGATTCCATCGACCTCGATGCTATCACTTTCGGGAGACCACGCGCTTGTGTCTCTTCCAATTCTCTACGGGACCAAGCTAGTAATTGGCTTGACCGACTTCCCACCGGATCCATCTCAAGTCGATGATTTCACCACTGCTTCCTCGCCCAATTTTTCCCAACGGAGAGAACTACCAAACTTAAGAATGACATATTGATGTTCCAACAACGCCAAGGCGAAACTCAGACAAGGCATGGACTCGATTTAAGGACTTGCTCCAAAAGTCCTCATCACGCATCGATCTTTCGCTTCAAGTCCAAATCTTTTACGATCGTGTCAACTTTAACTAAGAAATCCATCGACCAAGCGGCCGGTGGTAAACTTAGTAAACTCACCATGGAAGAATCGTGGGGTACAACAGAGGACCTTGCCTCTATGAAAACGAATGTTGGAATGACCCCGTGAGTTGTCCAAACCCGATAAAGGCGCTCTTTGCCTCCCATTGACCACAACCTTCCAATCGTAGGATGCTCGAACTGAAGATCAAGTCAAACCCTAATGAGCTCCTACGAGACTCCTAAGCTCGAGCCAAATAACTTAGGAAAATCCTACAACAACCCTCCAAACACCGAACTTCCACTAGTCTTGAGGAATGGTGTCCAAATTCATGTCGTCTCAAGAAGCTCGATCGACGCAACTTGAAGCCTATTTCAAGCAACGACAAAGCGAGATGACAACCAAGCTCAACACCTCTTAAAAGCCTTCAATGGACAAAGGATGAAATACAGGAAAAAATTGCGAGATGATGGACTTAGTGAAAGAGTACACTAAAACGAAGATTCCAGAAGGTGCTAGTGAGGAACGATGAGCACGCCACCCACACTTTGTCTCGTTAACGCCATTTCCATTGCTTCCGATGAGGATGGAGCAGTTGAGAAGAAGGAGCCCGAGAGCAAGCAAGGATAGTAAGGATAATAATGAGGTTCGGATCGATGATGAACCCAAATTCATCAAGCATTACCTTAAGCATGAGATCAATAAGAAAACAATCGTTAACCAAGTGAAAAACTTTAGGTGTAATGATGTTCTTAGAAAGCCCTCTTAGGTGAAATAGGAGAGGAAGAGTATGACACCATGCCTATTGGACCTATGTACTAGTCGATTCGAGAAATGTTGTTCCCTATTCACTATAGTTTAAAAACAATTAAGTACTTAAAACAATTTAATAGTGAATAATGACCTAAATTAACGTAAGTAAAACACACAAAGTAATTTTCAACATCATATTCTTATTAGAAATAAATCAAAGAATACGCTACCCAAGTACTCATGAATAGTACTGGGATTGAAATGACAAAGTTTGGGTGACTCTCTCTAAGCTCAAAGCTAAGTCCGAGCACAACTCTTAGAACCCACCGAGCTAGCTCAAGGATAAAGTTGTATTTGGAAGAGTGAAAAGTTGGCTTTTGTGTGTGTGTGTTTTACAATTCACAAGCTTAAACTTTTCACTCATTCTCTTATGCTATTTATACAAGTATGATTTTAACTTTAACCTAGAAGACAAAACATTGATCACAAGAATCACGAATATAGATATATTCGACATCGCTTACTTTGCTATTAGTAGTCGCTAAGCTTCTTTCCTTAACAGAGAATCCTTTAGTATCGCCGCTACTATAAATGGGAAGATATGGCTTTAGTAGATAGGGACTTAGTTTTATCCGGGTAAAGCACTTGGGACTTAGTTTTATCTGGGTAAACTTTTCCCGCCTAGTCCCGCCATTCTTCGCCTTCAAAGCCTTCGCCTCTTCCTTCGCTTTGTCTTCGCAAGCATAGCTGAGAGGAGTCTTAGGATTCAGTGAGTTATTGTCATCACCACCGAATCCACCATCTTCTTCTTGACTTAGTCTTCACCCATTAAGTTCCGCCTTGCCGAGTGGAGAGGCTTCTTCTTCGCCTGCATCGAGTATCTCGAAGATGGCTCACCGAGAGACTATGCACTCAAGGACCGATAGTGTTTAACGGATTAAACACTTAGGTTATTTTCTATTCAAATCCTAGATTAAGGGTTTGGGTATTTATCGAACCCAACAGCCTCCCCTATTCGATATACAAATAGCCTAAGTGTTTGATCGCTGTAAGTGAGCAAATGGCTTCTTCTTACATCGAATGTACTAATGAATACAATATGGAACACCGAGTATTTTAACAAAACATACATCTTTATTAATCATCTTACATGGTTCCTATCACTAGTACAAAGAAAAGATAACATGATGTCACCCGTATGGATTCCAAAGTGCTTCAAGCTTCACTTTCTTGGTGATGAGTGTTTCCGTCAGATGGTCTCTTATCTTAGCATTCGTGTCTTGACAAAACCCGATGTTTGTCGGGATTGATCCGAGAGGCCACCGAATATAGTCGATCATAGTAGCCACTCCCGCTCGATCGATATCACTCCACCTTTGGAATGTCGGGTTCTCAGAGACATCAATGAAAAATAGCCTCTTCGTGCTTTTCAATCACTAGACAGCTCACAAATTTCACACCTCAGCAGCTCTGTTGCATTCTAAGCCGTGCACTTTGATCTCAGTCGAACTCAACTCTTTTCCTTTGCCTGGATGCTTGTGGTTGAGATCCTTGAGGTGCGCCAAGGCAGTCAATTCTCAGCTAATGGTGCATCTCTCACCTTTCATATCTTTTGTCGAGCATCTTCATCGTGTCCTCGACCACCTTATTTTGCTTCTTTTCAATGATTCGACCAAGCTCATCGAGTTCAATGATCCCAAAATCAACAAAAGTTAAGGGATCATGAATCTCGAAATGTCTCTTATCACCCCTATAGACATTCATTGCTAGTGGTTCGAGTTGGGGATGATTTTGACATCGTGATTTTCTCAGCTTCCTTCGCTTGTCATTGTCCAGCTTGTAATGATCAATTCGTTCTTGCCCGACAGCCTTCAAATTTTCTTTTCTTTGCTTCAAACCGCTTTCTCATTGCAACCATCCGAGCACTCGAGCATCCTTGAACTTTTGCCCCGCCTCGACCCTTTTGAAGCTTGCTTGATCTAATCCCATGTTCTCGCCTTCTTCTACGACAACCTTTGCTGCTGCTTCTCTGCTCCTTTCTTCCTCGCCTAGTTTCAATCTTCTTCTTCTTTAGCAAGATGTTTACTCAGTTTGTGGTGTGAGCAGTATTCAAAGGTCGCCGATTTTATAGGGAATCTTCTCGTGCTCGCAGCTTGTCATTTTGCCTTGCCTTTGTCCCGGCCCGAGGAAGATGATGCAACTAAGGGTGGTGTTGTTGTCATGATTGATGTTGTGACCGTCGTTGTTGTTGTTGTTGATGTTTGTGGTGGTAGTGAGGAGATGGGTATTGCCGAGACCGGTGCGTATGATGTGGGAGCCATCGAGATCGGTGGTGTTTGCTCCCTCGCAGTGAAGAGGAGTTTCTTCAAGAAGATTCTCCCCTCAACCGCTGTCCGAACTTCAGTGAGGGCAAGAGTTGAGTCAGTGCCAAGGGACTGAGTCGCTTGACCCTTGAAGGCCCGATAGATTTCGTGATCATGGCCTTAATATCGAGGTATCCGCTGAAGACCAGCTGACCTTTGCATCCGTGTTAGCCCGAGAGATCTCCAATGCGCTCATTCGGGGACCAAGATTCCGTGCCATAGAAGATGAGGCCCGAGCCATAGCAACTACTTGAGTGTTCAAAGAGTCCACCGAGGTTTGAAGAGACCGAATCAAGATTGAGACCCGAACATTTGCAGATTGGAGCATTTCAACCGCTCAATGAGTCGAGATGAATTTTTCACATACACCTCAATGGCTTCCAAAGACTTTGGCATTGATTGTCGGGTCTTCTTTAACAAAGATCCCCGATTTCATCAATTGTAACTCCACATGATCAAGATGCTTGAGAAACTTAACCGTGTTTTCATCCAACCGATAAGGTGTTGGTACATGAGATCTCGTGCTCATGAACATTTTCATTGAAGGTGAGCACATCGATCAAGATCGCCAGAATGGCCGCCGCTCAAAGGTGTTGATCCCAAAATTGTTCAAGAACCCCAGGTATGCTTCCTTGAGGCTTTAGTGATCCACCGAACCATTGCCTTCAAATGATCGGAAGAATGTTGTCAAACGGTTAAATTCCCGTAGTCGGATGATGAGGAGTCTCGAGTCATTATCTTCTCGATGAAATGGTGACTCAAGATGCTCCTTTGGATCAGCCGAGGCTCTTGTTCGATTGAACCTCAACGCCCATTTCTTCTCCAACCGATAAAATTTCATCTTCGCCAAAGAAGTTCATCCTCCGAGAATAGAATACCAAATGACATCAAGAATTGTGAGTGGGTTGGTGATGGGTTCCATATCGGTGGTATATATCCTCTCGAGTCTTTGTCCCCGCTGACCCCTCGTACATCGTGGAGTTTCCTGCCTTCTCCCGAGTCGATTGGTTTTGGGTTCCGATCGCGGTTGTTTCTTTCCTCCGAGTCTTTGTCCCCAAAGGACCCCCGAGACACCGTGGTGTTTCCAAAGGCCTTTGGCGGAGTCGATGATTGTTGTATCCCTATCGCTGGGTTGTTTGTTTCCCAGTCTTTGGGATTGATCTGTGCCCTCGCACAAAGACTTGGATTTGTTAATGTCATCATCAGCGTAGGAAGGCGCCCCTACCGCCGGTTGTTTGTTTCCTCCGATCTGGGAGTAGTAGATGACCAAGGGCACCGACCGTGATGTATTAGTGTCCTTCTTCTGTCACGGGTGGATGTTGCCCGTCGGTGGGTGTCTGCTTAGTCTCGGCTTTTTGTGCCTTTTAGGCAGTGTTCCTCAAGCCTCGTGGCCCCGAGACTTTGGTTTAGTCTTAGTCCCACCGAGACTTCCCTTACTCTTTTGGGAGCAGTGGTTTGAGACATCGATCCACTCGATTGTTTACAAGAATCATGTGGGCCGCCAATTCAATAGGAGTGACAAGGATGGGTCTTTTGAAAATTTGATTGGCTCAGATGCCCGTAAAGCACCAAAATTTTCTTCCCGAGGATAGTTTGTACCAAGAACACTTCAAAGCACAAGAGACAAACCTAGGATACGAAACGATTTCGCCCTAGTTTTGCTCAGAGCTTGGTCACGAGATCACCGTAAATGATCTCCCTATGTCGACAAAGTGACCCCATTCATCAAGCAAGATGCCATCATCAACCGAATAGAGTTAACTTGTTCAATGGATGAGTGGTTCCGCCGAGGACCCGAATCACGAAAGTGAATAGGATCCTCCAAGCCACGGAAAAGAGCTTTTGGTGATCGGGTCTTGTCCAAAAAGTTGGATCTAAAATGATTTGTTTTAACCCATCCTTCACCGTGGAAGGTTCAGATGGGCGACATAAACTCCTTTATTGTAATCCACCGCTGAAGTGCAAAACGCTTTATAGTCCAGGTGAATTGTTGTTGCCCCCATGAAGACCGAATCGATGAGATATTCCCGAGAGGTCCGAGGTTGTTCTCATCAGAGAGGGTGTCGGGTCAAAGGCCTGGTGTTGCCCAAAACTCCCCGAGGAGATTTTGGTAAACAATGGAGGACACCGAATAAAGGCCTTTTCAAGCGCTAAATAAAAATTTCATAATGTCTTTGTAGGTCGACAGCTTGTGGTATTCAAATTTGCCTATGACATTATTAGTTTTAAATTCAACATTTGTAAGATCTCCTACCATCGAGAAGCAAACGAGAGATTGTGTTCTAGCCATTTCCATATAAAAGGATTTTAGGGTTTGAAAAGAAATATTTTGACTAGAACAATCAAGGATTTAAGATCTCTCAAGTTTGTGATGAAAACTTTGTAAATGTTTACAAGGAAGGTTTTTCAAAAGAAGGTTTAAAGATTTTAAGAACACACAAATTTTTCTCGATTTGAGAAAGGATTTTGACAGTAGTTTTGTTGCGTAAAATAATTTGTGTGTGTTTTTTGGTCGAGAGGAGGGTATTTATAGAGTGGTGAGAGGGTGGTTTTTGCATAAACGTGGATATGTAAAGACGATTTTGAAAACGCTTGAAATTCCACATTTAATGCCACCCACCACTACCCGCAAAGAAAATCCGATTTCAAGGAACATTGCAATGCACAAGAAAAGTGCACTTTTTAGTAATAAAATATCCATTGGATATTTTATGTGAGAGAGGCATTTAATGCAAGTGGGTGAGGTAAGTGATGAGACCCCGACAAGAAGACATATATTCCTATATTAAATTGGTGAGATTACCAACCTAGGACATTTAAGTAACTAATACTTGGAGCATTTAGTTACTCATTCAATGCTTTTCTGTCAGTGGACCCCGAGTGAGTCTTACTCATTCAAATGAGAGGTTTGTTTTGATGTTCAGGAGGATGAACCATTTCGTAGAACTTATCGAGATTGGTTTTCGACACCGACTTTCAATGTCAAGCATTCCCAATTCAAATTTTTTCGCCTCAAGGTAGGTTCATCCAAGGGTTTTGTGAAGATATCACCATTGATATTCAAGAGGGATGAAATGAAGTTCAATGTCTCCTTCATTATGTGATCCCCGATGAAGTGATATCCGATATCAATGTGTTTGGTTCTTTGGTGGAGGACAGGTTGTTGGAGATTGCAATAGCACCGTGTTATCACGTAAGATGGGCACCATTTTGTAATGGATGTCATAGTCACCGAGTTGACTTTTCATCCATAATACATTGGCACAACATCCTCCGCAGCCTACATATTCGCCTTCACCGAGGACATAGCCACCGATTGTTGCTTTTAGCACTCCAACAAACTAGTTTTCCTCCAAGAAATTGACAGACCCCGAGGTACTTTTTTCGTCCATGTTGCACCAAAGATAATCGTAATCGAGTAACCTCGAGATCAAACCCCGAGCATTTTGGATAATAGAGTCCAAGGTTTGGGGTTCCTTCGTGTACCGAGTATTCTTTGGTCGCAGTGAGATGGGATTCTTTAGGATTGACCGATATCTTGCTATTAGATGATCGAGAATTGGATGTCCGGTCTAGAAGCGCTAGATACATCATGAGCCTACAATCCTCCGAAATGAGTTTGATTGATCGATTTGCCAGCTGAGATCAGTCCAAGGTTGTTAGTGGGACCATTGAGTCTTCACCGAGGCACGCCGATATCTCATATTTCTTCAAGAGATTTCGTGTATTTCTCTTGACCGATGGATATTCCTTTATCGCTTGTTCGATTTGTAGTCCAAGAAAGTATGTGAGTTCCCCATCATGCTCATTTCAAACTTCTTTGTCATCGCTTTTCAAACTGCTTGCAAAGTTTGTAGTTTGTTGAGCCAAAGATGATGTCATCAACATACACTGACTAGAATCACATCCTGTTGAGTTCTATAGACAAACAAAGTGTTGTCTATCTTTCCTCCGACAAACTTGTTTTGTATCGTAGGCCGAGAGAGTTTCATACCATGCCCCGGGAGCTTGTTTAAGTCCATAAAGGGCTTTGTCAAGCTTGCGCACATAGTCGTGGAATTCACTACTCTCAAAGCCCGGAGGTTGTCGAACATATACATCTTCCTTGAGATCACCATTTAAGAATGCACTTTAACATCCATTTGGTAGACCTTGAAGTTCATGTATGTTGCATATGCAAGGAAGATCCCGATGGCTTCCATTCTTGCAACAGAGCAAATGTTTCATCATAGTCAATGCCTTCTTGTTGATCAGAACCTTGGCTACAAGTCCGCTTTGTTTTTAATGACAAGGCTGCTTCATCGCTTTTTGTTTCGAAACCCACTTCATTCCTATGACTACTACATCCCGAGGACATTTGATCAAGGTCATGACCTTGTTTTTATCAAACTGTTGCAGTTCTTCTTGCATAGCCCGAACCCACTTGGGTATTTTAGAGCCTCAATGACACTTTTGGGTTCTATCTCGATAGGTAATCAAGATATAGACATTCATTGGTCAAGTCAGCAGTTAGTTAGTACCATGCTTCTAGTGAGCATGCCCTCGCTGGTTCACCAATGATGTTTACAAGCTCAATGTCCCGAGATCTTGTCCACTTACTTTGTGGTCCGGGATCCGAGCTTGAAGATGTCACCGGGAGTTCAAAGTGAGTTCAGTGCAAGAGCCACAGTGATCATTTAGATCATCCGTTGAGGTGTCTTGTTCTCGCAGAGGTTCTTGAGTTACGTGATCCCGATCATTTCGATCGTTGTTACCTATCCCAAGAGGGACCGATCGATTATCAATGAATTCACCGATAGTTGGTTGTGACAGTTGTGAGGCAAGACATAATATGAGATGTCAAGATCGCCTGGTATGAGGAATTGGTTTCGAGTTGTACTCATCAGAGGATATCTTGATGAGTTGTCAATTCCTATATTCTTCCATCAAGTGTTGGTGAACCCGATGCTTTTACACTTTCATCAAAGGTGACATGAAAAGTTTCCTCAACTTGTTGTCTCCTTGTGTTAAATACCTCAAGGCTTTGGAGATCAATGAGTAACCTAGAAAGTATCCATCATCGCCTTTAGCATCGAACTTGCCTAGATGATCCTTGTGGTTATGAATAAACACAGACATCCAAACACATGAAAGTAGTCGATGTCGAAGTCTACCTTGAATATCTCATATGGGGTTTTATTATGTCTTTGACAATGATTGACCTGCTTTTGAGTGTAACAGTCGCTTTTAATCGCTTCACCCGTAAATGCTTTGAAAGGGCCGAGCCATTTAACATGGTTCTTGCAATTTCAATGAGAGTTCTGCTTTTCCTTTCACCACCCCATTTTGTTCGTGGGTATAAGGAGATGAGAAATTTTGGGAGATTCCTCTCATCACGTAAACTCTCAAGCTCAAGATTTCTAAATTCAAGACCATTGTCGCCTCGATTTGTTTCATCGTAATGTCATTCGGTTTTCAATGTTCCCGATGAATGACATTATAGTATCACCGCCTCGACTCTTTTGGAAAGAAAGTATACCCAAGTGTATCTTGAAAACTCATCAACAATGACAAGTGTATACTTCATGTCGGATTGATCTAGGACCGATCGTCCAAAGAGATCCATATGCAAGAGTGAAGGCAGCTTTTGATAGAGAAGTTTTGCTTGGTTTTGAAAGATGCTCTTTATGTTTGCCTTTTCACAGTCGAGCATGGTTTATCTTTTGCAAAACCAAGTGATGGTAAGCCAAGGACCTTGTTTTGTTTTGCCAAGTTGTTGATGTTTTGAAGTTTATGTGAGAGTCTCTTGTGCCACACCAATTGATAGTTTCAGTGGCTTTGGCAAAGAGACAGTTCCATCTTTAGAGAGAGTTGACATGTCTAAGACATAAACATCGCCTCCTAGAGCAATCAACACAACTTCCTTGTTGGCATTGAAAATGGTACCTTGTTTGTCATTGAATTGTACAATGTACTTAGCATCACATAGTCGATCGACATCGATGAGATTGTATTTGAGACCATTGACATAAGCAATCCTAGAGAAAACTATTCCATTGCGCCATCGAACCATAACCTTCGTGGGACATGATGAGTTATCACCAAATACTACCTGGGCCCCGGTTCCTTTACATACTTGTGCAGATATTCCTTCACACCACCATGCTTCTTGAACATCCACCGCCTAGATGCCGATAGGCTCCCCGGCATGCCTCGCACAAGTAGTAAACCAATTAGTTTTTCTTCGTGACCCACTTACTAGTGGGCTTGGGTCTCATGGTCTCTTTGAATTGAGCAATCGATTCATGGTCGTGGTGGAGTGCAATGAGCTACCATGTGTTTTGCATTTAGAGACCGAGGATGACTCTGGATTTGGGTTGTTTTGAACTTCTCCTCGCATGGATGACATTGTCATGCCGAGATGTCTTATGAGTCGTGTTACCGCAAATATCACAAAGATATGTTCATAAGACAATCATCGTATGATGATCATTAAAGCCACAAGCGGGCAAGGAGGAAAAGGCTTTGCTCTCAACTTTGAGCTGACTTGATGAAGAAGCATACCGATGACCAACTTTGGTGTAGTTTGCTTGATCGAGAGAGCTTACATATTGCAAGTGGTCGCTAGCTTGTGATCATCCTTTTGCGATCATGCAAAAAGGATTCTATAACAATTGTCATGGTATGACCGTATAGTGGCACATATCACACTTCGCTTGTTTTTGGTGGTGGCTTTTGACTTTGAGGAACTAGAGGAAGTCGACTTTGTCTCCTTGATTGATTCAGTGGACTTTTCAATGGATTCCATTTTGTCGCTAGCTTCCTCACAAGTTCACCGCTTGTCGAACTGATCGCCTTCATGGGGACCGAGGATATGGAGTTTCAGTGGGGTGGATTCTTGTTGAGTTGGTTTTGATGGTCTTTTCAAAATGGTTCTACCAAGTCCGCACCTTTCTTTAGGAGAGTGTGGATTGTAATGTAATGGAGTAAGCTCGAGCTAGGATCAAGACCTCAAGAGGTTCCAAAGGTGGAAGTGGTGCTTGAGATTCATCTTCGCACTCGAGATGTGTTCACATCGGGCACATCCGGGAGTCCAAGCATGCTCTTTAGAGCTTGACTTTCGTGCTCTAGAATTCTTCCGAGTCAAAGTTAGAAGCTTACTCGTGATTAAGTCTTTCAATCCAATCACCGGGCTTGGGAACGTACAACATATTGGTAATCATGCCACCGCACACAAATGGTTTAGGACTCGGTCTTTGTTGTGAGAGTCGAAGATGATGTTCACCTATGACTCTCTTTTGCTACCGGAGCACCCACAAGATCAAAGACTCTTGGATTCTTGTTGGTCCAACTATCAATGATTTCTTTTTCTTTCTTAAGTTCATCTTGAAGAGCCTGATTTCTTTTAACTAATTCAGTGTTTTGAATTTGTAAGGTGATAGCCTCAAGCTTGTTTTGTTTTAACACAAGTAACTCATCCCTACACTTATTCAATTCAAAACTTAACTTGTTGTACTTAGAAAAAGATTTAGTCTTTGCTCCTCTACAAACTTAAGATCAACATTGATATAGTTCATATAGGATCGCCAATCGTAATCATCATCCATAGAAAGTAGAATATTTACCTTCTTCATTGTGATGTTGACCCATTCTCCATTTCTCGCATGATTCTTTCCAACAGCCTAGCTTGTCTTCCTCCGAGAGGGCCATCGCTATACCGACATGCACCATTTCATCATCTCGATGAGACCGGCTCTTCATCCCAATAAGGTTTCAAAGAACAAGACCTTTGTTTTACCCCGCATGATTGAACACTTTTGGTTCCGAGGACCTGCCTCAAGTAATGCAAGCTTAGCTTTGATTTTCCTATACTTAGCTTCAAAATCTATTGTTTTGTTCTCGCCGATTTATTCGAAAGTTTTGATGAGACCGATAGATTTTAGGTTGAAATTTGCTAAAGCTCGAGGACCGATTTGACCTCGATGGTCTCGTAAGAGGGTTCGTAAATTGTTTTTGAAAACAATCCTTTGCAAATGACCTCTTTTGTGACACTTAAAGCATTCAAGGTCCTCATTTGCTTTAGCATTGAAAACCTTTGTTTCTTTTAATAAACCTTCGAGAGTTTGCAAGGAGTGCCCTTTCCGAAATTCAACGCTCGTGTCATTTAGGTACTCCTCACTTGATCTCTCATCGCTCATCATCGAATTTTCTTGAAAATCTTGAACCACATTGTTAGAAAAGAAGGCGCTTGATATAGGTGAGGTGATGGTCGTGGACTTCTTGACTTCCCGAGACTTCTTTAAGTCGTGGTATCGTCTGCTGATGAGGTTTTCCTCATAGACAAATTTCCCATAAATTTCGTGAAGTTCAAGATTTTGGATGTGATTTGCATTTCTAAGTCCCCGAGAGAAGTTCAACCATTTCTCGTGGAGACAATTAACAAAACCAACATTTATCTCATGTTTGGATAACTTAACACCATCATTAGCCGCTCATTTAAAAGAGTTTTGTAACGGTGTAAGTTTTGAGAGAGTTTCGTAGTCCCTAGCCCTCAAGGTATTATACTCAAGTTTCGTGTCCATTATCCTGTTTTCCTTGGTATCGATGGACCTTCATGGCTATGGACCAGGTCATCCCAGTTTGTTTAGCCGTGTTACACTTATAATCGACTCCATTATATCATCGTGAAGACATGATATGATGATACTTTTGAGTCTTTGGTCCCGTTGACCACTCTCCTTTCATCCTCGAGTTCATCGAGCTTCGTGTTTGGGCAAACCTTCAATAGCTTTGGGACAAATGGACCTTCATTAATACACTTGATATAATAAGGTTCCATCCCAATCAAATAGCAAAGCATACGCTTTTTCCATTTGTTGAATTTGCCAACTTCAAGTCTAGGGCAACAATGAATAAGCTCCACCCTTTTATCGACTAGTTGGGGTACATCAATTTCACCATAGGATCTCGATTTAAAACGTTTTAGAGCGGCTTAAAAGGTTTTATAATCACCTTGCTCGATACCACTTGTTGTTCCCTATTCACTATAGTTTAAAAACAATTAAGTACTTAAAACAATTTAATAGTGAATAATGACCTAAATTAACGTAAGTAAAACACACAAAGTAATTTTCAACATCATATTCTTATTAGAAATAAATCAAAGAATACGCTACCCAAGTACTTATGAATAGTACTGGGATTGAAATGACAAAGTTTGGGTGACTCTCTCTAAGCTCAAAGCTAAGTCCGAGCACAACTCTTAGAACCCACCGAGCTATCTCAAGGATAAAGTTGTATTGGAAGAGTGAAAAGTTGGCTTGTGTGTGTGTGTTTTTACAATTCACAAGCTTAAACTTTTCACTCATTCTCTTATGCTATTTATACAAGTATGATTTTAACTTTAACCTAGAAGACAAAACATTGATCACAAGAATCACGAATATAGATATATTCGACATCGCTTACTTTGCTATTAGTAGTCGCGGCAAGCTTCTTTCCTTAACAGAGAATCCTTTAGTATCGCCGCTACTATAAATGGGAAGATATGGCTTTAGTAGATAGGGACTTAGTTTTATCCGGTAAAGCACTTGGGACTTAGTTTTATCGGGTAAACTTTTCCCGCCTAGTCCCGCCATTCTTCGCCTTCAAAGCCTTCGCCTCTTCCTTCGCTTTGTCTTCAGCTAACAGCTGAGAGGAGTCTTAGGATTCAGTGAGTTATTGTCATCACCACCGAATCCACCATCTTCTTCTTGACTTAGTCTTCACCCATTAAGTTCCGCCTTGCCGAGTGGAGAGGCTTCTTCTTCGCCTGCATCGAGTATCTCGAAGATGGCTCACCGAGAGACTATGCACTCAAGGACCGATAGTGTTTAACGGATTAAACACTTAGGTTATTTTCTATTCAAATCCTAGATTAAGGGTTTGGGTATTTATCGAACCCAACATAGGACCGACTTCGAGTCTAGCTACAAGACTCATAAATAAAGAAAAGCGCTCGTGGGAGGCAACCCATGCTTAATTGTTTGCTTGTTTGTGTGTCATATATCTTTTTATTGATTGTTTATTCTCATGTTTGAATTTGTGAAAATGTTTTATTTTGTCTTTAACCTTGTCTTAATTACATATAAAGGTATTTTACAAAAGGGATAAGTGTAGGGAGGATTACACATGTTTTAAAAGAACGTGAACATGAGAATTACAATTCTTGAAAAAGATATATATGTGTGTTTGTTAGATTCAAATGCTTGTATCGAGTCATAATAGATGTTTTATGTGAATTTTTCCAGATTCTAAAGATATAAATTTTCAAGAATTTTTCCAAAATCGCATCAGCTTTCGTCAGATAACCGACGCGCCAGATCGCAACCGACGACGCCAAGAGGAATAGAAACAACTTATCTTACTTTCTCGCTTTTTCACGCTACTTATAAATTTTGGAATTTTCCGTGTCTTAATTTTCCAAAATCTGCAAACATCCATTCCACAAGCATTATATCTTATTTAAGTCCTGAACTACATCTTGTTGTGATTTTTCTTGTTCGCTTTGATGCTTTGGGTTGTCTGCTTTCTTCATGTGTGCGTGTTTTATTTATCAAGAAGAAGATACATAAGATTGGAAGGAGCTTTTCACGCATACATTCTTCTTGAAGAAAGATTTAACCACTACTTCACACGGATCCTACCGAGCTAATCAGGGGAGTATGTAACATATTGGATTTCACATACACATCAAAAATGATCACAAGTAGGCGTATAACTTAAGGTTTTAGAGAGAGAAAGAGTTAGAGGTTTGGGAACTTAGTGAGAGAAAATGAAAGTATTATTATGAGCTCCAACTCTCTACCTTGGGAGGTAGAGAGTAATTATAGTCTTACACAAATCGCCACCTACGGGCTGTGGATCAGGCATACAGTGAGTAAAGACATGTCCCTCCTCCACGGTGTTACTTAACTAAATACAACTTAACATTTAAATAACTACGACTACGAGCTTTCTAACGATTACATATACTTGAGGTGACCGACACTTTAATAATTGGATTTACTAAATCCTAACAATCTCCCCCTAAGGGAGGTCACCTCAAATTACATTGAATATAAACAGATATTACACTAAGATTGTTCTTGGATTCTTGTTCTTGTTCTTTGCTCAGTAGCTCGTAGTCATTGATTCTTCATTTTTTTTTTTTCATATTTGGATAATCTAAGTGGAGGTCTTTAACTGATCCACGTGATGATGAGTTTTGAGCCAGCATTGAGATCATCAGCTAACATAAATCTCTAACTCTTCCATTGTGGTGTTGGTATTATGTGATGTTGTGACATTTGGACCCACATGCTCACATTCGGATCATGATTTCTTCTTATCGAGTAGCTAAAGCTTTAGTTGATTCATGATATTTTGCAGCAGAGCAGCGTAAGCATGGGGTGAAAATATCGAGTCGTTGATGCACT
This sequence comes from Chrysanthemum lavandulifolium, assembly GCA_022545495.1. Classification (NCBI taxonomy): domain Eukaryota; kingdom Viridiplantae; phylum Streptophyta; class Magnoliopsida; order Asterales; family Asteraceae; genus Chrysanthemum; species Chrysanthemum lavandulifolium. Next base: position 199,853,044 of record CM040243.1, on the reverse strand, counting down.
TATTATGATTTCTTTAGAAATGAATGTGTTGAGCGAGCATGCGGCTTATGGATTGACCGCTTCATTCGATCACCGCAACGTCGCGCATACACCGCACACAACAAAGTTAGTAATAAAACTCACGAAAGTGTCTTTGATCACTTTCGTTGAATCGAGGTACACGCCCACGGTTCCCCGCTGATCGACAAGTATCGCTCGTGATCGTGTATAATTCAAGAATTTCCTTGACGTGGTTTCACAATCGCTTAGTTGTTTCAAACCGGAATGTCTCAAAGAAGACAACACGGATTAAGTGAACCGATGAATTGAGATTCATCGATTGATGAAAATGATTTGAAAACAATCGTATCGCTTCAATAAAGTGTTTTTGCAATATAACGAGGGTTTTAAGGGAAATCAATTATCAATCATAAACACCTTTTAAGTTTTGAAACATTAATACAAGTCGATGTGCTAGAGAAAAGAGTTTTTAAGCACAACGACCGGATTTTCAAAGGTATCCGTCAATCCATAACCTGAACCAGGATTGATTCAAAAGAATGAATCGCCCCATTGTTTTTGTTCAGTTGTCACATGGTTGATCTATTGGATAGATCTCACATGCCACCCACCAGGAGCTTGTTTGATGTTGGCTCCAGAAGGCTTTCCATCTTCATTGTGAATATGTTTGCATATCACTCACATGTTCTGGCAATACCACAAGGATAATGCGTAGGACTCTTAATATAAAATCTCTCTTTCCACATTGTGTGAAACAAAGAGTCTTCATTGATAGTGTCCTAAAGAGATTAATTATGATGATCTCGTGGCTCTAGACTCAATTGTGCACATTTGGTTCCTATGCCGGAGACTAGGGAGAGGGTATCCTTCTTCAATATCAATCATCTCTAATAGAAAGTCGATAGATTATGTAGGTTCCCGTGAGAATGAAACAAGCCCTTTTAAGAGGAACTTGAGTAGCTTGGGAAGTTTAGTGCAAGTCGTCCACGGGTCCATGACGCCTTGTCTTCAATACCAGTGTTACCTTAGTAACCACCAAAGAGCATATGTATTGAACCCGCTTTTGCCCTAAGGTTGAATTATTGAGGGCTATTTCTTTCACCCTTTCACATTCAATTCTTTTTCATTCTTCAACCCTTCGAAGCTTACCGAGATTTCATAACTAGAACCTTGTTGGGTTTATTCCAGCTCTAGCTCTATCTCACCCACACTCTTCCCATATCTCACTTTTCTCCTTTTTCATCATACCTAAGGACTTTTACACTATCTAGTGGATTGTCCTTGGGTAGATCCCTCCGTTTTAGCGGATCGTGGAACGTAATACCTAACCTAACCATCCTTATATCACCATACATAAAGTAAATTTGGTCGGTCTATTTGGTATTGTTCATCCGCCGTTGAAACCAATTGAAACCATTTGAAAATCAATCCGTATACTTGTGATATATTATCGAAGCATTTTGTACCGAATTATTTTTGATAATTTTTTAAAAAGAGCTCCCCATCAAGATGTGCATCGTATTTGAAATCGTTTTGGCACACGGAGGCAAGAGGAAGAATTAACTTCTTTGATTACCATTTTCTAAAAGATATCAACATCACTTCCTCGATCAAATCAAGTAGATAAAGCATATTGGGAAGGATGAGGTTTTCATAAGTTTGCTCCCCTTAATATGTACTCGAGGTTTGAAAGAGTTTTGCACATATTAGAAGGAACCCGCCTTAGAGACAAATCAATCACGTTTCAATTCTTTGTGGTTTTAAAGGATGCTCCCCTCAACATGTGCATGGAAAATTTGAAATCGCTTGACACATGCGGGAGGAAAGCTGCTAAACACTTGTGAAACCATTTATCGAATCATCGGTTTAAATCCACTTTAAATCACAAATTCTCCCCCGATCACAATTTTCAAATCATTTGAGATTTGTGATCTCTATAGATTTAAATTGTTTTTGAAAGATTTTAAGGAGAATTATGACTTGCTTATGAAAACATTTAACTGATAAGGATCACTTATGCGACTTTAAACTCCAATAACATGCATGAATATCTTTTGAAAACATGACAAATAACCTTTTGATTTAATTGAAATTATTCTCCCCCTCAATCAATGACATAAGTTGTTGATTGAGAGATCGAGATTTTGACCGATGTCAAGACCAAGTGAATTTCAAAATTTAGTCCGAGTTATTTTGTTTAACATTGTTTTCATTAGATAGCAAATATTTTTCGGAAGAATTTATAGAAGGAAAAATATTTGTGAAAGAAACATTTGTCCTTTTGGTGACAAACATTTGTTTTAGAATCGAGCATGAGATTTGAAACATACGTTAAAGCATGACTGTTCTTTCTTTAAAAACGGGTTATAGACTGAAATGACTATAAACCATTGTTTCACTTTCTCCCAAATTTTTTTTTTGATTTTTTGATTTTTTTGATTGATTTTTTTTAAAACATTCGAACAACATCTAAAGACCCGTGTCATTCTTTGAATGAAATCACAAAATCCGTAGATGAAATCGAACAAGGAAAAAAGGAAAAAAAAAACATGACAAACTAACAATATTTTTGGGATTTTTTTTTAATTTTCTAATTTTTATGGATTTTTGAAAGTTTTATATTTTTCTATTTGCTTTTTGTAGATTTTGAAATTTTGTATTTTGCTTTTCGAATAAATATTTACAAGAGATGGATGAAGAAAGACCTTTACTCCTCGTCTTCCTCTTGAAGACGCTTGAGTGTTTCCGGTTGAATACTCTTTAGACCAAGTCGGGAGGATAAACTCAAAACGTTCTCTAGGAAGAGCTTTGGTGAAGATGTCTCGCTAATTGGTATTCGGTCCTCACAAAATAGAGTTCCACCACACCGCTTTCTACTTGCTCCCCGATGAAATGATGTCGAATGTCGATGTGCTTTGCTCTTGATTGTTGAACGTTGTTGTATGAGAGAGCAATAGCACTTTTATTATCACAAGACAGAGGAATTTTATGGAATTCAAAGCCATAGTCGATAATTGGGATCTCATCCATAGGATTTGAGCACAACAGATGACATAGCTATGTATTCATCTGAGAGGAAATAGAAGTACATTTGTTTCTTTGAAGACCACCACAAGCTTATCACCCAAAAGTCGAGCACCTCAGCACGTACTTGATGTGTATCTTGACATCCTCGCATTATCGCGATCTCGCATAGGTCGTTAGTGACATACCGGTGTCCTTCGGTACCAAAGTCCCATATTGATGGTTCCTTTGAGATACCGAAGACCCGCTTAGCCGCTCAAGGTGCTTTTGGTAGGCTTAGCCTCGATATCTAGCACACATGCAAACAAATAATGAATGTCTCGTCTCCATCGGTCGTGAGGTACATCAGGATCCAATCATACTACGATATTTCGTTTGGTTTACCATGATCCCCGAGTGGTCCTCATCCGCTTTAGTACGCCTATCATGGGAGTGTCAAGAGGTCACAAGAATCAAATCCAAATTTCTTTAAAATCTCATTTGCATATTTAGATTGATTTATAAAATGCCTTCGGACTTTGTGAAATTTGTAATCCCAAGAAAATGACATTTGTCCCATCATTGACATTTGAAATTTGGAACCAATTTCATTTGAAAACGGTCACATTCATTGGGGTCACGAGGCAAAAATAATATCATCAACATATATTTGAACGTGAATTAAATGTTTGCTCGACTTTTCGGTGAACAATATCGGATCAACGCTTCCTTTTGTGAATCCAATAGATAGAAGAAACTTTGATAGCGATCATACCATGCCCGTGGAGCTTGCTTTAAATCAGAAGAGCATTCTTCAAATGATAGACGTGAGTAGGACGCCTGGATTCACAAAGCCTTCAGTTGGTCGACGATACGACTTCTTTAAGATCTCCGTTAAGAAAAGCCGCCTTTACATCCATCCGATAGACTACCATGTTCTTACTTGCAGATTAGCCAACAAGATTTCGATTGCCTTGATACAAGCAATCTGGAGCAAATGATTCTTCAAAGTTAATACCCTCCTCGACGGTATCTTTTTGCAACCAATCGTGCCTTGTTCTTTAAAACATCACCATGCTCATCAAGTTTTACTTTGAAGATCTACTTAAGAGCAATGATCATAGCACAATCTGGAGCAGGTACTAATTCCCATACATCTAGTCGGTCAAACTCATGAATTTCTTCTTGCATGGCATTGAACCATCTGTCTTCATTCATGGCGGTTTTAACATCTTTTGGTTCGACCTTAGAGAGTACGGAGTTGAAGAAGCACCATAAGGCATCAGTTGCAAGTTGTTGATTTGAGTGGATATTGGGTGAGAAGGGTTTCAATGATGTTGTCCAATGGGTGATCGTGTGTCCATTTTCTAAGGTGTTCATGTGGTTGTTGCCGAGGAATGTATAGCAGAGTCGATTTCTCCCGATGATGATGGTTCGTATGATGATTCAGAGCAAATATGTTTTCAAAGGGTTCATCTTCGGAGGAGCAAATGGTTTTTCATTATCTCGTAATAAAGAAGAACATTTCCATTGTGTACACTTGATGATTGATGATTAGTTGATGAGACAGATTGATCGGCCAGCAGCGCTTGACTTAATGACATTGAAATTGAAGGGTTAACTTCATTGATGTGATAGAAGCAACCTCTGTTGGTGTAATAGACATATCATTAGCACTTGGCTCATAGTGTTCATCAAACATTGGATCAAATAGTTTCATCAAATCATCTTCAAGGAGGTACATAAGGAGTTCTTGGTGAGGATTTGAAACAAGAGTAGAACTGATAGGACTACTTGATAAAGGTTGAAATGCGTGTCCAGAATCGGATGGTCCGGAGCCATATGCCCGGACAAACTCATCGAACGTGACGTGAATAGTTTCCATGATATCTCGAGTTCTTTTGTTGTAAATTCGTAACCCTTCTTGTTTGATGCATAACCTACTAAAACTCCAATGTCCGCTTTAGCTCTTAATTTACCTAAATCTTGACCGTCATTTGTTGGATAGCACAAAGCACCAAACACACGAAGATAGCATAGATCAGGTTTTCGTTTATGGACAAGTTCATATGAAGTTTTTCCATGAGAGGTGTGAATAAGGGAACGATTTTTGGTGTAGCAAGCAGTGGCAATGGCTTCAGCCCATAGAAACATTGGAACCTTTGAATAAATTAGTATTGTTGTTGCAGCTTCCACAAGAGTTCGATTTCGTCTTTCAACTACACCGCTCATTGAAGAGTTCGTGGAAACTTCTTTGATGACCGATTCCAACACTTTCATAAACGAATTAAGTCTTTGTTAACAAACTCGTGCCATTGTCTGCTCGAACAATTCTAACAAGATTGTTGAGTCAAACTCGAAGTCGTTTGATAAGTTTGATGATGACATCCGAGTTTCATCCTTTGTCCTCAAAAACTTTACCCTAGTAAATCGAGAGTAGTCATCAACAACAACTAGAATGTATTTCATCCCATTTATCGCTTGCACTCTCATTGGTCCGCATGCATCCATATGAAGGGTATGAAGAACTTCCATTATCGAGTTTGTGGGTTTTGGTTTGTGGGCATATTTTGTGCTTTTTCCCAATTGGCAAGCTGAACAAAGATGGTCTTTTTCATATTTTAATCTGGGTAATCCTCTAACAAGATCATTTCTGGAAAGGTTATTAATGGTGCCGAAGTTCAAGTGATTGAGCCGACGATGCCATAACCATGACTTTGTTTTCTAAGCCTTTGACAACAAGCAGATTGGAGAGGACTTCATCATGTCTTCGATAGAGATGGTGTATAGATTTGAACCACGAGTTCCTCTTAGCAATTCCACACCATCGAGTTCTCTAACGAAACAAGTATGTTTTCTAAATGCCACTTCTAGATCGGAATCACAGAATTGACCAACAGAGAACAAGTTATGACCAAGACCTTCCACATATTATACCCTGGAGATTACACTTTGACCAACAACATAATCTCCATAACCCATAATTGCACCAAAATGGTCGTTCCCGAATCTAACAGTCCCGATGAATTTACTCATGAAGTCCATGAGCCACGAGCTATCTCCGGTCATATGCTTGGAACAACTCGAGTCCGTGTACCACGTAATCGATTTGAACGATCCGCAGGTTGAACATGCATAAGAATGAATAATCTGGATAATGGGATCCCCATGAAAGAATGGGTTCCATTTGGTTAGTAATGTTGATTGGAACTCCCACATCGTAAGTAGAAACAATAGAATCATCGTAAATAGATGTAGTGCTAGTGTCCGATTTGACCTATTCAAAGTGTGTTCACTTCTTAGGGAATAGTTTAACCACTAGGCATCCATTTTCTAGTGGGCATTGACTTAGCAAATTTAGGCACCCCATTAATCTTATGGCCAAGAGGTATCCATTGATAACCTATATTACTAAATTTCCTTCTGAGGTTTCCACTATTTTCTAACTTTCTTTCGCCTTTGCCTTTTAGCCTTCATTGCTTGTTTTTAACATTAACAATTTTAATCGGGCATTTGACAAGATTAGACAAATCATTCACACCACATTCATGATTAGTAATAGAAATCAAGCAAATATCATTACATGGTTTATGGATAGTAGCGTAATTTGAATTAATTACGATGCTTTTATAGCTAATACTAGAATCAACACGATTCGCTTTATTTAACTCAAACTTAATATTCCTAGGGTGATCTTTACTCTCTTCCAATGCACATTCTTAGCTTGCGAGGTCCTATCTTGCTTGGTATTGCCTCGGAGGCTTTAACCCGCTTGCTTTTATGTCACCGATTACTCCTGTAGAAGGAATTATGGGAACATTAGTTGGTTGATCTACTTTTGCATTCCCGAACTAGACGTGTGGATCCGAACTACTTGAAGGCACATTAGAGTTCACTTTCTTAATCTTGGGCATAGAATGGTTTGTATGCTTGGCACTAGGCATAGAACAAGGCATCATGCCTTTACCTTTCGCCTCCTAAGGATTTAGGACATGTTGCTTTTAAACATTCTAGCAACACGAGATCGCTTGGCTTGAATGCAAGCAAACCTAATTTCTCTATCAAGAGGCTTATGTATGAAATCCTCTTCCACAATCTCACTGGAGACATTCTAGACTATCCTTAAGGTGAGCAAAATAGTTATGAAACACAAGTTCATTATTCCCTAGATGAGGAGGAATGTATTTAATAACACAAGATATTTGGCAACCGAGGATGACCTTGAAGCAACATTCTCATTAAAGATAAGTGGCGCTTCCTTTTTCCTGCCTCCTCGATTCTCAATTTCCTTTTGTAAAGAAGTTATTTTTTCATTGTTCTTGTCACGAGTGACTTTAATTGAATCATATAACTCTTTAAAGTGTCGCTTAACTTTTCATTTTCTTCAAGAAAACCCTCGCTTTTCCTTTTGTAGAACATTAACCAAGTTTTGAAGATGAAAAGTCCGAGAATACCGAGAATCTAAAGGAGGAAGCATTTGGGATCCAAATCACATTGTTCTTTTCACCCTTTAATTGTGAAATTTGGGCTTTCAATTTTCTCGATCGTGTTACAATGAGCTTGAATTTGTTCGTCACGCTTGTTTATCTCGAAAAATCGATCAAACTCGAACATCTTAGATGTCTTGATATTTGAGGTTTTGACATTTTCTTTAAGATGTTGATATTTTAGTTGCAAATCAAAATGTTCAACTTCAAGTTTAGAAAGATGTTTTACCCAATTATCGTGATCATCCCGATCTATTTTCTCATTTAGTTTCGAGTTTTGTTTTCAAGCTCAATGACACGATCATGGGAAACTTTCAATGCAATAGATAATTCATGAAATCGAGAAGCAGTAATAGAGTGCTTAGTAATAGTATAAAACACATCTTGAGCAACACAACTCGAAATCAAATTCTCATTTAAAATATGCAAGTTCTTCCTTTCAACTTCATTATATTTGAGTTCCTGTTCATAATCATTGACCTCAACTATCATTGCATCAAATTCCTTTTCCATTTCTTTAATATATGAATTTATTCCTTTTTGAAGATTCTCAAATTGACCTTTTAATTGTTTAAAGAAAGGCATGACCTCAGTTAAATAACATTCTTTAGTTTGCTCAAAACCCCTTTCCCCTTCAGCTATCCCTCGTAGGTGTGATTCTCTTACATGTCTTCTCAAAATCAACGAATAGTTGACAAACAACATACTGTGCTAATTAAGGTTTTGCTATTAGTGGCAATCGATCTAGGAACTAGATGCATTGGTGTATTTGGAGGATACACGAAGAGCAGCAGCATTTTCCTGGGAGTGTTTGTTTCAACAAATACATTAACTTTTAGCTTATCCATATCTTTCTTCCAAAAGATCCGCTCGGGTTAATTGAGTTTGAGACTTAAACATGTTCGTGGAGATCCAATTTTCCTTAGTGTTATCATGGGGTTTTATCGTTATGTTTTCCTTTTACACTCGTGATCGTTAAGCTTCTTATCCATTTTCTCCCTAGAGGCATCATCTAATTTTCTATCCACTTCCGTGCTTCCAACACATGATGGTGTTTGCCTAGGCTTAAGAATCTCATTACCATCATACAGTACCCTATGAGCAGCTCTAGCCTTTTTAACTACCTTGGGATTAGGTTCCTCAACGAGGGGAATGCTATGCTTATCGCTTAAGAATCTATGCTTAGTGATCAAGTGAGCAGTCTGAATGGTATTCCCTTGTACGTACAACTTATTTTCAAGTTTTTTTTTCAAAGTTTTTAGATTAGAAAAATCATTTAAAAGTTTTGATTCCTTAGCATTAAATTCTTGTTTAAGCACTTTAACATTATCTTGAAGCTCTTGCTTTTGCTAATGCTTTAGAAAGCTTTTCTTGTAAAGAATTTAACTCTTGTTTTAACACTTCTCTAAAATTTCTTTTCTAATAATTGTACGCATTTGGTCATCCATCTCCTACTCACGGGTAGTTAATTCAAACTTAGCACGTTGTTCATAAATGGCTACTTGTTCTTTATAGGCATTCGCCCAGTAGATAATGTAATCATCAAAGCACATGATGTATTCATAAAAACATAGTCATCATTGATCGGAAGATGACATTTGGCATAATCTCACTTTCACTTTGCTTCACATATTGATCATATGGGACAATATTGCTATTACCCTCATCATCAATATCCGATTCATAAGTTTCAAGAGATTGTACTTTATTATGCATCTTTGCTCATCAACTTCATCATATAGTTTTAATACCTCGAGATGATTGAATATTTGGATGGACCAAGCTTGTTGTGGTGAGGGACCTTGAGAGACCATTGGAGAAATGCTAGCCATGAAAATTGTCTGCAAGAGGTTCATCATCAACGCCGAGTCGTATGTATCACAATCGACGACTTGGAAGACATTCTCGATGATTATGACCTATCTCCCGAATTGGTCGCCATCCACATCTCGCATCATATGTCTTGGCATTGCCCTCAAGAAGAAACAACAACTCTTCTTCATCCAAAATACTCCATTATCCCGAGCTTGCACAAGTAACATCTTGTCTCAAGTATTCTATATTTTGTGGACGCTTGAGATGTGCGCTCCTAGCTATATGTCCATCACCCCACGCTTGTAGCACTTGACCGGCTTTGCTTGTTCTTGATTTGGATTCCTTCCACGATTCGATTTGCCATATATCCTCTACCAACTCCACCTCTTCCCTGCTCATACCGCTTTCTTGAACTGGTTGCACCATAACCTTCCCATCTCTCGACACTAGCTTGATTGTGTGGATTGGATGTCGTTCGGAGGTTATTTTTGTGTGGGAGAGAGTTCATGTTTTGACTAACCATGAGAGACAGTTGATTGATGAAGTTTTCCATGAATGTGTTTGGGTCTAGAGGCTTATATGTCGGATCGTGGATGAGCTTGTAATTACCATTACCCATGGGTATGACTTGAGAAGCTTTGGTGGTAATTCCAACATTGGTGTAAAAGGTCAGAGTCATTTGACGAACTAGTTTCTCCATGCTTAGATTTGAACTGCTCAAGAATCCTTCGCTCAAACATAGCATGTCTCTTATTCTCAAGAAGAAAGGCATACAGCTGCTCATAGTTGGTGTTCACAATCCTTTGGTTAGCTTCACAGAGATGACAAACTTGTGCCATTCGGGATTCATGTTGTTCACAAACTTTGAGTTCATTGATTATTTGGCATAGTCATTTTGATATTCCTCATATCATTCACAAGTTTGTGAAATCTCACGTAATATTCATAGATACTCTTCCGGTTTCATCTTGAAGTGCTCAAATTCATCATACAACCGTGATTCTCTGCCTTCCTTAGTTAATTCGTAACCCGAGAGAAGCATCTTGACATTATCCCAAATAGCCTTGGCTTCAAGTGTTGTGATTGATAAGCTTGTAGATATCTTTGGAAGACCTTGAAGTATAATGTTTCAAGCCCCGATATCGAGATCGAATCTCTTTTCTCCTTATCATCGAGCTCATCATACGCCTTTGGTTTGTCCAATCCATAGATCATGGTTCCATCTCGCAGAATATCAATTATGTCTCTTGTAGTCTCAATCGATAAGGTCCTTCATCAATGGATTTGAGAATGTTGACCCATTTTCCTTTCCAAGACAAGACAATCGATCTGCTGAGCCCAAGAGTCGTAGTCGGCCTGCTGCAAGCATGGGTGGGCGAGTATCCGAACCACGCTTGAACGCCTTCACTATAGTAGAGATGATTGTAGGCACGTTGGTAGACATGTTTACAGATTTCAAGGGATTTTATAACTCTATGATTAAACCGGGAAATAGATTCTTTCACGGGATTTTACTAAATCAAGAGAAAACCATATTAGAAACAAGTATTAACCAAGCCGCTATAATTCTTGAACCAAGTCGCTAAGTAGTAACTCGCTAAACCTCAAGTCGCTATGAATCAAGTCGCTAAGCACAAGTCGCTAAAACCCAAGTCGCTGAACACAAGTCGCTAACGAACCAAATCGCTAAGCATACAAGTCGCTAAAGAGCAACTCGCTAAGTATCCAAGTCGCTAAGATCAAGTCGCTGAGAACAATAAGTACAAGTCGCTAGAAATAATGAAAGCAAGTCGCTAACCCCACCAAGTCGCTAGTCAGAGTGGAGAATCCACTAACTTGTATCGTTTGTCGCTTGTCTCAATAGACAAGTCGCTACGACTAACACTACAACTCGCTAGAAATTATCAAGCAAGTCGCTACGAAGAAATTCACACCGAGACTCAAGTCGCTACCTTGAAAAACTTAAAAAAACACACTTTTCAATTCAAAACAAGCTCAACCACAGTGATTCAAGCTTTCCAAATCCAAACCCAAGCACTTACAATGATTCTAAACACAAAAGTACAATCAAAATTCAAACTTTAACACAAGAAATGGTCCAAATGATGCAAAAACCACTAAACTTTTTCAAACTCAAAAACCATATAAAACCACTAGAAATCCAAGGATAAGTAAGAGAGATGATCAAACCATTGCTCTGATACCATTTGTAACATATTGGATTTCACATACACATCAAAACATGATCACATACACATCAAAACATACACACCAAAATGTGAGGATCGCCCTTAGATTTGTAGGAATTAAAGCATTCATCTTTGATGCTTAGAGTGTGAACCAGTAGTATAATAGATTCTAGAACTTGTTTTGTGATGCATTCCGAGATCGCTAGTAAGACTACACTTGTATAGTTAGGAATAACTAAATGATAAGAGGCATTAGGATAACCCTTGTTTGATACCCGTAATATAATTACTTCTTCCACATCGGTTGAGTAATTCCCCCACACCTTTGCGTTGTACTCATATTTAGTACATGATATCCCTAGTTAACCCCTCAGAGCCTATCCTTTTTCGCGGTTCTCGTGATGTTTCGGTTTTCCGAAATATCAATGAAGAGCATTGTTTACAATCCACCCCCAAATGTACACCCAAATCGCCTTAGCCTACCTTGTATGCACTCACGTTTAGTGCATTATTGTTATCACACTCAACCCTCAGTTCAATTATCTTGTTGCTTGCATAAATTGCTAAGTCGAGTCATATCCTTTGTACACAGTTTTGGGACGATTGGGACTCATGGGAAAAGTTAAATTTTATGGAATGACGGAATGGAACGTTAAATTCAAATTCCCTTTATTTGCATAATAATGTACTCCAAGTGTTTTGATCTTTTCAATTCGGGTCAAATTAGTGTTAGAATAATCAAAACTCAAGTGTAGGGATGTGCCTATAAATCCCTATCATTTTGATGTTATCGTAGAGGATGGTAGAGTAAAAGTGTATGAAAAAAAAAATAGAAAAAAAAATAGAAAAATGAGAAAAAGAAAAAAAAATAGAGTGTGAAAAAAAAATGAAAAAAAACATACGGGCTACCATCCTACATCTATCTTTAATTTATGTTTGTTTGTTTCAGTTATCTAGAGTTTAGAGTGTCGAGTCTTGGCTTAGCAACGCCATTCTTCGCATGCTTGTAACATAAAGATTTTTGACTTGCCACCACTAAATAGCCTATCCCACCAAACCCTTTGTTTCCCTACTGTAAGCCTGACATTACAACCCTTTAAAAGATCTCTTGGATAGTCTTTCCTATGTACTTACGCCAAAGCGATGGAGGTTTGATCTAGTCTCAAGCCTATGGTAATCTATGTACTAGGACCGGTTAATGAGTGTTTATCTTCCATTTCCACTTAGTTATAATTCATATACACCCGAGAGATGCGAGTATCCAAACACCCCATGTGAGGTGCTAGTATGTAATTTCGTGCTTGTTATGACTTTTATGAGGCTTATATGTGTTGTGAATCGCTCTAAACTAATGCTTCATGACCTCTAACTTATAAATTGATTGGCTAAAGCACATTTTCTTGAGGACAAGCAAATACCAAGTGTAGGGATATTTGATAAGGTTTTAAATGTACCTTTTTGAGGGTCGTTTAAGCCCTTATTTGATCACTTTTATATCCTTTATTACTTAATATCGTTCCTTTTCACTTTTAGGTATCTTGAAGGCAAATTGTTGGAATGACACTTATTCGGACGAAAAGGCATGAATATACGAAGAAAATGGCCAAAGTCAAGAATCGAGACACTCAAACCATAAATCAAGGGACGGCGGCAAAGTTATACCTGTGATGCCTTGGAAGATGTTTTGTGACGATACAAGAGCTAAATTGCTTATTTTCAAGTGACGGCATCAGTTTTAAAAGAGTAGGGTGTCGCAATGCACGGCCTAGATTTGATCCAGACGGCCGAGACTCAAGGCGACGGCGTCGAGAGACTCAATACGGCGTCACGGACTTAAGGTGACGCCACAATGATAACGTGACCAAGATGAAACCCTAATAACGGCGACCGACGGCCACAAATTAAAGGTGACGCCGTACGATCTGTAATCTTATATATAGAATCCAAATTTTTAGTTTTCGTGTGTAGTCTTTGGAGTAAAACCTAAACCGAACCAAGGTCTGTCTTGTCACAAGATTTTAGGTTCCATACCATATCTTACATCAAGATAAGTGTTTTACTTCATTAATTTAATTATGTCTTCCTTTGATTGTGTGTATGCTTGCATGTTCCCCATGTCCGGCTAATTTACTTGTGTGTTTGCTTAGATATATGAAACTTAGTTGTTAATTATTGTTTGGTTGTCTCTTATCTTAATTGTAATTGGCTTAGGAGTGCGACTAGGCTATCGTTGTGTTTAATACTTGATAAATCTTTGATAGTTTATGAATGACTTAGTGGATTTCGTTTACTAAACCCAAAGATAATCTCAAAGTTAGTTTATGAATGACTTAGTGGATTTCGTTTACTACACTTAAAGGTGACTTCAAAGAGTTAGGGAATGCACACCTTACGACCTTAGAAAACACAATGCCTTAAGAATAAGGACGTGACAATTCAACCACCAATAGGAGATAACTAGGGAGTAATAAAGCCTAAGCAAATACATTTTTAACTATCATACGAGCACACAACAATAGACATAGACTACCCTCACCTTAGATTAGATAATTAGATAAGTAGAAGTAATCGGTAGAAATACCAACCCCCAAATCCAAACCCCGAGATTCGTACATTTCCATTTCCAAAAAAACATAAAAAAATAATCTTCCTCAACCCCAACCTTAGCGTAGTAACTTCTCACTAGCATTCCTATTCCCCTAGAGAATGATATCAATTCCCGTGGCTGACCCTAATACTACACTACAACGATTAGGTTCACTGCCTAGGTGTTGAAAAACTTGCTCGACGAAAAGGAAGTTCCTTTGACCCCGAACGACGCGTGTAGCGTTATCAACAATGTACAATCTAATTAAGCTTCCAAAACATAAATTTAAAATTCAGCACCCCAAAACAAAATAACATTTTTTCACCAGAAAATTTAGTTACAGGATACCCGCAACCGCATCACGCGAGTACCCTGCTAGTATATAATTAAAACATTAGTCTTTAGTGACTCATTGTATATGCTCTGGTTTTTGAAGTCCTTGATATTTGAACTTTGTTGTGTATGCTCAATGTTAATAAATATGAAGCTCGAAAAGTTTTATATGGTAGGGCATAATAAAGATTAGATTAATAAATGTTTTGGTATCCTATATAAATAAACAGTGACAAAATTTGTTTAGTATGAAAAAGGAGTAAACTAAGATATTATTATAATTTGAATACAACACAATTCATAATGGATTTGATTCTGGACAAAGATATCAAGATTTTGGTAAGATTTAATGTGGTTATATTATAACATTGCAATGCTTATCAGTATTAATGTAGTAGTTCATACTTATGAAATGTTTGTTTCCTTTAAAGCAGGCAGTTCCAGGATACTTCCATTTGAACTACTACAATAATCAAAACCATGTATATCTTGTTAACAACAACATGGTGAAAAGGAAAATTTACGTGACTCGGCAAAGAGGTACTGAAGAATGGCAGTTGTCCGGTGAACGCTGGATAAACTTTATAGAACAGAGTGGATATGCACAAATAAGAACATTACATTTCATTAATGAGGGGGCGAACACGTTTTATGTTACAACTTATGAAGAGGATGGATTAGACACACGAAATATGATGGTTAGGTGCACGACTCAAGTTGGGAATAATCGAAACTTGTCTCCAATAATATTATATTATACTTTTTAAGTCTAAACATATTTCAACAATAAAACTTGGATCTAATAACTTGGTTAAATATTTTATCAATGGTTTCCTAGAGAATTCCTTCAAGATGTTACTTCATATGTGTTTGCGATTTATTTTTTTTGGCTTGGAAATACATGTGATGGCAAACCGCTGATTAATTCCTAGAACTCATGATAGGTATGGATATCAGTTTACTGATCACTGGAATAAGGTGGTTCAGCAAGCAAATTTAAAGGTTGGTGAGCGTGTAGTGTTGACCAAAAAGAATGGTAATAGAATGGCGGTAATAGAATGGCTTTGATGAAGTTCGATGATGATGGATTTCAGCTAACACTTGAGCATCATTTTTCAACATGACTTGCGTTCTTGAAAGGATATAATGTAAATGAAAATGGTAAGATCTTTTCTTTTATGTTTTGTAAAGTCGGTTTAAATATATTTTTTTAATGTAAGCTGTAACAACTATAACATTTTTGTAACACCCCCAAACTGATACATCAAAAACAACATGGGGTGCTACTTTATTGGTATTCACAACACAAGGTAATAAAGAACTGAATACATACTCTGTTAAAAGTTCATTAATAATTAAAAGAGTTTACAATAATATCAAGTGCGGAAAATACGGCCCATACGTTTAAATTAGATCCATAAAACAGTCATAGTTTGTGTGAAAACACTTCGGTTGGTATTTATGACCAATGTCAGGCCATATCCTTGCATGCAAATTATTTACCTGAGAAAAACACGCTAAAAGTTAGCAAAACGCTTGTAAATTCATAGGTTTATCATAAAACAATAAAATCATAAGTTGGACCATGTGTGTTGGATGAGCATTACAATGAATATAATGTCATTCCAAAATAGTCTATTGCGCTAGCACTAAGTTCATGCAACCGAAGCTATAATAGTGGGCATGCATCTAGAAGCATGTAAATAAATAATTTTTCCCGACAATTGTCTATCCCGAAACACTTGGATTCTGACATGTTATACGCTCGCATTTGCATATCCGGTCAAACCGAATGAGGATGTCACTCCCAATAGATCTATATATAACATTCGCGCTTTCCAGCAAGAATTGACAGTTCATGAGGTGGGGAACTTATGGGATACAAAGGGCTTAGGCTACTCTACGCAATAGTTTTCATAAAAGTTTAAGTTTCAGTTCGAAAATAGTTTTGCATATTTCTCACCCTATAGTGTAACACCCCGATCTTTATAGGTATCATAAATAGACTTACATATTTCCTTTAGAAAATTATAAAGGTCCTTGTGATTTTATTTTATAAAGATAAGGACTTAGAATGCAAGATAGTTAATGAAAAGGACCAACAACGCAAAAGATCTAACGACAGGGACTAACCTTGCCAAAATATGAAACTTACAAGATAAGCTTATATATATTTGACTAAAATACACCGTTGGTCTCTAAACTTGTTCATGCGCATCGCGAT
The DNA here is from genome assembly GCA_022545495.1 of Chrysanthemum lavandulifolium. Lineage (NCBI taxonomy): Eukaryota > Viridiplantae > Streptophyta > Magnoliopsida > Asterales > Asteraceae > Chrysanthemum > Chrysanthemum lavandulifolium. The sequence goes on along the minus strand of CM040243.1, from coordinate 199,836,406 downwards.
GGGACAAAGTTGGGCGTTATCATCGCTGGAGGTCTAAAACTTTTGTTTTATACTCTAGACTAGTCCCTTGACCAGGATTGCCATAGTCAATATGAATTTTCTGGCTTTACTTCGAGGGTATAATAGTCCATTCACAATTTTAACCCAACCTCCAACCCAGGGACCAAATGTGATTATGCCTACTAGCTGTTTCTTCCCTGATATGCTAGTATTTAATTTCGCGCGAACCAATACACCCACACAACAAACAACTTTACCAATCATAATAACACCATTATCCAGAAACGATCAACTGAAAATCGAAATCCGAATCTAAATCCTCATTTCTAGAACTCAAAAGACCAACCAAACTTCCAACAATACCATGTCGATCGATCGTATTAGCAACATTCCAGATATAGTGATCAATAACATTTTGAATCGGTTGCCTTTGTTAGAAGCGGTGAGAGCCTCTAGTTTAGCGCGAAACTGGAGGTCTAAGTGGACTTTGCTCACCGATGTCATAGTTGATGAGGATTTCTTTTATTATTTAACATATGAGTTTGATGGGAGGCTTGTTACTAGACTCTTAAATCGGCTTATGGGTCCAATAAGAAAGTTTGTCTTCTATGTAGGGCCAAGATCAATGCTTGGAAGAGACGACTTTCATTATGAAAATATTTGTGATTGGCTTTTGTTTTTGGCTCGACATGGAATTGAGGAGCTGATTATTACAAAATGGTATGGTGAACGAATTACGTTCCCAACCCAACTTTACTCTCGTAGGGAGTTGAAACATCTGGTACTTCATGTTTGTGCTATGGATACTTTGGAATATTTTCATGGCTTTCCAAATCTATTGAGCTTAGAATTGATTCATGTCACTTTTCTAACCGGTACAGTTTGGGAGTTTATTGCTGGTTGTCCCTCACTTGAGTCTCTTAAAATGAATCGTCCTACTACAAACGAGATGAGACTATGGGATATTGCAAAAGTTAGGAATTTAAAGAAGTTAGATTTGTCATTCGGTCTTTATAATGTTGTGACAATCACAACATCCGATATCTTTCACCTGACAAGACTTCAAAATCTTGAGACCCTTACATTGGATTTTGATGATTGCACGGTAAGAACAATTTGAGTTTTACACTTATCATTTTACAATGTTAAAGAAATGTGTAACAGTAATGAAATTTAATCTTTAAAACTTGTTGTAGTTGATACATGAAGCTAATTCTAGGATGAATGTGCCCTTTGTATCCCTGATTAACCTTAAGTTGTCCGATGTCGATTTTGGGAATAGTGTTATGGTATCGTTCATCATTGAAATGATTCGTGGATCTTCAAATTTGAAAATGCTGGATACCAGAGTAAGTGTAATACTATAATGCATATGTATCAAATAAACATTCCTAAATTGCCATGTTTATGTATCTCAACACTATTTGATTTTTCAGGCTGCAAACACGCTTAGTGTTCTACCTTTTGAAATTTTTTCCAATGTTGTAGACAAAAACACAATCAGCCATGGCCAGCTACAGACTGTGGTATTTCGAGCTTTTCCTAGAACAGAGCATGATTTAACTTTAATAAAGTTTATACTTGCGTGTTCCCGGTCGCTAAAGACAATCAATATCAAGCTCAGCGATAGGAGTCATGATGGGAATTAAAATATCAGGAAGAACTGGGAGTTGGCTAGGAAGTTGTTGAAACCCCACCGAGCTTCCCCCACAGCCGTGGTAGATTTCTTTCAGTGGTTGTAGTTTATGTATGGGTTGAATACCCTATGACAATTCATGTTGCAAAATAGTTTTTGTATTTTGGTACAATATTTGTTTATATGGTTTGCTTAAAATTAGCTTGTTCATATGTTGTTGTTTGTGCGTATTGTAGGTGACGCAAGTTTGACATTCGAAAGTCAAACTTCCATTTAGCATTTCAATTTGATTATAGAAAGTAAAACTGCATTTCCAGTTTACTTTAGTTAGTCAATACTTGAAAATGGTGAATGGCTATTTTGTACGTAGTATTTGCATTTTGACTTTGTAAAGTCAAAATTGCAAAACCATTACTCAATATTTGTTTTGAAGTTTGTTGATATATTTTAGAAGTTTGACTTAACAAAGTCCAACTTCTAATGGTTTTGTGTTGTTTAATCTTCAACTAAGTTGTAGTATATGCAACTTGGCAACTTAAGGGACCAATTGTGTATTTTAAAGTGATAATTGGGCGGGAGTTTTAAGTATGACAACGGCAACCAAGACAAATTCAGGGACTGAGTGTGAAAAAAAGTCACTATTAGACCCTTGACCATGTCTTACCGGAGACGTTATTTACTTGTGCACACGAACGGATAAACCCATCCACCACTTTTTCCACATACAAACAATTTCCAATGGAAGATTTCCCTATTTTGAATGAACTCATGGAGATTTCTGGTTCATCCAAGTTGAATGATCGTATGGCTGTGTGGTTTGAAGAAGAGGCTGCACAAGAAGGGCTTTTGAAAAAGCTAGTTCTTCAATGCATTGATCATCTAAAGAGGGGAATCATGAAGCGTAGGGAGCTGATCGAAGAGAACGAAGCTCTGGGACCTCGGGGAATAGCGCTTGACTGTTTGGATGCGCTGAGGAAAATCCAGGCGAGGCACACACACCAACTTGTTCAATTCATACAGATTGTTAGTCAAACTGATGAAGCTATTCGTTTCAACGAAGGTTTTGTTAAGAAAATGGCTGAGCATAATGCCTGAATTTTGGGTATTTCATGGGGGTAGATAAATGCGGTCTTTTGGGTGCTAGTTTTGGAAATATAGTTGGTAAAAAGGGTATGTAAATTGGATCTTTTGTTTGGTTGTTGGTCTTGGTTTGATGTAGTTGCATCTGATCTTGTAACCGACTATATTAATGATGAAATATCATCTAAGTTTTATGTATTTAATATGTTCTTGTATTGTGATATTTGGTGTATTTTAGTCTAACTAGTATCAGCAAAACCAAACATCCCCTTGTATCAGCAAAACCAAATATCCTTTTTTATCAGCAAAACCAAACACCCCTTGTATCAGCAAAAGAAAAGGCAGTGGTTTAAAAATATGTGTTGAAAATGCAAATGCTTTAGCACTAAATCATAATGTATTGACAATGGTGTATTGTTTAGGAAGAAATTGGTTTGGTGTTAGTGTTGTGATGGACCCAACACGCCCAATGCCTCAAATTGTAACATCTTGAATTTTGACTTACCCAAGTCAAACAAATTTATGAAATGCAACAAATTGTAACTTACTATTGTGGTATGACTTGGGTAAGTCAAACCTATTAAGAAATGCAAAATGATTTCAAGCAGTTACAATGCACAACCAAACACTATTACTTACTGATAACATCAGATAGCTCTGAATATTAAGTGTCAATTTCCCCCGATAATGCTTGTAATTTATATCATTTATATGGATTTATGCTTGTTTTCCATTGTTTTCCACTTTCAGGTTAATTACGAGCATTGGAGCTAAAGAGACGCGGAATTGGAGAAATATCAAAGATTTATCATAGTATGCTGACTTTGAAGAAGTTACGGCGTAACTCATCTCTAACATTACGCCGTAACTATAGCGTGACTCAGAAAACCAACTCATCAGAAGGTTACCGCGTAACTCTCCCCAAAGACTACGACGTAACTTATTAGGTCAAATGAGGTTCCACGCCGCTGATAACTACGCCGTAACTATTTCATCAACTATGGCGTAACTAAGTAATATTGAAGATACAGCGTAACCACTCATAAGGTTACGCTGTAACCAGCAGATCTAGTGTAAATTACGAAGGAATTGAAGATTATGGCGTAACTCTTATATTAGTTACGCCGTAACCCAGATCCGCCTATAAATACCCCATGATTTCCAAAGATTTCAAAGCATCCCATTCCACACACCACAACCAAAGAACGTGGGAAGAAGCCAAAGGCAGGTCTAGAGGAGCATACTGAGTCGTCTCCAGAGAGAATCACTCCCTACGATAAGCATTAGCATTTTATCTTTTCTTTACTTTCTATTCATGTATTTCGTAACTTTGAATATTGAATTGATTTATATGGTTAATATGAGCGCTAAGCACCTCTTGGTGCTTGGCCTAGTTATGATTCCTTAATTGTTTTGTTTATGTTTATATTACTCCGTATAATTATTTCTAAGTGTATGCATGCATAGTTTATTGGTAGCTACCCTTGTTTGGTAGTTTTGAATGGCGGTAGAGGCTAGTTGCATAGGAGATATGACCAATCAACCCTAAGTGAGTAGATCGAGACGGAAGGGTAAGATATGACCAACCCACGACCCTTTCTACTTGTGCGATTTGACCAACCGATCACCTACCATTTGGATGAACTTAAGAATTAGGGGTGAGTGTTTAAGTTGCTAACGCCCGGCACTCACTATTATAAATCTAGCATGTAGCGGTACTTAATGACTTGGCTTAGGGACCGGGAACAACTGGACTTATAAAGGGACACCGACTTCTATAGTGGTGGCATCTTTGCCGATAGGTTAGGCGAATCGACCAAATGTTGTCTTCTAATTTGACCCACATGAAGTAATTGGAAGTAAGTAGACGTAGACATTACTAGTTAGGAGGATTAACTAGGTTAGCACCACTCCCCTCTATTGATTAAAACCTTTGCCTTTTATCTGCTTTAGTAGTTATTTAATTAATTCCTTATCGAAATCATTATTAAAATCTGTGACACATAGACTTAGTAATAATCCAACACACATAGCTCTTGGGACGACCTCGGTTTTACCAAATACTACACTACACATGACCGGGTACACTACCCGTTAGTGCATTAGGGTAGACCATAGGTATAATGAGACTGTATAAATATTAAAACCTGGTCAGTAAAACCTACATTAAGTTTTTGGCGCCGTTGCCGGGGAGTTATATTAGGATTGCTATTAAGTCTTTCATTTTCATTTTGTTTTAAACTTTTCTATATTTCTCACGATCATCATTCGAGTTTTCAGGTACCATGGAAGTTGTTAACATCGATGACCTCACTCTTGAGGAATATTTGGCGTTAACGAGAGCAGAACAAGGGCCGGGTCTCGTAAGACCGGCGATTGGAGCGGATGTCCATTTTGAAATTAAAGAACAATTTATGAGGGAGCTTCGTGTTAACCCTTTTTCAGGAAACAGGGACGAGGATGCGTATGAGCACGTCAAAAATGTCCTTTACATCCCAAGCCTTTTCAACGTTCCGGGCGTGTCTTATGATGCTGTTATGCTAAGGGTATTCCCCATGACTCTTACTGGATCTGCCAAAAGATGGATTGAAATATTGCCCGCCGGGGCAATTAATACTTGGGCTCTACTCAAGAAGCACTTCATTCAGAGGTATTGTCCGCCATCGAAGATTTCTAACCAGCTTTTGGAAATCCATAATTTCAAACAGGAAGACGATGAAACATTGTATCAAGCCTGGGATAGATACAACGATCTCCTTTACAAATGTCCTACACATGATCGGAACAACCAGCAAAAGGTCAACATCTTCTACAAAGGAATCAACGTAACCACAAGACAAATGTTGGACTATCAAGGACCTATCCCGAACATGACTCCTACTCTTGCAATTGAAGCCATTCAAAAAATGGCTGATCATTCTCAAAAATGGCACGACGGAGGAAGTAAAAGAAACCAAAGCGAAAGTTTTGACGGGATTGCAGCAATCACTAGTAAAATTAAAAATCTAAATCGAGATATGCTGAAAGTCAGAGAAACCGTTCATGCTATCCAAGTGGGTTGTGAAAGCTGTGGGGGAGGACATCTCACGAAAAATTGTCCTCACGTTAACGAAGAAAATATAATTGAAGAAGCCAAATATGGGGAAAATCGATCGCTTTACGGAGATAATCGAAATAGTAACTGCATCGCGGAAATTACAACCGTGGGCCTTATGGAGAAAGAAAGCCCAATCTTGAAGAAACAATTAACAAATTCTCGGAAAGTTCACCCAAAGACAAAAGTAACAAGATGAGTGGTTAAAAGAATTCCGTGAAAACATCGATGAAGCCTTCCAAGCACGACACAACCCTAAAAAATCTTGAATCTATGGTGGAAAAGCTTAGTGAGAAAGTGAGAATGAATAACAATAAAACTCAAGGATCAAAACCCACAATGGAATGTAAAGTGATTTTTCGATAATGACTCAAGGATTCAGCCAAAGATACGGATTCGTAAAATCCTGATTGACAGATCCGAAAGTTACGCCAGAACTCGTCTCAAGAGTTACGGCGTAACTATATTTTTTACAGCGATAAAGGGGTTCTGAAGAATGTTGATGAGGACTATTCTAGCGAGTTATGTTGTAACCAAAAATCTAAGTTACGGCATAACTGGGATACGTGGGCAGACGAATTCCTTGAAGTGGACGAATCAGGTACACCAAAGGTTAACGAATGGTCCGACGATATTAACTTATGCCCTTTATCTCCATCTAAGAAGAAATATCACTGGTGCAAAATGATACCCGTAGCTAAGGGGGATTGGTATGATCTATGGGCCTCGTGTGACCCGAGAAATGAAATTTGCGATGGAGGGAGCAATAAGGATAGGATCAAGAATGACAAATTCATGTGGCCTGCATATACTGATGATGAAAGACTGGAAAAACTCTCCTTCGAGGATGAAGAGCCACCTATCACTCACTGGTGTACTCCGATAATCATAATCGATGATGAATCCACACGAGCATGGCCTACGTGCGACCCTTTCTGCGAGTATTGCAACGGTGGGGATAGTATTAAAAAATAAGAATGGACGTGCCCTCACGAGCTTGAAAGACACAATATCAAGTTTGGGGATTTGAAATTTGATGATTGGTACGCAATACAATTCCGGAATGCTATGATTAGCCCGAATCTTCTTAAAAAGCTCAAGATGGACTACGAGGATCATAATCAGAACAAGAAAGACGCTAATAATGACATCTACTGCATGGAAGATCATTTAAGCGAAACTGACAATAATGAAATCCGTAGTCACTGGTGTGAAAGGATAAAATCTCCTGGGGAAGTTTTCTGGGCATCATGCAACCCTTATGACGATATATGTAACGGGGGAAGCAGCTTAAGGAGAATGGGAGAAGACGAATTCTTTTGGACGTCAACCAACGATAAGGAAAGAACAAGTTTGCCTTGGTTGGACAACTTGGGATTTGACAGTTGGGTGGAGATTAAATATGGACATATAGATACGTTAACAAAAGAAAAGATTTGGAAAGAATACATGAGTAAAGAAAATTCAAACAACAAGGGTCCTAACAATTCAAGTGAAATAACGGTTGAGGATGACAAGGAGATGGTAAGAAATGAAAAGGAAGAATGCAAGCGTGTACTAGTGGAGAATCTACTCGATGAAGAATGGTTTAAGGGTACCGATTCTAACGACGATGACATTGAGGGGATTTTAGATTACCTTGAATTGCAAGGGAATGAGGAATTTACTTACCCCGATGATGAAGCATATGAGCAAAGGAGGTGCAAACTCCTTTGTATTCCCTACAAGAGGCCACCACCAATAATTGTCGAAAAGTATGAGTTCACTCGCTACCACTTGGGGCCTGAGGAAAAATTTTGCAAAATTCGGAAGATCGAGACTAAAGAATACCTCCGCACCGCCACAAATGTCGCTTGGGTCGGCATAACTTGATGAAAGACATAGAGGAGGTTAGCCAATTCCAAAGGCCCCATAAAGCCCCTTTCGAGTCTAACTTAAAGACTGTAAATAAAAAGTGCTCTTTTGGGAGACAACCCGAATTATCCCTTTCTTTTATTTTATTTCCATTTCGTAGGGTTTGTGTTTTAACCATTTTTGCGAGAAACGAGGAAGTGATTGTCGCTGCATTTTGTCGATTCGATCCTAGTTACGGCGTAACTCATCTCTGTGATTACGCCGTAACCAACCCTTTGCAGCAGTATTTTAGACGCATTACCAATTACGGCGTAATACCATCTCAGTGATTACGCCATAGCCACTCGCTTTGTAGCTTATGTCAAGTTTTGCCAGTTACGGCGTAACTCCCTCAAAAGAGTTACGACGTAACCTTCCTCTTCTTCACTTCTTTCATTTTAAAACGCAATAACCTTGTATTAGTTTTTTAAATGAACTTTGTAGGTGTGTTCCCTGTAAACCCTCACGAGACTTCACTCATCCACATGGGACACCAAGTGGTTTAAGAGGCTTGTTGCATATGCTAAATGCAACCGTGATTCCTGAAAGTGAGTTAGGTTTGTTTTTCATTTTCATTTTCTTTTAGAATTATGCTTGTCGGTAGTGTGATTTCGTGGATTGAAGTTTGTTCATGATGCTTATATGAAGGCACGTCTCTTTTCGTTGGCCTTCTTTCTTTTTGGAGCAAATTTCAGGGAAGTTCTCGCTCTAATTCTACTTTTCTCTTCACCTTTATTTAAACGCTTAGTACAAAAGGGACTTTGTATAATTCTAGTGGGGGGACGGGAGTAGAATTATCTCTTGAATTTTATTTTGCCCTCGTTTTTCTAGTTTATTTTGAAAAATTATGCCATTTTTAAAATTTTGAAATTGTTAATACCAATAAGCCGTAAAAACGTTTATTTATATTTTACGATCTTCTAATGTTTTGTCGATAACAAACGTAAAATCATTTTAACGAAACAAATAAAATACGTAAATTGTTTGACCTAATAGTTTCTAACATATTCACATTTTCACATAAAACACTAAAACAAGTATAAGTGATTTTATGATTTAGTAATACATATGTACAACAACTAGTGTTTACATATTTGGATAAAATATACACATAACTAGTATGTAGTATATTGGGTAATATGAATGGGTAGAAACTTAAGCATCACAACCCATTGGGCAAATACATTGAATGTAGTTGGGTACAACCCAAAGACATCATGCTTATATCATACATGGATAATATCCATAACCCATGGATCAACCCATACCCAAGTGACCAAGTGCATTGCACTCAAAGATACATTGTATCTAGCCAAAGTTCCATGGTTCAACCCATGACCCATGACCCATAACCAAAATACCCATGGGTAAAGGGAGGCGTCCACGGATCCCTAGCTTAATGCTAGACGGATCCTTTGTGGAAGGGATCCGTGGGATCCGGGGAATGAGGATTTTTCCTCTATAAATAGTGAGCCATTTTTCATTATTTCTCACCCTTTCTAACACACTTTCTCCCCGAGTTAAAACTCACTAACCTCGGATCCAAGAGATCTATGTTTGTAGTTTTGTTTTGTGTGATCTTTATGTTCCTCTTAAAGGCAAGATCACCACCTTTGAAGTCGAGCAAGCTCAAGTCCATGAGTTGCCATGCTTCCTCATCATCAAGGCTCTTGAAGTCTTCTTGTTGATGATTCCTTTCTTTCTTCAAAGAAGTGTAGAGTTGAAGAAATTAGTGAAAGATGTCTCAAGTGTCAAGACGAAGATATTAGTGAAGGGTATCTATCGTCTATAGCATAAGCACTTGTGGTAGGTGCTTAGAAGTCAAGGCAAGAAGCATTAGTGAAAGGTGCTTAGAAGTCAAGACTTGAAGCATTAGTGAAAGGTGCTTAGAAGTGAAGACATAAGACATTAGTGAAAGGTGTCTTGTAGATCTAGTCAAAGGCATTAGTGAAAGGTGCGTTAGATGTACATTCGATATGGTGTGTTTCGATGTACTAGATAGACTAGCATTAGATCCAAGGATATTGATGTCCTTGATGATGTTGTAAAGGAGTAGATCTCCTTTGGGATTAGTCGTTGGTGTAGTGTGGTAGTTGTTCCTCCATTGCAATGGAACTAGGTGCTTAGCCTAGTACCTAATAAAGGGTAGGCGACGTTGTTAAGGTGTAGTTCACCTTGGAGTGAAATAACTAGGTACTTAGCCTAGTACCTTATAAAGGGTAGGCGACGTTGTGTAGGTTTGGTTCACCTTGGAGTGAAAGAACCCGGTGGTTATCATAGCACCGGAAAAAGGGTAGGCGACGATGTGAAGGATTCTCCGCCATAAGGAGATTGGTGTAGTGTTTACGAACTCTCGAGTAGGTGACTCGGGGAGTGGAGTAGGGCAAGGAAGGTGTCCTTGTAGCCGAACCACTATAAATACTCGCGTTGTGGTTTTGTGCTTCTTACTCTTATCTCTTCATTACATATCTTTATATGCTTGTTTATCAACATCCAACACACACAACCAAATAGATTGACATAAGTCGATCTAAATAGTTTAAAAGGAAGTTTTAATTGGTAAAACTATTCAACCCTCCTTCTAGTTTTCCACAGAAATGTTTTTCTTAACCTAACTAGATTAGACCTTAGCCGAGCACATACAACCCTTGATATTATATGGTGAGATTAGCCTTATCCGTTTCCAATATTTTACCCCAAATCCACCAAATTATGAGTGTGCCGGTAGCTTGTAAACTTTAGAACTTGGCCTTTGCATCATTTCGAGACCATAGACGAGGTATGTTGAGTTAGCTCGATGTATTTGGACTTTTCAGTTTTAGAAGGCTATATTATAGGAATATCACCCAAATAGCCTACCATTGTATGTCTATCGATTAGTCACCTCGACTTCTCGACCCCCATTTGTAACCCTTTTGTTGCACTCACCTTTAGTGCAAGATACCCCTAGATACACCCATCTGAGCCATTCCTTTCACTTTGTTAACCCAATATATTGTTTCGATATACCTATACACCTTAGCCTACCCTGTAGTCTTTATTTGTGATTGGGAAGTCATCATTTGCCTAAGTTCAAGGTTCAAGTGGAAAGGTTCAGAAATCACACTTTCATCGACGACATATTTTTGAAGATCATTGAAGACCCCCCGAATTCCCGCTGTTCATCTCAAGTGGGGGGATATTATGTTTAGTTGATTATTGTTATGTTAAAAAAAAATGATTCGAAAAAAAATAGTTATGTTATTTAGTTATTGTAAAAGTGCATTGTTATAAGCACTATGTTATGAGCTTAATAGATTTAGTATCAAGGAGGCCACCTCGGTCACATTCGAATATTGGAGTTGGTAATTATGCCAACAGTTGGAGAAAAGGTAGTGTGCCCATCACGACGTCCTCTAATGACACATCTACCTAGTATTTCATGATCCGGTTTCTTGACTTCAAAGCTTGAACTTTGGGCGGACGGTAAGTGGTAATGACTTGGTTATAGATTTAGACTACCTAGTTGATTTTTATTTTACACCATTTTGTATCATCTTGGTTTTCACAAACACATCAAACCATAGCATAAATGGGGCGTATGGCTTAAGGTTTTAGAGAGAGAAAGTTTAGAGGTTTTGGAAGCTTAGTGAGAGAAAGAAAAATCTTATTATGAGCTTCAACCCTCTACCTTGGAAGGTAGAGGGTATTTATAGTATCTTACAAAATACGCCTCCTACGACAGGTGTGGATCGTGCATACGGTGGGTAAGACCCGTCCTTCCTCCACGGTGTTACTTAACTAAATACAAACTAACATTAAATAACTACGACTACGAGCTTTTAACGATTACATATACTTGAGGTGACCGACACTTTAACAACTGGATTTTCTAAATCCTAACAATCTCCCCCTAAGGGAGGTCACCTCAAATTACATTGAATACAAACAGATATTACATTAAGATTGTTCTTGAATTCTTGATTAAGTTCTTTGCTCTGTAGCCTGTAGTCTTTGATTCTTCATGTTTTGCATGTTTTGGTTAATCCAAGTGGAGGTCTTTAACTGATCCACATGATGATGAGTTTTGAGCCACCTTTGAGATCATCAGCTTCCATAAATATCTGACTCTTCCTTTGCAGTATTGACATTATGTGATGTTGTGATATTGGACCGACATGCTCACATTCTGGATCATGATTTCTTCTCATCAGAGTAGCAGAAGCTTTAGTTGATTCATGACATTTGTAGCAGCGTAGCAGAAGCATGGAGTGAAAATATCAGAGTCGTTGATGCACTTATCATGATTTTTTAGAAATAAATGTGTTGTGTGAGCATGCGGCCATGGATTGACTTCTCAATTTTGATCACCGCAAAGCGTTGGGTGTACCGCATACCACGATTAGCAATAAAGTGCACGAAAGTGTCTTTGATCACTTCGTTGAATTGAGGTACACGCCCACGGTTCCTGTTGATCATTACAAGCACCGCTTGTGATCGTGTAGAATTCCTAAGAATCTCCTTGACAGGGTTTCGCGGTGCTCTAGGCGTTCTCAAACCGAACGTCTCAAAGAAGACAACACGAAGTGAGTGAACCAAATAATTGAGATTCACCGATTGATGAAAAGTGATTTGAAAAACAATCGTGTCTTGCTTAATATAAAGTGTTTTTGCAATACGGTGAAGGTTTTAAGGAAAATCAATTATCAATCATAAACACCTTTTATTTTGAAATATTAATACACAGTCGATGTGCTGGAGAAAAGAATTTTAAGCACAACGACCAGTTTTTCAAAGGTATCCGTCAATCCATTTCCTGGACCAAGGTTGATTCAATATTGAATCTCCCCATCGTTTCTATCTAGTTGTCACAAGTTTGATCTATTGGATAGATCTCACATGTTACCTACCCAGAGCTTGTTTGATGTTGGCTCTAGAAGAATTTCCATCTTCATCGTGAATATCTTTACATATCACTCAGTTGTTCTGGCAATACCACAAGGATAATGCATAGGACTCTTAAGATATAATCTCACTTTCCACATCGTGTGAAACAGTGAGTCTTCATTGATTGTGTCCTAGAGAGATTTATTGATGATCTCGTGGCTCTAGGCTCAATAGTGCACATTTGGTTCCTATGTCGGAGACTAGGGAGAGGGTCTCCTTCTTCAATATCAACAATCTCTAAGAGAAAGTCGATAGATTATGTAGGTTCCCCGTGAGAATGAAACAAGTCCTTTTAAGAGAACTTGAGTAGCTTGGGAAGTTTAGGTGCAGTGCATCACTGGGTCCATGACGCCTTGTCTTCAATACCGTGTTACCTTAGTAAACACCAAGAGCATATGTATTGAACCCGGTTTCGCCTAAGGTTGATTTAATGGAGGGCTATTTTTTTCACCCTTTTCACATTCAATTCTTTTTCATTCTTCAACCCTTCGGCTTACCGAGACTTCATAACTAGAACCTTGTTGGGTTTCTTCCAAGACTAGCTCTGTCTCATCCGCTCTCTTCCCGTATTCTTATTTTTCTCCTTTTTTCATCATACCTACGGACTCTACACTATCTAGTGGATTGTCCCTAGGTAGATCCCTCCGGCTCTGGCGGGATCGTGGGAACGAATACCTAACCTAACCATCCTTATATCTCCATGCATAAAATAAATTTGGTCAGTCTTTTTGGTATTGTTCTTCTGCCATTGAAACCAATTGAAAAACCATTTGAATAATCAGTCCAGGTACTTGTGATATATGATCAAAGCATTTTGTACCTGAATTGTTTTTGATATTTCAGAAAAATCTCCCCCTCAACATGTGCATCGTATGTTTGAAATTGCTTTGGCACATGGAGGCAAGAGGACTTGAAAATCTTAGATTGAGAATTAAGAATTCACTTCATTGATCTACATTTTCTAAAAATATCGACATCACTTTCCCGATCAAAATTAGTATTTTCAAATACTTTGTTTAAAGATATTTTTGGGAAAGGATCTGGTTTTCTAAAAGTTGCTCCCCCTCAATATGTGCATCGAGATTCGAAAGTGTTTTGCACATATTAGGGAGAACCTGCACTTAGAGACAAATCAATCACGTTTCAATCCTTTTTGGTTGTAATACGTTAATGATGTTTTGAAGATGAAATTTTTGAGAAAATTAAGGATCTAAAGGAGGAGGCATTTGGGAGCCAGTCACATTATTCTTTTCACCCTTTAATTGTGAAATTTGGGTTTTCAACTTTCTAATCGTGTTACAGTGAGCTCGAATCTGTTCGTCACGTTTGTTTATTTCAAAAACTGCATCAAACTCTGGAACATCCGAGGATATTCTGATGTTTGAGGTTTTAACATTTTCTTTGAGATGTTGATATTTTAGTTGCAAATCAAAATATTCAACTTCCAGCTTAGAAAAGTGTTTTACCAAGTTATCGTGATCATCCTGGTCAATTTTCTCATTTAGTTTTGAGTTTTTGTTTTCAAGCTCAATGACACGATAATGGGAAACTTTCAAAGCAACAGATAATTCATGAGATTGAGAAGCAGTAATAAAATACTTAGTAACAGTATAAAACACATCTTGAGCCACACAACTCGATATCAAGTTCTCATTTAAGATATGCAGATTCTTCCTTTCAATTTCATTATATTTGAGTTCACGTTCATAATTATTGACCTCAACTATCATTTCATCAAATTCCTTTTCCATTTCTTTAATCTACGAGTCTATCCCTTTTGAAGACTCTCAAATTGATTTTTAATTGTTTAAAGAAAGGCATGACCTCGCTTAAATAGCATTCTTTAGTTTGCTCAAAACCCTTTCCCTTCGATTATCCCCTCAGGAGTGATTCTCTTCTTACATGTCTTCTCAAAATCAACGAATAGTTGATAAACAACATCTGGTGATTAAGGTCTTGCTCTTAGTGGGAAGAGTTCTAGGAACTAAATGCATTGGTGTATTCGGAGGATACACAGAGTGGAGGCGCTTTCCTAAGGGAGTATTTGTTTCAACAAGTACATTTGCTTTTGCTTATCCATGTCTTTTTCCAAAAAACTTGTTTGGGGTTAATTGAGTTTGAGGCTTAAACTTGTTGGAAATCCAATTTTCTTTAGTGTAATCATGGGGTTTGACCGTTATGTTTTGCTTTTACACGAGGATCTTTTAGCTTCTTATCCATTTTCTCCTAGAGGCATCTTCTAATTTTCTATCCTCTTCCGTGCTTCCAATACATGATGGTGTTTGCCTAGGCTTGTGATCTCATTACCATCATATACAATCCTATGGTAAGCTTTAGCCTTTTTACAAGACTGGATTTGGCTCCTCTACTAGGGAATACTATGCTTATCGCTAAGACTCGTGCTTAGTGATCATGTGAGCAATCCGAATGGTGTTCCTTGTACGCGTGCTGCTTTGTTTTCAAGTTTGTTTTCAACGTTTTAGATTGGAAAAGTCATTCAAAATTTTGATTCATTAGCCTTAAATTCTTGTTTAAACACTTTAACATTTTCTTGAAGTTCTTGCTTTTGCTTAACAGTTTTTGTAAGCTTTTCTTGTAAGAAGTTTAACTCTTGTTTTAACATTTCTTCTCTGAAATTACTTTTTCTAATAACTGTACGTATTTGGTTATCCATCTCCTGCTCACGGGTGGTCAATTCGAACTTAGCACGTTGTTCATAAATGGCAACTTGTTCCTTATAGGCATTTATTTCAGAAATTATAGAATCATCAGGAGCACATGCAGTGAATTCATCAAGATCATACTTGGTACAATTTCAATTTCATTTTGTTTCACATATTGATCATATGGGACAACATTGCTATTACCCATATGTTCAATATCTGATTCAATAATTTCAGTTGATTGTACTTTGTCGTGTATCTTTTGCATATCAACATCATCGTATAGTTTTAATACCTCAGATGTGATTGATTCCCTGGTGGGAGTGGCTCGTTTAGGTGAAGAAGCCCTTGGAGTTACCATTGATGAGATATTAGCCATGAAGATGGTCCGGCGCTTGGTTCATCATCAAAATCAATCAAATGCATCACGATCAGGACTTGAAATGCATTGGGATTGTTCGACCCATACCTGATCGGTTTGCTCATCCACATCAAGATCATAAGTTCGGCATTTCCTCAAAGAAGAAATAACAATTCTTCCTCATTCAACATTGCTCCACTGTCTTGAGCTTGGACCGTGAAGATCTTGTCCTCAAGTACTCTACATTTTGTGGACGCCAAGAGTGCAATTCCTTGCGATGTGTCCTTCTCCACCACGCTTGTAACATTTAATGGGCTTTACTTGACCTTGAGCCATGTTCCTTCCACGATTCTCGATTACCCATATATCCACCACCACCTCCAGCATTCCCATATCTAGCACCAGCATTCCCATATCCAGCTCCAACATTCCCATATCCAGCTCTAACGTTTCCTTGCTCATTATGTGGAAGGTATGCATTTTGTCTTCCTTGCACATTTTGTACCACTATCTTTCCTTCTTTAACAGTAGCATGATTGTGAAGATTTGACGTAGTTCTGAGATGATTGTTGGTGTGTGGGGTGAGATTCAAGTTTTGCTTGACCATAAGAGCCAGTTGATTGACAAAGTGTTCCATGACCGCTTCAAGATCGTGAGGCTAATACCGGATCGAATGAGCTTGTGGTTACCATTTCCAGAGGTATGACTTGTGATGCTTTGGTAGTAATCCCTACATTGGTGTAGAATGCGTTGAGTCATTTGAAGAGCTTGCATCTCCAAAGATTGGTCTTGAACTTTCCATGATCATTCGCTCAAACGAATCATGTTTCTCATTTTGTAGTAAATAAGCATACTGATTGCTCATAATTGGTGTTCTTCAATCCTTTGTTAAGTTTGACCGCAGTGACAAATTTGTGCCATTCGGGATTTATGTTGTTCACAAACTTTGAATTTAGTGGATATTTGGCATTGTCATTTTGATATTCCTCATGTCATTCACGAGCTTGTGGAACCTCACATAGTATTCAAATGACATTTTCCCATGGGTTCATCTTAAAGTTCTCAAAATCATCATACAGCTTGAGACTCTCTCTTCTTTAGTTAATTTCAACGAGAGAGAAGCATCTTGACATTGTCCCACACCGCTTTTGCTTGATGTTGTAAGTGATTAACTTGAAGATGTCCTTTGGTAGACCTCAAGTACAATGTTTGAGGCCCTAATATCAAAGATCATATCTCTTTTCTCCTTATCGAAGTTCATCATATGTCTTTGGTCAATCCAATCCTAATCTCACCGGGCCATCGCAGCAGTTTCAAGTATGTCTCTGGTAGTCTCAACTGCACGGTCCTTCATCAATTGATTTGAGAATGTTAACCCCATTTTCCTTACCCAAGCGGTACAATCGATTCGTTGAGCCCAAGAGTCATAATCGCCTACGCCCAACATAGGTGGATTTAGTATCCGATCCTGCAGCTTGAACGCCCTCGCCATGTAAGAGATGATTGTAGGCACGTTGGTATACATGATTACGATTCTACGGATTTTATAATTCTTTGATTAAACCGGAAATAGATTCTTTCACGGATTTTACTAAATCAAAAGAAAACCGTAAAATATAACACGAAGAAGTGACAAGTCTCAATAGACAAGTAGTGTAATAGACAAGTCGCACCCTGATCAACTCGCTTTGTGGACAACTCGCTTAATATACATGTCGCATGGAACACAAGTCGCATAAAGAGGCAACTCGCTCAATAGTCAAGTCGCATAAAACCCAAAACGCTTCTACAGCAACTCGCTTAGGAGAAAACTCGCATAAACTGACAACTCGCTTCCCAGGCCACTCGCTTAATATCTAACTCGCTTAAGTGACAACTCGCATAGGCAGGTAACTCGCTTCCAAAGCAACTTACTCAAGCGACAACTCGCTTAAGTGACAACTCGCTTTAGTGACAACTCGCTTCAATGAACCAGTCAACTCGCAACCAAGAAACGTACACTGAGACGCAACTCGCTTCGTACTAATATTCAAAAACCATCACTTTTCAATTCAAAAACAGCCCAACCACGATGATTCAAGCCTTCCAAATCAAAACCTAAACACTTATGATGATTCTAAACACAAAAGTACAATCAAAATCCAAACTTTAACACTAGAGATGATCCAAATGATGCAAACTAACTCTAAACTTTTTCAAACCAAAAAACCTTAAGAAATCTACTAAAATCCAAGAACATGAAAGATGAATGATCAAACAATGGCTCTGATACCATTTGTATCATCTTGGTTTTCACAAACACATCAAACCATAGCATAAATGGGGCGTATGGCTTAAGGTTTTAGAGAGAGAAAGTTTAGAGGTTTTGAAAGCTTAGTGAGAGAAAAAAAAAAATCTTATTATGAGCTTCAACCCTCTACCTTGGGAGGTAGAGGGTATTTATAGTATCTTACAAAATACTCCTCCTACGGGCTGTGGATCAGGCATACAGTGGGTAAAGACCCGTACGTCCTCCATAGTGTTACTTAACTAAATACTAACTAACATTAAATAACTACGACTACGAGCTTTCTAACGATTACATATACTTGAGGTGACCGACACTTTAACAACTGGAATTTCTAAATCCTAACACATTTTCATATCCCATGTCGTATCCTACCCTTTAGTCATGAAACGTGTCTAGGTGATGCAGCGAGCAATCTTTGGTGTCTTGGCCATGGATTTGGTCATGTATCATTGATTTTGTCCACTTCGCCGTGACATGTTAGTAATGACGAGTCACCCCTTAACCCTTGTCGTGTCTACCCATATTGCCTTCGAGAATTGTTTAGCCCTTAACTCTAGTGGTGGAGATTTGTGTAACCGCCAAGCTTATGATAGAATACATGCTATGATTGTGCGATTGAGTGATCACCCCGAAATTGACACTTAGAATAGTTGAGAGATTTGAGTGTTTCGCTTCCATTTCGTGAGGTGTTCGGCTTTGTTTTATTCTAGCATAAGGGATTTGTAAACTTATATTTTCCGAGTTATGAGAGATATCTTTTAGGAATCTTTCGATAAGGTCTACTTGAGGGCAAGTAGAGTTCGTTGGGGGATATTTGATAACATCAAATAGTCCGAATATTAAGTGTCAATTTCCGCGATAATGCTTGTAATTTATATCATTTATATGGATTTATGCTTGTTTTCCATTGTTTTCCACTTTCGGGTAAATTACGAGCATTGGAGCTAAAGTGACGCGGAATTGGAGAAATATCAAAGATTTATCATAGTATCGACTTTGAAGAAGTTACGGCGTAACTCATCTCTCACATTACGCCGTAACTATAGCGTGACTCGTAAAACCAACTCATCGAAGGTTACGGCGTAACTCTCCCAAAGACTACAACGTAACTTATTAGGTCAAATGAGGTTCCACGTCACGATAACTACGCCCGTAACTATTTCATCAACTACGGGCGTAACTAAGTAATATTGAAGATACGGCGTAACCACTCATAAGGTTACGCCGTAACCAGCAGATCTAGTGCAAATTACTTAAGGAATTGAAGATTACGGCGTAACTCTTATATTAGTTACGCCAGTAACCTGATTTGGCCTATAAATACCTCACGATTTCCAAAGATTTCAAAGCATCCCATTCCGCACACCACAACCAAAGAACATGGAAAGAAGCCAAAGGCGGTCTAGAGGAGCATACTGAGTCGTCTCCAAGGAGAAATCACTCCCTGCGATAAGAATTAGCATTTTATCTTTTCTTTACTTTCGATTCATGTATTTCGTAACTTTGAATATTGAATTGATTTGTATGGTTAATATGAGCGGCTAAGCACCTCTTGGTGCTGGCCTAGTTATGATTCTTTAATTGTTTTGTTTGCTTTTATATTACTTCCTTATAATTATTTCTAAGTGTATGCATGCATAGTTTATTGGTAGCTACCCTTGTTTGGTAGTTTTGAATGGCGGTGAGGCTAGTTGCTTAGGAGATATGACCAACTGACTCTAAGTGAGTAGACCGAGACAGTAGGGTAAGATATGACCAACTCGACGACCCTTTCTACTTGTGCGATTTGACCAACCGATCACCTACCGCTTGGATGAACTTAAGAATTAGAGGGTGAGTGTTTGTTGCTAACGCCTGGCACTCACTATTATAAATCTAGCATGTAGCGGTACTTAATGACTTGGTTTGGGGACCAGAACAACTGGACTTATGAAGGACGCCCCGACTTCTCCAAGAGTGGCATCTTTGCCGATAGGTTAGGCGAATTGACCAAATGTTGTCCTCTCGAATTTGACCCCACCAAGTAATTGGAAGTAAGTAGACGAGACATTACTAGTTAGGAGGATTAACTAGGTTAGCACCACTCTCCTCTATTGATTAAAACCTTTGCCTTTTATCTCGCTTTAGTAGTTAATTAATTAATTTCTTATCGAAATCATTATTAAAATCATGACACCTAGACTTAGTAATAATCCAAACACATAGCTCTTGGGACGACCTCGGTTTTACCAAATACTACACTACACACGACCGGGTACACTGCCCGTTAGTGCATTAGGGTTAACCATAGGTAGAACGAGACTATATAAATATTAAAACCTGGTCAGTAAAACCTGCATCACTTACATAAGAACCCAATTTTTTATTCATCGATTTCATGTTCTCAACAACTACAAAGTTTCTTATCATTTAAACATACACTTATCTAGACCCACAACTCTCCCTATCATCCTTTTCCTTCATTTCCTTCCTTTCCTTAAGATATTTAAACAAAATTTCCAGATTTGTAATCCTTTTTCCCAAATCGTTAACCTTTGATAACACGATGTCAGCCTCTTTCTTCTCCTTCTTAACACCCAAGTCCTTTTCATTTGGGCAGTCTTCTTTCCTCAACGAACTCAACAAAGCCTTCCCCTTATCGTTTTGTGCCATTATAGTTTTTTTGCTTTGGGCAGAATGTGTGTTGCTTGTATTTTAGGGTTCAATGTTGTGTGTTGCTGGTACTAATATGGTTGAATGTTGGGTTAGATTTTAACTATATTGGGTTAAAATTGTGAATGGTCTATTATACCTTCGAAGTAAAGCCAGAAAATTCATGTTGACTATGGCAATCCTGGTCAAGGGACTAGTCTAGAGTATAAAACACAAGTTTTGGACCTCCAGCGATGATAACGCCCAACTTTGTCCCATCGCGATGCGCATGAACAAGTTTAGGGACCAACAGTGTATTTTAGTCTATATATTTCCTTACCATGAAGTAAAACACAGAACTTAGCCACAAAAATACACGTATTGTGTGTTGGAATGGAACGTGGCATCACAAGATCAACAAGTGAGGAAAAATTATTAGTAAATTAAATTATCATATCATTAAGACAACAATTATAGAAAGGATTACAAGGATTTACAAGGGTTTCAAGAATCAAGGAGAGTTTAAGGAAGATATTATCAAGAAGCTTCAACTTGTTTATATGATTTTCCTTCAATTCAAGGTATGATGATAAACTAGTGTATAAGAGTGAATTCATGTTATAAGGTTATATTAAATTAAGCTTATGAAAACCTAGTTTTGATTATTATGAATCATGATGTAATTAGAATTAGAAGTATTATTGTTATGATATAAATATGTTGGGAATCAAGTTATGGTTAATGATATAGAAAGATTCATGATGCTAGTTGTTGTTGATAATGACGTATGTCTAGTTAAGGAGTGTTTGGAACAAACTTGTTAATACAAATAAACCGTAAAAATGTTTATTAATATTTAGCGATCTCTTTGTGTTTTGTTGATAACAAATATAATGTTATCATAAGTAAAATTATAAGGATACATGTTATTTTTTATAAAGCATCTACATATATAGTCATATAATATAAATTCTTGTAATAATTAATTTATTGTAATAGTTTATTAGGATGGGTAAAAATCACAACTCATGACCCATACCCATAGAGCTTATCCATAACCCATGGAGTTAACCCATAACCCATTGTCTAGATGCATTGCATCTTTTAGATACATTGTATCTACTTAGATACCCATGGTCCAAAGTCTAGGACCCATGACCCATAACCCAAAACCCATGGGCAAACAGGAGCGTCTTACGGATCCCTCCGTTTACACTAGACGGATCCCTCAGGCAAGGGGTCCGTGGGATCCGTGCAACGGTAGCAAGAAATTGCCTATAAATAAAGAGCCATTTCTTCATTGCAACTCACCCCTCTTCTTACAAACTCTCTCATATATTCTTACATTCTTCTAACCTAAGATCACTTGATCTAGATAGAAATTCTTCTTTCTTTTGTTGTGATTCTCATATAGGTCCTTCTCTAAGGCGAGATCACGAGCATTCTACAAGCATCCAAGCAAGGGGTCCTTGATTGATTTGTTCCTCCACAAGATTTCTGTAGCGAAGATCTTGTATTTCATATTTCACATATTTGTTATGTTATAGTAGTGTTGGTTTGGTCCTCCATGTTAAGGACTTGGTATTCAGCTTTGTACCGGAAAAAGTGTAAGTGACGTTGTGAAGGCTTCTGTTGGAATCACTCCTAACTTGTATTTCAAGTGTTAGTCATTAATATGTAATAGGTTGCTTAAATAGGATTTTATGTTAGTAATTAAGGCTAGGCTCATGTAGAAAGCCCATGAGCCTATGCAAAAGCCCAATAAGGAAAGGAAGAGACTAGATGTGTTGCCCTAGCTCCCCGCTATCCAAAGTTATGGAGGCAACTACTACACTTTGGTTATAGTGGATGATTACTCTAGGTACACATGGACTAAATTTTTAAAGAATAAAACTGAAACGTTCGATTACTTTGAAATATTAAGTAAGAAAATCCAAAGACAATTAAGAAGTCCTATAGTGTCTATTAGAACAGATCATGGTAGGGAATTCGATAATGAAGTGCAATTTGAAGCCATTTGTGACGCTAATGGTATTACTCACAACTTCTCGGCTCCTCGCACTCCACAATCGAATGGGGTAGTTGAAAGAAAGAATAGAACCCTACAAGAAATGAGTCGCACCATGTTAAATGAGCAATCCATACCTCAAATGTTTTGGTGCAATGTCGTTGATACATCAACGTACATACTTAACCGAGTCTTAATTAGACCATTTTTAGGTAAAACTCCATACGAGCTACTTCGAGGCAAAAAGCCTACGTTAGAACATTTTAGAGTCTTTGGTAGCAAGTGTTTTCTACTTAATACTAAAGATTACCTTACTAAATTTGATCCTAAATCAACCGAAGGTATCTTTTTAGGTTACTCTCCTAATAGCAAAGCTTATGTCATATTAAATAAAGAAACAATGAAGTTTGAAGAGTCATTAAACGTAAACTTTGATGAGAGTCCACCCAAACCTACCTTACCTCTTGTCGATGACTAGATAGTCGAAAGTGAGGCCATAGAAATAAAGAAAAATACAAACAAAGAAGATGAACCATTAAACAATGAAATCATCAATATTAAAGAGTCTAAAGATCACCCCGTAGATAAGGTCATAGGAAAGTTAAACGAAAAAACCTTAAGGTCTCAAGTCCAAAACCAAAGTAGCTTATTTTGTTTTGTCTCAACCATAGAACCTAAGAATACACAAGAAGCCATAAAAGATGAAAGTTAGGTAATGGATATGCAAGAAGAGCTAAATCAATTTGTTTCTAACGATGTTTGGACACTTGTCCCTCCACCTAGTAATCAAACCATAATAGGAACCAAATGGGTATATAAAAACAAGTTAGATGCAAACGGTGTAGTGTCTAGAAACAAAGCTAGACTCGTTGCCCAAGGGTATAATCAACAAGAAGGAATAGACTTTGATGAGACATATGCCCCCGTGGCTAGATTAGAGTTTATAAGAATACTTCTTGCTTATGCTTGTGCTAATGATCTTAAGCTCTTTCAAATGGATGTTAAAAGTGCTTTTCTAAATGGTTTTATTAATGAAGAAGTTTATGTAGCTCAACCTCAAGCTTTATCGATTTGAAAAACCTAAACATGTGTATAAATTAAAGAAAGCTCTTTACGGTCTTAAACAAGCCCCAAAATCTTGGTATGATAGACTCAAGTCATTTTAATCAAAAACAACTACACCATGGGGTTAGTTGATAATACACTTTTCACTAAGAAAAAGGAATCACATATAATTATCGTTCAAATATACGTGGATGATATTATATTCGAATCTACTTGTCAAGACATGTGTGATGATTTCTCTAAAATCATGCATGACGAGTTTGAGATGAGTATGATGGGAGAACAAAGTTTCTTTCTTGGTCTACAAATCAAACAAGTAGAAGATGGTATCTTCTTTAATCAATCTAAATACATAAAAGAGATGTTAAAGAAATTTGGTTTAGAAGAATCAAAACCTATAAGAACACCAATGTCATCCGACACTAAACTTACAAAAGATGAAGACGGTGAATCCGTTGATAACACAAAATACCGTGGCATGATTGGTAGTCTTCTCTATCTTACGGCTAGTCGGCCGGATATCATGTTTAGTGTTTGTCTATATGCTAGGTTTCAAGAAGACCCTAAAACATCACATCTAGAAGCGGTCAAAAGAATATTTAGATACATTAAGGGAACGAATCAATTAGGATTATGGTATCCTAAGGATACGGGGGTTGAAACTATTGTATATGCAGATTCTGACCATGCAGGTGATTATGTTGACCGAAAGAGTACAAGTGGTGTATGTACTTTTATGGGATGTTTCTGAACATCTTGGTTCTCGAAGAAGCAAATGGCATTGACCATATCAACAACCGAAGCCAAATATGTCTCCGCCGGCAAAGCTTGCCAACAAGCACTATGGATGAAACAAGCGTTAGTTGACTACGACATTCATCTAAGTGACATAGCCATTCTATGTGACAACAAAGGTGCCATTGACTTAAGTAAGAATCCGGTTTTGCACTCTCGCACCAAGCATATAGAGATCCGTCATCACTTCTTAAGAGACAATGTTCAAAAGGGGAACATCTCTATTGAGAAGGTAGCATCCGAAGACAACATAGCCGATGTCCTCACCAAACCTTTGAAGCGGGAACAATTCAACTTTCTTCGTCTTGGTCTTGGTCTTATGGAACAATCGTCGTAATTAGTTTTTAAACTCTACAAGGTATGTAAACACTAGCCTTCTTCTTTTTTGAGTCTAGGATTTCTATTTCAACACACAACTCACAAACAATACGGGAATTTTCAAAACCCAAAGTAAGTTTTATTTACAACACGTAATGTCATACTTATTTTTTTTGGTTAAACGTTTTCTTCAAACAAGACACTTTTTCGAAATGTTTTCTAAAAGATACTTCTTCCCGTATCATTTTTATAAAAGTTATTTCTCACATCTAGGACAAACCTCCTTTTCATTATTAATACAAAGTAAAAACCCGTTTTCATTGCATCTCATGTCTTTTGAATGCTAAAGGGAACACATAAATAATATGTGTTTTCGGGTACATTCATTTAAAGCAACAATGAATTAGGAGCACTCGGGTTACTCACATAATAGTATGCTTTTTCACTTCTAGTCTATTTTTCCTTTTCTTTTAGGAGTCGAGATAACCGCAACTCCAAATGGTTTGCATATAGGCACACACTAGGCACAAATGTTTCCAAAAGGAAATTTCAAGCTGCCTAAGTCACCAGTACCACGGATCCCGACATTAACGTAGGACGGTTCCCTCAAGGGAAGGATCCGTGGGATCCGTGAGACAGAAGCTGAAATTCTCTCCTATTTTTCTCACATTGGCTAAAAACCTCTATATTTTCATCATTTTATCCTTTTTACTAACGAGTATGTTACTTAATGCTTGTGTTCTTATGATCACATGCCTTAAAATCATATCTAATCATTAGATTTTAGTTCACATTTTGGGTCAAGCATTGATTACAATACATTATTTTCTCTATAAATAAGGTTCCCAAAATGCTTGCACCTTCATCACTCTCAACCTCACAAACAACCATCATCATGTCATCCAAAAGATCCTCAAACATAGATAAATCACCTAGTGCAAACAATCCTCTTCAAGAAATCCAAAATTTTATCCTACAACCTTCTGTAGTACCACCACCCAAATCTAGAAAACCACACGGATTAGCATCCGACCTTGTTGTTTAGCAAAAACATTGTCAAATAGTTCTTCACCAGCTACTATTTCACCACCTAATGGTTCCATAGTATCACCTCCCTCGTCTCCAATAAGCACACCACCATCATCACCTATCAAGTCCCCACCTAAAGTCACTCTATTGGAACTCCTCAAGACTCCAACAAGATCCCAACAAATCAACCCAAAAGAACTAGTCTTTTTAACACCTCCGACATCTCCAAACACAATTTACAAAGACCTTGTAACTTCACCACCTTTAGCTCCCATCCTCTTACAAGAACATCTAGGTTCTTTTCCAACACCACTTCCAAACATTCCGGACTTTGATCCGTATTTTCTAACTTTTCCACCACATCTTCCGCATCTCACAAATCAAACTAACCCGGAAATCTTCCACACACATTACCCACATCATTTACATTGTGAACATTGGCAATCCACTAGGGATCTTGCAATAGAAATTAGGGAAGAGATGCGATTCATACTTAACCACATTCTTGATCGCATAAACATCATCACTCACCAAAACCTCCATCCATAACCTTATGCAAGCATGGAAGGAATAATATTACTATTTTCTCTAGTCTTTTCTTTTGAGTCATTTTTTCTTGGAACAAACCTTGTTTTTAGTTTTACATGTTTGTATGTGGCATATATACCACTACATTTTGTTATTTTATTACAAGGCTTTGTTTACATACCTTGGATCCCTATCTTGTTTCTCGTCAATCACAAGATTATTTATGCATGTGACTACTAACCTTTTCTTTGTAGTTTTTTATATTTTCTCACTTGGCCTATTCTAGGGGAGCTACCATCAAGGGAGTTAGAGATCGTGGACTATTTTTCCACACTTTATTTCTTCATTAGGGTCACTTTTTGTTTCGACAAAAAGGGGGAGAAGAAGTAAAACTTATGCTTTCAAAACATACATCTAATCTTAAGTTTTACTCATCATAACATTATGTTTTGTCATCAACAAAAAGGGGGAGATTGTTAATACAAATAAACCGTGAAAACGTTTATTAATATTTAGCGATCTCTTTGTGTTTTGTTGTTAACAAATATAATGTTATCATAAGTAAAATTATAAGGATACATGTTATTTTTTGTAAAGCATCTACATATATAGTCATATAATATAAATTGTTGTAAGAATTCATTTATTGTAATAGTTTATTAGGATGGGTAAAAATCACAACCCATGACCCATACCCATGGAGCTTATCCATAACCCATGGAGTTAACCTATAACCCATTGTCTAGATGCATTGCATCTTTTAGATACATTGTATCTACTTAGATACCCATGGTCCAAAGTCTAGGACCCATGACCCATAACCCAAAACCCATGGGCAAACAGGAGTGTCTCACGGATCCCTCCGTTTATACTAGACGGATCTCTCAGGAAAGGGATTTGTGGGATCCGTGCAATAGTATCAAGAAATTGCCTATAAATAGAGAGCCATTTCTTCATTGCAACTCACCCCTCTTCTTATAAACTCTCTCATATATTCTTACATTCTTCTAACCTAAGATCACTTGATCTAGATAGTAGTTCTTCTTTCTTTTGTTATGATTCACATATAGGTCCTTCTCTAAAGTGAGATCACGAGCATTTTACAAGTCATCCAAGCAAGGGGTCCTTGATTGATTTGTTCCTCCACAAGATTTATGTAGCGAAGATCTTGTATTTCATATTTCATATATTTGTTGTGTTATAGTAGTGTTGGTTTGGTCCTCCGTGTTAAGGACTCGGTATTTAGCTTTGTCTGGGAAAAAGTGTAAGCGGACGTTGTGAAGGCTTCTCCCGAGTTGAAGGAGTTTGTTGACATAGTGCTTGAACTCTCGAATAGGTGACTCGGGGAGTGGAGTAGGGCAAGGAAGGTATCCTTGTAGCCGAACCACTATAAATCGGTTGTGTCATTTCTATCCTTTACTTTACTTGTTTTCTTTACTTGCATTACTTATAGATCTATACTTTCTCTATATCCACACGATTTCACATTACATCGAATCTAAAGTGAAACTAACTTAAAATCGGCAAAACTATTCAACCCCCCCCCCCTTCTAGTTTTCCACAAAGCTTATTAAGTGCTTAATTTGGAAAGATAGCTTATGGGCCTGATGAAATATGATCTTAATATGTCAAATAAGCTGTAAAATAAGTTTGGTGTGTAATAGAATAGCTTATCATGAGTTTTGGGTCGCTTTGGTGATATTTAAATTTGGGACAACAAGGTTTTTCAGAAAATGCGCAGACTTGAAAGGGTTGCTGAGAATAAACCGTTCGTCGGATTAAGATGAGGTCTAAACGAAAGTTGTAGCTCTCTCAGTCTTGTTTAATTTTTATTCTTTAAGTTTTGGCTCATTTGGATGTTAAATTGGTGTAAAATGCAAAATACAGCAGCAACCCAGGAAATTCTGCATTAAAAGTATTTTTGTAAAAGTGTGTTTAATGATGATATAACACCTTAAGTGACCATGTTTAAGTTGTTTAGATCCTATACATGTTATATGAATGTATTAGCAACTTCTAATGGCATTAGAATGGTTCTCATGTGATTAGGTGCTCGTGGAAAGCTTACGGAACACTAAAACAAGATTTAGAGGTGAGTAACGGTTCATTAGCTTCGTGTTACTAGAGTAAACATGATGATGGAACTTGTGCAAGGTTTCGGAGATAGCCGAAACAAACCATGAATAGTATGCTCACAAGAAGCATGAGTTGACAAGTTTATAGTGCCTAAGAAACGCACCAAAGTCAAGTAGCGTGCCTAAGAAGTGCACGATGTAGAACTCCCATAGTAGCATACTAAGTGGATGACATGTGCTTTTATAGTAGCATCCTAAGTGGATGACCAAGCATCCTATGTGGATGACCCGTGCTTGAAAAGCACTTACGTCCTAAGTGGACGACCCATATCAGAAAAGCACGTATAATAAATTTAGAAGCCGTTAGAAGTGTACTCGTTGGCTAGGGAAGTTCTCACTAATAGCAGGACGACTAAGCATCGTCTAGTCAGAATGCACGTGCTCAGATATCATGTCATGATTAAGAATTCAGAATAAGTCTCAGACTCATGCACAAGGAGTAAAACGACTATAAGTCGTGCCATTTATAGCATTTGAAATACGCCTATGTTTAGAATTGCATGTGCCAATACAGATATAGCTCTAGATCCATAACTATGCTTATACACCTATGCAGAAGCTCAAGTAGACTATAACTCATGTTTGAGATTCAGATTTAGATATAGACTCAGACCCGTTTACTCACTAAGTCATCAGGACTTACCGTTCTCAGTTTCCATGTTTTGCAGGTTAAAGTCTTAAGGACGTCGGGGCTTGTAGATTAAGAAGTCGAATTAGGAGATCGGCAGTGCTCGCGTATATAGGTGACGAGCATCTCAACCATACTTTGTTATTCAGCTTGTTAACGCCCCAAAAATTTACGATTAAGTATCAGTATTGTATTTTGAAATGGGTCAATTAGGGGTGTTTGGGTTAATACCCGCACTAGTTGTATTTTACGCTTCCGCTATTATAATTCATGTACTACGGTTATGTATTATGTTAATAGAAAGTATTTTTAGACTTATGTTAATTCAGAAATGATTGAATACAGATTTTATTTTCATCAGTTTTGACAATAGGTCGATACAGCGTATAGGGCAGAACCTATACGACGTATCCAAAAAAAATAAATTGAGTCACGGGCGTTACATATAGTTTATACAGTTTAATAGATAACGTTGGGGCTATAAACTCACCTCATCAATAAGCAGTCTGAAGTGACAATCAAATAGTGATAGTGGGCGGCTCCGACGAATATTTGTATCTCCCTTTACTTCATAGTTGATCCATAATGACTTAATGAAGTTTGTGAGTGTGCGCGCCTATTTTCAGCAATGAAAACAGTGAAAGATTCAGAATATAATACCGAGGAACGTGACAAATGAGGCGACTAAAACATATGAAAAAACACAGATGACAATCATTCCAGAAAGCAACTTGCGGCCATGATTTTCAACGTATTTGAATCTTTAATTCAGCATTTCACTTTAATCCCAATATCTCATCACCGTTACACATGAAACCTCATAAATCAACCATGATGATATAGGTGAGTTTACTTGAAATTAAGAATGCAGCTCATATTTCCCTACTGTGATGATAAACCAAATTATTGTAAAGCATTAATCTTTTAACATTATAACAAGGCTGATGCAAAACATCCACATCCATCTCCACAGTATCACTTGCCTCGCCAAGAAGTTCACGGTGGCACTTGAGCACAGATGGTGATGATGAATCTGCAACCACAGTTTTACTTGACTTGCCTAAATCCTCGCGGTGGCCCTTGATCAAAGATACCTTAAACGTGTCATCTCCTATGCCAGTCGCAGATTCAAGATCGATCATGACTGGTAACAAGTTGGTGCTGATAAATCTATTAAAGTTTGAGGAGAGAAGACCAGAGGGGTAGGGGTGGGGGGTATTTGATGACGTATAGTCTACATTCGGGTCATGAAACCGACTAAAGTCCGATATTAATAAGCCCAGCACGAACTGGGCTAAGCCGATAAGTGTTTGGGCCCACGAAGGCCCAAACCCAATGTTATTTATGGAATACGATATCGGATATCTCCTAATTATGGAGATAATTGTTTGCCAACCGACTTAGGCGAGATCGCGAAGGTTGGAGAACACGGAACCAACAAGGATTCCGTGTGTATATAAAGGAATCATATCCTCGTTAAAGGTACGATCTACAAACCCTAACTCTCCTTTAACCTAAGCAGTTACTTACTCTCACGGAGGATAATCATGGGAGACAATCCACGATAAGCCTAACGGTGTTTTCTGCTACTTAGTGCGCGGTCTCAAGAATCAAGACTCAATTGGTGCGAGGCGGGCCCCGAACAAGGAACGCCCAACTTTTGTATCAACAAGTGGCGCCATCCGTGGGACCATCACTAAGAACTAAGAACTAGAATGACGAAGCACGGAAATCAGCGATCGCAAGCAGACCTCACAGGAAAGAAGCTGCATAGCGGATCAACTTCTAAGCAGACTACTGGGACAACCAGTGTCGCTAAAAATCAGGGATCAGGCCCAGACCTAGTCCTCCCTACGGTGGAGCAACGCTCGGGGACAACCCAAGCCACTACACCACCACAGTAGCGGCAGATCCGCTGCGCGCGTTTTTGCTACTCCCTCCACTCGGTGCTAGAGGCGACCTCTCAAAGGCACCGGATGCACCCGGCGAAACAAGGGCATAGTGGTAGAAGCAAACACCCTCGCTCTGAGGGGTCACACGGAACTTCGCACCGGGAGATTTCGTATCTCAAAATTACGAAACCTTGGCTACCCTCATGCAAGAGGAAGCAAAAAGAGGTCAGTCGAAGCACGCATGCTCGACTCAATTTCGACTCGAATCTGAAACATCCCCCCGCCGTAAGAAGGAGAAGCGGGAGGGATAACCGCCGACCCCGGTGTTTAAGCAGGTGGGAGGAGAGTTGAGGATGATGAGACATCTAACTCATGACATCCGGAAGGAAGCGAGGAGGATGAGCAGCGTACCAATGTCACGCCGGACTTGGTAGCGCGAGTCGGGGCGAGACTTGGCGACGATACTCCCAAGTGAAAGCCCTTCAAGTGCAAATTCGAGGGGCGGTCGGTATGGCGCCGAAGGAGGAAAATTCGTCCTCTGGCAATTCCTCGGACAACGAGGATAGCGAGGCTGGACCTTTGGAAGTCCAGGAGGAAATACCGTGACCGGGAGGAGGAAGACATGTCTCTTCCGTGGCGCCGCCAAAAGGTGGATGCGTTTAGTCGACGTATCGGCAATTTCTCGAAGATAAGAGAAGGCGCATGCCGCTAACGTCAAAACCTATGACGGAACGGTGATCTGACGACCACCTAAAATTTTTGAATCGGCCGCTACTATCGGCGGCCACAACTGTGTGGTGCCACATGTTCAATTCCTCACTAGTGGGAAGCGCGAGGCGGTTGATGGCTTCCGCGAAGCATTGATGGCTTTGAAGAGTTGAGAAAGGCGTTCGCCTAAACTTCACTCAACGGAAGAAGTGCGCTAAAAATCTTGTTGAACTCGCCGGTGGTGAAGCAGCGCCGAGGAATCTACAGCGCATATATGGGCGCTTCAAAGATGAGTGCATACGAGGTTAAGGCGTGTCCGAAGTGTTGAAAATCTCGGGGTTCATGAGCGGGATCAATAACCCGAGCTCATCAAAAGGTGACGACAAGATCCCCAAACCTTGATGAACTAATAAACGGACAAGGTCCTTCGTCGAGGAGAAGCCGCTTGCGGCGGATAGCAAAGAAGCTACTCAAACTATCGGTCACGGGAACAACACGGGAGACAATCCAATGACGGAGTAGCAACCGAAATAAAACTACCGTGGTCGGGGAGGCGGACGGGATAACGCAAGTATATCCGTGACCAAGACTCAAAGGAAATACTACGCAATGAAGCGCAAACTTTCCAAGACCACCACAAATCGCACCCAGGAGGATCGGCGCGTGGGAGTGGATCTTGTGACTATCACGCACGAAGGGCCACACCACCAATGAATGTGTCCAAGCTGCGCGACTCATTGATAAAATGGTAAAGAGGCGATTGGACCATTTGGTCAAGAACATCAAGGAAGGAAAGGATAGAGCGAAGAATGGGAACAAGAAAGAGGCACCCAAGGAAAAGGTGACACCATCTACATGATACAATCATGGCGGTGGGTTACTAAGCGGAAGGTCGGCCGAAGTTTTCCGTGGAAGTGAAATCTCTTTCCCACCTTAGCTGCGGACAACGCGTGGTAGAGCCGCTCACCATTGAAATTAGTGCGGGGTCACGACATCCACCGCATGTACGTTGATGGAGGAGCATCTGCGGACATCATGTATGAGCACCGCTGCAAGCGATTGCGACACGAAATCTGTGATCAGTTAAGCCCGGTCGGGGTACGGCGGGTTTTACGAGAGAAAGATATGGTCTATGGGGCAAATCGCTTACTAGTCGGCGTGGGCAATGAAGAACACTCATGTTGCACGGATGGGTTTATGGTGATCAAATCCCTTCGCCATACAATGGCATTATCGGAAGACCAGGATATCGACCATGCAGCGATCAAATCTGACACATGGGATGCTTAAATTCCAGTGGAGGGTGGTATTGTTACTCTACAACGCCATACCACATATAGAATGTAACACGATTACATGCGAGGCGGCACCCATTCGAGCAGTAGCGCGACCAAAGTTCCAAACACGAAGGTTGCAATTCATCACGATTACCCGAGCATGAAATATCAATCGGAGGATCATTTGTCGGACAACGGCAAAGCGGTTGTGTGCGCACTCTTGCAAAAGAACTTGGAAGTTTTGCATGGGGCCAAAGCACATGACCGGGTACCACGTTCAATCACAGAACATAAGGCGAGAATCCGACAAGGATACTCACCAATACACCGAAGAAGCGGCCGGGCTCGGAGCGCGCGCAAGCAATCTGGCGGTACACAAGCTAGTAGGCGGGAATCATGCAAGAAGTCTACTACCATGGTGGCTTTCTAACCCGATAATGGTCAAGAAGAGTGGCGGTGGTGGCGAATGTGCGTGGACTTCGAGACCTTAACAAGGCATGTCCACAAGGCGCTACCCACTGGGAGATAGTGGAAGGTAGAATCTTTGTGTGGATACCCACTCATGTGCTTCCTCGATGCATACAAAGGATACCACCAAATCCGGATGGCTAAGGAGGACGAGGAAAAACGGCCTTTCATACAAGCCAAGGCGTCTCTTGCTATACCAAAATGCCCTTGACTTAAAGAACGAGCACCACCTATCGGTTAGTAGATAATGCATTTGAAAAGCAGGTGGGCATGACTTGGAGGTTTCGTCGACGACACGGTCATAAAAAGTCATCACGAGGATGAGTTGGTGCGCGACATTGAGGAAACATTTAGAAGACTCAAAGAGATCAACATGAAGCTAAACCCAAAAGTGCACTTTTGGCGCTCTGAAGGCATGTTTCTCGGATACGATAGAACTGGATGGCATCAAACCATGTCGAGAAAAAACTAAAGTCGTCATCGAACTTCCTTCACGCGCGTTGAAGGAAGTCCAATCTCAATGGGCCGGGTGGCCTAAGCAGATTCTTATCAAGTCGTGAGACAAGTCACTACCTCTCTTCAAGACACTCGAAGTGTATAAAAAGGGAGATTTTATTTGGACCACGGAGGCGAAGAAGCCTTCACGACTTAAACAACACACGCAACGCTCCCCACTTGTAGCACCCGACCGGGAAGAGTTGATTATGTACTTATCCATGACCCGGGGGCGATGGCTTGATGTTCTTGACGGATAGGAATTCAATACAAACACTGTTTAATTTGTAAGCAAAGCGCTCAAAAACGGAGATGAATTATAGCGCAATGGAAAAGTTGGTCACGGCATTAGTGTTCGCCAACGGTTGCGCAGTACTTCCAAGCGCACCCGATAGCGATAATCACGGACCAACCGATCAAGCAAATCATCTCCAAACGGCGCATCGGGCGACTACGAAGTGGAGTGTGTTGCTAGGTGAGCACAACATTTCCTGAGACCACGACTGCGGTAAAAGGGCGAGATACTAGCCGATTTCATCATCGAAAAGCCGAGACGCGATGATGCACCGCACCGCGCAGGAGGAACTACAAGATCCATGGATCTTGTTTACGGATGGATCTTCATGCGTTGATGGGTCGGGAGCGAGCCTCATCCTCACAAATCCGGAAGGAATGGAATTCACTTACGCTGCATTTTGAATTCACGGCAACAAACAATGAGGCAGAGTATGAAGCCCTGATCGCGGAACTACGCATTGCAGCTCGAATGGGTGTACGTAACACAGGCGAATGTAGATTCCCGGCTAGTAGCCAACCACCTGTTGGGCGAGTACGTGGCCAAGGAGGAAAACATGATTCAGTTCCTCGACAAGACCAAGTCACTAATCCAAGGCTTTGACAGGTTCACCATCAAGCAGGTTCCTAGGGGAAAATCGAAGGCGGATGCACTAAGCAAAATTGCATCGACGAGCCGCACACTGTCAAAACAAGTGTTGGTGGAAACATTGAAGAACAAATCCATCTCGAGATGGAAATATCCTGATAATAGAGGAAGAAGGCCCTCGTGGATGACACCGATAACGAATTCATAAGCAAGGAGTATTACGGGAGCGAAGGAAGCCGCGAGGATACGGCGCGCTGCACGAAGTTTGAACCGGGACAACATACTATACCGACGCTCCTTCCTGCAACCATGGCTCATTGTGTTGGCCCCTACAAGCAAATTACGTCTGCGGAAATCCACGAAGGTTCATGCGGCATGCATTCGGGACCACGGTCCGTGGTGGCACGCGCTTCGGTCGGGATACTATTGGCCCACCATGCGCGCGCGACGCGGGACTTAATAAGAAAGTGCGGCGGCGCCAAGTTCACGAGACCCGTTCCACGCCAACCACAGCAGAGCTAACACCAATTACGGCACCATGGCATTCTACAAGTGGGGTATCGACATCGCGGGTCCTTTTCTGTTGCGGCGGGAGGATTAAAGTTCCTCATAGTCGCCATAGACTACTTCACCAAGTGGATCGAATCAAAAGCGGTGGTAACAATCACGGCAACCGGTAAAACGCTTTGTGCGGGAAAATATTGTATGCCGCTTGGCTGCTGGGAAATCATCTCGGACAACGGAAACAATTCTGCGACAACCCTTCAAGGGCGGTGCGAGAAGTTAAAATCACACTGACTTCGCGTCGGTTAAACACCCACAAACCAACGGCTTAGTAGAGCGTGCAAATCGAACTGGGTGAAGGCATTAAGGCACGCTGGACAACGCACAAAGGAAGGTGGGTGAAAGAACTATCGAATGTTACGTGGGCGCACGCACTTCAATCAAAACCGGCACAGGGACACCCCTTTCTCTAGTCTATGGGATGAGGCCGTCATACCGCCAAAATTGGGATGCCAACTATTCGCCTTCTTGAAATCAATGTGGCTACCAATGACGACGAACAGCGTGTCGACTTAGACTGCTTTGGAAGAAAGCGCGAGCAGCGACTATCGTGAAGCAAGATCAAAGTCAAAGATGAAGGGATACTATGATGCTAAAGTACGAAGTGTTTCATTCAGACCAGGTGATTTCGTTTACCGCGCCAATGATGCGAGCCACGCAGAAGACACGGGCAAACTTGGACCGAAGTGGGAAGGACCCTATGAGGTTACCGAAGCATTAGGAACCGGCGCGTACAAGCTACGCGACATGGATGGTCGGGAACTACCACGTACATGGAACATCTGCAACCTTAAGAGGTGTTATCTATAGGAAGGGCTACGGCCCAGCGCACGGACACTCCTGCACTTTAGTGAAGTACCCAATAAATATCTGTGTATTCACTTTTTGTTTTACTTAGGCATATGTCTTATTTATTTTCTTTCATAACAACTTGCAAGTATTAATGAAACGTCGCGGTTTCTAGCTAACTCCGCGACACATTTCACTTTGTTATTTCCATATACTTTATGTCTTAACATTTTTGATCTTTTGCCTAAATGACGTGCATGCACTAAACTCACGATGGTAAAAGGATGAGTGAACCTACTAAACAACTCGTTGAGTAAGAGGGTTGCAAACCCATCGACATTGGATCATGTATCCTTGTTAAACACCTTGTTCTCAAGACGTTGGAATAAGTTTTGTACGCATCCCACGACGGGTGCGCAACAACGCATATGGTGCACGTTTAACAACTTAGGAACCAAGACACTTGATTACTTAATATGATATTCTGATCTGCGCATATCACAACATACACGATTATGATAAAAAAAAAATACTTATAAATTATGTTTTAAGTATACCATGAATCTCATACATGATTATGAACTTCACATATTACCCGCGCTTATAAAACAATTTGCTTCTTAGACAATACGCACGTTTCTATGAAAAACAAGTAAATAAGTGCAAATCGTAAGTAGCAACAACGTTTAACAAAGATAAATATCCCATTCGGTACCATGCGTGCTTACAAAAGGATGTTTATAAATACAAGTTACAACCTAGAAACTATTACAACGCTTGGAGAAGAACTCCCATGACTTGTTGCTTCCTTAGCCTCGCTTAATTTTTTAACAAATCGGTCTTGGCGGGATACCGTTGCAACACTAACGGTACCCGTCGGGGCCGAGGGAAGGTGTGAGCGCCAACACCGCACAAAATGGCCTTGCCTTAATACCTTCCTTCTTGGCGAGCCTTGTAGCATGAGCTTCCAAAACTTGTTTCAAGGAACTTCCTTCTCCAAAGCAAAGCGGATTCAAGATATTGTGAGGCGAACAAACACGGTACTGCGGTGGGACTCATTGGGTTTCAGAAAATGATCCTGTTGCGCCTCTGCATCTTCAAAATGATCCTGTTGCGCCTCTGTATATTAATTGGCTGCAGTTATTAGTCTAGCATCCGCAGCTAGTCACTGCGCATACTAGACTGGGGGGACATGATGACGTATAGTCTACATTCGGGTCATGAACCCGACTAAAGTCCGATACTAATAAGCCCAGCACGAACTGGGCTAAGCCGATAAGTGTTTGGGCCCACGAAGGCCCAAACCCAATGTTATTTATGGAATACGATATCGGATATCTCCTAATTATGGAGATAATTGTTTGCCAACCGACTTAGGCGAGATCGCGAAGGTTGGGAACACGGAACCAACAAGGATTCCGTGTGTATATAAAGGAATCTTATCCTCGTTAAAGTACGATCTACAAACCCTAACTCTCCTTTAACCCTAAACCGACATTTACTCACGCCGGAGGATAATCGTGGAGACAATCCACGATAAGCCTAACGGTGTTTCTGATTAGTTAGTCGCGGTCTCAAGAATCAAGACTCATTTGAGTGCGAGGCTCAACAAGCGAACGCCCAACTTTTGTATCAACAGTATTGGTAGTTCAAAATAAGTAGCTGCTCGGCGATCTTCTTGACGAATGGGAAGGAGCGGTATTTGCATTACTGAATCAGTTGAACTTTTTTTATGATGTACAAGAATCAAAAGATGATAACATATAGAATAGGATCAGTTGAGCTGGGGAATCGGGGGACATGCGATAAATTGTTAATAGATGAGTCGAACTTCATTAGAAAATGATGCATCTATAAAACAGGTAACACCCGAATAAAGTATTTTACAAATGGGATAGCTTGGCTACAATACTTCATAAAAAAATACACTAGCAATGAATCAGGACCTACAAAAAAGAATCAGGACCACAAAATGAATACCCACATTATGTAGCACAAAATTATAGTCGATTAATTTCACAATAAATTAGAATTAATATATTCCCTTTTATAAAATGGGTATGTTAGTTTAGAGTAGGGGAAAGCGAGTCGAGCCGGTTAGTGAAAAGTTTCGGGATCGGATCGGTAAAAGCTCGAAGCAGCCGAGCCTAAACGAGCTCGAGCAGAGCTCGAGCCTAAGTTTGGGCTCATTTAATAATCGAGCTCGAGCCGAGCTCTATATAAAAGGCTCGTTTAGGCTCATGAGCCTAAGCGAGCCTTAGAAATATATACGTAATATATTTTCTATCGTGTATAACCGTGTTAACAGTCCGAGCCTTGTGTTAACGAGTCGAGCTTTGTGTTAACGAGTCGAGCTCGAGCTTGTGAAAATTTCACGAGGCCGAGCTCGAGCTCAAAATGTGAGGCTCGAAGCGAGCTCGAGCTCGAGCTCGAGCTTTTATATATAAGCAGCCGAGCCGGCATAAACGAGCTCGAGCCTAAACGAGCTCGAGCTCGGCTCGGCTCGTTTTCACCCCTAGTTTAGAGAATGAGCTAAGATCTTAGGTTGAACCATGTTATGAACCTTTAACAGGTGGATTTCGGCGGCCATGACATAGATTTGAAGTTTTCTCTTCATAACGACATGGCCAAGAACTACGAGATCACCCCTTTCATTCTGGGGTGACGGAAGGTTCAAAGTCTTCCGAGATGAAAAGGCAGTTTTAACAACAAAAACTCCTAAGAAAATTTTTGAATTAGCCACCCAGCGGCTACGTCGTCATAACTGGTTTTAGGACGCCTTGGCACATGATACTGATAGCCCAATTCCAATGAACCTTATCATCACCTAGTCACCGATTACTATTTAATGATTTAATCTGACTCCAAAAAATAAGACAACAAATATCGAATACTGGAAATAAACCAGCTAAAAATCCATTGCAGATTCATGCAAATAAGATCAACATTACAGGAAACAAGATTCATGACATGTACCAAAACGGTTTACAAAGCAAAACTCGAGACATAACAAACAACTGATGTTCAAGAACAAACATATAAGAATTTCTAAAAGAAATTTGAAAAGATGCATCCCCAGCTGTAATCCTCACACTTTTGATGATCGGTTGTAAGACTTGGCTTTCTCTTCAACAGTCTGGAAACGACCATGGCCATTCTTAGCAGATGTATCAATAAACTTCAGTTTAATATCCTCCAAAGCAAGCCTGGATGTCTGGGCCAACAACGACTGCCTCAATGTAACCACACGTTTCTTTGGTCCCACGCAGCATCCCTTAATCATCAGAAAATCATCTTTCACAACACCATAGTGTGGGAATCCTCCCATTGGGGTTATCTCCTTCTCAGTCCTACACAAGATATATTCGACCTTTAGAATGCAACTAAAATAAATAAAATAAAATAAAAAACAAAACGTAAAACATAAAAGTGGATTGTTTTGTTACCTGTCATATTCAGTGCTTGCAGAATGGGACTCCTGACCAGCCTTCCCTAGCTTGTAAATCTTCTTATTCATTTCAGTCCTGTGGTGATAACCGTTCTGTCCAGCTCTTGCAACAGTGAACGAAACCCTAGCTGGATGCCAAGCTCCGATACAAGCAACCTTACGGAGACCACGATGGGTCTTACGGGGCAAACGGGTCACACCCCAACGTGTCACAACACCTTCGTAACCCTTTCCCTTTGTCACACCAATGATGTCGATCATTTCATCTTTCTGGAAAACAGCATCAATAGGGACCTGCTTCTCAAAGAAACTGTAGCCAAAGTCAACTTTCTGTGCCACATCACCACCGTTTACTTGAATCTCCATCAAATGAGCCTTCTTTTGCTTCAAACCTTTCATCTTTCGGATCTGAGTGTGGGCCAGAACACGGATGACATTGCAGTATTTCTTCATTTTCTCCAACTGTGATTGAATATCCTTCTTTCCAGATTCAGTTTCATACTTTGATGAGTACTTGCTGAAAGCCTTCTTCTTTGACTTGCACCAGTTCTTGTAGAAGCGCCTCTTGACATCTTCACTGAGATGCTGAGCCCAAACAGTGTTAAGACTGCGAAGACCACGTGGGGTCTTGACATACCCAACCAACCCAACAACAACCATTGGGGGTGTCTCAACAATAGTCACTGCTTCACATGTTTCCTTCTTGTGGAGTTCTGAGAAAATAAAAAACCAAGTTAGGCTAAGAAAATCGAGGTAAAGAAAACAGTGAGATAGTATGGATCTGCTACTCAACTACACAAAAATGACCAATTGGTATTTTATTTTATCTTACAATCTTTTAGATCTAATAAGAAACTGAACCAAAATAACTCACTTGACCCAGGCTTTTCAACCTCTCTCACAATGTGGGTCATTCCAGCTTTGTATCCCAAGAAGGCAGTTAGTCTGCATGGTTTGGTAGGATTATCCCTGGGGAATGCCTTCACTGCAAAACCAATTTAGACCTTAAGCACAAGCAAACATACAGAATTGAAAATCTTATAAGCTAGAAAGTTTAGAGCCACAATAGTCAACAAATACTTATTAGCACACAAAACAAAAACCATAAGAAACTTCAATGTTTTTATGGCCACATGCACAACAAACATGGCACTGATATATTAAACATATGGAAACAAATGAAGAAATTAACACATGAAGCATCAAGATTGGGATAAATAATTCATAACATAACCCGAAACAACATAGCATGACATTTTGTTGGGTGGTTTCATGTTTAAAACAAAAATGAGACACAGCTGCTAAGTTCGAGTAAGACAATTTATAATCATTGTGCAACAGTATGAAGGCAGACCATTATCCAGATCTGTCATGGAACATCAGGGCAGTCATAAACATGCAATTACAAAATTCCCAAATCATGTTATATTGTTTATACTACTCATAATAAACACAACATGGCGAGTTTCAAACACAAGCGTGTGTCACACATTATATAAATATTTTTGGAACCATAACAAAAAAATGTATCAAACACACAAAAACTTCGGACCCTTGATTGATACAGATAAATAAACAAGAAGCACACAATCATGAGCAAATAGATACTACACGTATTAGAAATAAAACACATATATTAGAAGCTAACATTAATTGAAAACAGAAAGATACAAAGTAGCGTTAGGCAAGTTAAGTATAACATTATATCAAAATAAAATTAAACCTTTTCCTCTGTGTCGGGCAGCCCTTTTGAGGGGAAGAAATCCCAATGAACCGTGTCTTGGATGCTCAAATTTGCGATGAGACATGATACTTAGCTCACTATATATCTGCAAAACTCATAATGTTCATTTCCAAATCTTATAAAGAGAATAAGCAACATAATAAAAGGATGGCATGTGTGTAACCAGTATCGCATAATAACAACATATAATGGATTTTAATATAGTACAAAAAACACTCATGTAATAGAGCACACAACCCTTCAAAACAAAGAAAAAGTAACTACGTAATTTATAATTAGGGTAATATGAAGATTTAAACATTTTTAGTTATCAAAAAGTTAAAAGTTAGGGCAAAGCAATGATTCTTTTTGTTGATAATGACAAACAACTAAAGTGTAACTTTATAAACATAAAAGTCTATTTGTTTATCAAAAACATTAATACACAACTCACTTGCTGCACATGTAAATAACAGCACTATGGGCAAACAAGCATATCAAAATTTTCAAGAGAAGCGAGCCAAGTAAAACCATAAACTAGATAATAACTTGAAATACATTAATGATTTATAAACTGTAAAAATATATTAAACTCCTTGTGTAGGCAACTTGTATAACCATATTCTATGTAATGGTCTGATACATATCAAAATGAAACTCAGATTAGAAGTATCAAGTATGATCACAGAAATGCTTCAATCATACA
This sequence comes from Chrysanthemum lavandulifolium, assembly GCA_022545495.1. Taxonomy (NCBI): domain Eukaryota; kingdom Viridiplantae; phylum Streptophyta; class Magnoliopsida; order Asterales; family Asteraceae; genus Chrysanthemum; species Chrysanthemum lavandulifolium. Next base: position 199,794,373 of record CM040243.1, on the reverse strand, counting down.
CATATTGTTAGCTAATGTATCTCAACGTATAAACTTTTTACACTAAGGCAATTCATACACAATAACCTAAATCATGGCCGACCCCAATATGTATTATAGGAAAATGTTTGCCAAGGTTTTTATACAATTAAAAGAAAAAAGTAATCCTTAATGAATCAAGACAATAAAAATAGGAATATGAATGTCAAACATCACTTTAACCCTTCTATAAAGCTTTTAAATAGGCAACGACGCACTTTTATGAAGGGTGAAAGGTGGTTTAATTTAAGATCAACCTTAATAAACAAAAGTAAATTGTTTTTTTTAGTTTTGATTTAGCCTTAACAAACATCTGGAAAAAAAATAATATACATGAAAAAACCAGAGATATGATTAACTCGCTATACAAGGTAATAACCACACATTATGTAATAATGAACAGAAAAGCTCCAAAACCAAAGGCCTATGGCAAATAATTAGATTTGCCAATTCTCAAGCTCATTAGTGTTTCTTGCCAAAACCCAAATAAGGTTACAGCAAACAAGCCCTTTGAGACTCCAGCCTTGATTACTTGTATAATTAGGAGACTATTTCTTTCACCATACATAAATAGTGGCAATACCCATTATGTAAACAAGCTCATTCTCTCCAATTTTATGACTAGAATCAATAATTTTTTTAAAAAACGTTTATGTTTTATATAAAAAAAACTTAAATCAGATTAATAACAATATAATCACTCAAAATAATTTATAACTCTTCTGTTAACAAAAAGTATAAATAATATTATATATCATTTAATTATGCTACATACATAACATAAACAAAAACACTAGTTTAAATAAACTAAACTAAACATTAACAAGATACAAACTGAGGCATAACAAAATTAACAGTATAGTAACGTTTACCAGAACTGTGGTATGTTAATACTAGATGTAATTCAGAAAACCATACCTCAGAAACAGAAAAAGTGAAAGAGGGAGAGAGCAAATGAGCGGCGAGTAAATGAGCCTTTGGGTAGGGATTTTATACTATCAACCTCATTATTGACCGTCCGATTAGATCTAATATGTTTTAGGGTTTCATGCTGGGCCGTAAGAGTTATTTAGGCCTGTGAAGAAATGGGCTAACAGAAACAGATTTTTTGATATATGGGAATTTGGACAAATAGGGGTGTAAATAATTTAGTGATGCAAATAAATCGGTTAAAATCGGTTTTCAGTTTCGGGAAAACCGGTTATAAAAAAACCGGTTTTGAATGTTTCGTTTTATGAAATCGGGTTTTCGGTTATAAATGTTCAAATCGCTTTTTTCGATTATAAATGTTTGAATCGGTTTTGGTTGGTTCGGTTTTTCTAATTTTACTAAAACTTGAACATTTATTTAATAAACTTGTTAATTATCAAACATTTAATTAAACAATACACGGAAACATACTAAACAAATACAATCATAACTTTTATTTGTAGAAAAAATACTAAACAATAGGGTGAGCAACGACGAAACAGTGCGGGACCGATCGAGACCGGATCGGACCGGACCGGACCGACCACATTCGGTCTCGGTCTCGGTCCCGTTTTTATATAATAAATCTTGTCGATCCATATAAATATATCACCCTTACTAAACAAATGCAATCATAACTTTTTATTTGAAACATACTAAAAAATACAATCATAACTTTTATTTAAACAATACAATTATACAACTAAAATATATAAATACTAATACATTTCGAGCTTCGGCATGGCAATCACCCGAAAATATATTAGTGTACTCAAGTATATCGAGCTTTGGTATTTCTATCACTCGTTATACTCAAGTCATTAAATCTTCCAAAAAATCTTCTACATCTAAGTCTTCAACATCAAAGTCTTCAAATTCACCTTAATCTAATTCGGTATTCGGTGGTGATATCCCAAATTCAACTTCTTCTCTTGCTATAGTTTCTTCAACTTCTTCTAATACCGGACCTTTCAACGATGTTTCATGTTGTATCCTATCTACTCCATCCAAATAATCTTTCAAATATACACATACTTCCACGGATTTGGGGGTTAGTCTTGACCTTCTTTCCGATATAATTCTACCGCTAGTAGAAAAGGCCGATTCGAAGCTACCGTCGAAGCTTGGACCGCTAATAAGTCACGAGCCATAGCGGATAAAATTGAAAATTGGATTTCCCTTTCTTTCCACCAAGCCAAAATGTCAAAGTTTGCAAACTCTTCGGGACTTAAAGTTATTAAAAAGTTTCTAACCATATATTGTCCCAACTCTCTTATTGGGACCGATGTTCGTTGACGCTTTGTAGCGTCTTCACATAAACTATTATAAAGGTTTATATTAATGTCCCTTGCCATTTGAGATGATCTGGCCCGCATTTGGTCAACAATTGGGTTTTGTTGTTGACCATATTTTGTTGCATAAATTTCAAATACTTTTTAAAATTATCGTTAAATTTAAAATTTGTGATTCTAAATAGTTGGGGGCTTGACCGCTCAACCCAAAGGATAAGTCTAAATTTTCCGTTATTCTTGTTATTAAAGTTCTACTCCTCCAACAATTAAACTTGGATTAAGCGTGGTGGAACAAGTAAACCAAAGGTAAACTACCAAAATATTTTATAAAGTTATTTTTTTTTATAACTTTAACCATTTTTCTAAACATTTGAGTAGGTGAGTTTTTTAATTCGTCTAATTTTTCCGTCATAGTATAAATTTGCTTTAAAACTAATGAGCTAGTCGGGTAATAAACACCCGATACTATAGTTGTTGTCTCTTTAAAAACTTGTAAAAAAATAGTTAAATCCTTTAGTCGATCCCAATCTTGGTTGTCTATCGAAATGGACCTATTTCTACTAACAAGTTGTTCATTAAAAGCGTTTAAAGTCGCACGTCGTCGTAATATATTTTCAAACATCATGCAAATAGAATTCCACCTAGTATTATTATCATAGCAAGGTCCTAGGGGTATTTCACCACATTGTTTACAAAAACGTATATAGTTCATTTGTCATTCGTTGCTCGAACTATATATAGTTGCTAATAAACCCCTAAATTTACTTTTTAAACTATCACATATTTTTAATGTCGCTTGCACGGATAAATTTATAACATGAGGAACACAACGGGAATGAAAAATCATCATCTAAAACGGGTTGTATATGTAATTTTAACAATTTCATGGCTCTAGTATTATTGGATGAATTATCTAGTGAAATCGTAAAAACTTTATCATCTAAATTATATTCTATTAAAGTGTCATGTAAAATTTTTCTTATATTAGATATCGTATGAGGATAACCAAATAGTTTAAAAGCAATTGTCCGTTTCATTAATAACCAAGATTCGGGATTAAACCAATGAGCCGTAACGGCGAGATAAGAATTTGTCGTACCATGTGGTGCGGTCCAAACATCCGTAGTTATAGAAACACTATATTTATATTCACGAAAACCATCAATAATATCATTTTTAGCCGTTTCCCATAATTTAAAAGCATCACTTCTAAAAGTAGTACGAATTACTTGTTGATACCGCGGTTGTAGCCTCTTTTTGATGATCTCCGTAAGCTTGTCATTGTCGAAGTGGTTGAATGGAAGCGCTCGTTGAATGACAAATTTCGTAAAATCAAGTCGAAGCGCATATCATATATAAAAACTTGACCATCCGCACCAATAGTACCTTGTGACGTATCATTTTGGCTAACTGCACTACAACCGTTCTTATGAGTCCTTAGTGTAGTGTTAGACGAGGAGTTATAAAATCTCCCACATTTCTTGCAATGCGCATTTTTCAGCCCATCATTCATAATACACAAATCGTAATTAGACCAAACATCCCCTTTTCGTTGAGTTGGTTTAATTCGCGCAACATCATCATTTGTGTAAACGTTTCATGCAATGCTAGTTCCAACGGAAGGATTAGTGGAAGCTTGTTGTGATTGTGAGTTTTCCATTATAGAGGGATTAGAGATATTTGAGAGATTAGAGTATATATAAAGATTAAAGAGAGATATGAGAGTGTTTTTTATGTGTTTTTATTTGCAACCATGAAACCCGCGGTCTATAGTCTAGTTACATATATTTATACTACAAATTCATGGCTTAAAATCATCAAAAAAATATAAAAAAAACCCCAAAATAACGGCTAGTAGCCGTTACACTCAATTAAAAAAAATGGTTAAATCCGGGTTTTTTTTTTCTGAAACGACTAGTTTGAACCATTTTTTAACCGGTTATAACCGGTTTTTCGAGAAAGGCTAGTAAAAAAAACCAGATTCATAACCGAGTAAAAAACCGGCCCACACATAAAACCGAAAACCGGTCTAACCGATTCGATTATTTTTAACAGGTTCGGTTAAATAATAACCATTTTTTAAAACCGGTTACGGTTTAACCAACCGTTTCCGGTTGCATCTCTAGGGGTGTTCATGGTTTGGGTAATACCAAAATAAATCGAAAATCGAAACCGAACCGAACCGAAAATAACCAAATCGAATTTGCTAAAACCCAACCGAAACGAATTAACTATTCGGATCTCGGTATGGTTATGGTTCTAGCAATCTAAACTGAAAACCGAATCGAAAACTGAATTCAAATAAATATAAATATTTTTTTATATATTTATGTATAAAACAAATATTAAAACTCTTTCATACTATTAATATAACATTTTTTAAGCTTACTTTTTTTTCAACAAAATCTATATAAATATATGAACAAATAATTAAAATTATGTAATTCAGGTTATTCGGTTCAGTTTTTGGTTATGGGAGTTCGGTTTTCGGTTATTCGGTTCGGTTTAATCAATTTTAATTCGGTTCGGTTCTCGGTTATACCCAGGAAAAAAATTTAGCCGAACTAACCGAACCGAATAAACCGAACAACCCGATAACCGAACCGATGAACACCCCTAGACAAGGATATAGTAATGGATTTGATCGGAAGTGCACTTCTTTACTACTTATCATTGTTTTAAATCTCAGTCGTTCAACCGGTTGAATAGGGAAATGGTTAGAAGACCGGTCCAAATGTGGTCAAGTTTTTGATTATTTGGGAATCAGATTAAATCGGCAGTTTTTCATTGACTCGAATCGATTTTAATAAACCCAGTCGGGTCATGGCTTCTTTTTTTTTCTTGTATTTAAAAAAAGAAAAAAAAAACTTTTTCTTTCCTCTAAAACTAACAAAACCCTTTTGTCATTTCATTTTTCTCTAAACACAAAAGTTGTGTTAAGTTAAGTTCTATATTGTTATGTGCAAACATATTATGATTTGGAAAGTTTATAGTTAAATTGAAAAGTTAAAGTGATGATGACCGATGTGGTTATTTTGGTAAAACAATACATTAGAGTTATAATATAATGTTCATATTATTTTTGCTTTATTTAATTGTTAATACAAATAAGCCGTAAAACGTTTATTTATATTTTACGATCTTCTAATGTTTTGTCGATAACAAACGTAAAATCATTTTAACGAAACAAATAAAATACGTAAACTGTTTGAGCCAATAGTTTTCTAACACACTTACGTTTTCACATAAAACACTAAAACAAGTATAAGTGATTTTATGATTTAGATATACATATGTACAACAACTAGTGTTTACATATTGGGCTAACACATACTTAACTAAGTATATACTAAAATGGGTAAAACAAGTATATACTAAAATGGGTAAAACTAACAAATGGTATTGACCCATAACCCATGGTTTTGTCCAAACCACTTAACTAGGTTCATTGTATTCTAGAGATACATTGTATCTAGAAAGAAACCCATGGATCAACCCATAACCCATGACCCATAACCAAAAATACCCATGGGCAAAGAGGGCGTCCCACGGATCCCTAGCTTTACGCTAGCCGGATCCTTGTGGGAGGATCCGTGGGATCCGGAACAATGAACTTTCTCCTCTATAAATAGTGAGCCATTTCTTCCTTTTGGCTCACCACTTTCACACATACTTTCTCCAAGTATTGTACCTCTCTAACCACTGATCCTAAGGGATCTTTCTATGTAGTTTGTCTTTTGTTTTTGTGTGATTCTCTAGGTTCCTCTTAAAGGCGAGATCACCACTTCTTGAAGTCGAGCAAGCTCAAGTCCATGAGTTGCCATGCTTCGTCATCATCAAGACAACTGAGGTTCTCTTGTTGATAGTTCTTTCTTCCTCCGTAGATGTTGTGTTGAAGGCATTAGTGAAGGATGCCGAAAGAGTCAAGACGAAAGCATTAGTGAAAGGTGCTTAACGTCCGTGTCAAAAGCATTAGTGAAGAATGCTAAAGGTGTCAAGACGAAGGCATTAGTGAAAGGTGCCAGCGTTATGTCAAAGGCATTAGTGAAGGATGCCTAGGAATCAAATCAAGTGGCATTAGGGAAGAATGCCTAGGTCGTATAATCGATGAGGTGCATCGTTATACATATAAGTATTTGTTTATTTCAAGGATGGTGATATCCTTGATGGTGTTGTAACAAGGGTGGATCTCCTTGAGATTAGGTGTTGTGTTGTGATGGGTAGTAGTTCCTCCATAGTAATGGAACTAGGTGCTTAGCCTAGTACCTAATAAAGGGTAGGCGACGTTGTGATAGGATTAGTTCTCCTTGGAGTGAAAGAACTCGGTGGTTAGCCTAGCACCGTATAAAGGGTAGGCGACGTTGTGTTAGGTGTGGTTCGCCTTGGTGTGAAAGAACTCGGTATTTAGCTTTGTACTGGAAAAAGGTGTAAGCGACGTTGTGAAGGCTTCTCCGCCATAAGGAGATTGGTGTAGTGTTTACGAACTCTCGAGTAGGTGACTCGGGGAGTGGAGTAGGGCAAGGAAGGTGTCCTTGTAGCCGAACCACTATAAATACTTGTGTCGTGGTGATGTGCTTCTTACTCTTTATCTTTCATTACACGTTTATATATCTATCTATCAACGTCCAACATAAACAACCAAATAGATTGACATAAGTCGATCTAAATATTTAAAAGGAAGTTTTAAATTGGTAAAACTATTCAACCCCCTTCTAGTTTTCCACAATTGGCATCAGAGCTTCGTTACCAAGTTTCTTAAAGTATGTTGTACTTTAAAAACTTGATACGATCCGTGTATGTTTGAAAACTACAAAGAAGGATTTTTCAAGTCATGTTTTCTTTTAAATCATTCTGTTGGACATTGATAGATCATCCTAACATTCTTTGTTTCAAGAAATCTTCATGCTAGGATCTCTCCAAAACCTTCATTTCTATTCAAAGAATAATGGAGTCAACCTTCAAGAAAGGATCTAAAAGTAATCACAACTTACTTACACCAAGTACAAAGGATTACTTTAAGAGCTCATGAAGTATTTCTGGTATTATGCCAAACCAAGAAGCATAGAGGTATGTTTTACTTTTCATTAGATAGCTTACATGAGTTTATTGGTATCATAGTTCTCTTTGTTTAATAATTGCTAGTCTCTTTAAAAGTCTCTTTCGTCACTTTTCCGTCTTATTCATCATCGGAATAGTATTCCTTTGATTCATCAAACTAACGCCGTCGTCACATATGAACCCTCGATAAGTAACTTATCAAAACCCGTCGACCAAAAACAATCTTTCATTTGATACCTCTAAACTATTTTTAGTAAGCTAGCTTATAAGCCTACTACAAAAATAATGCCAAACAACCCTTTTTACGTCCACGATGAGCGGATCCCCTAGTTGTACTAGCCGGATCCCAAATACAAGGGATCGGGGAACCGTGGAGCAGAACTCACTATACGCTTTCAAAAACACCACCGATCTTTTTCCTCTACTCACATAACACAAAACGACTAAACCATCGATTTCATCTTCATTGGATTCCATACTCTCAAGTATTCCTCTCTAGAACATCATTGTAAGTAATTACACTAACTTGTTCTAATTTTCATCATCCTCATCCTAGGGTTTATGGTTTCACAAATCTCTAATCAGTTACTTTAATTAGGGTTTTCAAAATTAATCATGAAAAAGGGCTTTTAACATAATTAAGATCACATCGTGTTCACAACATTGTTAATACAAATCAAAACCATAAACCCATCTCAACTAATTTTACCTAATTGGAAAATTTGTGTTTCTAGGACCAACCATGCCTAAAGCCACTCAACAAGATCATCATGATACCGTCCATTACCTTACTCATTACTATCGAAATGAGGAACTCTCAAAAACCGACCGCAAGGTCTTCAAAAAGCTCGGAAAACGACTTATCCACGAAGGTCGTGTAATCAAGGAATGTTTCCTTGAGGATACCGACATTCGTCAAGTCTTCTCGGCAATCAATTTTGATTGTCTTCTTGACATTGATGAACAAATTTGTCCGGTCTTCATCTTTGAGTTTTATAAAAGCATTAGGATCATTCGAAACGCCGATGATAGCATTTCAATAGCCTTCATCATCAATAAACGAAACTTCATTCTCTCTCTCAACACCTTTGCTCAAATTCTTCGCATTCCTTGTAAAGGAATTTGTATGTACTCTCAAGATTGGGCAATAAACGCTCAAAATCTTGCACTTGATTCTAAACCAATGTACCATACTCCTCTTGATGAACCCAAAACCATCCGAGAAACCATTTTCAAAATAAGAGCCGACCAATCCTGTCTCAACCGAAACAAGAAGCTCATTCACCGTAATCCTTTTCAAATGGAACTTTTCGAAATGCATCCCATATTTAAAAATTGGGAAGAAATCCTTAGGGAAAACGTCATTAGCCTTTGTTGGTAACAAAGATCATCCAAATGCATGTCTTGTGCAAATGATCTATTGTCTTATCCACCAAAAGCCATTTAACCTCGCCTATTACATGGTAAGGAAAATGGCCGGGGTATTCAAAGCCTCCAATATGGTACTTCCGTATGGTATGCTCCTAACACGACTTTGTAAGTATGTTAGTGCATTGCAACCATCTCCTATCAACAATGATCATTTCTTTGCCGATCATGTAATGGTACCTCTTACCAAAATACCCTCTAAACGCTTCATGGTCAATGGAAAGAAACCTAAAGCTCTCTCGGACTCCTCGGAAGGAGAAGAAGAAGAAAATGAAGAAGAAGAAGATGTCGACCCCATAGCCAACATTGAATTGGAACCCTTTGATTACTACGAACAACTTCCAACCATTCCAAACGAAACCATGAATTCAAACAATTGAGGGCATGATTCAAAATCTTGCTTACAACCTCACAAAGTCGTCAAAAGGAAAAGAAAGAATTGTGAAAGAGACAATAGGAATATGCTTATTTTAACTTAACTTATGTGTGGATGATTATGTTTTAGCACTTTTGTTTGTGGTAATTTGGATATTGTTACTTCTACCATTATTAATGAGTGTTGTTTTGTGATGACATGCTTGTACTTGTTGTTTAGTTTAATGGTTAATTAGTGTGCAAAATCTGCACATTATTCTGTGGGGATTTTGATCTGCAGATGCCGGATCCCTAGGATTAGCCTAGACGGATCCCTCCCTTGAGGGAACCGTGGGATCCGTGACATCAGATCAGCAATACAGCATCCCTTACATCAAGATAGCTTACTAGATAACATCACATTAGCTAAACATAAGATATTAGAACCCAACTAAGTCCACTTCAAGGATGAGAAAGGCTTAGACTCACTTATAGCTTACATAAGATCTTAGTCAAAATGTCTCTTGATTTATCAACACATCAAAACTCACCATATTTCCGCTTCAATACTCACAAATTGTTTTTCATCTTTCAAAACACTTAGGTGGACATATTGAACAATTTTAGGAAATCGTTTCTAGTCATCTTTATCTCAAAGTGGGTCAAAAATTAGTTTTTCAATTCTTGTGATTTTTAAGGATTTTTCAAATTCCATCTCAAGCTAAAATCTGATCTCTAGGATCATTTATTATGACTTGACACCACCAAAACTCTTAGTGTTATCCTTGAACAACCATTGGTAGTCATCTAGTCCCATTTTCCTTCCATAAAAGCAATCATTTGCTATAACATTCATTACTCTTGATCATTCAAGTACACCTCATCTTAGATACTTAGGAGAACTGAAAACACTCAAGATGATATAGGTTTTAGCTCTTAGAAACTTCATTTCTAAACCTTTCATAAGCCGAGAGCCGGATCCCTAGGATTAGCCTAGCGGATCCCTCAAAGGAGGGAACCGTGGGATCCGGGTGATGATTATGTCAAACTCTAGCCAAAACAATCATTTCAAGCTCATCTTGCTTACTCAAACACTCCATCTCATCTTTATTAAGTTCCTAGATCGGTGAAACTCGAACTTCAATCTTGTGCATGTTAATCATCACATCTCTAAGAATCTTAGTGGCTTAAGTCTTAAATGCACTTGCCAAATTCTTCTCTTTATAAGTCATATTGCTAGAACAACTTAGTCATCAAACACAAACACAATTCTCAGCAATTACAAACATCTTCCTTAGTCATTTCATCATGAGAAAAGCTCCTAGTGCTAACTCATCCACCCAAGAACCACCCAAGAAACTTGCTAGGGTCATACACGAAGTTTCCTCAACCGAATCATCTCCGGTTAAGTCCACAAATGCTAGGATTTCCCTACACCAAAGAAACCAATCAAACTAATCCCCAAGAGGATTGTTCCCACTAGGATTTCATCACCAAACTCTACTAAACCAAACATATCCTCCACAACTCAACCAACATCATTGGTGCCTAGAGACACCTCACAATCATCTCCACATTCTCACAACTTAGAAGACTTACCTCCTTGGCCATCTCATCTTCCACCACTACCAACAAATTCACTTGAAAAGGTTGTGCAACAAAACCAAAGTGTTGAATCAACACTTGCACCAATATCAAATTCTCTTATTCCCCAATAGTCCATTTTGGATTATGAGGAGACATCAAAGTCAACCACCCGACCACATGGAAGTTGATGCTTCTTTACCTCCACCCTCAAACATTGTTGAGCCACCACTTAATGAGCTTCCACCAATTCTTCCTTCATTTGAGGATCCTCAACCCACTTCACTTGAACCTCCGCTTCAAGAAGCTCAAAACCATGACAAGGATTGTTATCATTGTAAACATGTTGAAAGGTTGATACATGAACTACGTGAAGAGCAACGTTTCATGTTTTATCACCTCCTCGAACGTTTCGAAGAGGTCAACAAGCCTAAACTACAATGAGCATCATAGTCACAAGCTCAAACTTAGAACGTTTAGGAAACTTATCTCATCCTTGATCATCATTAAGCTTTTAGTTGAATCTTGAGTTTGGGTAACTCATTAGCATTAGTAGTACTTGTATGGCTAGATCATTCTCTTAGTTTTAGAGATTTGTTTGATTATCTCTTGTTTTTATTGAATGAATATCTATATGCCATGATTGTTTTGTGTTTTGTGCTTGCTATATCATATACATATTTCACCTCTTCATTAGCATTGTTTGGCATATCTTCATTCTTCAAGAAAGCGTCACCGACACCGGATCCTAGAAATGGCCTAGACGGATCCCTCCATAAAGGGAACCGTGGGATCCGTGGTCCAGAAGCACAAATTACTACTAACTTGAGTTTTATTTGCAGGAAATTATGCACTATACTTTTGCTCTCTAACCTCTATTTTGTAGATTTTAAAATACACATGAAGATTTTGACACCATAAAGCTAGGGGAGCTTTGTGTCAAACCATACATTGCAAATTCATTTGCAACTTGATCCTTATTTGGATTACTCTTCATGACACCCCATTGCAAAATTGCAATCTTAAAGGGGGAGCATTTTTCGTCACAAGGACGAACCAATTGCAAACATAATTGTACATTAGCTCACTTATTTTTATGTACTTGACGCCTCACAAAGGGATGGACTCGTCAAGGGGAGTTAAGACGAGAACCATTCCGTCACTTACTCACTTTACATCTTTTCTTTTACATATTTTTCTTAAAACTTTGTGTTAGTTTCTTTTCGACGCTCTTTTGTTTCGACAAAAGGGGAGAAGAAAGTAAAACTACAAATTCAAACTTTTACAATTTTAGTTTTCCTTAAAATAATTTTATGTTTTGTCATCAACAAAAGGGAGATTGTTAATACAAATAAGCCGTAAAAACGTTTATTTATATTTTACGATCTTCTAATGTTTTGTCGATAACAAACGTAAAATCATTTTAACGAAACAAATAAAATACGTAAACTGTTTGAGCCAATAGTTTTCTAACACACTTACGTTTTCACATAAAACACTAAAACAAGTATAAGTGATTTTATGATTTAGAGATACATATGTACAACAACTAGTGTTTACATATTGGGCTAACACATACTTAACTAAGTATATACTAAAATGGGTAAAACAAGTATATACTAAAATGGGTAAAACTAACAAATGGTATTGACCCATAACCCATGGTTTTGTCCAAACCACTTAACTAGGTTCATTGTATTCTAGAGATACATTGTATCTAGAAAGAAACCCATGGATCAACCCATAACCCATGACCCATGACCCATAACCAAAAATACCCATGGGCAAGAGGAGCGTCCCACGGATCCCTAGCTTTACGCTAGCCGGATCCCTTGTGGGAGGGATCCGTGGGATCCGGGAACAGTGAACTTTTTCCTCTATAAATAGTGAGCCATTTCTTCCTTTTGGCTCACCACTTTCACACATACTTTCTCCAAGTATTGTACCTCTCTAACCACTGATCCTAAGGGATCTTTCTATGTAGTTTGTCTTTTGTTTTTGTGTGATTCTCTAGGTTCCTCTTAAAGGCGAGATCACCACTTCTTGAAGTCGAGCAAGCTCAAGTCCATGAGTTGCCATGCTTCGTCATCATCAAGACAACGAGGTTCTCTTGTTGATAGTTCTTTCTTCCTCCGTAGATGTTGTGTTGAAGGCATTAGTGAAGGATGCCGAAAGAGTCAAGACGAAAGCATTAGTGAAAGGTGCTTAACGTCCGTGTCAAAAGCATTAGTGAAGAATGCTAAAGGTGTCAAGACGAAGGCATTAGTGAAAGGTGCCAAGCATGTCAAAGGCATTAGTGAAGGATGCCTAGGAATCAAATCAAGTGGCATTAGGGAAGAATGCCTAGGTCGTATAATCGATGAGGTGCATCGTTATACATATAAGTATTTGTTTATTTCAAGGATGGTGATATCCTTGATGGTGTTGTAACAAGGGTGGATCTCCTTGAGATTAGGTGTTGTGTTGTGATGGGTAGTAGTTCCTCCATAGTAATGGAACTAGGTGCTTAGCCTAGTACCTAATAAAGGGTAGGCGACGTTGTGATAGGATTAGTTCTCCTTGGTGTGAAAGAACTCGGTGGTTAGCCTAGCACCGTATAAAGGGTAGGCGACGTTGTGTTAGGTGTGGTTCGCCTTGGTGTGAAAGAACTCGGTATTTAGCTTTATACCGGAAAAAGGTGTAAGCGACGTTGTGAAGGCTTCTCCGCCATAAGGAGATTGGTGTAGTGTTTACGAACTCTCGAGTAGGTGACTCGGGAGTGGAGTAGGGCAAGGAAGGTGTCCTTGTAGCCGAACCACTATAAATACTTGTGTCGTGGTGATGTGCTTCTTACTCTTTATCTTTCATTACACGTTTATATATCTATCTATCAAGGTCCAACATAAACAACCAAATAGATTGACATAAGTCGATCTAAATATTTAAAAGGAAGTTTTAAATTGGTAAAACTATTCAACCCCCTTCTAGTTTTCCACATAACACCATATAGTGGTGTCTATATTGCTAAGTTGTGGTCCGTTGCATGGTCGAAAAGGTGGTGTCGAAATTCGACTACGTTAATGATTGGTTTATATGATTCGCTTAATGATTTGTAAATTTTATTTAGTGGGTATTTTAAAGAAGAAATATAAGATAAGATGATTTATGCGTTATTATTTTATACCATGTGATATATTAAGTGTACTTTTGAGTGAAGAGTATTTTAATAATATCATTATTTAGTGGTTGTTTTAAAGATATAAATGATAAAATGATTTATACATTATTTTGTACCATTTGATATATTAATTGTATTTTTGAGTGATGAAGTATTTTAATTATATTATTAATGATTTGTAAATTTCATTAGTGAGTGTTTTAAGGAAAAAGAAAAATTAGATGATTTATGTATTATTATTTTGTACCAAGTGCTATATTAATTGTACTTTTGAGTGAAAGTATTTCAATGATTTCATTAATTATGACATTAATATACATGAATGTTACAAGTTAGATGATTTATGCATTATTGTTGTGTACCAAGTGCTATATTAATTGTACTTTTTGTTACAAGTTTAGTGGGTTACTTTTATTAGAAATGTTTTTGGTCTTAAAAATTTTAAGACTTATGTATTTAGAATGTCCTAAACACTTTATATAGTAGTATAGATAAATTAACAACGGATGTATGACTAAATAATGTCCAGTGAAACTTCAAATACCTTTAAATACATTATTAATACCCTCTTAATGCTTCTTCTTAAACTTTAATGTTAAATGGCAACTTGTAATAGAAATGAAAACTTTTCTAAGCACAACTTTTTTTGTCATCTCGGATACATTATTGCTATAAACCATGTCTTAGGAAATCAACATATGAGACCCGAATGCTATAAACCGGTTTTTAATACCAAATGGAAGCTTTTTTTATCGGTTTATAATTTTTGAAGCACATCAATTCCTTTTTTTCATATATTTAATAGTTTCCAAAAAATTATTTTAATTTCTACTATATAAACATCATAAACATATTCTTATTTTTGTGGTAATTAATAGTTAAGTTGATGAAAATGAATTTAAAATACCTTTGATAAAAAAAAAATGATAACACATCCATCATTAAATCAATAGTTTTAAACATTGTTTAATCCTCAAACTTTTATCATTTTTCATTTATATCTCATATATATTTTTTTCTCGCAATGACTACAAATTGAACTTGTAATGTTGCATTAACGGTCATACCAAAACACAAATTCGCAAGTATATAATTATTTTCCGCCATAAACTATCGATTTGCGCGAGTATTCGTACCCTTACACTAAAAAATTACTCCATTGTGTTCCGTACTTTAAAGCAGTTAAAATAAACAATAATGAAATAAGTTGATAAATAAATGAACTAGTATATGACAATATTTAGTTCATTTTGATTTACTTAATGAGAAACATATAAACATTTTTTTAACATCTAAACCAAATATCAAAGGCTCGTTAAAAGAAATGATTTTTCTTTTTAATTAAAAAAATTAGTATTTGAATGAATAGTAATACACTATATTTAGTGCTTTTTAAATATTTTTTATTTATTGCATTAAAATAGTGTAATGGTTATTAGTGTTTTACATTAGAGATAAATTTTGATACACTTTGCATTATATTTTGTAATGGCTATATTTGACACACAAGATTATTGAGAGATTATGCTTATTTTTCAAAAATAAGCTACTTAAAATAATCTTTGTTTGGCGCATATAGATTGTGCTAATGCTTGTCTTTATTCTTGATCTTTGGTCTTGGTCTTGTTTCTTAAAAGATTATAAAAAGAGATTATTTTTATAAGCTACATGAAGTAGCCTTTTATTTTCAGAGATTATGGAAGATTATTTTTTTTATAATCTCTTATAAGCTAGGTCTGCCAAACAAAGATTATTTTTTAAGTAGCTTATTTTTTGAAAAAATAAGCATAATCTCTCCATAATCTTGTGTGCCTATGTATCTTATAAAAATAATCCCTTTTGAGTCAAGTTTAATCACACAAGCTAACCACTTGTGAATGGCTAACCGTAATAAACTTAAACTTCGTAAACCAATGCAATGAAGATCCGGAGAATATAGTGGATTCCCGGTCGTTAAGTCCCACGGAGACTCAATGGTGTTTCAAAACTTTCAGATGATAGAATGATCACTAAGGATAGTGATCAAGAAGGATTTTGATGAATAACTACACTCTTGATTGATTGGAATGATATTTGGATACGAATTGGAAAGCACAACAATCGATAAGACAAACGTAAATACGACGTTTATAAACTACGTAAACGTACAAAATAAAAAGTGAGTTAAAAGAAATAAAAGACCTACAAATATGAAAATGACATTTTTGGAATCCTAAAAATAAAAGAAAATTATTAGAAAAAGAAAATTATTTTTACAACTATTTATTTAATTATTATTAATTAAAAACTATTTCTAACTATTTAATAATACTCTAAAATAAAAGAAAATATGAAATAAGGCTAGAAAAATAAAATTATGATTTAGAAAAATCTAAAATATTATAAAACTTATTTTAAAATTGAAAATATATTTTTTTACACTTTTTATCTATTTATTACTAATTAATTATTATTTAAAATACACTTAAATACAAGAAAATATAAAATTAACCTGGAAAAATAAAATTTTAACTTAGAAAAATCTAGAATATTATAAAACTAATTTTAAAACTGAAAATATATTTTTTATGTTTTTTTTAATTATTTATTACTAATTATTTAATACTTTTAACTATTTAAAATTCTAATAAATACTAAACAGATTAGGAAAATTATGAAACTTTTTCTAAAAATAACTTAAGGTGACAGAAAACTAAGAAAAATATAAAACTAGATTTGCTTAATAATAAGTCGAAAAGAAAAATTAAAAGC
Organism: Chrysanthemum lavandulifolium; assembly: GCA_022545495.1. Lineage (NCBI taxonomy): Eukaryota > Viridiplantae > Streptophyta > Magnoliopsida > Asterales > Asteraceae > Chrysanthemum > Chrysanthemum lavandulifolium. The sequence goes on along the minus strand of CM040243.1, from coordinate 199,777,762 downwards.
TAATTAATATTAAATAAACGCTATCACTATATTTAAAATGATGTTTTGTGATTTTTCTTTTGAAAACTATTTAACTACTGAAAATAAGAAACTTTAATGAAAACAAAATTTTACAAACTAAAAATAAGCTATTTAAGAGCTTAAAAGCTAAACATTAAGCTTAATGAGCTTATTTTGATGTTTTAAGCTCAAACAAGCTTCAAAGTCGGAACCAAAGATGGAATAAGATGCAACAAGCTACAAGCTACTCAAATGAAGCTAAAAGACACAAAGAAGCATCTTGAAAAGCTAGGAATAAGCAGATAAGCACTTATGATTCTTATAGTTAAAAACGAGAATGGGACAAGGTAAAAGCTTAATGCGACCCTAGCAAATAAGCTACAAAGTGGAAAATTAAGCTTGGGACCTCAAGATGGCTAGGTAAGCTTTCCAAAGAACCAAATTTCACAAGCTATGGGTAACTAGAGAGCTGTGTGAGCTTGTGAAAGTGACTAGCTCAATCGTGCACAGGACATCATTTCGCACAAGGTGCTCAAAAGAAGCTAGAAAATAAGCTATGAATAAGCGATTAAAAGTGAACTAATATTTTCTAATTAAGTTAAGCACTAAACTTTAATATCCCAAAAGCTTATAAGCTAAATCTCAATATTAAACACACACTAAAATCATCTATTTTATTCAAAACGACCAAATTGAAAATTTTGACTTTTAAGAAAAACACTAAGGTTGACTTATATGAACTTTAAGTTGATTCTAATCACCGATTGTGATGTATTAAGGTGAACTAAGACCGATTTGAGCAATATTAACAACTTATGAACACAAAATCATGATCATGGATCATGAAAATCCAACAGATTAACACAAGATTTGATCAAAAGCTAATTTTGACTTTTTCACAAACAAGAACTGGTTTTCTTGTTGAAATGAGTTTCTAAGACCTAATGTGACATGAAACAATAACAAGCAAGGACACACTCAAACAACCTCCAACACTAATAACAAAGCAAATCCAAACAAGACTTAACTAAACCGATTTGAAGATTTTCAAGTGATTTTAAAGATTGAGACCATGTATTTGATTATGGACTTAATATTATCACTTACTAAGACTAAATAGACACTAAACAACAACAATAACAACATACAACTAAGAAATTAAACTTAAGCTAATTTAATGTCAAAATAAAATTTTTATAAACTACAAATTAAAAAGAACAAGCAACTGCTTTTAATGTATAATTATACTTAACTACAACTAATTAACATAAAACACACGAGATTTAAACTTAAGAACACTTAAACAAAGTGAAATACAAAATTGAGCAAAAAGCTTACAAGTGGTGTTGAGCGAGAACACGTAACCAAGATCAAAAGACCACTCCTATAGGCTTACCACTAAGCCACTAACCCAAGGCAATCCAATATTCACCCTGCTCCGACTTTGATCACCATTTCTTGTGATTTTTATTTTTCACTAATTTATTTGTATTTTGGTGAATTTTGAGTTTGACTTCTAAACCGATTTTAAATGTTTCTAAAAGCTTAAATAAGCTATCGAGGAGCTTATATGGCTTATTCGGTCCTTAACAACAACTACAAACATCATTTGATCTTTTGAGATTTTGAACATGAAATTGCATAAACCGAAATTAAGACTTTAACTTGAAATTTATTATTGAAAAGGATCTAAAATACATCGAACTTAAGGAAAACAGTACTTGAAAGCTAAAATTACATGGAATTTAAATTTTAACTAAAACGACAAAGATAAACTAAAATTACACTAGATATGTTGCTACATTGCTTCCTCCTTCTTTATAATGATCTTTTTAGCTCTTGTCGACATCTCGATTGTATCCCACTTCATTCCAACCATTGGATTGGTCAAAATCATCATAATCGTCCATTTGGATATTTTGGCGCCAAAAGTCTATAAGGTGTTTTTGTCAATTAATGGATTTTGGGAAGATGTGGAGGTGGAAGGGGTTGGTATACAAGTGATATGATAGGAGCAAGTGGAATTGAAAAGTTGGAAAAACCACTCTGGTTTTGGAATTGAGCTTGGAGAAGGAGATGTACAAGATGAGTGGTGGTTTTGGTTTTGACGAATTTGACCGAGGTTTTATAATAAGTGGGGGTTCAAAATGGTTATTGATGGGGATCAAAATGATTTTGGCTGGGGTCAAGGGTCAAGGGCTCAAGGGTCAAGGTCCAAGTGGTGGATTGGGCTAAGGTTTGGGCAGCATGTATTGGACTTGGGTTGATATTAGAAGGTGTCCGTTTGGTTTGATAGTATCACAAGGACCAATCATGTAAATTCGGCCAATTTTGAGGACCAAAGCGAACTTTCTCCAATGTTATCAAAAGGACCAAACTTGCCAATCTTTAATAGTACAAGGACCACTTTTGCATAAAATTCCATTTTAAATATCCAAGGACTAATTTTGACATTTTTTCAAAGTTGAGGACCTTTTTCGCCATTTGACCAAAGATTCATTCAAGGACCATTTTGACAACTTAGAATATTTCAGGGACCTTGAATGATATTTTTCTTTATTTTGGATTACCAGGACTAGATTTGACAACTTTTGAAACTTGGGGACTAAAGCGCCAATTTTGCAAACTTGATATGTTTTTCATCCGATTTTGATATTTTGCATTTAAAACACATAAAACACTTATTTGTGATATTTTCATCATTTTGATGCATTTCGAGTGTTTTCGGATGTTTTTGCATCTAGATGGTACAAAATGATGAGTATTTAGACACTCATCAATCCCCACACTAAGATATTGCTAGTCCCTAGCAATGTTTTAAAACTTTAATGGATTTTAAAGAACTCTTTACCAAAAGCCATCACTTCGGAGTAGCCAATTGTTTTGGTTCAAGTAAGAACCTTGGTACAATGATAACCAAATGATTTTGAGCAAATCATAAGTCAGAACGGATTTGATTTGTCTTTACCGAAGCCGTTTGCTTCGGACTAGCCAACTCTTAGATAAATTATCAATATTATCTTTGGTGAGCCGATTACCAATTATGGTTTTTCCATCGCCTTTACCACAAGCCATAAACTTGCGGGCTAGCCAACTCTTCACTAATTAAAGATATGGTGAGTTGAACACCATACAATTTTGGGCAAATTGCAAGCCATAAACGGATTTGAGAAATCTTTACCAAGAGCCGTTTGCTCTGGATTAGCCAATCCTTTTGTGGGTTAGACATGGCGGATGATTACCATTTGTTGAGTAAGTGAAAACACTTACCAAAAAAAAAAAAAAAAATTTTGGCCAAAAACGGGAATTGGGTGGAATAATTACATGATAAAATTCGTGAGAATTCCCCACACTTAGAAATGAATATTGCCCTCAATATTCAAAGTACCGCGGTTATGCCGAAACATAGAACGTAAAAGGGAAATACTACGGCCATTATTTTATTTTTGATATATACATTTTTTTATTTTTTTTTTTTTAGAAGAAAACTTATATACAACAATGGGGCAACTCCCCACACTAGGGTGGTAGAAAAGGGTAAGAAGTCGAAACATGGGTGAAAACCCATATGGTGTGTGCTACTGTTTTTGATTCCCGAGTCGCTAGCTTGACTCGATCCCCGCATTCATTGGTTCATGGGGAAAGTTTGTAGATCCGGGACAACCACGGGTGGAATGTCCTCTCCAAAATAATGCTTCAATCGATGACCATTCACTTTAAAATTTGGACCATCGGGTTGAGATAACTCAATGGTACCATAAGGATAAACCTTAGCAATAGTAAATGGACCGCACCAACGGGACTTGAGCTTTCGAGAATATCTTCAATCTTGAATTGAAAAGAAGGACTCGATCACCAACGTTGAAAACGCGGTTCTTGATTTTAGAGTCATGAATCTTCTTTGTCTTTTGTTTGTAGATCAAAGAGTTCTCGTATGCTTGATCACGGAGTTCATTTAATTCATTCATTTGAACTTTTTCGTGATCACCAAATGTCTGAATATCGAAGTTTGCATGTTTCAAGGCCCAGATGCCTTGTGCTCAAGCTCAATCGGAAGATGACATGCCTTCCGTACACTAGCTTGTATGGAGTACACCCGATGGGTGTTTTGTAAGTCGCACGGAAGGCCCAGTGCGTCATCCAGTTTATCCGACCGGGATGCACGATTTTCGCCATCGTCCTTTCAAGAATTCTTTTAATACCACGGTTGGAAACTTCCACTTGCCCACTTGTTTGGGGTGGTATGCGAGAGAGAGACGGTGGGTTACACCATACTTTTGCATGACACGATCAAATTGGTCATTGCGAAATGTGTACCACGATCACCGATTATAGCTCGTGGAGTTCCAAACCTAGCAAAAGAGATTTTAAAAATTTCACAACAACTCGGGCATCATTGGTAGGTAAAGCTTTTGCTTCAACCCATTTTGACAAATAGTCAACACCACAAGTATGTATTTGTTTCCTCGAGATGATGGAAATGGCCCCATAAAGTCAATGCCCCGGATGTCAAAGATCTCACAAACTTGAATGGCATTTTGTGGCATTTCATTTCTTTGAGAGATATTTCCGTGACGTTGACAAGCGTCACATGTTTTGACAAATTCGTGGGCATCCTTGTAAATAGTGGGCCAATAAAACCCGGAATCAAACACCTTTTGGCGGTGTAGTTTGGACTATGATGGCCCCGGTGGGTCCAAAGATGGCAAGCTTTGAGAATGTCCATAGCTTCTTGTCCATAAACACACCGTCGGATGACTTGATCCGCATGATTTTGAATAAGTAGGGTCGTCCCGTAAGTAATGTTTAACATCCTTGAAGAATTTGTTCTTCCGTTGGGTCGACATCCCTTTCACTATGAAGTTACCCGCATGGTAATTTGCGAAGTCAACAAACCATGGGGTAGTAGAGTTTCCACGAAAAGAAACCGCATTGAGTGTCTCGAGAGGAAATGTTTCATTTATTTCCTTTTCTCGAAAACATCTTGGTGAGGGTTTTCTAACGGACAGATGATCGTGACCGTGTTCTCGGCTCCTTTTTATCACGTATAATGATATCAAATTCTCGGAGGAGGAGAACCCAACGGAGCAATCTCGGCTTTGCATCTTGTTTTGCAAAGAGATATTTGAGAGCCGAGTGATCCGTATACACCACGCATTTGGTCAAGATTAAGTATGGCGAAACTTCTCAAACGCATACACCACGGCTAATAGCTCTTTTTCCGTGGTGGTGTAATGGGTTTGAGCTTCATCATAGTCTTACTTGCGTAGTGGATAGGGTGAAAATGCTTGGATCTACGTTGCCCTAAGACCGCACCGATAGCAAAATCACTTGCATCGCACATGAGCTCAAAAGGCAAGTCCGATCGGGAGCAACGAGAATGGGTGCTTCAAGAAGCTTTTTCTTTAATGTTTCAAAAGCTTGATGCACTCGGTGAGAAGATAAAAGGAGCATCTTTTCAAGAAGATGGGTCATAGGTCAGGCGATTTTAGAAAAATCTTGTATGAATCTGCGATAGAAACCGGCATGACCTAAAAACTCCTAATACCTTTGACGGTAGTAGGATGAGGCAATTTAGCAATAACATCGACTTTTGCTCTATCTACCTCAATCCCATTTTTGAAATCTTATGGCCAAGGACTATGCCTTCTTTGACCATAAAGTGGCTCTTCTCCCAATTTAGACAAAGATTGGTGTCTTCACACCGTTTTAGCATTTTATCTAAATGGGAGAGACATGTTTGAAACGAGTCCCCAATGACCGAGAAGTCATCCATAAACACCTCCATTGTTTCCCGATCATGTCGTGGAAAATGGCCATCATACATCGTTGGAACGTGCGGGAGCATTACATAAGCCAAAAGGCATACGTTGTAGGCAAAAGTTCCGTATGGGCGGTGAATGTGGTCTTCTCTTGATCCCGTGGATCAATGGGGATCTGAAAATAACCCGAGAAACCATCAAGGAAACAATAGTACTCGTTCCTCGCTAATCTCTCAAGCATTTGGTCCATGAAGGGTAGAGGAAAATGGTCTTTACGGTGGCGTCATTCAACTTACGATAGTCAATGCAAACACGCCATCCCGTAACCAATCGAGTTGGAATTAACTCGTTATCTTCATTTGTGACAACAGTTATGCCACCCTTTTAGGAACACAATGAATTGGGCTAACCCAAGGACTATCTCGAGATCGGGTAAATCAATCTCGCATCAAGAAGTTTGATAACCTCTGTTTGATAACATCATGGATTTTGGATTTACTCTTCTCGATGTTGAACTCATTGGTTTGAAGTCATCCTCCATCAAGATTTTGTGAGTACAAAATTCGTGGTTGATACCCTTAATGTCGGAGAGTTTCCAAGCAATTGCTTGCTTGTGTGACTTCAAGACCTTTATGAGAGCGATCTTTTCATCTTTACTCAAATCTCGAGCAATAATGACGGGTAATTTATCATCACCTTCAAGAAATGCATACTCGAGATGAGGTGGTAAGTCCTTAAGTTCGACTTGAAATTCTTCGATTTTCTCAACCGACTTGACTTCCTTGTTATGAAGCTCGACGGGAGGGAGTGGAGGAGAAGTGTCATGATTTAACAACTTCTCAAGAAGAAGAATATCTCCTCGGATTAATCTCATTGTGATTAATCTCATCCGAATTGAATCACTAGTGTGAGGGTTGATGATGGATCATCATTAAGCAACTTCTCAATGAGAAGTATGTCCCCTCGATGTCAATTGGAGCGTGATCAATTTCCCATGGAATGTAATCACTAGCCAAGTATGCTTCAATCTCTTCCAAGATGAAGTCGCTTTCCTCAAACGGAGTGAGAGAAGGAGTAGAATTGGCTATGATAGGTTGAGAAGATGTGGTGGGATCCCACTCACGAATTATGAGAATAACCAAGAACTTTTGAGAGTACTCTTGAAGCAACATCAATGATATCTATTCGGTTAACCGATTCGTAATCATAGTTTGCGGAGTACCTCAAGTTTGATCAAGGTTAAAGGTGATGACTTCATTACCAACACGTAATGTGATTTCTTGCTCAAATACATCAATGAGAGCACGGCCCGCTCGTGAATCCTCGTCCAACAATGAGAGGAACCCGATGATCGGCATCGAAATCAACAACCACAAAGTCGGTGGAAAATGGAACTTTCCTACTTTTACAAATACGTCCTCGGCAATGCCAAGAGGACGGGATATTGTACGATCCGCAAGCTCGAGAGTCATGCATGTAGGAGTAAGTTCGAAGAGAAAGTTTCTTCCATCTTGAATAAGGCATCGATTGATGCTTGCACCAAGATCGGCTAAGGCAAAGCATTCAACCATTCCGGAAATACACAAGGTAAGAGAAATTTTCCAGATCTCCAAGCTTTTCGGAAGCTTCTTCAAGATAACCGCAGAGCGGTTCTCGTTCGAGGAGTTTAGCCATTTCAAACAGACTTTTCCTTGTTGCTTAACATGTGTTTGAGAGTTGATGCAAACTTGGGCATCAGCATGATAGCATCCGCAAAGCTTATGTCAAAATGTAGTTCTTGGAAAATTTGAAAAATTTGTCCATTTGATGACCGGCTTTTTCATGGAGCTTTGCTCATTCAAACGTGATGGGTAAGGAATAGAAGATTTGGATTTGGGTTTTCAACGGAGCTCTTGGAGGTTCAAAACAACTCTGGATTGGATTTGGGTTTCGGACAACTTGAGGATGGACATTGTTGGTACCTCCGTTATTAGTAGGAAGTTCCTTGTCCTTTGTTGCCTCGGGTTCACTTTCCACTACCTTCGGGAGAGAAGAAGAAGAGGTAGTAGGAATAGCGGGTCCATTGTATGAAACACCACTACGGTTGTGATCGCTTTGCATCGCCCCTCGGGTTAGCGATCGTGTTGCTCGGAAGTTTTCCGAGCCCGAGGGTTGATCATTTAAAGACTTCTTTAGATCAACGATCCGACCGACCAACAACCTGTTCATTTCATCTTGAGATTTCATGAATTGCTTTAATAGCTCATCGATGATGGTCCAGTTGGAGGCTTGAGTGGATTAGGAAAATTTCGCCTCTATGTTCGATTATAGCCAAATTTTGAAAATTTCCTGATTAGGATTCATATTCCCATGAAATTGATTCCCTCGATTGAAATTGTTTTGATTAAGGTTTCCTTGATGTTGGAAACCTTGATTTGGTCCGGATAGAAATTACCTTGGTTTTGATAACCTTGGTTCATTCTAGGTTGATTCGATTCGGTTAGGATTCGGTTAAAACCGGTGGTGCACGATAAGTGTTAGCACGGTAGTTTGGTTCATTTTGAGGACGGTATTGATTACCTCCCCGATGTGAAGTACCGGCTAGAGCATTGGCTTCAAATGGACTACCATCGGTGGCGATGACATTGTAGTATGCATGAGGGCCACCACAAGTAACACAACTCTCGACTTTCTTCACTTCACCATGTGATGGTGTCGTGTGAAAGTGACTTTCTTTGGTTAGCAAGAACCAAAGCTCGAACAATATCCGTGAGTTTGTCAATCTTAGCATCGGTGCTAGATGTACTCACGGAGATGAAGTAGAAGGTCCAAGATTAGACCGAGACCGATATGTCTTTGCTCGGAAAAGGCGGACACGGGACTTGTTTTCAATGATTTGCAAGGCTTCTTTGGTGGTCTTGCTCAGAAATTACCTCCGCGGAGGCATTTAAAGAGTCTTGATTAGTCCGGTTCGGACCATTGTAGAAAGTATCCATTTGCATTAACTCGGTAAAACCATGATGCGGACACTTGAGCAACTCTTTGTAACGATCCCATGCCTCCCGAATGATTCATCAAATCTTTGAGAGAATTTCATTATCTCATTCTTAAGACTTGTAGTTCGGGATGGAGGATAGAATTCGTTAACAAACTTGGTGACTAGATCCTCCCATGTCTCAATGGAACGAGGGGTTGTTTCTCAAGCCAATTCCGGCTTGTCCTCTAGAGAAAATGGGGAAGAAGAAGCTTAATTGCTTCATGTGGGACATTCTTGTATTTGATGGTAGATGCAATCTTGTTAAACCATCGAATATGTGCATGAGGATCATCCCGCTCAAAACCATAGAATTGGCTTTGGGTTACAAGATTAAGCAACCCGGTTTTGAGCTCAAAGGTATCGACCACGATGGTGGGACAACAATAGCATCTCCGTAACCCTCGATGGGTGCTTGGAGAAGCTCATTCATAGGCTTATCTTCCGCCATTACGATGGGGGTGGTGGTGGTAGACGTTCCTCGATCACGGTGAAGGAGCGAACGCCCTCACGCTCACGAGGAATATTTGCAAGCTCGAAAGTGGACTTGTAGAACGGAAGAACGAGTGCGCATGCACTAAGTATAAAAATCGGTTTTCAAAACAAATGCGAGGCAAAACGACAAGTGAACTTAAACCAATAATCACAAATGAAATGGCTTCTTTGAAAAAGGTACACCAAATCACAAGGACACAAAGGCAAGTTTTAAATCATTGTTCGGGAACTTATTAATGGTCACACCCCAGTTAGTAGGTGTCTCGCCTTGATTTGCGGTGGTTGATTTTATGTATTTATTAAGTACCACCGAAAAGACGTAGGTATAGATTTGTGCAAGGGTTTAAAACTTTTGGACAATATTTTTGGTATCGTCTCGTTTAACCAAATCGTATCTCTTTAAGAATCACCTTAAAGAAACACAAGCTAGAAAACGTTACGATTGTTTTGTTGTTTTATATTTTTTTGGTGTTGTTAACACTTTAGGAAAAGTGTTAATGAACTTTTGATTTTGATAACTTTACAAAAAACTGTTTACAAAAGGTGGTATATGTGCAAGAATGGGTCCGAAAAGGTTTAAAACACGCTAAAGCCTCCCCGCAATGGCGCTAAAATTTGATTGAGCTCCGAACCGTCAAGTTTAATCACACAAGCTAACCACTTGTGAATGGCTAACCGTAATAAACTTAAACCGCTCGAAACCAATGCAATGAAGATCCGGAGAATATAGTGGATTCCGGTCGTTAAGTCCCACGGAGACTCAATGGTGTTTCAAAACTTTCGGATGATAGAATGATCACTAAGGATAGTGATCGAGAAGGATTTTGATTGATAACTACACTCTTGATTGATTGGAATGATATTTGGATACGAATTGGAAAGCACAACAATCGATAAGACAAACGTAAATACGACGTTTAATAAACTACGTAACGTACAAAATAAAAAGTGAGTTCTAAGAAATAAAAGACCTACAAATATGAAAATGACATTTTGGAATCCTAAAATAAAAGAAAATTATTAGAAAAGAAAATTATTTTTATAACTATTTATTTAATTATTATTAATTAAAAACTATTTTTAACTATTTAATAATACTCTAAAATAAAAGAAAATATGAAATAAAGCTAGAAAATAAAATTATGATTTAGAAAAATCTAAAATATTATAAAACTTATTTTAAAATTGAAAATATATTTTTACACTTTTATCTATTTATTACTAATTAATTATTATTTAAAATACACTTAAATACAAGAAAATATAAAATTAACTGGAAAAATAAAATTTTAACTTAGAAAAATCTAGAATATTATAAAACTAATTTTAAAACCGAAAAGATATTTTTATGCTTTTTAATTATTTATTACTAATTATTTAATACTTTTAACTATTTAAAATTCTAATAAATACTAAACAATTAGGAAAATTATGAAACTTTTTCTAAAAATAACTTAAGGTGACAGAAAACTAAGAAAAATATAAAACTAGATTTGCTTAATAATAAGTGAAAAGAAAAATTAAAAGCTAATTAATATTAAATAAACGCTATCACTATATTTAAAATGATGTTTTTGTGATTTTTCTTTTGAAAACTATTTAACTACTTAAAATAAGAAACTTTAATGAAAACAAAATTTTACAAACTAAAAATAAGCTATTTAAGAGCTTAAAAGCTCAACAGTTAAGCTAATGAGCTTATTTTGATGTTTTAAGCTCAAACAAGCTTCAAAGTCGAAACCAAAGATGGAATAAGATGCAACAAGCTACAAGCTACTCAAATGAAGCTAAAAGACACAAAGAAGCATCTTGAAAAGCTAGGAATAAGCAGATAAGCACTTATGATTCTTATTGTTAAAAAAGAAATGGGACAAGGTTAAAAGCTTAATGCAATTTCTAGCAAATAAGCTTCAAAGTGGAATATTAAGCTTGGGACCTCAAGATGGCTAGGTAAGCTTTCCAAAGAACCAAATTACACAAGCTATGGGTAACTAGAGAGCTTGTGTGAGCTTGTGAAAGTGACTAGCTCAACTGCGCATGTGACATCATTTCGCACAAGGTGCTCAAAAGAAGCTAGAAAATAAGCTATGAATAAGCGATTAAAAGTGAACTAATATTTTCTAATTAAGTTAAGCAACTAAACTTTAATATCCCAAAAGCTTATAAGCTAAATCTCAATATTAAACACACACTAAAATCATCTATTTTATTCAAAAACGACCAAATTGAAAATTTTGACTTTTTAAGAAAAACACTAAGGTTGACTTATATGAACTTTAAGTTGATTCTAATCACTGATTGTGATGTATTAAGGTGAACTAAGACTGATTTGAGCAATATTAACAACTTATGAACACAAAATCATGATCATGGATCATGAAAATCCAACAGTTAACACAAGATTTGATCAAAAGCTAATTTTGACTTTTTCACAAATGAGAACTGGTTTTTCTTGTTGAAATGAGTTTCTAAGACCTAATGTGACATGAAACAATAACAAGCAACCACTCAAACAACCTCCAACACTAATAACTCAGCAAATCCAAACAGTACTTAACTAAACTGATTTGAAGATTTTCAAGTGATTTTAAAGATTGAGACCATGTAGCGATTATGAGACTTAATATTATCACTTACTAAGACTAAATAGACACTAAACAACAACAATAACAACATACAACTAAGAAATTAAACTTAAGCTAATTTAACTGTCAAAATAAATTTTTATAAACTACAAATTAAAAAGAACAAGCAACTGCTTTTAATGTATAATTATACTTAACTACAACTAATTAACATAAAGACACGAGATTTAAACTTAAGAACACTTAAACAATTGAAATACAAAATTGAGCAAAAAGCTTACAAGTGGTGTCCAACCGAGAACACGTAACCAAGATCAAAAGACCACTCCTATAGGCTTACCACTAAGCCACTAACCTGTGGCAATCCAATATTCACCCTGCTCCGACTTTGATCACCATTTCTTGTGATTTTTATTTTTCACTAATTTATTTGTATTTTGGTGAATTTTGAGTTTGACTTCTAAACCGATTTTAAATGTTTCTAAAAGCTTAAATAAGCTTTCGAGGAGCTTATATGGCTTATTCAGGTCCTTAACAACAACTACAAACATCATTTGATCTTTTGAGATTTTGAACATGAAATTGCATAAACCGAAATTAAGACTTAAACTTCGAAATTTATTATTGAAAAGGATCTAAAATACACTCGAACTTAAGGAAAACAAGACTTGAAAGCTAAAATTACACTGGAATTTAAATTTTAACTAAAACGACAAAGATAAACTAAAATTACACTAGATATGTTGCTACATTGCTTCCTCCTTGTTTTATAATGATCTCTTTAGCTCTTGTCGACATCTCTGATTGTATCCCACTTCATTCCAACCATTGGATTGGTCAAAATCATCATAATCGTCCATTTGGATATTTTGGCGCCAAAAGTCTATAAGGTGTTTCAATCAATTAATGGATTTTGGGAAGATGTGGAGGTGAAGGGGGACAAGGTAAGGTGGTAGTGATATGATAGGAGCAAGTGGAATTGAAAAAGTTGGAAAAACCAGCTCTGGTTTTTGGAATTCAGGCTTGGAGAAGGAGATGTACAGTACTGGTGGTTTTGGCGCGTTGACCGAATTTGACCGAGGTTTTATAATAAGTGGGGGGTCCAAAATGGTTATTGACTGGGATCAAAATGATTTGGACTGGGGTCAAGGGTCAAGGGGCTCAAGGGTCAAGGTCCAAGTGGTGGATTGGGCTAAGGTTTGGGCCAGCTTTGTATTGGACTTGGGTTGATATTAGAAGGTGTCCGTTTGGTTTGATAGTATCACAAGGACCAATCATGTAAATTCGCCAATTTTGAGGGACCAAAACTGAACTTTCTCCAATGTTATCAAAAGGACCAAACTTGCCAATCTTTAATAGTACAAGGACCACTTTTGCATAAAATTCCATTTTTAGATATCCAAGGACCAATTTTGACATTTTTTCAAAGTTGAGGGACCTTTTCTGCCATTTGACCAAAGATTCATTCAAGGACCCTTTTTGACAACATAGAATATTTCAGGGACCTTGAATGATATTTTTCTTTATTTTGAATTCCAGGGACTAGATTTGACAACTTTTGAAACTTGGGGGACTAAAACTGCCAATTTTGCAAACTTGATATGTTTTTCATCCGATTTTGATATTTTGCATTTAAAACACATAAAACACTGATTTGTGATATTTTCATCATTTTGATGCATTTTCGAGTGTTTTCGGATGTTTTTTTCATGGAAGAACATTAGGATATGAGATAATAGACTTTGAATTACCTTGTACTAATAAGATGAGATGTTGGGTGATGAATCCTTATCATACTAAGGTTGAAAAAGTGAACATAAAGGAAGAAGTTTTTCAAGTCGAAGCTACTTCTCAAGTTGATAGTAGTTCTCAACATGATAAGGAGAATTCTTCAACTTCATCTTTTGCAAGCTCATAAGACAAAGGTATGAGTTTACATCCAAATCTATCAATCAACATAGAAGACATACCTGAGAAAAACCCGTCTCAAGTTAACCCATACTCTACTACACAATAAGCCCTTACCACACCAGTACACCAAACAATGTCTGAACATGCTATGAATACCTCCCTTACAAAAATAATTGTCAAAATCCTTGCATTGGATTTGATGAAACTATTTCTCACTATGTCCAATAAGACACTATTTTTACCATGGCCAATGATGCTAGGAGGTTGCATACACTATTAGGGCCTGAAACATCAAACCTTAATGTGGCCAATGATTTAATTGCAAAGGTTTAATTTATAACACCGTTACAAACACAAAACCTCATGACTAGTGGTGGTTTACGATCGACACACATCAAAAGTTATTTTACATATTCCTATGACCAAGTGTTGCTCTTGGGTGCAATCACAATTAGTGTCTAGACCTAACTCATTGATTGGGAATGTTAGATGGTTATACATACCAACAAAGCCACCCTATAATTAACTCAACTCCACTAAAGCAGACATACATCTAATGCCTATGTACACTTGTTAATGCAACATTTGCATCTATTGAACATGGTTATGCTTCAATGTTTGGGGATCAAGCTTTATAAAAAATCCTTTAGATATTCTTCTAACAACTTCTGTAGGTATACAATCTGTGGTAGTTGAAATAAAAAAGAATTATTTGAAGGTTCAAGCTAAAACAACCACTGCATTAAGCTCTATGAAAAATATGGTGACAAAGTTGTCTAAAGATCTTTGAAGAAATCTAGGTTGCTCAAGCTAAAAAAGGCATAAGGTGCTAAATAAGTAGAGAAATCTACAAACTTCTCAAGTTGAATTAAGGAAGTTAGTAGCACACATTCAGAAGAACATACCAAGCAAATCAACATTTTCCACTGCATTTAAAGTCCCCACTTCTACTTTAAATAAGATGGAATTCACACTTAAACAATCCCTACATCAATAAATATCATTTGTTGAAGTCTGAAGACAAGTTGTTAGATTAATGTGTGAAATTAGGTTTGAAAATTTATAACAAGAAATAGCGTCAATTAGACTAAAAACAACGGGGCAGTGGACCCTGTCGCGTATAGAATGTTTGTGGTAATTCGAGGTCGAACACAAGGACTAACTCTAAAACTAAAAGCAAGTGTATGGTTTAACTAAATTAATGGTATTTTGAAAACTTATTCATGACAATTACTTTAAATGTATTCCCAAAAAAAACATGTAAATTACTTTGTTTGTGGAAACTTATATAATTAAAAACAATACTTACTTGAACTATGTTCATTATTTCATTGTTATCAATTCTATGACTATGGTTGATATGCCAATTCTTTGGTAAATAATGGGAAACGGTGTACACTTTTATTAATGAAAATCGATTATAATAACAATAAATAAATTAATGTAAATAATAAAACAATAGGCGAATGGGAAGAAGCAGAAGACAAACTCTATAGCGATATATCTAAAAGAAAGCGAAAAGGTCATGAACGAGGCTTGATGAGTGTCAAATACTCATCATTTTTATCTTGTTTAGAATGCCAAAACATCCGAAAACACTCGAAATGCATCAAAATGATAAAATATCACAAACAAGTGTTTTATGTGTTTTAAATGCAAAATATCAAAATCGGTGAAAACGATCAAGTTTGCATAATCGGTAGTTTTAGTCCCCAAGTTTTAAAAGTTGTCAAAAACAGTCCCTGGTAAATCAAAATAAAGAAAAATATCATTTTAAGTCCTTAGGGATTCATAAAGTTGTCAAAACAAGTCCTTGAAATTTAAAATTGCAAAATTACAACTTTGGTCCCTCAAGTTTGAAAAATGTCAAAAATAGTCCTTGGATATTTTAAAAATGGAAAATAATCATCTATGGTCCTTGTACTATTAAAGATTGGCAGTTTTGGTCCTTGTGATAACTTTTGGAGAATTGCAGGTTTGGTCCCTCATGTTTGGCAGAATTGCAAAAATGGTCCTTGTACTTAACTAAAACCAAACTGACCCCCTTTTATATTTAGACCCCAGCCAAACCAAAAAGAACCCCCTGTCAAACACCTGTGACCCCCTAATTTGGACCCCCGTCTTATAATATCCCTTGGTCAAAATAAGTCAAACCCGCCAAAATTACCACCATCACTGTTCACCTGTCTCTCCCACTCCTGCAATTACAAAACCGGTGGTTTCACCACTGTTACTTCCACCTCACCACCTACTACTCACTCTCATCCCCTCCACCTCATGAACTAGCCCACAAACTGCAGTTAATGCTTCCCCACCACTTTAACCCCTAAAACCATACCTTCCCCTGTTTTTGCTTTCCAAATCACCCCTAACCCATACCTACTATCTAATCTGTCCCCCTCCACCTCCACAACACCCCAAGATTCTTTAATTGCTCTGAAACTGTCTCAAGCAACCATATACACTTTTGGCGCCAAAAGTCATTTAAACGGATAAGATGAGTTTGACTCATTCAATGGCTGAGATTGTTGATGGGAAATGATCAGAGGCATGTGGGGAGTATCTCAAGGCTATAAAGAAAGAGGAGAAGCAGAAGAGTGAGATATCTAGGATAATTATAATTTAGCTTATGTCGTTTTTAATTAAATTTCAAATTCCAGTGTTTGTTTAAGCTTTAAGTTCTGTATTTCAAGTTACTAGTGTGAAATAAAACTTTTGTTAACATCAATTTCAGCTTTTAAGTTCAATATTAGGTTTATGCAAAATCTTACTTTTGATCAAATTCTCAAAATCGCAAATGTTGTTATTTGTTGTTATTAAGGACTGAGTAGACCATATAAGCTCCTATATAGCTTATCTAAGCTATTAGAAACAATAAAAATCGGTTTAGAAGTTAAAATCAAAATACCAAAATACCAAATAAATAGTTGAAAATAAAAATCCATGGTGAAGGTTGTCAAGAAGATGGAGCAGGTTGATTATGGATGGCCTTGGTTTAGTGCTTCGGGAAGCTATAGGAAGTGGTTTCGTATTGGTTCTCGGTTTGTGCTTGGATCCAAGTTGTAAGCCCTTTTAATCCATTTTGATATTTCTTTGTTGAGTTGTTAATTAGTTTGAATCTGTGTTTTCATGTTCATTAGTATTAGTTAAGCATAATTAAACAATAAAACCAGTTGTTTGTTCTTTTAAATTTGTAGTTATCAAAACCTCATCTTCACAATAAAAGAGCATAATTATCATACCTTATTCCCATGTTGTTATTTTGTTGTTTAGTGTTCTTTAGTTTTATTAAATGATAATATGAGGTCCGAAATCATTGGCATGGTCTTAATCAAGATTTTGCTTTGAAAAGCTTCTAATGATCTTGAAAAGGGTGTTTGGATTTGTTTGTATCACTATGTTATAGGTTGTTCTAGCTGTTGTTCTTATTTGGTGCATGTCTCATTAGGTTAATATAGTTCAAAGAAACCAAGAAAATCGGTCTTTATTAGAGTAAAGTCAAAATTACTTTTAATCTCTTCTTACTAGTTAATCGTTAAAATTTTAAAGGTAAGAATCATCATAGTAGCTTAAAAGTTGTTAGCATAGCTTAATCTAGTCTTAATATAACTTAATACATCATAATCAGTCCATAGAATCAATCAAAAGTTCATTAAAGTCAACTTTGTTTCATTTTCTTAAAAAGTCAAAATATGCTCGCATACGATTAGCTACCCTATTTCACAAGCTCTCACAGAGCTTGTTATTTAGCTTTAGCCTGTGATTTTTGGTTCTTTGGAAAGCCAACCTAGCTATCTCAAGGTCCAAAGCTTAATTTTCCAATTTCGACTTATTTGGTAGAATTTGCACTTGGCTTATTGTTTTGTCCATTTTTCATCTTACACCGAGTCTTGACTCGGTGGTTTTCGATTTCTTCATAAGCTTCTCACAAGCTTATTAGTGTAAGCCAATGTGTAATTTAGCTTTTTGGAAAGCTTAACTGGTCAACTAGCTAATCAAAGTATTTGTTTTCATTTTCTAGCTTATTTCGATTGGCTTAAAATCTAGCTTAAAAGTGCCTAGTGATTCACATAATTGTCTCAGTGCAAACAGATAAGCTAGTGCTTATTTGGAGTTGTTAAGTGCTTATTTTTAAATCAAAATGTTTTCTCAGTTTTCATATTAGCTTATTATTAGTTACTTAGCTTATTTTCAGCTTAATCTTGCTTATTTTCTAGCTTATAAGCCATTTTGGCTTAAACTCTTGTGCTTATTTCAATTTGTGTCCACTGTTGAGATTATAAGCTCAATACTGAGCTTATTTGTGTTTTTTAGAAAAAGTTCTAGTTTTGAAAAGTGCTTATTTTAGTATTCTTAATAAGTTGCAAAAAGAAAATTCCAAAAATAAAATAGTTAGCAAAAAGCGATTCTTTGGGATTCGAACTCCGCCACCCACTCACCACACACACACACTACCACCACTTGGGTCTTTTTCTGCTTTTATTTGCATTATTTAATACATAAGCCTTGTTTCCATTATTATGTTTATACGAGCTTATTAGCTTATTTCTAGCTTATTTATTCTAGCTTTTCAACTTTTGTATTTTCTTAACTTTGTATTAGTATAAAGTAATTTATAAAAAGTTTGATTTTTCCGAATAGTTTTAGTATTTTTAAACATTTATTTAGTCTAAATTAGTATTTAATTCATAATAAAAAATATAAAAGTCTAAAAAATATAAATCTTTTTTCTAAAATTTTCTTTTGTCATATAGTAGGTAAGAAAATTGTTTTTACATTCGTAGGACTTTTATTTTACGTTTTTGCTTGCGCGCTCGCGTAATTTTTATACTTAACATACGTTTTCATTTTAAGTCACGTTTTTAGATAATTTAAGTTTACGTTTTAGTTAAAATAGTTTATTTAAGTTATTTTATTTTATAAATCACAAAAACATCATTGTAAAAATAGTGATAGCGTTTATTTTAATATATTTTAGCTTTTTAATTTTCTTTAATTTGCATTTAAGCCCCTGTAATTTATAAACTTTCTCTTTAGGTATAAATAATTCAAAATCCTTACTGATCACTATCCTTAGTGATTATTCGACATCTGTCTGTGTTAAACACCATTCATCCTCCGTGGGACTTAACGACCCGGGAATCCACTATATTCCTCTGATCTTAATTGCATTTGCTTTCTGAGCTGTTTTAAGTTTATTACGGTTGGCCATTCACAAGTGGTTAGCTTGAGTGATTAAACTTGACCGTTTGGAGGCGAATCAAGGCTCGTGTTTAACACGATTCCCTTAAAACAGATTCGCCGTCTGTTTCCCAGGGTACAACGTTCAAACTGTTGCATTGTCGGACCTGACAAACTTGCCTGAAAATTCACGGAAAAACTGTGCGTTTCTGGTCGAGAAGGCTGCTGGAAATCTGCACGTAATGAGCTGCGTTTTGGATGATTAAAACTGAATGAGAAGATTTTTATTTTATAGGCAATACCTATCTTGTTCACCAAGACAGAATATATGCCGAAAAATAAAAATTATGCATATCTCGTTATTTCTATAACACGATTTGCATATATTTGTTAAGACTTAGGCATAAAGTCTAAATCTATTCCAAAATGGATTACAACTCGAAAATTATCAAATAAGGAAACGAAATTCTCAAAAAAAAGATACCCGTAGGAGAGATTTTTGAGTGCATTCGTGTCCATGGTCGCGGGCTCGCATGAGTTCGAAGCTTCAACTCATTTTAACCCGAAATCCCATTTTCGCACCCCTGCTGCACGCACGTAGGGGTGGGAGCATAACCAACCTAAAGGAATTTGATAGCCAATATTATGATTTCCTTATAAACTAGTCTCCACTTCCTCTTCTAGGCGATGTGGGATAGTTTAGTTTTCATTTTGTGCCTCACTTTGAGACACGATATCTCATTCATTTCTACTCCAATTTGGACATACTTTAGCTCGCTATAAGCTTTCTTTGAGGAGAACAAATGCCCCCAATCAACACAAATATATGTAACATATACATACATTAAATAATATCCAAAATTTGCAAAACCACTTTGCAAAACTCATTTTCCAACAATCCCCACATGAATGGAGATCGGTGAAAACACACGAAATTTTGGTGAAATTTCCGTGGTTAAGTCTTGCATAGGATAGGTAGGTGTAACCCTTTGAACCTTCCTTGTGAGATGTACTTAGTCTCCTAGATCCGAGTAGACGCGATGTCCTTGAACTCATCATCCATTTACGTGAGCGACATTACACTTCACACAAGACTCTCCCGACATTGTCAAGTCTCATAGTCGTGTTCATTATGGTCATGAACACTAGCCTGGTTCTGCAAGAGCTCTTAGGAATTGCGCCCCACATTTCCCTTCGTGTTAGGAATTAGAAAATTCAGACGTTAAAGAGTCGGCCACCTCAAGTATATGTATTCGCTAGAAAGCTCGTAGTCGTAGTCATGTTATGTTGCAAGTAGTTTGTTTTGTAACACCGTGGAGGACTGGACGGGTCTTTACCCATCGTATGCCCGATATCTGACCCGTAGGTGGCGCTTATTTGTAAGACACTATAAATACCGTCTACCTCCCAAGGTAGAGGTTTGAGCTTCAATACCATTTTCTTTGTTTCACATAGTTCCCAACTCTTCCATTTCTCTCTAGAACTTTCTCTCTAAACATATTTAACGCCACATGTGATTATGGTTTAGTGTGTTTGTGAAATCCAATAACTAACAATTGGTATCAGAGAGCCATGGTTTGATCACTCATCTTTCATGCTCTTTGTTTTGGTGGATTTCATAAGGTTTTTGAGGTATTAAGTGTTTAGGAGAGTTTGAATCATTTAGACAAGTTCTAGTGTTAAAGTTTGAATTTTGCTTGTACTTTTGTGTTTAGGATCATCATATGTGTTTATGTTTTGAATTTCAAGGCTTAAATCATTGTGGTTTGGTTGTTTTTGATTGATAAAGTGGTTATTTGTGAACTTTGTACAAAGCGAGTTGAGTCTCGGATTTTTGTTTCTTCGAAGCGAGTTGCTTTGTTACCGGATGCGAGTTGGTATATGCGACTTGGCTATTTAGCGAGTTGACTTTTTATGCGACTGGGTTCTAAGCGAGTTGTTTCTTTAAGCGACTTGGGGTCTAAGTTGTTTCTTTTGCGACTTGAGTTCTAAAGCGACTTGGCTATTAAGCGAGTTGTATAGCTAGCGAGTTAGTTTAAGCGACTTGGTGGTTAAGCGAGTTGTGTCATTTCGACTTGCTATTGCTTAGTTGTCTCTATATGCCACTTGGCTATTAAGCGAGTTGATTCCTTGCGACTTGTTTCATTAAGCGAGTTGGTTCTTTAAGCGACTTGTTTCTTTAAGCGAGTTGGGTGGTTCATGAGTTGATAACTGCTTAGTTGATTGTTTAGCTACTTGTCTATTAAGTCTTGTTACTTCTTCATGCTACATTCTTACGGTTGTTCTTTTGGTTTAGTAAAATCCCGTGAAAGAATCAATATTCGGTTTAAATCAAGGAATAGTAAAATCCGTAGAGCTTGTAATCATGTCAAACATCGTACCTACTATCGCTTCTTCCAGAATGAGGGCGTTCAGCAAATGGATCGGATACTCGCCCACCTATGCTTGACATAACCGATTATGACTCATGGGCTCAACGAATCCGATTATCTTGTCTTGGAAAGGAAAATGGGCTCAACATTCTCAAATCCATTAATGAAGGACCTTATCAGTTGAGACTACAAGAGACTTAATTGATACTCTGCAGATGGAACAATGATCTATGGAATGGATGGACTAAAGATGTATGATGAGCTTAGTGATAAGGAGAAAAGAGATTCGATGTCGATATCGTGGCTTCTAACATTTTTTCTTGGTCTTCCAAAGATATCTACAAGCTTATCAATCACAACACCAAGCCAAGGCGGTTTGGGATAATGTCAAATGCTTCTCTCGGGTTCAATTAACCAAGGAAGACAGAGAATCACAACTGTATGAT
This sequence comes from Chrysanthemum lavandulifolium, assembly GCA_022545495.1. Classification (NCBI taxonomy): domain Eukaryota; kingdom Viridiplantae; phylum Streptophyta; class Magnoliopsida; order Asterales; family Asteraceae; genus Chrysanthemum; species Chrysanthemum lavandulifolium. The sequence continues at coordinate 199,755,997 of CM040243.1, read as the reverse complement.
GAGTTTGAGCACTTCAAAATGAAACCAGATGAGAGTGTCTATGAATACTATGGAAAACTAGAAGGGGGGGTTGAATAGTTTTACCAATGTAAAACTTCCTTTTAAATATTTAGATCGACTTATGTCAATCTATTTGGTTGTTTATGTTGGACGTTGATAGATAGATATAAACGTGTAATGAAAGATAAAGAGTAAGAAGCACATCACCACGACACAAGTATTTATAGTGGTTCGCCACAAGGACACCTTCCTTTGCCCTACTCCACCCCGAGTCACCTACTCGAGAGTTCAGAACACTACACCAACTCCTTATGGCGAGAAGCCTTCACAACGCCGCTTAACCTTTTCCCAGACAAAGCTAAATACCGAGTTCCTTCACACCAAGGCGAACCACACCTAACACAACGTCGCTTACCCTTTATACTGTGCTAGGCTAACCACCGAAGTTCTTTCACACCTTAGGAGAACTAATCCTATCACAACGTCGCTTACCCTTTATTAGGTACTAGGCTAAGCACCTAGTTCCATTACTATGGAGGAACTACTATCCTTCACAACACAACACCTAATATCAAGGAGATCTACTCCTTGTTACACCATCATCAAGGATATCACCATCCTTGGAAATAAACAACTACTTATATGTATAACGATGCACCTCATCGATTATACGACCTAGGCATTCTTCCCAAATGCTACTTGATTTATTTCTTTGGCATCCTTCACTAATTCCTTTGACACAACGCTTGGCAATCTTCACTAATGCCTTCGTCTTGACACCTATAGCATTCTTCACTAATGCTCTTGACACGAACGATAAGCACCTTTCACTAATGCTTTCGTCTTGACACTTTCGGCATCCTTCACTAATGCCTTCAACATCTATGGAGGAGGAAAGAACTATCAACAAGAGAACTTCAGTTGTCTTGATGATGACGAAGCATGGCAACTCATGGACTTGAGCTTGCTCGACTTCAAGAAGTGGTGATCTTGCCTTTAAGAGGAACCTAGAAGATCACACAAAACAAAAGACAAACTACATAGATCTCTTGGATCCGAGGTTGAGAGATATAAAACTTGGAGAGTATATGAAGTGGTGAACTAAAAGGAAAGAAATGGCTCACTATTTATAGAGAAAATTCTCATCGCTTCCGGATCCCACGATCCTTCCACTTGGGATCCGCTAGCACAAAGCCTAGGGATCCGTGGAACGCTCCTCTTTACCCATGGGTATTTTGGTTATGGGTCATGGGTTGATCCATGGATCTTTGGCTAGATACAATGTATCTCTTGAGTGCTCACCAAGGGTTCAATGTATCTAGACATTCTCTTGAGTGCTCACCAAGGGTTCAATATATCTAGACATTGGGTATGGGTCAATACCATGGGTTATGGATATTATCCATATATGATATAAGCATGATGTCATGCAATGGGTTATGGGTCAAGCTCCATGGGTCATGGGCTTCGGGTTGTACCCAACTACATTCAATATATTTGCCCAATGGGTTATGATACTTAAGTTTCTACCCATTTATATTACCCAATATACTACATACTAGTTATGAGTATATTTTACCCAAATATGTAAACACTAGTTGTTGTACATAAGTAATATTAAATCATAAAGGCACTTATACTTGTTTTAGTGTTTTATGTGAAAATGTGAATATGTTAGAAACTATTAGTTCAAATCATTTACGTATTTTATTTGTTTCGTTAAAATGATTTTACGTTTGTTATCGACAAAACATTAGAAGATCGTAAAATATAAATAAACGCTTTTATGGCTTATTTGTATTAACAATCTCCCTTTTGTTGATGACAAAATATAAAATTATTTTAAGGAAAAGCTAAAATTGTAAAGTTTGAATTTGTAGTTTTACTTTCTTCTCCCCTTTTGTCAAAATAAAAGAGCTTGAAGAAACTAACACATTGTTTTTAGGAAAACATGTGAGAAAAAAAAATAGAGAGCAAGTAACGGAACGGATCTCGTCTTTTACTCCCTTGACGAGTCCATCCCTATGTAAGGCGCCAAGAAAGTAATACTAAGCTAGTTTGTTTGCAACTAAGTTTGCAAAAGATTTCGCCTAAGTGACGAATGTGCTCCCCTTGATGATTGCAATTTTGCAAAGGGATGTTGAGAAATGTAATCCTAATATTGCAAGTAATTTGCAATGTATTATTTTGACACAAAGCTCCCTAGCTTTAGGGTGTCAAAAGACTTCAAGTGTAGATTGAATAACTACAAAACAAAGGTTAGAAAACAAGTATAATGCACAATTTCGCATATGTGATCCAAGTTAGTAGAAAAATAGTTTTCTGTCTCACGGATCCCACGATTCCCTCCTAGTAGGGATCCGTCTAGGCCATTTTGAGGCATCCGTATAGTCGATGATTAAATTCAAGAATGGTGATGTAACAAGTAATGTTAACATCAAAATGAGATATGTATTCATCCAACAAACATATACTCAATGCAATATGGCAAGTAAACTATCATTCAATAAAACATAAGAGATGATCAACAAATCTCAAAAAGCTAAGAGAATGATTTAGCCATATTCTACTAATACTAATAAGTGACCAAAGCTTAAGAAGCAACAATGTGCTTGAGTCTAGGGATGAGTAGACTTGTTGATTTGGTCCAATCTTTCAAGAAGATGATTAAACATGAAATGCAACTCATTTCGTACTTCTTGAACAAGTCCTTGGGTGATTAGACAATTAGAGCAATTATTGTCTTAATTAGGAACATGATGTTTTGAGGAGGTTCTACAAATGATGGTGGAGGTACATTGAGTAATTTAGGATGAGGTTCTACTAGGAATGAGAGTGGTGGTAATGGAAATTCCTACATATGATCAAGTCCTTGGTGGTTCCTTGTTTCCAACGATGGACTAGTTGGTGATGTAGGTGGTTCCTATTTTAACGAGAAGGTTGGTGAATGGGAAGTTCTCGGTGGTGAATGCTCTAATGAATAGGGAGAGTCTTGGTGAAGTCCATGCTCTAGGAATGAAGTTTTAGACGTTTGCTAGAACTAGGTACGTTTGGTTTAGAGCTCGATGATCCCTTTCTAACCTAAAAGGTTTAATGCTAATTATTGTTGTTCTCTTGGCAATTGTTGAATGGGTTTGTTGAGGTGAGATTCTAGCACTATTATCTCTTACGGATGATGATTCGTGGATGGAAATCCTACCATTTGTGGGTTTAATCGAAATGATTCGTAGAGGAAATTTCATGTACAATCTGAGCAAGTTTCTTGGGTGGTTCTTGGTTGGATGAGTTAGCACTAGGAGCTTTCCTCATGATGAAATGACTAAGGAAAAGGTTTCTAAATGTCGAGAATTATGTTGTGTTTGATGACTAAGGAATTCTAGCAAGATGACTTATAAAGGGAAGGATTTGGCAAGTGCATTCAAGACTTAAGTCTCTAATATCCTTTGAAATGTGATGATTAGCATGCACAAGAGTCAACTTCGAGTTTTCTTGATCTAGGATTTAATTAGGATGAGGTGGAGTGTTCAAGTTAGCAAGATGAGCTTGAAATGACCTGCTCGAGCAAGAGTTGACATAAATCTATCACCGGATCCTACGGTTCCCACCAATGGGGATCCGTCTAGGCTAATCCTAGGGATCCGGCTCTCAAGAGACTAGGAAAGGATAGAAGTGATGTTTGAAATGTCTAAAGCCTATACCTTTTCGAGTGTTTCGGTTCTCCTAAGTGTCTTTAAATGGAAGGGTACTTAAATGTTCAAGGCAATGAGTGATGTAGCTAATGATTGCCTTATATGGAAGAAATTGGAACTTTCGTGAGTACCAATGAATGAACAAAGATGACACTAAAATCTTGAGAGTGTCAAATGGAGCTAAATGATCCTAGTGATCAGATAGTGACTTAGGATAATGTCTTGGAGAAGATCCTAAAGGTTTTAAGGTGGAAGAACTACAATTTGATCCATTTCGACCAATTTAGAGGTAAGGATGATTATGATCAATTTTGCCATAATTGAAAGATTTCTAAGTCTAGATGTGAGGGATCATGTGAGAAATAATGAGTGATCTAGAGAGCAGAAGAGTAATGAGTTTAGGTGAAATGATAGATCGAAAAGCACTTTGAGTGTGCTCCTTAATGAGCTATGAGTGAGTGTGAAGCTTACTAAGCTTGAGAAGGACTTAAGACATCCTAAAGTATTAAGTTCAGCTAGTGTGAAGTAATCTAGGAACATGGTTTGGGGTGTAAAGGATTGAAACTCCACTTCTATTTGCCCGGATCCCACGGATCCTTCACTTGAGGGATCTAGATAGTTACAAACTAGGGATCCGGCATCTGGGACAGTTTTACTTAACAATGAGCGTTAGTTCTAAGTATCGAACTTAGAAGCTAATGATCTCTACAGTAAGCATACATGTATACAAGTAAAACATACTAAGAGCATGTAGAAATAGCACATAAGCAATTAAATGAGATCTAGCTCACAAGTAACACATAGGTTTATCAAACTTAACAACCGCTATTCAAGAAGCTCAAAATAGATTTACGATCTAGATTAGTAAATCGTTTGTATTAACAATGGCGTGCAAAGTAGATGATGGTGTTCAAGACAGTAGGGTTGTTTTGGCCAACGAAAGCAATGAACTATGTATAGTAATTACGGATGGTGATTAGCATACAATGAACTTCGTCCATGAAGTCATGTAGCTCTTCTCGATCAAAGCAAGATAATCACTTGATGAGGCAAGTGGTTGTGATTAACTAAAAGAAAAATTAATTTTACAACTTGTTTGATTAGTAATCCTAAGACAATGCAAAGTATTTCCATTGTAAACTTACTTTAGGAAAACATAGGAGTATAAATTTCCCAAGTGAGAGAATGAATATGAGCATTACATTAGCGGTGCTCAATTATGGCTAAACACGACCATTTTTACGGGTGATTCCACATACCCAACTTCTATCAAGGAAGCAATTCAACCGTTAGGTCAAATTGAGTTTCTAGTGCAATAAGTTCTCCAATATTCATTCTCAAGTTAGGAAAATTTATATTCCTACAATGGCCTATCAAGAGTAACAATGATGATACTTTGCTTCGCTTAATATTATACTTGAGACAACTAAGGTGTGAAGGCGTCATGTTAAAAATAAGTTTAAAAGTTGTCCATATGGTAAACAACAAAAATGGTTGGATGAGCTAGTTCAACATATGTTGTTGGAAAGCTTTGAGTTTGGACTTTCGGATATGAACAATTATATTTATGTTGCAAAATAATTTACTTGAGTATATCGGATGAAATAATCAAGTTGTCAATCCTACTATGAAGCTTGGAGAGCGATCATGAAAAGGAAAATGGGATAGTACATCATCAACACAAGTGTAGGTTATGATCCGATGTACATTCTTGTTGTTTTTAGAAAACGATACAAGAACAAAGGAAATCATATAAGCACATAAAACATTTATGTTGCACACATGACAAACTCAATCAAAAATCCATTTAGTGTGTTATATGTTTTAAACATTTTTCAACCTATATGACTTATCTAAGTATCTAAACTAACATTTTCGACACAACTAGATGCTATCCCAAACACTCCTTCAAATAGCACATTGATTAGTAGAATATTACTAAATCGACAAACAAGAGAATGAATAGCATTGTAAGGAAACCACATATGCTATTCAATCAAACAAGCACAAAAGCTATTTGAGATAAGCAAATAATCAAGTAATGCAAAGAAGACAATTTATCATTTAGCATATCATACGAAAGTTCTTTTCATCGCTTTGTGTTAAATATAAACATGTATACCAAGCTTGATTAGTCTATTTTATATTTATAAATATGATCAAAATCTTAATTTCAATAGAGGACACATTGTTATTCAAAAGCGAAAACATCCGTCTCCAATTAGATCAAAAGTTTGTGCAAAAGTTATGACCGAAAAATGACTTTCTATTATTAATCAATAATTCTGTAAATTATTGTTTTGAATCAGTTTATGAAATCATTTTTAAATGAAAGTAGACTCAAATACCTTTAAAACGATAGGTGGCACGACTTCTAACGACTTACGGTTAAAAGTTATGAATTTTGAAATTCAAACAAAAGCCTCTTCAGACCTACGGATCCCACGGATCCCTTGCTTGAGGATCCGTCGATGTAACCCGAGGGTCCATGGATTTGACATGAAATTACAAAATATACGTTTGACCCGCGAAAAGGTTTAGACTTTTTATTGAAGTTATATTACCCATTTTTACCTTTATTCAAGCTAGATTAACAAGATATCTAACAACAAAACTTCAACGAAAACAAATCACTAAAACACTTTTCATATTATGCTTATTATAAGATAGAAGCATATATCACCATTTGTCCACAAGCAATTTAGCATGTTTTAAAAAAAAAAACGTAACTAAGAAAACATACCTTTGTTATATCCCCTTTTTATGGTTTTAGAAACCATAGACGCGAAATACTTCATGATCTTCTAAGATACCCCAATCCTTTGCTATATTCCCTTTTTATGGTTTTAGAAACCATAGACGCGAAATACTTCATGATCTTCTAAGATACCCAAATCCTAGTATGAAGACTTCTCAAAGGAAAATGTTAGAATGATCTATCACTATCCAACATATGATGATTTCTAAAAACATGACTTTTTGTTTTAAGAAATTCCCTTCTTTGTAGTTTTCAAACATACACGGATCGTATCAAGTTTTCAAAGTACAATATACAAAAAAAAACTTGGTAACGAAGCTCTGATGCCAATTGTGGAAAACTAGAAGGGGGGTTGAATAGTTTTACCAATTTAAAACTTCCTTTTAAATATTTAGATCGACTTATGTCAATCTATTTGGTTGTTTATGTTGGACGTTGATAGATAGATATAAACGTGTAATGAAAGATAAAGAGTAAGAAGCACATCACCACGACACAAGTATTTATAGTGGTTCGGCTACAATGACACCTTCCTTGCCCTACTCAGCTCCCCGAGTCACCTACTCGAGAGTTCGTAAACACTACACCAACTCCTTATGGCGGAGAAGCCTTCACAACGTCGCTTAACCTTTTTCCGGTACAAAGCTAAATACCGAGTTCCTTCACACCAAGGTGAACCACACCTAACACAACGTCGCCTACCCTTTATACGGTGCTAGGCTAACCACTGAGTTCTTTCACACCTTAGGAGAACTAATCCTATCACAACGTTGCCTACCCTTTATTAGGTACTAGGCTAAGCACCTAGTTCCATTACTATGAAGGAACTACTACCCTTCACAACACAACACCTAATATCAAGGAGATCTACTCCTTGTTACACCATCATCAAGGATATCACCATCCTTGGAAATAAACAACTACTTATATGTATAACGATGCACCTCATCGATTATACGACCTAGGCATTCTTCCCAAATGCTACTTGATTTATTTCTTCGGCATCCTTCACTAATGCCTTTGACACAACGCTTGGCACTCTTCACTAATGCCTTCGTCTTGACACCTATAACATTCTTCACTAATGCTCTTGACACGAACGATAAGCACCTTTCACTAATGCTTTCGTCTTGACACTTTCGGCATCCTTCACTAATGCCTTCAACATCTATGGAGGAGGAAAGAACTATCAACAAGAGAACTTCAGTTGTCTTGATGATGACGAAGCATGGCAACTCATGGACTTGAGCTTGCTCGACTTCAAGAAGTGGTGATCTTGCCTTTAAGAGGAACCTAGAAGATCACACAAAACAAAAGACAAACTACATAGATCTCTTGGATATGAGGTTAGAGATATAAAACTTGGAGAGAGTATATGAAGTGGTGAACTAAAAGGAAAGAAATGGCTCACTATTTATAGAGAAAATTCATCGTTTCCCGGATCCCACGGATCCTTCCACTTGGGATCCGGCTAGCACAAAGCTAGGGATCCGTGGAGCGCTCCTCTTTACCCATGGGTATTTTGGTTATGGGTCATGGGTTGATCCATGGATCTTTGGCTAGATACAATGTATCTCTTGAGTGCTCACCAAGGGTTCAATGTATCTAGACATTCTCTTGAGTGCTCACCAAGGGTTCAATGTATCTAGACATTGGGTATGGGTCAATACCATGGGTTATGGATATTATCCATATATGATATAAGCATGATGTCATGCAATGGGTTATGGGTCAAGCTCCATGGGTCATGGGCTTTGGGTTGTACCCAACTACATTCAATGTATTTGCCCAATGGGTTATGATACTTAAGTTTCTACCCATTTATATTACCCAATATACTACATACTAGTTATGAGTATATTTTACCCAAATATGTAAACACTAGTTGTTGTACATAAGTAATATTAAATCATAAAGTCACTTATACTTGTTTTAGTGTTTTATGTGAAAATGTGAATATGTTAGAAACTATTAGTTCAAATCATTTACGTATTTTATTTGTTTCGTTAAAATGATTTTACGTTTGTTATCGACAAAACATTAGAAGATCGTAAAATATAAATAAACGTTTTTACGGCTTATTTGTATTAACAAATACTACGTGAGATTCCATAAGCTTGTGAATGACATGAGGAACATCAAAATGACCATGCCAAACATTCAGCTGAACTCAAAGTTTGTGAACAACATGAATCCCGAATGGCACAAGTTTGTCACCTCTGTGAAGCTAACAAAAGGATTGAAGAATACAAACTATGAGCAACTCTATGCATTCCTTCTTCGTAATGAGAGGCATGCTATGTTTGAAAAAGGATTCTTGATCGTTCAAAACCAACCAGGAGAGACAAGCTCATCAAATGATTCAACCGCCTTTTACACAAATGTAGGAATTACTACCAAAGCTTCTCAAGTTATACACATAGGTAATGGTAATCACAAACTCATTCCCGATCCAATGTTCAAACAAGTCGATCTTGATGCGGCCGTGGGAAACTTCATTAATCAACTGGCTCTCATGATTAGTCAAAACATGAAATCTCTCCCACACACCAACAACAACCTCGAACAAACATCCAATCTACACAATCAAGCCACTTGCCGAGATGGGAAGGTTATGGTGCGGCCGGTTCAAGAAAGGCGAGACGAACAAGGAAGAGGTGGAGTTGGTTGAGGATATGTGGGAAATCGAATCGGGAAGGAATGGAAATCAAGGACAAGCAAAGAAAATTAAGTGCTACAACTGTGGTGGTGATGGACACATAGCAAGGAACGCACTTCTCAAACGCCCTCAAAATGCGTAGTACTTCAAAGACAAGATGTTACTTGTGCAAGCTCGGGATAATGGGTGTGTTGGATGAAGAGGAGCCGTTTCTTCTTGAGGAATGCCAAGACATATGATGCAGATGTGGATGAGCACCGATTAGGAGATAGGTCATAATCATCGAATGCCTTTCAAGTTGCAGATCGTGATGCATCGACTCGGACGTCGATGATGAACCTATTGCACAAACAATTTTCATGGCTAGCATTTCTCCAATGGTCTCTCCAAGGTCCCTCACCATGACAAGCTAGTCCATCCAAAGAATCAATCATCTCGGAGGTATTAAAACTATACGATGATGTTGATGAGCAAAAGATACATGACAAAGTACAATCAATGAAACTTTTGAGTCGAGATATTGAAAATATGGGTAATATCAATGTTGTCCCATATGATCAATATGTGAAACAAAGTGAAAGTGAGACCGTACCAAGTGATGCATCTTCCGCAATCAATGATGACTATATTTTTAATGAATACACTACATGTGCCCATGATGATTACTGTATGCGAATCGAATGCCTATAAAGAACAAGTTGCTATTTATGAGCAGTGCTAAGTTTGAGTTAACCACATGTGAGCGAAATGGATGACCAAATCGCATAACTATTAGAAAAGTAAGTTTAGAGAAGAAGTATTAAAACAAGAGTTAAACTCCTTACAAGAAAAGCTTTCTAAAGCGCTAAGCAAAAACAAGAACTTCAAGAAAATGTTAAAATGCTTAAGCAAGAATTGAGTGCTAAGGAATCAAAACTTTTGAATGATTTTCTAATCTAAAAACCTTGAAAAACAAGCTTGAAAATAAGTTAGACGTACAAGGAATACCATTCGATCGCTCACATGATCACTAAGCATAGAGTTCTCGTGATAAGAATAGTATCCCCATTATAAAGGAATCCAACCACGAGTATGGTAAGACAACAAAAGTCGCTCAAAATGTAATCTATGATGGCAATGAGACTCTTAAACCTAGGCGAAACCTAGTTGCATTGAGTGCAATCGAGGAAGATAGAAAACTAGAAGATGCATCTAGGGAGAAAATGAATAAGAAGCTTAACGATCCTGCATGTAAAGATAAAAACATAACGATCAAACCCCATGATTACACTAAAGAAAATTGGATATCCTTGAACATGTTTAAGCCTCAAACTCAATTAATCCCTGAACAAATCTTTGGGAAGAAAGACATGGATAAGTTAAAAGTTAATGTACTTGTTGAAACAAACACTCCCCTTAGGAAAATGCCTGTAGCTACTGTGTATCCTCCAAATACACCAATGCATCTAGTTCCTAGATCTATTGCCACTAATAGCAAGACCTTAATCACCTATATGTTGTTTATCACCGTTTGTTGATTTTGAAAAAACTTGTAAGAAGAGAATCACACCCACTTGGGATAACCGAGGGGAAAGGGTTTGAGCAAACTAAAGAATGTTATTTAACCGAGGTCATGCCTTTCTTCAAACAATTAAAAGGTCAATTTGAGAGTCTTCAAAAGGGATAAATTCAGATATTAAAGAAATGGAAAAGGAATTTGATGCAATGATAGTTGAAGCCAATGATTATGAACAGGAACTCAAATATAACTTGCACATCTTAAATGATAATTTGATTTCGAGTTGTGTTGCTCAAGATGTGTCTTATACTGTTACTAAGCACTCTATTACTACTTCTCGATTTCATGAATTATCTATTGCATTGAAAGTTTCCCATGATCGTGTCATTGAGCTTGAAAACAAAAACTCAGAACTAAGTGAGAAATCTGATCAGGATGATCATGATAATTTGGTAAAACATTTTTCTAAACTAGAAGTTGAACATTTTGATTTACAACTAAAATATCAACATCTTAAAGAAAATGTCAAAACCTCAAATATCAAGACATCCTCAAATGTTCCGAGTTTGATGCGGTTTTCGGATAAACAAACGTGACGAGCGATTCAAGCTCATTGTAACACGATCGAGAAAGTTGAAAGCCCAAATCTCTCAATTAAAGGGTGAAAAGAACAATGTGGTGGCTCCCAAATGCCTCCTCCTTTAGATTCTCAAGATTCTCAAACTTTTCATCTTCAAAACCTAGTTAATGCTTTACAAAAGAAAACAAAAGTTTTCTAAAAGAAAATGAAAAAGTTAAACGACACTTTAAAGAGTTATATGATTCAATGAAAGTCACTCGTGACAAAAACAACGTAAAAATAACGTCTTTACAAAAGAAATTGAGAATCGAGGAGTCGGAGAAAGGAAGCGCCACTAGTTTTTAATGAGAATGTTGCATCAAAGTCATCCTCGATCGCAAAATATCTTGTGATCATTAAATACATTCCTCCTCATCTTAGGAATAATGAACATGTTTCACAACTATTGTGCTCACCTTAAGGATAGTCTAGAATGTCTCCGTGAGATTGTGGAAGAGGATTTTATAAATAAGCCTCTTGACAGTGAAATTAGGTTTGCGTGCATTCAAGCTAAACGATCTCAAGAACTGCTAGAATGTTTAATAGCAACATGTCCTAAATCCTTAGGTGCAAAATGAAAAGCTGTGATACCTTGTTCTATGCCTAATGTCAAGCATACAAACCATTCTATGCCCAGTTTTAAGAAAGTGAACACTAATGTGCCTTCAGGAGTAAGAAGTGACACCAAAGCAAGCGGGTCAAAGCCTCAAGGCAACACAAAGAATGATAGGACCTTGCATGCTAGGAATGCTCGGTGGAAGAAAGTAGAAGATCACCTTAGGGAGAATTTGAATAAGGCGAATCGTGTTGATTCTAGTATTAGCTATAAGCGTCATGTAATTAATTCGAGATTCGCTACTACCGCAAACCATGTCTTGATGATTGCTTGAGTTACATTACTAATCATGAATGTGGTGTGAATGATTTGTCTAATGTTGTTAAATGCCAGTTAAAATTGTTAATGTTAAAGTTCAAGCTAAGAAGGCAAAAAGGCAAAGGCAAAAGAAAGTTAGAAAACAGTGGAAACCCACAGGAAGGAAATTTAGTAATATAGGTAATCAATGGATACCTAATGGGCGTAAGGTTAATGAGTCTTGCCCTAAATTTGCTAAGTCAATGCCCACTAGAAAATAGATGCCTACTGGTAGAACTATTCCCTTAAGAAGTGAACATACTTTGAATAGGTCAAATATGGACACTAGCACTGCATCTATTTCTAATGATTCCATTGCTTCTACTCGATATGGGTGTTCCAATCATTGTTACTAACCAAATGGAACCCATTCTTGCATGGGGATCCCAATTATCCGATTATCCATTCTTGTGCGTGTTCAACTGCGGATCGCTCAAATCGCTACGTGGTACCGGACTCAGTCGTTCCAAGCATATATTTGGAGACGGTCATGGCTCATGAACCGTGAGCAAATTCATTGGGCTGTGAGATTCGAAGCGATCATTTTGGTGCTATTATGGGTTATGGTGATTACGTGGTTGGAGATAGTGTGATTTCCGGTATATTATGTTGAAGGTCTTGGACATAATCTATTTTATGTCGGACAATTACGTGACTCGATTTAGAAGTGGCTTCGAAAACATACTTGCTTTGTTAGAGAACTTGATGGTGTGGAACTTCTCAAAGGAACTCGTGGTTCAAACCTATACACCATCTCTATCGAAGATATGATGAAATCTTCACCCATCGCTTCTTTGTCAAAGGCTTCCAAAACTAAGTCATGGCTATGGCACCGTCGTCTCAATCACTTGAACTTTGGTACCATAAACAATCTTTCGAGAAAAGACTTAGTAAGAGGATTACCCAGTTAAAGTATGAAAAGATCATCTTTGTTCACTTGCCAATTGGGAAAAAGCACAAAATATGCCCACAAACCAAAACCCACAAACTCGAGAATGGAAGTTCTTCATACACTTCATTTGGATCCATGCGGACCAATGAGAGTGCAAACAATTAATGGGAAGAAATACATTCTAGTAGTGGTTGATGACTACTCTCGATTTACTTGGGTAAAGTTTTTGAGGACAAAGGATGAAACTCCGGATGTCATCATCAAACTTATCAAACAACTTGAGTTCGACTCAACAATACCGTTAGAATTGTTCGAAGCAGACAATGGCACAAAGTTTGTTAACAAAGACTTAATTGAGTTTTATGAAAGTGTTGGAATCGGTCATCAAAAAAGTGTTCCACGAACTCCTCAATAGAACGGTGTAGTTGAAAGACGAAATCGAACTCTTATGGAAGCCGCAAGAACAATGCTAATTTATTCAAAGGTTCCAATGTTTCTATGGGTGAAGCCATTGCCCTTGCTTGCTACACCCAAAATCGTTCCCTTATTCACACCTCTCATGGAAAAACTCCATATGAACTTGTCCATAAGCGAAAACCCGATGTATCCTACCTTCGTGTGTTTGGTGCTTTATGTTACCCAACTAATGACGGTCAAGATTTAGGTAAACTAAAAGCTAAAGCGGACATTGGAGTACTTGTAGGTTATGCACCAAACAGAAAAGGATACCGAATCTACAACAAGAGAACCCGAAATATCATGGAAACAATTCACGTTACGTTCGATGAGTGACCGGTCAAATGGCTCCGGGACAATCCGATTACGACCGCATGTCAAACTTTATCAAGTAGTCCTATCGGTTCTACTCTTGTTTCTAACCCTCACCAAAGAACTCCTTATGTACCTCCTTGAAGATGATTTGAAGAAATTATTTGATCCAATGTTTGATGAACACTATGAGCCAATTGCTAATGATATGTCGGTTCCATCAACAGAGGCTGCCTCTATCCACGCCAATGAAGTTAACCTTCGGTTTCAATGTCATTAAGTCAAGAAGAGCACATCGATCACTCGCCTCATCAACAAATCATCAATCATCGAGTGTACACAATGGAAATGTTCTTTGCAGTTATGATGATGAAAACCCTTTGCTCCTCGGAAGATGAACCCTTTGAGAACATATTTGCTCGGTATCATCATCGAACCATCATCATCGAGATATAGACTCGCTACTGCCGGTTCCTCAACAACAACCACATGAACATCTTAGAAAATGGACACATGATCATCCATTGGACAACATCATTGGAAACCTCTCTCGTCCGGTATCCACACGAAAACAACTTGCAACCGATGCCTTATGGTGCTTCTTCAACTCCGTACTCTCTAAGGTCGAACCAAAAGATGTTAAAGCGCCATGAATGAAGGCAAGTGGTTCAATGCCATGCAAGAAGAAATTCATGAGTTTGATCGACTTGATGTATGGGAATTAGTACCGCTCAGTTGTGCTATGATTATTGCTCTAAAGTGGATCTTCAAAGCGAAGCTTGATGAGCATGGCGATGTATTAAAGAACAAGGCTAGGTTGGTTGCAAAAGGATACCGTCGGGAGGAAGGTATTGACTTTGAAGAATCATTTGCTCCTGTGCACGCATCGAGGCGATCGAATCTTCCTTGCTAATGCTGCAAGTAAGAACATGATTGTCTATCAAATAGATGTAAAGACGGCTTTTCTTAACGCAGATCTTAAAGAAGTCGTATCGCCAAGAAGCCGGAAGGTTTTGTGAATCGAGCATCCTACTCATGTTTATCGCTTGAAGAAGGCTCTTTACGGCTTGAAGCAAGCTCCAAGGGCATGGTATGATCGCTATCAAAGTTTCTTCTATCTACCGGATTCAAAGAAAGGAGCAGTTGATCCGACATTGTTCACCGGGATGTCGTGCAAACATTTAATTCACGTTCAAATATATGTTGATGATATTATCTTTGCCTCGATCGACCCCAGTGAATGTGATCATTTTTCAAATGAAATGGGTTCCAAATTTCAAATGTCAATGATGGGACAAATGTCATTTTTCTTGGGATTACAAATATCACAAAGTCCGGAGGCATTTTTATAAATCAATCTAAATATGCAAATGAGATCTTAAAGAAATTTAGATTTGATTCTAGTGACCTGTTGACACTCCATGATAGAGCGTACTAAACGGATGAGGACCACTCGGGGATCATGGTAGACCAAACGAAATATCGTAGTATGATTGGATCCCCGATGTACCTCACAACCATGAGACATGACGTTTTGTTCATTGTTTGCATGTGTGCTAGATATCGAGCTAAGCCTACTAAAAGGCACCTTGAAGCGATTAAACGGGTCTTTCGGTATCTCCAAGGAACCATCAATATGGGACTTTGGTACCCGAAGGACACCGGTATGTCACTAACGACCTATCACGAGATCTTGATCATGCATGATGTCAAGATACTCGTCAAATACGTCCGAGGTGCTCGCTTTTGGGTGATAAGCTTGTGAGTGGTCTTCAAAGAAGCAAATGAGTACTTCTATTTCTCTCAGAGGTGGATACATTGCCATGTCATCGTCTTGTGCTCAAATCCTATGGATGAAATCCCAATTATCGACTATGGCCTTGTATTCAACAAAATTCCTACATCTGTGATAATAAAAGTGCTATTGCTCTCATGCAACAACGTACAACACTCAAGAGCAAATCACATCGACATTCGACATCATTTCATTAGGAGCAAGTTAAAAGCGGTGTGGTGGAACTATACTTTGTGAGGACCGAATACCGGTTAGAGACATCTTCACCAAAGCTCTTCCTAGAGAACGTTTTGAGTTTATCCTTCCCGTCTTGGTCTAAAGAGTCTACAACCGAAACACTCAAGCGTCTTCAAGAGGAAGGCAGTAGTAAAGGTCTTTATTCATCTATCTCTTTATATATTTATTAAAAAAATTTTTTAGAAAATCTTGAAAAATTCCAAAAATATTGTTATTTTGTCATGTTTTTCCTTATTCGATATCATCTACGGACTTTGTGTTGACATTCAAAGAATGTCACGGTCTTCATGTTCTTGAATGTACATTTTTTGTTAAAAAAATAAAAAAATAAAATTGAGGCGGAGAAAAATGGTGGTTTATTGTCATTTCAGGCAGTAACCCATTTTCAAAGAAAGAACAGAGCCATGCCTTAACTTGTTTTTCAAATTTCATGCTCTGATTCTATCAACAATTACTTACTATCTAATGAAAACTAATTGCTTTGAAAAATAACTCGGACTCTATTTTTGAAAATCATCTGGACTTAACATTTGTCAAAAATATCTATCTCTCAATCAACAACTTATGTCATTGATTGAGGGGGAGAATGATTTCAATTAAATGAAAAGGTTATTTGTCATACAATTGTTTTCAAAAGATAATCATGCATGTTTAATCAATGGAGTTTAAAGTCTCAAAATCCGATCCTTATCAGTTAAAACGTTTTCATAATCAAGTCACAATTCTCCCTAAAAGCTTTTAAAATCAATTCAAATCTACAGAGATCACATATTTCAAATGATTTGATAATTGTGATCGGGGGAGATTTTGTGATTTAAATTGGATTTAATCTGATAACTCGTTACATGGTTTTATAAGGATGTACAAGCTCTCCTTCCCACATGTGCCAAACGATTTCAAATTTTCTATGCACATGTTGAGGGGGAGCATCTATCTTAAACCACAAAGATTTGAAACGTGATCAATTTATTTCAATGTGCAGTCTTTTCCTAATATGTGCAAAACATTTTCAAATTTCTATGCACATATTGAGGGGAGCAACTATTTTGAAAACCACATTCTTTAAATAACTACTCTTAGATGCAAGCCAACCCCTCAAAGATGAAAATTATTTCTATTATAAAATAATGCTTGATGCACATGTTGAGGAGCTCTTGTTCTAAAATATAAAAACAATTCGGTACAAAATTCTTTGATAATATATCACAAGTATCTGGATTGATTTTAAAATAGTTTTCAATTGATTCCAATGGCGGATGAACAATACCAAATAGACCGACCAACTTTACTTTATGTATGGTGATATAAGGATGATAAGGTTAGGTATCTGCTCCCATGATCCGCGCGAATCGAGAGATCTACCAGGGACAATCCACTAGATAGTGTAGAAGTCCTTAGGTATGATGAAAAAGGAGAAATGTGAGATATGGGAAGAGTGCGGATCGAGGCAGAGCTAGTCTTCGAAAAAACTCAACAAGGTTCTAGTTATGATGTCTCGGTAAGCAGAAGGGGTTGAAGAATGAAAAAGAATTGAATGTGAAAAGGGTGAAAATAAATAGCCTCCAATATTTCAACCTTAGGAAGATACCGGGTTCAACTCATACGCCATCGATGGTTACCGAGGTAACACCGGTATTGAAGACAAGACATCATGGACCCAAAGGACGCATTGCACTACAACTTCCCAAACCACTCAAGTTCCTCTTAAAAGGACTTGTTTCATTCTCACGGGAACCGACATTATCTATCGACTTTCTCTTAGAGTTGGTTGATATTGAAGAAGGAGACCCTCTCCCTAGTCTCCGGCATAGGAACCAAATATGCAAAATTAAGTCTAGAGCCTCGAGATCATATATAAATCTCATTAGGACACTTTCAATGAAGACTCTCTATTTCACATAATGTGGAAAGAAAGATTATATCTTATGAGTCCTACGCATTATCCTTGTGGTATTGCCAGAACACCTGAGTGATATGCAAACATATTCACAATGAAGATGGAAAGCCTTCTCGAGCCAACATCAAACAAGCTCACGGTGGGTGGCATGTGAGATCTATCCAATAGATCAACCATGTGACAACTAAATAGAAACAATGGGGCGATTCAATCTTTTGAATCAATCCTGGTTCAGGTTATGGATTGACGGATACCTTTGAAAAACCGGTTGTTGTGCTTAAAAACTCTTTTCTTTAGTACATCGACTGCGTACTAATATTTCAAAAATAAAAGGTGTTTATGATTGATAATTGATTTTCATTAAACCTTTGTTGTATTGCAAAAACAATTTCTATTGAGCGATACACGATTGTTTCTTTTCAAATTTCTTTTCATCAATCGGTGAATATCAATTACCGGTTCACTCACTCGTGTTGTCTTCTTTGAGACGTTCGGTTTGAGAACAAATTAGAGCATTGCGAAACCCGTCAAGGAAATTCTTCGAATTATACCGATCATAGGCGACTTGTCTCGATCAACGGGGAACCGTGGGCGTGTACCTCAATTCAACGAAAGTGATCAAAGATACTTTGTGCGCTTTATTGCTAATGTTGTATGCAGTCGCCCGACGTTGCAAAATGATCGAATGAAGCGGTCAATCCATAGCCGCATGCTCACACTATACATTCATCTCAAAAGAAATCATGATAAGTGCTTCAATGACTCGATACTTTCACTCCATGCTTCGCTATGTTGCGCAAATATCATGATCCGAAGAAAGCTTCCGCTACTCGATGAGAATATATCATGATCCGAATGTGAGCATGTCGGTCCAAATGTCATAACATTACATAATACCAACACCACAAAGGTAGAGTCGAGATTTTGTTTGCCGATGATCTCAATGCTGGCTCAAAACTCATCATCACGTGGATCGCTTAAAGACCTCCACTTGAAATTATCCGAACATGCGGAACATGAAGAATCAAAGACTACGAGCCTCGAGCAAAGAACTAAATCAAGAATCCTAGAACAATCTAATGTAATATCGGTTTGTATTCATTGTAAATTGAGGTGACCTCCTTTGGGGAGATTGTTAGAATTAGAAAATTCGGACGTTAAAGAGTCGGTCACCTCAAGTATATGTATTCGTTAGAAAGCTCGTAGTCGTAGTCATGTTATGTTAGCAAGTAGTTTGTTTTGTAACACCGTGGAGGACTGACGGTCTTTACCCAATGTATGCCCGGTCCACACCGTAGGTGGCGCTTATTTGTAAGACACTATAAATACCCTCACCTCCCAAGGTAGAGGGTTGGAGCTTCAATACCATTTTCTTTGTTTCACATAGTTCTCAACTCTCTTCCATTTCTGTCTCTAGAACTTTCTCTCTCTAAACATATTTAACGCCACATGTGATTATGGTTTAGTGTGTTTGTGAAATCCAATAACTAACACTTCGAAGCAACCCCACTTCTCTCTCACATAGGTGATTTCATATTGAATCGTTAAAAACATATGTTTTGTGATTTCATCTTGAATCATTATGCTTTATGATTTCATCCCGAATCATTAAAGCCATATGTTTAACCTCTCAACAAGCCACGTTTGTTATAGGAATGGACTAGGAAAGTTACAATATTTAGTAACTCCCCACATTGACGTGACTTCCCCCACATTTCTATGATTAAGTTGTCCTATTGAACCCAAATATTGGGATCTCCAACAAATATTGTTATGATTAAGTTGAACCCAAATATTGAACCCAAATATTGTTATATGAATGGACTAGGAAAGTTACAATATTTAGTAACTCCCCACATTGACGTGACTTCCCCCACATTTCTATGATTAAGTTGTCCTATTGAACCCAAATATTGGGATCTCCAGTCAACTGGGTTAGGTTTTCCTTCATAGAAACTCATTCCTTCAAGGGCTTTAGTCCCATTCCTTTAGACGACTTGCTAACTAACTCTCGCTTAAGCCTTTCAGAAGCGGATCCGCGATATTATCCTTTGACTTCACATAGTCAATCGAGATAACGCTGTTGAGAGTAGTTGTCGATCGAATTATGTCGACGACGGATATGTCTAGACTTTCCATTATACATTATGCTACGAGCTCGCCAATTGCCGATTGACTATCACAATGTATACTAATGGCGTTACCGGTTTAGGCCACCTTGGTATGTCCTCTACGAATTGACTTAGCCATTCCGCCTCTTGTCCGCATTTATCTAACGCGATAAATTCGATTCCATCGTGGACTTAGCTATAACAGTTTGCTTGGAAGACTTCCAAGATATAGCTTCCCTCATAGTGTAAACACATATCCACTAGTCGATCTAGAATCCTTTATGTTAGATATCCAATTTACATCATCGTATCCTTCGATAACAATTTGGATATCGATCATAATGCGATCCATAATCGCGATCGTATCTCCCCTAGTCATAGCCGCCCAATGTGCATAGCTTGATTACTAGTATACCTACTTAGCTCGCAAAGCGATATGCTAAGTCGGTCGGTGCATCATTAAGTACATTAACATGCCAATAATTCTTGAATACTCTAATTGGGCAACACCTAAGCCTCTATATTTAGATAGATGCTACTTGGTGTCAATTGGAGTTCTAGCTAGGCCGGAATCCCCGCATTATGAGTATTAAGAATTTTGTCCACATAATGTGCTTGACTTAACATAAGTCCATTTTGAGTTCGTATGATCTTTATTCCAAGGATCACATCACCAAACCCATATCCTTCATGTCAAACTTTGATTTCAACATGTATTTAGTAGATTTGATCATCTTGTCATATCGCCAACGATAAGCATATCATCAACATATAAACACAAGATTACATATCCACTATTTGTGTCTTTGACATAAACACATTTGTCGCGTTATAATTTTGAATCCACTCTCTAGCATGGCGTGGTTAAATTTTTGATGCCATTGTTTAGAGCTTGCTTTAAGCCATATAATGACTTAACCAACCTACAAACTTTGTTCTCTTGTCCGAAGCCATGAAACCCTCGTGTTGGTTCATGTAGATTTCTTCTTCTAAATTTCCATTTAGAAATGCCGTTTCACATCCATTTGGTGAACTTCCAAATTTCTTAAAGCGGCAATAGCAAGTATCATCCTAATCGAGGTTATTAGCGTATGAGCGAATATGTATCAAAGTAATCAAGACCTTCTCGTTGTCTAAATCCTTTGATTACTAATCTTGCTTTATACTTGTCAATGGTGCCATCGGCTTTCATCTTCTTCTTGAGATCCATTTATAGCCTAGTGGTTTACAACCGGAGGTAAATCCACGAGCTCCCAAGTATGGTTTTGTAAAATAGAATCTATTTCACTTTTAATGGCTTCTTTCCATTGAGGCCCTTCGAGGAAGTAACCGCTTCTCGGTATGAAGTAGGTTCGTTTTCAACCATAAAAGAAACAAAATCGGGTCCAAACGATTTCTCGGTTCTTGCCATTGCTTCTTTTAGGTTCAACCTCTTCTTCCTCGCTTGATCTTGTCTCTCATCTTGGAGATCATTATCATCTCGTTGTCTCTTATCTTGGACAACTTCTTCATCTAATTTAGATGAATTTCCGTTTCCTTCGTTAAACAAGGAAATATAGTTTCAAAGAATGAAGCATTCCTTGATTCCATTAATGTACCCTTTGTATATCCGATTTTTCGAATCATGTACAATGAAACGATAAGCATCGCTATTTTAGCATATCCGATGAATATACAATCCACATATTTAGGTCCAATCTTTTGGGCCTTGGGAGTCGGTATAGCTACCTTTGCTAGTAACCCCACACTGTAAGTACCGATATGATGGTTTTCTTCCATCCATAATTCATAAGGGTCTCTTCTTTTCCTTACGAGGTATCTTATTTAAAAGATAAGTAGCCGTTAGAATGGCTTCCCCACATGTCCCGGCTTAGACCGAACTTATCAACATGGCATTAACCATTTCTTTCAAGGTACAGTTCTTCCTTTCGGTAATACCGCTCTGCTAAGGTGAATAGGGGAGTGAACTCGTGTCTAATTCCATGTTTTGCACATAGGTCGTGAATGGAGACATATTCACCTCCTCTATCACTTCGGACCACCTTGATTTTCTTACTAAGTTGATTCTCAACTTCGTTTTGTATAGAACAAACTTGTCTATAGCTTCATCTTTACTTTTCGAAGTAAACATAGCAATACTTTGTACAATCATCAATAAACATGATAAAGTACTTATTGCCACCTTTGTGGGTAGTGATTTCAAATCACATATGTCGCTGTGTATCATATCAAGTGGTTCGGTTTTCGTTCAATCGA
This sequence comes from Chrysanthemum lavandulifolium, assembly GCA_022545495.1. NCBI lineage: Eukaryota > Viridiplantae > Streptophyta > Magnoliopsida > Asterales > Asteraceae > Chrysanthemum > Chrysanthemum lavandulifolium. The sequence goes on along the minus strand of CM040243.1, from coordinate 199,733,905 downwards.
TTTGAGAGATGATCTTGTAAGTTTGGCTTCAACACAAGTTTCACATTTATATTTTGAGTCAATATGGAAATTAGGTATGCAATTAAATTTAATCAAACGACGCATTGAATTAAAATTTACATGTCCAAGACGGCCATGCCACATATTAGAAGACTCAATCAAGTAAGCGTAAGAATTCATTTTATTGATATCATTCTTAACAACCATTACATTGAGTTTAAACATACCATTCGGGCATATCCCTACCAACATATACTTGATTCTTAGAAAGAACAAACTTATCGACTAAAAACAAGACGAAAACCAAACTTGTTCAATGACCAACTGTACACAAGATTCTTGCGAATCTCTAGAACATACAAGACATTAGTCAACTTGAGCTCTTTCTGGATGTCATCTTCAAGATTACATCTCCTTTGCCCTTGATCTCAAAGAAGCTTGCGAGTTGCCCATGTCTGACTTCTCTCCACTATCAACCGCCCGAAAGAGTGAAACATACTCTTATCAAGACACACACGACGGGTAGCCCCAATATCCACCCACCATTCCTCGTTGTTGGAACCTACTGTGTTAACTTCGAGATCATGGCAATGACATCGACACCATAGCAATCATGTCCACATCTTCATTCACCATATTAGCCTAGCGTGAGTCACCCGCTTGACATCTTACGATTACAAAGACGGTGACTGGCCGGTCACAATTGAAACACACCCTTGGAACTTCGTTTCACAATTGCGACTTTAGGAGCAAGGTAATTAGACTTCCCTTTGCCCTTCTTGTCATTCTTTCCTTTTCTTTTGCCTTTAGCTTTGACATTGGACTTTGAAGATGACGAAACATGCTCAACCATATTTGCCTTTGCGTAATCAAAGTGATACGTGTTTTTTCGAGCCGACTTGTTGTCCTCTTCAATACGAAGACGAACAACCAAGTCTTCAACACTCATCTCCTTTCGCTTATGCTTGGTGGTTCTTGAATTCTACCCAACTTGGAGGTAACTTTTCAATAATAGCATGAGAACTTGAAAAGTTTCACTCAAGGTCATTCCTCAAAGATGAATGTCGGTAGCAAAACCCGCAGATCTTGAACCCGACTTATCACATTCTTTGAATCAACCATCTTGTAATCCAAAAACGAGCTACCACGAACTACGTGTACCAAAGATCTCGCTTTGTACTTGCATTCCAATGACTCCCATAATTCTTTGGCGGGTCTTGGTTTTGCAACTACGTTGTACAAAGAATCAACCAAACCATTCGAACATAGTTGTGACACAAAAATCTGAATGTTTCCATGCTTCCAAGGCTTGAGCACTGCTGATTAGAGGATTGACCTTCTGCGGGAGGTTCCACATTATGGGTTCTCTTTAAGAACAACAAGAATGTTCAAAGTAGTGAGATAGAAGAACATCTTCATTGCCACCTCTTAAAATTCGCCCATTGAATTTCTCTCGGTTTCTCGGCATGATTAGCAACCGTGTTAGTAACAAAGCACTAGTTACGCTCAGGAGTAGTCACAGAGGGGTAGTGGTGTTTGTCATCCCGAAAATCAAACACAAACAGCTTAAACAAACTGCTTTAAATGGTATCTACTTGTATCGGATCTAATTCAACAAAACTCTATATTGGTTTTGATGAATCGAGTAAATCAGTTTAATAGAAACTCAATCTTGGTTTCGTTATAAACTAATAATAAAACTGATTAAAGAAAAACGTTATAGATCTGTAATCCAAATCTGTATGTCTAAAAACTGTTTAATTGAAACTGATTTCCAAAGAAACTCAACAAGGTTTCGATAGAAAACAGTTTATAAAATTCTGTTAAAGATTAATCCGATTTTTAACAAAGTGTTTTTTTAAATTCGGTTAAACCGAATCTGTTTTAAGAATGTGGGAAACGGTGTACACTTTTATTAATGAAAATCAGATTGTAATAACAATAAATAAATTAACAGAAATAATAAAACAGTAGACAAAATGGGGTAGAAGCAGAAGACAAACTCTATAGCGATATATCTAAAAGAAAGCAGTAAAAGGTCATGAACGAGGCTCGTGTTTAACACGATTCCCTTAAAATGATTCGCCGTCTGCTTCCTGTGGTACAACGTTCAAAGCTGCTGCCTATCGGACCGACAAACTTGCCTGAAAATTCACGGAAAAGCTGTGCGTTTCTGATCGAGAAGGCTACTGGAAATCTGCACGTAATGAGCTGCGTTTTTGGATGATTAAAACTGAATGAGAAGATTTTTATTTTATGGGCAATACCTATCTTGTTCACCAAGACATAATATATGCCAGAAAAATAAAAATTATGCATATCTGTTATTTCTATAACACGATTTGCATATATCTGTTAAGACTTAGGCATAAAGTCTAAATCTATTCCAAAAATAGATTACATAATTCTGGAAAATTATCAAATAAGAAAACGAAATTCTCAAAGAAAGATACCCGCGAGGCTAGATTTGAGTCTGCATTCGTGTCCGCAGTCACGGGCTCGCATGAGTTCGAAGCTTGAACTCATTTTAACCCGGAAATCCCATTTTTCGCACCCCTGCAACGCTACGTAGGGGTGGGAGCATAACCAACCTAAAGGAATTTTATAGCCAATATTATGATTTCCTTATAAACTAGTCTCCACTTCCTCTTCTAGGCGATGTGGGATAGTTTAGTTTTCTAGATTTTGTGCCTCACTTTGAGACACGATATCTCATTCATTTCTACTCCAATTTGGACATACTTTAGCTCGTTGCGAAGCTCTCTTTGAGGAGAACAAAATGCCCCCAATCAACACAAATATATGTAACATATACATACATTAAATAATGTCCAAAATTTGCAAAAACCACTTTGCAAAACTCATTTTTCCAACAAATAACGCAACCTAATCCTACGCCTTTGACTCTTAAAATATTCACAATTCCCATCGAAATTGTGTCAACAAAATCAATCTTAAAGAACAATTAACCGGTATATGACTTAATCTATTACTCTACTCACGTAAAAGTAAATAAAATAAGTATGCTTCTTCTAAACCTAAACTTATTATCAATCACGCATGATTTTTATTGTTTTACCACTTATTAATACAAATATAGTCCAAAACGTTATTAATATTTTATGATCTTTACCTTGTTTTGTTAGCGCTTAAAGTAATTTCATTTTGCAAAGTATAAAGTTTGTCAAGATTGTTAGACATTAGTACAAGCTTTTCTTAAATAAGTCTTCAACATTTAAGCATTTGCATCTTATCAACTTTTGATTAGCTACATATCAATTCACATTGTTAACCTTCTAAACTATAATATGCCTCAACATTTTTAGATCAAATATGTTTAGTTTTTTAAACAAAACATTACATATTACTTATATATCATGTTAATTCTAAAAATGGAAAACTACATATTACATCATGGCTTGCATCACATTGGAAATCTTTATAAGATTTTATAGAATATTTTGTTTAGATATTCACTCATCGTATCTTACATAATCTTGGAGAGATTTAGATGATCTTTGAAAGATTTTTTGTGATCTCCACTGTCAGACTGACGGAACCAAAAAATATAAAGGGCGGAAACCTTTTTTTGGTTCCGTCCAGTCTGTGATCTGCTGATCACTTGACCTATAAATAGCAAGCCAACCAAGTTGTTTTATCATCCCTCATTAGCATAAAACACATACCGTTGGAAAATTTAGTGCACTTGTGAGATTAGTTCACACCGGTTTTGGGTTGGGAGGTACGGAGTGTATATCCATGAGGTCCCCAGAACACCCGACTCAATAGTGGTTAGTATCGCTAGTGTTGGTTACTCCGCTAGTAGGGGTGTCGGTAGGGTCGGGTCAACCCGACCCAACCCGATCAGGCCTTATCGGTCGGGTCAAATCGAGTCAAAAATCTTGTCGGGTTGTTTTGACTGAACCGATAACCCGATAGTGTTATCGGGTCGGGTTAGGTTAAAAAATAAAGTTATCGGGTTATCGGGTCAACCCGATTAGACCCGATAATCAATTTTAATTTTTATTTAATGGTTTTTATAGGCCCAATGTCTCTGTAACTTACATAATCATTTGGTTACCCCTAAAAAAACGTTTGGTTACCCCTAAAAAAACGTCATTCATATATTTTCATTGTAAAAATGTAAAATTTTCTGTATTTCGTCGGCACTTCTAATTTTATACTATTTTGTAGGTATGATATGTGGAGTGTTGGCGTTGTGATTTTAGAGTTGATTATAGGATCACCAAATGTGTTCCAGATACTGTAAATGCTAAAACACATGCTCTTTTGGAGAAACACCTTGAAGGATGGAGTGAAGGATTAAAGGAGCTTGCTTACAAGTGAGTCCTACCATGCACATATCTGCTAAAATAAAACAATGCAATATAGGCTTATACTTTGATGGTTCATATCTACTAAAAGATCTTGGCTCTTGTCCCACATTGCGTGTTTATTTGTTTAATGTCAAAATCTGTATTCACCAGTGTATAACTGAAGGTGATGGTCTTTAAAGGTGATAAAAAATGCTGAGTTGGGCAACAGATCAAAATGGATAATTTTGTGGAACACTTTTGTCAGACTGTTTTGAATTGTTCATAAAAAAAAGTTGGTGTGTAAAATATGATTACAAAAGTTGTTATATTGTAATTTCTGATTCTTGTTATTCTTGTTACTTTGCTATTACACCCGCCAACCCGACTCAACCCGACTCGATAACACTCGAACCCGATAACCCAATTACTTATCGGGTCGGGTTGCGGTGACTTTAAAATTGTAACCCGACTCAACCCGACCCGACAAACCCGATAACCCCGATAACCCGACCCGATAACACCCCTAACTGCTAGTGTAGTGACTGATGGTTTCTTGCTGCTAGTGTATTGGTTCCTACTACTAATGCGGGCCACTTCGCTAGTGTAGTGACCGATGGTTCCCTACCGCTAGTGTATTGGTTCTATTTGCTAGTGTATTGGTTCCTACTTGGTAGTGTTGCGTTGATTAACTTGTAAATGTTTTAACCTATTCAAGTGGTCATAGGATCGCTTTATGACCACGCTTAATTGGTCATGTAACGACTATTCCTATGATCATGGAGGCTTATTATGGGTGATTAATTGGTCGTTAATCACTCATAAAGTCCATTAACTAGGGTTGAGTGTTCTCTACTATATATAGAGATCGATATCATCAGCATGAAGATATAGAGAAAAACTAGGAGAAACAAACAGAAAACTAAAACACTTATATGCGCAAGGGTTATTGATTTGTGCCTAATTCAATAACTAACATTTGGTGTTATCCCAAGTAGATATTCGTGTAACCTGTGCCTTGGTTCGAATAGTTTACTTTGGAAAGTGTTCACACGATTCCAAGTGATATCCAGTAACTTTGATTTGGTCTTGCATTGCTACCGATTATCTTACCTGCTGGGCTCATAACCACCAACAATTTGGGAATTATGTGAAGTTCGGATTATGTGAAATTAATGCGAAGTGTTTCTACCGAAGATGAAGTGGATTCTGCCGAAGACATAATCTATCAAGTATAATAGATAATAGTCGATTCTCGCGGAAGTGTTTATTCCGTGTTTAGTTTATTTAGTGTGGATATACATGAGCTTTATTAGGAAGTGATTGTGTATATCTTATTTAGTTTTATGATTATACGTTTCTTGGGAAACGGTTTAGCGATATTGTTTAGGGTTCCTTATCTATAAAAGGAACACATTAGAAAGAGTTATGGACCGATTGGAAAATTCGCTTTAGTTAATAAAAGATCCATAGAGGATCAAGAAGTTCTTAGTTATTTGTTACTTGTGTTTATATTCACCGATAAACATTAGTAGTAGAGATTGTCTTTTATTGTGCTTGTGATTACATAGGCATATATAACGATCCACGAGCTCAAGATCTATCAAGGTCTTTGTTTTGTTTCAACAAGTGGTATCGAGCCTCGTGAGAGTCTCTACGATACTAAGGACAAGCTTTTCTAAACACCCATACAACCATAACAAAATCATCATGCCCGGTTCGGATGTTGATACCGAACTCACCAACAACCAAAACTCCACCCATCTCGCAACAACTAAGTCTCTAATAGCAATGCTAAGTTTCCTTACCTTAAAAGGGAGGAATATGATCTTTGGGCTATGAAGATGCGAGCGGATCTCCAACATTGATTGGAATCTATGGCGATAATTATGAAGGGAACAGTTTGAAGAGAACTACCACGGATGTGCTGGTAATATGATGAATGTTCCTCCCAAAAGCTATTGAAGAGTTCTTTGGCGATTCGAGAGAGAAACAAAGGTCGAACTATTCTTCGCAAGCTATTCCCGAGGATCACTTGAGTGATTTTCACTTCATGCAAGATGCTAAGGATATATGGTTAGCAATTAAGGCGAAGTTCGGTGGAATGAGGAGTCTAGGAGATCAAGAAGTCCATGCTTAGACAACAGTTTCAGACTTTCAAATCTCAAGAGGAAGGAATTCACAAGGGCTATGATAAGTTTCACAAGATCTTAAGTCGCTTGAATCACCATGTGCAAAGCCGGATAATGATGATCAGAACTCTAAGTTTCGAGGTCATTACCTCCATCCCGGCTACATGTAAGCATAGCTTTAAAAGCTAAAGGTGGTTTGGACATGATGACTTTTGATTCGTATAACAAACTTAAATGAACATGATGTAAGAATCGATCATCTTCATCGCTAGTCATATCGCATTTGTTGGAGCCTCTACTCCAAAGTCTAGCTATGGTCCAAGCCCATATCCATCATCATCTAATGTCGCTCCTTCATCAAGTTCTCACTCTAAATCAAGCAACATTATGGAAGATGTACTTGGATCCTCTTTGTCGATTATGATCCTCGGCAGAACCGGCTTATGAGGATTTTGATCAAGTGGACCCGCTTGAGATGGAAGAGATGAAGTCGAGGTGGCAAGTGGCCATGCTTTCCATGGATATCAAGACCTTTGAGCAAAGTCGCGTAAGGTTTGGATTCAAAGGACGCGATCCAAAGAAGGTTTGACAAAGGAAGGCTAAATGCTTCACATGTCAACAGATGGGTCACTTTTCTAGAGAATGCAAAGACAGAAAGTCGGTGATGAGACAAGATACTCTACTTATCGCCAGATCGTAAGGAGGCAGAACTTCAAAGGATCAACCGCTGGTCACTCTTGATAGCAATGTGGATGGAAGCAACATGAGGAGGTCGATAATGATGGTCCCGATAATGTTGGGTTGATTGCAAGTCGCACTTCGGAGGATAGGCATGATCGATTGCCTTGATGGGCATCTCTCGTGTACAAAACTGTGTGTTTGGTTGTAGTGAGCGTTATAATGAACTCAAACAAGCTTATGATATTATGGAACCTAAATATAATGAATGCTATGTGGAAGTAGAAGCTTATAAACAGGCTTTAAAAACACTAGAAAGACAAAAGGTTTGGTTTCGTAAGAATGAAATAGCTTATGATGAGAAAATAGGTGTTTTAGAAAGAGATCTCGAATGTGCTACAAATGAATTAAAATGGTCCGAGAAGTTAAGAGCGGATGTAGAGTCGAAAATCTAGAGCTTAAGGAGAAACTTAAGGAGGAAATTGCTAGGAATAATGAATGGATGATGAATGGTAATAAGTTGGCTAGTCTCATTTATAGTAGTCAAGCTCCCAATTCTCAAATGGCTTTAGGCTTTAAAAATATGTAGGCTTAGAAGCTAGGGATGACACACGTAAATCTACATCACAGCCTAGCTAATTTTGTGAAAGAAGGTGACCTACATGCTATACGTGGACCAATTAGAGGTGAGCATATGCCCATTGACCTTTCCACTCTTAAAGACTTTGATGGCTCACACCATCCGTATGGCAAAAAGTCAAGAGACATGCTGCACCTAATACTTCTTCTAATGACTTTGTCTCTTGTGTTAACAAAGTGACAAGTCCTCCAAGCAAGGGTCTACAAAGTGTGATTCAAATGACAAGTCCGACCTTCCCAAGTCGACCTTCCCAAGTCTTCAGTCTTCCCCCGCCGCACCCAAGACTACCAATAAGCATGTCGAGTTGTCGCCAAGGAATCCACTTCCAAGACAGTTGCCTCAAGACTTGCTTTTAATTCTTTGCATAATAGTAATCGTTAAAACAATTCTTTTCATGGTTTTGGTTTGAATATCGCTTGTAAGAATACTTCTTTTGGTTTAAATAAATCTTCTAATCAAGAAATGTTTTGTGTGTGGAAGTAAATCTCATTTAATTAAGGATTGTGATTATCATGAGCAAAGGATGAGTAGTGTGGTGATTCTAGGAAATCTAGACCAATGTGGACAAATGTGAATGAAATACCACCTTATGTTCCACAAAATACAAATTATAATACTCCTTTTCTTGGAGGAAACCAATTGGAAAACCATATGTTCAACCAACCAAGTGAATATTTTAAAATGGTTATTGGCCTAGATGTGTTAACCCTATGATCGATGGGAGAGGGTATCTGGGATCGATTCTTGTCAAGACCTCGTGAAGTTGTTCTTGGAATAAACAGAGACCTAAGTTTCATTGGAAACCCAAGAACAATAGTGGATCTTATACTTCTACATGGCACAACTCATATGATCCACAAGGCGTGTTCAAGTCAAGAATGACTTGAGCCTCCATAGTGTACTAATTCTCAGATATTTTTGTTGTTGTTGTAGGATCATCCCTTAAGCATAAAGATGTTGGAATTGTTGATGATGGTTGTTCTAGAAGTATGTCGTGAAACAGGGACATGATGCATAACTTTGTACCTATTGAAGGAGGAGGCAATGTAACCTTTGGAGGAAGTGATGGACGATTCATCGAAAAGGGACCATCAAAACACCTCACCTGGACTTTGAGAATGTTTATTATGTAAAGGAACTTCAACACTTTAATTTGTTTTCGTCTCACAAATCTGTGACACTAAGAACAAAGTACTCTTCACAGAGGATGAATGTCTTGTCTTTGTCTAAAGACTTCAAACTCCCGGAAGAAACTTCAATTCTCATGAAGGTTCCTCGCAATACAATCAGATACATTCAACTTAACTAATGTCCAACCAAAGGTGACTTAACATGTTTGGTGGCTAAAGCATCCGTGGATGAGTCCACCAAATGGCATGAAGGATGGCCCATGTCAATTTTAAGACCATTAACCGACTTTCAAAGCGGGCCTTGTTCAAGGTCTTCCGCCAAAGTATTCACCAATGATCATAAGCGTGTGGCATGCAACAAAGGAAAGCAAAGACAGAGCCTCATACAAAGGTGTTCTCACATACAGAAGTAACCATTATTTCGAACCTCTTCACCGCTTCATATGGATCTGTTTGGTCCAACTAAAGTGAGAAGCATTGATCATAAATATTTTTGTCCGGTGATCACCGATGGTTTTAGCAAATTTTGTTGGGTATTCTTTCTAAGGACCAAAGATGAAACATCCGAAGTGTTGAAAGACTTCATTACCCTTATTGAGAATCGGTTGAACAAAAGGTGAAAGGAATTAGGTGTGATAATGGTACGTAGTTCAAAAATGCCATTCTAATAGAACTCTGCAGTTAAAAGGAATCAAAAGGACTATAGCACTCCAAGAACCCCTCAACAAAATGGGGTGGCGAAAGAAAAATAGAACCTTAATAGAAGCTGCAAGATCAATGCTAGCAGACTCTAAACTTCCTACCATGTTTTGAATCGAGGTCATTGGTACGACTTGTTATGTACTAAATAGAGTGTCCATTACTAGACCACACCTTAAAACACCATATGAACTTCTTTTGGAAAAGTTCCAGTTATTCATTACCTTAAACCGTTTGGTCGCCAAGTGACAATTTTGAATACCGGTGATCCTTTGGGCAAATTTGATGAGAAAGTTGATGATGGTTACATTGTGGGGTATTCTCGCTCATAGTAAGGCATCTGAGTTTACAATGTATCGCTAAGAAGATTGAGGAGACATTGAATCGAGGTATCTTGAAGACAAGCCTAATGTTCAAGGGACAGGTCATGTTTGGTCATTTGATCTTGATTACTTGACCGATTACTTGGGTTATGCTAGACATATGGCTAACCAAAATGCGATCTCAAGCATCTCCAACTACTAGTGCGAAACTTTGGAAGCTCATTCGACAGTGGGTCCGATGATGATGAACAACCCATTGTAGTACCTTCCTTCTCTCCTAACAATTTTGTAGGTGACACTTCTAAAGATTATCTTGATGTGGGTGAAGATGAATTCTATTATGTCGAGGACCTTGCTAGATGAAGAAACAAGAGTATGCACCAATTTAGATGTCGAGAGGAATGTTGAAAATAGTACAAGTGAAGCAATCGATTGGAACATTCAATTCTACCGAAAGTGGTTCTGCTTTCTCCTCACCTCTCCAATTCTAATGAAAGACATGTTGACTCTACCCTATTTCTACTAGAGTGTCAACAGACCTTGGAGAACCTTATACAAGGTTTCCAAAACCTTGAGATCTTGGTCATCATCAACCTAAAGCGTGCATCTTCAACACACCTTCCTATGATATCGACTTTGAACCCATCGTGACTAATCTTGATTCCTCAATTGATGTCAACACCACCACCACTACAAGGATCAACAATGTTCATCCACGTCTAATATAATTGGTGATCCTAATGCACCGTTAGAACAAGAAGTACCGTGGCTGTTCAAAATATGGTCGTGGCTTTTATCTCTTATGTCTCCAATCACAGAGAGACAATCACACGGACTATCAACATTGTCTGCTTGCTTGTTTTCTCTCACAAGTGGAACCAACCGGTGTTACTCGTGCTCTTGAAGACTCAAGTTGGCTTGAAGCAATGCGGGATGAGATGCAACAATTTCAAAATCGGCAGGTTTGGATATTGGTACCACTACCGATGGTAAGTATGCTATTGGGACTAAATGGATTCGAAGAATAAGAGAGATGCTCGGGGTGTTGTCATTAAGAACAAAGCTAGATTAGTTGCACAGGGTATAGACAAGAGGATGGAATCGATTATGATGAAGTGTTTGCACCAAGGGCAAGAGTTGAGGCTATATGGATTTTCTTAGCTTATGCATCCTATATGGGCTTTATGGTATATCAAATGGATGTTAAAGGAGCCTTCTTGTATGGTGAAATTGAAGAGAGGTGTATGTCACTCAACCTAAAGGATTTGAAGATCCAGATCATCCTAATCATGTTTATAAGGTGGTCAAAGCTCTCTATGGACTACATCAGCACCCGGGCCACAGTATGCTAGGTCTCTACATTTCTGTGAAGCATGGTTCTGTAAGAGGTGCAATTGATAAGACTCTTTTCCTAAAGAAGAATTCCACCGACATTATTCTTGTGCAAGTGTATGTGGATGACATTATTTTGGATCCACAAAGGAAGCTTTGTGCGTGGAGTTTGAGGAGCTTATGAAGGAGAGTTTCGAGATGAGTGCAATGGAGAGATGACTTTCTTTTGGGTCTTCAAGTTCAAGCAGAACCCGATGGTATCTTTATCGATCCAGACAAATATGTGAGGACATCTTGAAGAAGTTTGGTATGGAGGGTGTAAGGATCGCCACTACACCTTATGAAGCTCCAAAGACAAAGACCAATAATGAAGCCGATCCACCGTGAATGTTCATTTGTACAGTCTATGATTGGGTCTTTGATGTATTTAATGACTTCGGGCCCGATATTACATTTGTTGTGAGTGTTTGTTCGCGACATCAAGTTACTCCACCGACTTCCCATCTCAATGTCATAAGAAGATCTTTAAGTACCTCAAAGGCCAACCTTTTCTAGGTCTTTGGTACCCAAAAGAGTCTCCTTTAAGTTGGAAGCTTATAGTGATAGTGACTATCTTGGTGCTAACTGGATAGGAGGTCCACCACTGGAGGTTGCCAATTCCTTGAAAGAGATTGATTTCTTGGCAATGCAAGAAACAAACTATTGTGGCTACCTCATCTATCAAGCGAGTATGTTGTCACGCAAATTGTTTGGATGTTCTTTGGATTCAAAATCGCTTGTTGGATTATGGGTACAATTTCATGAACACAACAATTTTTATTGATAATCAAAGTACCATATGCATTGTTAAAATCCAGTTTTTCACAATGAACAAAACATATTGAAATCAGCACCACTTTATAAGAGATGCATATGATAAAAATTTGATAAATGTGGTCAAAATTCATACCGATGATAATGTGGCGATTTGTTAACAAAGGCTTTTGAAGGACCAAGGTTTCAACACCTTGTGGTCCATATTGGCATGCTTAACCCTTAACCGCAAAGTTTAAGGGAGGCATAGGCCTGTGGGAGGCATATGCCTCGGGAGGATTTGTGTATAACTTTGCATTTTGCTATGTAATTTTGTATATTTGGTTGATTTTAACTAACTCTAACCGCTAATGTAATTTTAGTGTGTTTCTTTGTTGGTTTGTGTGTTTCGTGTTTGTTTTGCGTAATGGTTGTCCCCGATCGGTTGAGATATGGTCAAGAAAGCTTAAGTTTGTTTCTACCGAATTCATTGTCGATGTGTGTTATTTGTTTCCTCTCAAGTTGAAGTCTTGAAGTTATATGATTCAATCAAAAGAAATCATCAAACAAATTGATTCATTCATTCAAGAAACAATTTACTGACTTACGCTTACTGAGTACTAGCAACATCAAAAGCATCTACATGATCAACTAGTCCTAATCTATTACATATCACCCATTCCAACATCTAAATTACAAAGTGAAGATGAGCACGATGAGTATGACTACTCACATCTTCACACTAACTGTGGATATGCATTCAGGAAGTTCGCATAACCACCCATTTGTTCTTTCTGATGAGCATAACCAAGATTTATTTGATGAAGATGCTAAGGATCAAAATGGAGAGGATGGATTGATGAAAACGAAGAAGCTGAAGCTGATTGTGGTAGAGAGATGAGAAGGAAAGATTTTCATTTGTGCATCATCTACTCTTTCCATCATACAACAACTTACATCATTTTCCTTTTTCCGTTCCTCTATACGATATGTGATGATGCACCAAAATCTGATGCAGAAAGACCAAGAACCACTTCTCTATCTTTGGAAGTGGTGGATTTTTGCTCTTGGCCTCGTTGAGGCCTAGGTCTTTGGGGTTGGGAGTAAGATGTTCCTCCTTATAGGAGTCATCGAATCATCAGCAGAATCACTTGGATTCTCAACACTTTCATCTTCCGATGAGGAGAGAAAGGGTGATTCTTTGGTAGTAGATATGGTTTTGGAAAATAATGAAGCCATGGATTGGTATCTTCACTAGATGATGATGATGATGAGGATGATGTTGTGAGATCTATGATCTCGTGTTTGGTACTCATGTTGATTATGGTTAATTTTGAAGTATTGGTGGAATTAGGGTTTGAAATATTATTTGGGGATTTTGATGAAAAGTCGGTGTGCATTGGGATTGTTTTATAGACGGGTTCAAGTGGTAAGAGAATTAATGTGTGTGGGTGAAACAAGAAAAGATATTTATGAAACTTCAAGAAGTATTCTGTTTCACGATCGCTCTACTTCATGAGAATGGTTTCGCTTTCACCGGTTATAAGTGAATTCGAGTAAAAGTAGAAACCACGTCATCTTTGGTCAACTTTGACCAAAATTGGGAAATTTCTATTTATTCTCTACGGCATATTTTCGCCCACATTAAGTGATTCAATTATTACTCTCATTAAAAACACTTCCTTTTGTGCAAAATCGTAACCCTAATCTTCAAAATCTTTCATGGCGCTCAATTTAAACATGATCATAATAAGATTGCTTTTCTTGGAACCGCCGAGGAGATGAGTTGTATAGGCCGATGATTTCATTCTTACAAAGATCAAAGATTCAAGATGCATTATCACATTCTCCAAATGCTATATATGAATCCTTGGTTACTCAATTCGGGCGTCGGCGAAAAGAGAGGTGATCTCGAGATAGTTGCAAGTGTTAATGTACAAGAGTATGTGGTGACGGAGGAACCGATCGTAAGACAACTTCACTTGGATGATGAGAATGGAGTTTATCATTCGATTCTACGATGGTACTTGAAGGACTTAGAGCAATTGGATATCAAAGCACGAGGACGGATATGTTGATCGGGTTAATGTTGCTCTGAACAGATCTCACCGAAGTTCAAATTTCAATCGAGCAATCACACGATCTTGATGAGGATCATATTACACTTCCTCATTATATGCCGATGCACAAGCTTACTGGTGAGGTGGTATGTTTCTTCTCTGTTGCTAAATCTTCAAGGCGCAAGGAGCCTATTCTATATACTAGCAAAAAAGAAGAAAATATTTGAATAAGGTATCGATGTCAAGTCAAAGGAGCTAAATATGGTTGATGCATTTGTTGATGTTCTAGTGGAGGAGGTTACTACTGATGGTCAAACTTTATCTATACCAGAACATTCAAATGTTTCGCCTTCAGTAGATGACGAAGAGGTTTTTATTCTTTGGGAGAATGTATAAGTTGAATGCTTCATCCGAAGTTTTCTACACCGCTGAGGAATTGTCTCAACCTATTTCCTCCGATGTGGGTTTGATTGTTCCTTCGAAGCTCACATTGGTTCTCACTTAAATTGGTTCTACTGAGACATCTTCGAGAAAGGACAGACCCGTGATTGATGATCCTTGAATTCGTGAATAGTGATCAAGAACAAAATCAAGCTCAAAGCTAGATTGTTTGCCGATTATGAGAATATGCGTAAGAGTCGACATGGCTAAATTTCTTCAAGATCAAGATGCTTCGATTTGTCTCTGAAAGGAAATTAGAGCTTGATGCATTACTTCCTACGATCACCGATGATCAATGGGATGGTTATATTTCTCAAGGTGCATCGATCCAAATCTTGCAAAACTTATCTTAGGAGAATCTTTTGATGATGATAATTTTGTGGATAAAATGGTGGCACTTGGTAATCAAAGGAAGCAAGAATCACGAAAGAGAAGAGCTCTTATTGATCAAAGAAATAAAGCCAAAAGAGAAAAACCTATGACTGTTGCTCGTAAGAGGAATTATATGAGAAGAGTTGTGAAGAATTACGCTATGTATAATTCGGTATGTCTATGAAGCAAATGTACTTTGTCCGATGATGCTTTAATTAGACAATATAATTTGATTATGAAGTTTTCATCTTACGGTTCTACTTCTTCTTCTCAATTGGAAAGTATTGCTTCAATCGTCGATGTTCCCACGGCTAAGAGACGAAAACAGCTTGAAATTGTGGATAATTTTGAAACCTGTTTTGCTGTGGTGGTCTCTTCATTGTTACTTCTAACATATCTTCTCGATGCTACTCATTCTTCGATGTGATTGTTTCACGAAACTTCTTTGGTTTCTTCCGATGTGTTATCTAGTGTGGGTTAAGTGATTCTATGAGTCGGAACATAATCTGACTTGATAATGATAACATTGTTGATATGGGGAGAAGAGTTTGGTTACAAGAAGTTCGATAGATTGGCTCGTAAACATGCTTCAAGGAATACCGATTTAGATCTCAAGGTCGATGAATCTACCTTTATTGAAGTTGGATCATTGAAGTTTTTCATGAAGGAACTCATGTGGTCTTGGTTGATTGGAAAGTGGAAAGCTTAACAATGTTTATAGGCTGGATAATATCGTTTTGAGTTTAATTTCTTGAAAGACATTCTTCATTTGGTGACTAGACATGATTTGCAGATGTTGTATGAACATGTCATTCAAGATTATAAGTTTCATTCAAGAAGCGGTTCGGTTTATATTTGTTGGGTGATCTTCGTGTTATGTTTGATTCTCATTCTCCAAATGGTAAAGGGTATTCTATTTGGAAGAATTCTCATAAGTGGGAGATTGAGAGTTGGAGATTTTATCCTTTGCCTTGTGTTCATGTGGTTCGAGACTACATGTGGGATGATTTTGTGTATGCTCTCGATAAGCTTTATCCTTTATCGATTACTTTTATGGAAGGGTTCTTTGAGACACAAGTTGGAAGTGCCTCCTAATCTAGTTGGCAATGATGAACTTCATGCTACTCAATGTGTTGGTTTGATTAAGAATCACTTATATCACATAAAGGTTCATCTTGATTGTAACTATTTTGTAATATGTAATATTTCTTTTGTTTATTTCTTAGTTAAAAAAAAAAAAATATTTTTGGTTTTATCTAACTTTTCTTGCGGGTTTGTTGTATATTTTCTTGGTTATTGACTCACCGATATACTTTGTGTATGTCAAAGAGTTAGCTAGTCCAAAGGGTACAGCTTTGGTAAAGACACATCAAATCATTGATAGTTGTAATGATTTGCTAAAAATCATAGGGTATGCAACCACCTATGCTTCATTGTCGAGTGTTGTATGGTTTTCAATTCACCATGGTCTATTCCTTTTGGAATCCAAGAATTGGCTAGCCACATGTATATGGCTTGTGGTAAAGGCGGTGGCATTCCATATTTGGTTCTCAATTCACCAATTCTAAGAATTGACTAGTCCCGAGCAAACGGCTACGGTAAAGACATTTCAAATCCGTTTATATGGTTGATGGTTTGCCAATAAATCGATGGTTATCGTGTACCATAGTTTACCGAACTTAAACATATGGCTACTCTAGTAGTGATGGCTATTGGTAAAGAGACATCAAATCCATTTATTTTCAATGATTCACCTCTCACAGGAGTTAACACACCGGATGTGATGAGAATAGTATGAAACTAATCTGCTTTTGATGTACCTCTTGTCATTTGTTGTTGCAAAGATATGGAGTTTCGAGTTTCTTCATCATAGAGATGTTCTTTGGATTCTTTGTTGTTGTTGTTTGTGCTCAATCCTCCGGTGTCAGAAGATCTATCAAGAAACTGGAACTTAACAAGTCAAATTCCGGTTTAGGGAGGATTGTTGGGAATTATGTGAAGTTTGGATTATGCCGAAATTAATGCGAAGTGTTTCTCTTGAAGATGAAGTGGATTTCGCCAAGATATAATCCATCAAGTATAATAGATAATAGTCTGATTCACGGAAGTGTTTATTCCGTGTTTAGTTTATTTAGTGTGGATATACATGAGCTTTATTAGGAAGTGATTGTGTATATCTTATTTAGTTTTATGATTATCGTTTCTTGGGAAACGGTTTAGCGATATTGTTTAGGGTTCCTTATCTATAAAAGGAACACATTAGAAAGAGTTATGTCTTGATTGGAAAACTCAGGTTTTAGTTAATAAAAAGATCCATAGAGGATCAAGAAGTTCTTAGTTATTTGTTACTTGTGTTTATATTCACGATAAACATTAGTAGTAGAGATTGTCTTTTATTGTGCTTGTGATTACATAGGCATACATAACGATCCACGAGCTCAAGATCTATCAAGGTCTTTGTTTTGTTTCAACAACAAAATGACCGATTCTAGACCGGTTATGGAACAATATAATGAACTTCTTGGTATACTTGGAAGGTTTACACAACAAAAATGCATATGGATGAGGCTATTTGGTCTCTTGTGTCATTGATAAACTCCCTCCTTCTTGGAAAGATTTCAAGCATACCTTGAAACATAAGAAGGAGGAGTTAACTCTTGTTGATTTGGGCAGTCATTTGCGTATTGAGTAATCTCTCAGGGTGCAGGATAATGACAAGCCAAAGAGTAGCAATGCTACTGGTCCATCTGTTGTCAATATGGTGGAGCATAACAACCCACCAAGTACAATGACAATAAGGGCAAACCAAATATCATGATAATACAAGGTGGCCATAACAAGAATGCAACACCTACTTGTTGGAAATGTGGCAAATCTGGTCACATTAAAAGAGATTGCAAAGGTGTTAAGGTTGGTGGTAAAACCAATGGATCAGGCACTAGTGGATCAGGGAGTGGTGGTTCAGCCAAGTCCCTAAAAGGTCAGAATATGTTTAATGAATCTCTTCAGATTTATTATATTACATATGTATCTGAATCTAACTATGTGCAAGATGATGATGTTGCGTGGTGTGTTGACTCTGGAGCTACTGTTCATGTGTGCAAAGATAGAAGATGGTTCAAGACTTATGAGTCACTGAATAATGGTTCTATTCTTCACATGGGAAATGAGTCAACGACCTTGGTGCATTGGCGTGATTGTGTAGATATTAAGTTTAGTTACGGAAAGATTGTAACTTTGTTTAATGTTATTCATGTTCTCGATATAAGGAAAACTTGGTTTCAAGTAGTGTTTTGAATAATCATGGTGTTAAACAAGTTATTGAATCTGATAAATTTGTTTTGTCTAAGAATGGTGTGTTTATTGGTTTTGGATATTTGTGTAATCAAATGTTCAGATTGAATATCATTAATGATTGTGTTAATTCAGCTTTTGTGACCACCTATGACCTCAATGACTTTACCCTATGGCATGCTAGGCTTGGCCGTGTACAATATAAAAGGATGCAAGATATGTCTAAGGATGGGTTAATCCCTGCATTTGACATGAACATTGAAAAGTGTAAGACTTGCATGTTGACCAAAATAACTAAGAAACCTTTTCAGGGTGTTAAATGTGAAACTAAGCTCTTAGAGCTTATTCATAGTGACCTGTGTAACTTGCATACATTCCCTCTTTGGGGAATAAAAAGTACTTTGTGACATTTATTGATGATGCTTCTAGGTTTTGTTATGTCTATACGTTACATACTATGGATGAAGCATTAGATAAATTCAAAGTATTTAAAACTGAAGTTGAATTACAACTTGGGTCTTTGATCAAAAATTAAGGACCGATAAGGAGGTGAGTACATGGATACTCGGTATTTTCGATCGATTGGTATAATCCATAAAACGATTGCTCCTATATTCCATGACAAATGGTATCTCTCGAAAGGAAAAATAGGTCTTGAAAGAAATGGTTAACTCCATGTTGTCCTATTCGGGGATGAGTAAAGGGTTTTGGGGTGAAGCTATGTTAACGGACTTGCTATTTATTAAATAGGGTTCTAATAAAAGGAACAAGGTGACCCCATATGAACTTTGGACTAAAAGGAAACCCAACCTGAACTTTCTCAAGGTTTGGGGTTGTAGGGCTATTGTAAAACTCCCTGATCCAAAGCTTAAAACTTTGGGTGAAAGAGGCATTAAATGCATCTTTGTTGGATATGCTGAGCATTCCAAGGCTTTTAGATTCTATGTTATAGAAGCTAATGAATATATTTCAATTAACTCAATAATTGAATCAAGGGATGCAATTTTTGATGAGGGCAGATTCTCATCAGTCCCTAGACCAAGTCAAAGGATTCCTAATGACATTGGTGTATCAGAGGTCCCTGATGAGGTTGTGGTTCAACAACATGAATCTTTGCACAGAAAGAGCAAAAGGGTCAGGACTCCAAAGTCATTTGGACCTGAGTTTCAATTATATTTAGTTGAAGGAACAAGGGATGAGGTCTCTGACCAATACTCCTATTGCTTCATTGTTGAGGATGATCCTAAAACATTTGAAGAAGCAATGAAGTCTAGGATGTTGCTTTCTGGAAAGAAGCAATTAATGATGAGATGGATTCTATCATGGGTAACAACACTTGGGTGTTGGTTTATCTACCACCAGGTTGCAAACCTCTGGGTTGTAAATGGATTTTCAAAAGGAAAATAAAGGTAGATGGAACTATTGAAAAGTTAATGGCTAGACTAGTCATTCAAGGCTTTAAACAAAAGTCAGGAATTGACTACTTTGATACTTATGCCCCAGTGGCTCATATCAGTACCATTAGATCGCTGATTGCTTTGGCATCAATTCACAATCTGATTATTCATCAGATGGATGTGAAGACAACTTTCTTGAATGGTAAATTGGATGAGGAGGTTTATATGAACCAATCTCAGGGCTTCATCATGCCTGGTAATGAAAACAAGGTGTGTAAACTGGTTAAGTCATTGTATGGACTCAAACAGGCACCTAAGCAATGGCATCAAAAATTTGATGAAGTGGTTTTTTCTAGTGGTTATGTTCTTAACCAATGTGACAAATGTGTGTATAGCAAATTTGATGAACGGTAAAGGAGTCATCATTTGTCTATATGTTGATGACATCTTGATCTTTGGCGACCAAAATCAGTTGACTTGACAAAAGAATTTTTGTCATCAAGGTTCTCCACGAAGGACATGGGGAGGCGATGTTATCCTTGGTATAAGGATTAAGCATGAGAGTAATGGAATTTCAATCACTCGGTCTCATTATATTGAGAAGGTCGAGGAAATTCAAGCACTCGATTGTACTATAGTGATTACTCCTATGGATACAAGTGAGAAGCGATGCTTAATCTTGCGGCCGTATCTCAACTTGAGTATTCAAGGTGATTGGTGCATAATGTATTCCATGACTTGTACAAGACACGATATTGCTTTTGCGGTGGGTAAATTGAGCGGTATACTAGTAATCCTAGTGCTCATCATCGGCAAGCAATTGAGGGTAATCAAGTATCCGAAGGGAACTATGGACTATAGTCTCTCTTATATTGGTTATCCTTGATTATTGGAAGGATACATCGATGCAAGTTGGATCGATAACACTAAAGACAATTAGATCTACTAGTGGTGGGTATTCCTACTTGGTGGAGGTGCAATTTCTTGGGCATCCAAGAAACAAACATGCATCACCAGTTCAACAATGGAATCGAATTTGTGGCTCTAGCAATCTTTGGTAAAGAGGTGAATGGTTGAGAAACTTGCTTCTTGAGATTCCATTGTGGCCTAAACCTATAACACCTATTTCTATCCGTTGTGATAGTGCAACTACATTGGCAAAGGCTTATAGCGGATGTACAATGAGAAGTCTAGACACTTAGGTGTCGGGCATAGCATGATTCGTGAGCTTATCATGAATGGAGTGATTTCTATAGGTTTGTAAGATCTCAACACAATTTAGTGATCACTTGAAGGGATTAACTAGAGACTTGGTTATAAAGTGCGCTAAAGGGATGGGTTTAAGTCCAACTTAGTCATTGAATGCTAAGACACCCAACTCCATCCTAAGGAAACTTGGGAGTGAGTTCAATGTGAAAAGTCGAACATTCGATGGACTAGAGCACATGTTTTATATTACATCCCAAGGTTGTGCTCGAACTTCTTGAAAAGGGGATGAAGTCTTTACTTCTTAATGGTTAATTTTCTTTGAAAAAGTGTTTGGCAGGAGCATGAATAAAGAGGAACCACCTATGTGAATGTTGAAGTTTTGCCGCTTCAGGGAGCTTTTGGACTTATGGCTCTTGCAACATTTATGAATTTGGATATGGACACAAGGCTTGTAAAGTGTCAGGAGCGTTTAAGTGTTTGAAAACTTGCGTGTATTTTATCTTCAGGTATTCAAATGGGTTGAATGGTTCAATTCTTAAAACACCATGATTCTCGAATATTTGAACGTGTAACTTACTAAGATGGAAATTCAATCCTCAGGATATTTTCGTTTATGCACATGTTTTACTTAATGTTTGATTTTCATGAAAAAGGAAGTGAACTAAATTGGGGAGGATTGTTGGAAAATTTAGTGCGCTTGTGGGATTAGTTCACACCTGGTTTTGGGTTAGGAGGTGGAGTGTACACCCATGAGGTCCCTGAACACCCTGACTCAATAGTGGTTAGTACTGCTAGTGTTGGTTACTACTGCTAGTGTAGTTACGAATGGTTCCTGCTGATAGTGTATTGGTTCCTACTGCTAGTGCTGGTTACTACTACTAGTGTAGTGACTGATGGTTCCTATTGCTAGTGTATTGGTTCCTGCTGCTAGTGTATTGGTTCCTACTAGTAGTATTGCAGTGATTAACTTGTAACAACTTTGACCCATTCAAGTGGCTGTTATGACTGCTTTATGACAACGTTTAATTGGTCATGTAACCACTATTCCTATGATAATGGAGGCTTATTATGGGTGATTAATTGGCCGTTAATCACTCATAAAGTCTATTGACTATGGTTGAGTGTTCTCTACTATATATAGAGATCAACATCATCAGCATGAAGATATAGAGAAAAACCAGGAGAAACAAATAGAAAACTAAAACACTTATATGCGCAAGGGTTATTAATTTTTGCCTAATTCAGTAACTAACATTTGGTCTTATCCCAAGTAGATATTCGTGTAACCCAGGCATAGGGACGAATAGTTTACTTTAAAAAGTATTCACACGATTCCAAGTGATATCCGGTAACCTGATTTGGTCTTGCATTGCTCACGATTATCTTACCTACTGGGCTCATAACCACCAACACATACATTCTCTCATTCTATTACATCGAACTCGGTTTCATTTCATTTTAGTGATCATCTTTTGTAGCAAAGAAGATCAAGGCATAATCAAGCTTCAACGAATAGTTGAAGTCTTGTTTGTTTAGTTGTTTTGTGAATCATTATTGTTCATACATCATTGTTGTATCAAACCATCTTAAACCTCACGAGTGTGAGTAATTAGTATTTTAGTCCTCAAAATACATAGTGTGTTGGGAGTAGTTGTACCTTGTAAAAGAATTCGACATCTAGCTTTGTGTCGAAATATTGTGTAAGCGACGTGTAAAGGTTTTCTCCACGGTTAAAGAAGCTTGTTGATTAGTGAAGATAACTCTCGAGTTGGAGACTCGAGGAGTGGAGTAGGACAAGGAAAAGAGTCCTTGTAGACCGAACCACTATAAACAACCTTGTCGCGGTTTGATTGTTTCTTTCCTTACTTACATACTATCTATTGCTTGCATATTATTTATTCTTTACTTACATATCATTTATCTATATTGATTGATCTCAAAATAAGTTTTCAAAACAATTAAATTTTTAAGCGGTAGAAACTATTCAACCCCCTTCTAGTTTTCCATAATTGGTACCGAGCCTCGTTGTTGTATTTTATAAACTTGAAACGATCCATGGATTACGAAAACTTTAAAGAAGGGCAATCTATGCAAAGACCACCACTCTTTGAACCCAATGGATTTATCTATTGGAAAACTCATTTTGAAACATATGTGAAATCAAAAGATATAGATCTTTGGTTTGTTATCATCAAAGGTGATTATAGTCCTACAACAAAAGATATTTCAAATGATGAACAAAAAAAATTAATATGTAAAAATAACGAAGCTAAAATTATGCTTTATAATGCTTTGCCTAAAAAGGAATATGAAAGAATTTTTATGTGTGAAACCGCTAAAGACATTTGGGAATCTTTAATAATTACACGTCAAGGGAATTCACAAGTCAAGGATAACAAAATTGATCTTCTTGTTCAACAATATGAACAACTTGTTATACCTAAAGATGAAACCCTTGATTGTGGATTTGCTTTCGTTTAATACTATTATCACTTCTCTTAAAGCACTTGATAAATCTTTTCGTAGCAAGAACTTTTCTTAGAGCACTCCATCCGAAATGGAGAACAAAGTATGACTATTGAGGAATCAAAAGATCTCTCAATAATGTCACTTGAAGAGCTAATTGAAATCTCAAAGTACATGAAATGGTGATAGAGAAAGATTCGGAAATCATCAAAGGCAAAGAGAAAAAGTCATATCGGTTGCTTCAAAAGCAAGAACGGAATCTAGTGATGATGAAGAATCTTGCTCGGATAGTGAAGACAAAGAGTATGCTATGGCCGTAAGAGATTTCAAAAAGTTCTAGAAGAAGAGGAAAGTTTGTAAGGCAACCCCGAGATGAAAAGAAGTCATTCCGGAAAGACCGAGATGACAAAAAGGGAAAAAGTGAAAGAAAGTTCTTTAGATGCGGTGATACAAGTCATCTAATAGGAGATTTCCCCAAGCTACCTAAAAGCAAAACTCAACGAGCTTTCGTAAGTGGTGCTTGGAGTGAAAGTGATGATGACTAAGAACCAAGTAAGGAGGAGATCGCTCTCATGGCACATGAATCAAACGAGGTACATTTTGACTCATCTTACTCCTCTATTGATGATGACACTTTGCAAAAACAATATAATCAATTATGTGAGCTTAGCTTAAAAATCATAACTTAAAACAAGTTTTTAGAAACTAAAAAGGAATTTTTAGAAAACGAAGTTTATGAGTTAAAAGAAAAGTAAAAGATAAGAAAAGAGCAAGGCTAATGACGATGGTTGCAAATCAGGTCAAGAGCTTGGTCTTGAAATAGAAAAGCTAAAACTCATACAAGAGGTTCTCATCGAACATAACTATAAATTTAAGAGATTTAACAAAAACATTTCTTGTCTTCGATGAAATAGTAAGAATTCAAAAGTACAAGGAAATACAAGTGGATTAGGTTTTAATGAAGTAATGATTCCATGTAGTCAAACCAAAACGGCCGAAAAAGATAAACAAACTATCCCAACCTGCAACAAGATGAACAACGGACGCACGGAACCAAAAATTTGGGTCCATCATAGTTCTTCTTGTTAGCACAACAAGTTTGCAAAACGGACCGTAGTGAACTTTTCAAAGTTACTAAGAAATCTAAAGATGTTTTGAATCAAAAACCTGCTGTTACAATAGGAGTAGGACTTGCTAAAATGAATTTAGATCTAAAACCACTCAACAAAGGCCTAAAACACCTATTACCAAACGCCCCTTTCCCAAAAGCAACTACAACATACAACCCAACTATCAACAAACCGGTTGGAATCAAAACTACCCTAAACCATATCAAACTCCAAATTACATACCATGGAACCCATATCCATCATTTCCAAACATGAACCAAGTAAATGGTATGTTTAACCCAAACAGACCCATGAGATATTGAGGACCAAGCGCTTGAGTTATATGTGTCATAGGTATGCTTAAAAGTCGGCTTGGAGCACGATGAATGGATAAAAGATAGCAGATGCTCAAGACACATGACGAGAAACAAAAGCCTCTTCTCAACATACCAAGAGTACGACGGAGGTAATGTTACTTTCGGTAGCAATCTCAAAAGCAAAATCATTGGCAAATGTACGATTGCTCATGACTCTATAACTATTGAAAATGTTGCTCATGTTGATAGACTAGGATTTAACCGCTTAGTATTAGTCAACTATGTGATAAAAAGTATAAAGTACTATTTGAAGAAAATGGTAGCAAAATACTAAAAGACGGTATCACCATAGCAAAAGGAGTTAGGAAAAACAACATATACGTCATGAAAGTAGATATAACATCTAAAGATAAACTTTGATTAACAACCCTAGATGATAACTCTACCATTTAGCATAGACGTCTAGGTCACGCTAATATGATACTCATTCTTGTCCTCAAAAGAGCTAGTTAGAAACTTACCCAAGTTGAAATATGACCAACACTTTTGTGATGCTTACAAAATTGGGAAACAAGTTCATAGTAGCCATAAGGCTAAAAACATGGTTTCCACATCTAGGTGTCAGAGCTTTTGCATATGGATTTGTTTGGTCCATCCGCTATACAAAGTTATGGAGGCAACTTCTACACTTTGGTCATAATAGATGATTACTCAAGGTATACTTGGAAAAGTTTTGAAAACTAAAAATGAAGCTTTTGATCAATTTGAAATAGTTAGTAAGAAAATTCAAAATTAACTAGGTGTTAACATTGTGTCGATCCGAATGGATCATGGTCGCGAATTCAATAATGAAACACAATTTGGAAACTTTTGTGATACTAATGGTATAACACATAACTTTTCGGCTCCTCGAACACCCCAGTCTAATGGTGTAGTAGAACATAAGAATAGGACTCTTCAAAAAA
This sequence comes from Chrysanthemum lavandulifolium, assembly GCA_022545495.1. NCBI lineage: Eukaryota > Viridiplantae > Streptophyta > Magnoliopsida > Asterales > Asteraceae > Chrysanthemum > Chrysanthemum lavandulifolium. Next base: position 199,708,236 of record CM040243.1, on the reverse strand, counting down.
TGAGTAGAACAATTATAATACCCTAAAAATTAGAATAAAATTTTATTAAGATTTTGGATTATATCATAAGTTAAATAAATAAATAAGTAATATAAAAACTATATGTTAAGAAATAAAATACAAAAATTAAAACCCAAACAAACCCAAGCCTCAATGTTTTGAAAGGCTAAAGGCGCACTAAGGCGTGAAGAGGACCAAAGAGCCTCGAGGCGAGGCGCATACCAAGGCGCGGGATTCACGAATACGAGGCGCACTAAATACATTAAGTTTTTTAATAATATATGTGACCATTTATGTAGCTTAAATAACACAAAATAACATTAAATACTTAATAAAAGACACATATAGCCATTATAAAGATTAAAATGGATCGATTGACACTTCTCTAACGGATCAACTCTTTGGCTCGATGAACTACATATAGATTAAAATCCATATCGGACTAAATATGCTTGCGTCCTACACTTGGAGACTTACATCTAACAAAGCTCACAATTTAACCCAAAATATCAAGCAAGCAACATATTAATATTCAAGACATAATGCCACATTTTCATGATAAAATGTCATAAAGCAAATACTTAACGAAACAAAGTAACTTGTTAAAAAATAACAATCAATAAAATAAACATAAAATCAGTTCAATATTACAAATCATACAAATACTCACCCTATGATGTGATGCTTGAAGATATAACTTAAAAGGCTCATGCATATAACTTATAAGGCTCATGTATATTATCTTAATAACTAGAAAAAAGCCCCAAAACCTATTACATCTCCGAGGTGCAAAAAGCCCCAAGGCGTTGCGCTTTTTATGAGATTCATGCATGTTGTGAGCCTCGATCCGAAAAAATCCCTAGAGCTTGAGCCTTGAGCCGGTAGCGCCTCGGTAGCGCTTTTAAAACTATGAGCCTAACCCAAATTTTGTAAACCCATATTAGACAAAAATAAAATTCGGTCCATCCACTTTCCCCAAAAACGCTTTTACAAGAAAAAAGGAGAAAAGGAGAAAATCCTAGCCTCCATTGTTGTTTTCAAGAAAACTCAAGGAACCAAAAATCAAGTCTTATTTTCGAAACATAGTAAGGGTAAGCAATCTTTTCTCCTCCTTTCCTATAATTAATTATGTAACTCACAAGATGAATTAGGGTTTATCAAAATCTCAGTAATTAAGTATGTTTGATCATTAAAACATAATTACGGATGTGTTAGAGGTTTAATCTTGCGTTGGGTAGGGTTAGATGTTCTTAAAATCGAAATTATGATGCTGTCCAGAATTTGGGTTGAATTCAAAGGGGTATAAATTGATGATTCTTGCATGTTTTTTAGTGAATCTTTATCCTAAATGTAAGTAATTTTCATGTACATTCTGAATATGTAAGCCTTGTTGCAATTGGAGACACAGTAGATATGATTTTTATATTTTACAAGTTAAGGTGTCAAATCTAGGAAAGCTAAGTAAAATTTTGGGTTGGGGTATTTGATTTTTCATGAGCAAACCATAAGGATTTTGACCTCTCCTTGTCCGGCTTTTGATATTTAGGATATGTGTGACATTTGGGAATTTTGGTTTGGATTTTTGGAGTTTTTTAAATGGGTGTGTCATATTCAAACTTTTGAGTCTCTGCTTACGGGTACTTTCTAGGCAGTCGGGAAAAATTATTTTCCAATCCATACTTAAGCTCGTAATAAAATCCCCAAAAATCATGAAGTAACCTAGCTAATAAGGGAACACATGGGAATTTTTCTAATTTTATTTGAGTTCGGTTAATAGTCATGAAAATTAAGTCCAATATAGGTCCAAAATTGATGTTTAAAACCTAATATGTAATGCAAACATAACAATAACTATATGGCCAATAAATCTAAGAATAACTTCGATATGAATATATAAATGATATCTGATCGTAATCCATGTAGATTCATTGAAGAAGGCGTGACGTTGTATCCTTGTGTTCATTCATTCGTTTGCTTTCCTCTCATTGGTATTAAGGTACATATATTCCTTCCTTTTCGGTAGGGATACTTTTATGCGTTCGATCCTTTGATATGATCCCTTGCTATGATTCCCCTCGATGATCCTTTATTTTCTTTACGGATTGATTAGTATGCTATGATTTTCGATATGATTCGTTTCATTATGACTTGGTATGATATGTTATGATATGATTGATTGCCTGATTCGTATGATTATGATTCGGTATGATTTGGATATGATTATGATTTTACGTTACGCCCTTTTGTTACGAGCCAACTAGTCATGGAGGTACCATGACCATGTCATTGATGGCACCAATGGCATGACACCATTTGGGGCGATGTGATTAGTCCCCCAGCATCCCCATTATGATATGTATGATTATGTGATCACTTGCCAATTATGATGTATGTGTATACATCATGTGAGCGGTACATATATGATTTATGTTATGTGGGGCGTATGGATGCATCCTAGGCTTATGATATTATGATATGTTTATGGCGTTTGGTCATGCGAGCCTTGCACCCTCTCGCACTTATGGTACTCGTGAGGTCTCCCTCCTTGTACACTTATGAATTGGCGGTTATTGATAAGGTTTTAAAGGTACCATTTTGAGGGTCATTTAAGTCCTTATTTGATCACTTTTGTATCCGTTATTGCTTAATATCGTTCCTTTTCACTTTTTAGGTCTCGTGAAAGCAAAATCTTTGGAATGGCACTTATTTGGACGAAAAGGCGCGAATATATGAAGAAAATGGTCAAAGTCGAAATCGAGACACTCACGATTCTTTGAATGTAGAAGGCGACGGCGTCGGGTGCTATTCATGACGCCGTCCCAGTATTGTGACGGACGGAACCCAAAACTCGTATTTTCAAGAGACGGCGTCTAGTGGTGAAAGAGTAGGCCGTCGCTACTCGGACGGCCTAGATGCAATCCGGACGCGTCGGGTGAAGAGGACGGCGTCACGGACATAAGGTGACGCCGTCGCAAGGTTAACGTGGCCAAGACGAAACCCCAATGGCGGCGACACACGGCGTCACTAAACATAAGGTGGCGCGTCGCAATTGTAATCTTATATATAGAATCCGAATTTTTCGGTCTTTGGGTGGAGAGTCTTTGGAGTAAAACCTAAACCGAACCTAAGGTGTCTTGCACAGTATTTTAGGGTTTTAACCCTATCTTACACCAAGATAAGTCTTTACTTCATTAATTCAATTATGTCTTTGATTATTTGTGTGTATGCTTGCATGTTCTCCATGTCCGCTAATTTATTTGTGTGTTTGCTTAGGAAGTATGAAACTTAATTATTAAATATTGATTGGTTGTTTCTTATCTTAGTTGATTAATGATCTAGTAGTGCGATAGATCATTCGTTGTGCTTAATGCTTGATTCATCTTTGTGAACCCTAGAGTATAATTACGAGTAATTGTAGTCTAAACCATCCAAGAGCGCCTTAGAGTAGGAGTCTATAATCTCTAGTGGGTTTGTAGACAAGACCCTTTGGTAAGTTCGAAGAGTTAGGGAGAACGCATACCCCACAACTTTAGAAACACAACGTGACTAGGACTAAGGCGTGACACTCAACCATCAATAGGAGATAATTAAGGAGTAATACAAACTAAGTAAACACATCTTTAAACTATCATACGAGCACACATTAATTAGACATAGACTCCACAACCTTAGTTTAGATAATTAGATAATAGTAGAGTAATCGGTGAAATACCAACCCCAAATCCAATACCGAGATTCGTACCTTTCCATTTTCATAAAATATAAAAGATAAAAATAATCTTCCTTAACCTTAACCTTAGCGTAGTAACTCCTACTAGCATTCCTATTCCCCTAGAGAACGATATCAATACCCGTGGCTTACCCTAATTACTACACTACAACGATTAGGTTCCTTTGCCTAGGTGTTATAAAACTTGCTCGAAGAAAAGGAAGTTCCTTTGACCCCGACGACGCGTGTAGCGTTATCAAGTTTTGGCGCATGCTGCGGGAATAGAATAGCTAGTTAGTAGTCCACCTCGTTTAGGTTTCTTTGCTTGATTCCTATCAAGTAAACTTTTTCTCATTTTAGATTTCTCTTAGTCTATCCCCTTCTTCGTGACCTTTATTCGTAACCTCATCACTTTTCATTATGGAAGGTGATAATAACCCAACACAAAAAAATTTCAATGATCACTCAAACCCAACCCAATAACCAACACAACCGTCGGGCCGATATGTGAGTAGAAACACCGACCTTCGAGTTTGCGAAAATATTCGATAGTACAATTAGGGAAGTGTTGAAAAAGTAGTCGTCACTGCTATAGTTGGTTCAATGATTAGCGATAATTAGGAAAATGGCATGATAAACAACAACGTGGATGTGGAAAATAGTGCTTACTTCAATCTTTACCCCACTAAGGAAGAGGTTGCGTACCATCAATACATAATCGATAATCCACGATCACCCATCATTAGGATATGCCCAAAGATTAGGAGAGGAAATCACGGAACCTAAAAATCCCTTGTATGATCGGATATAGGAGTGTCGACCACGCTTACATGAATCTTGAATCCCCATCAACGTAATGTCATCTGCTGTCTACAATGACATTATGAATGAGCGACTCAATATTAGGAGAGACCCTAAATATCCGGGAGGAGTTTGCAACTTTGTGGGAAGAGTCAAGGGCGTGCATGTCTTTATAGGAAATTTCACCTACCTAGTTGATTTTATGGTTCTAGAAGATGTAGGATACGTCATTGACTATAGTTTATCCCAAGTAGTGTTAGGAAACCGTTTGTTGAAACATCTAGAATGAGCCATAGCAAGCATGATGGGACGGTTAGGTTCAAGGAAGGAACCGATGAGATCACCTATAGGATGCCTTGGAAAACAACTGAGTATAGCCACTTGTCCATTTATGATCGAGACAACATCAAAGCTTTTGAGGACAAAAGCAAGGAAGATGTTGAAAAGGTTATAAATTCATGTGGGAAAGAAGGAGGCATTATTATAAGGATTGCTTGACTTTAGGGCCTAGGTATAGAGTCGATGAAGATTTTGTCAACATGATAGAATTTTCATTGAGGATGCGTGAGGAAACGTAGAACACGACTATGAGTCTAGCTACAAGACTCTTAAATAAAGAAAAGCGCTTGTGGAGGCAACCCATGCTTAATTGTTTGCTTGTTAGTGTCATATATCTTTTATTAATTGTTTATCCTCATGTTTAAATTTGTAAAATGCTTTATTTTGTTTTAACCTCGTCTTAATTGCATATAAAGGTATTTTACATAAGGGATAAGTGTAGGGAGGATTACACATGTTTTCAAAAGAAACGTAAACATGAGAATAACAATTAACTAAAAGATATATATGTTTGTTTGTTCGAGTCAAATGCTTGTATCGAGTCATAATGGATGTTTTGCGAAATTTTCCAGATTCTAAAGATGTAAATTTTCCGAATTTTTTCGTAAAATCGCAGACCGCTTTTTGTCGTGGATAACTGACGTCGAGGAAGGAGTAAAACATCGATTACTTTTTCGTTTTCGAGCTATTTATAAATTTTTGAATTTTCCGGTCTTAATTTTCTTAGAAATTCAGTAAACATCCATTCCACAAGCATTATATCCTAGTTTAAATCGAGTCTTATATATATTATTACCGCCGATTTTACGCGAAGGTTTCGTTTGTTTTCTTCAAGTGTGCGGGTTTAGTTTGTCAAGAAGAAGTTACATAAGATTGGAAGGAGCTTTTCACAATAATTCTTCTTGAAAAGAATTTAACCACTACTTTACACGGATCCTACCGAGCTAATCGGGGAGTATTAGTTTCTTTCGTTTTTAATTACCTTCTTTTATCATATCTTTGATACTTTCGGGAACATTGGGGACAATGTTCGGTTTAAGTGTAGGGAGGAAAATAAAGCGGAACTTTGAAACTATGCTTATCCTTGACTATTTGCTTTGTCAATTGCATTTGTGTAATAAACCATGAGAAAATGTCGGTTAGGGTAATTTTGGCACCAAATTTAAAATTTTCATGACATATAGGGTGGGCCATTAGTCTTAACAAAAGCGTCTCACGGATAGGAAGTTATATGACTAGCACAAAAACCCTTACCACCCAAATTCCACCCAAAATGTGAGGATCGCCTTAGATTAGTAGGAATAAAAGCATTCATCTTTAATGCTTAGAGTGTGAACCGGTAGTATATTAGATTCTAGAACTTGTTTTGTGATGCATTCGAGATCGCAAGTGAGGCTACACTTGTGTAGTTAGGAATAACTAAATGATAAGAGGCATTAGGATAACCCTTGTTTAATACCCGTAATATAATTACTTCTTCCACATCGGTTGAGTAATTCCCCACACCCACTGCGTTGTACTCATCTTTAGTACACGATACCCTAGTTAACCCTCGAGCCTATCCTTTTCGCGGTTCTCGTGATATTTCGGTTTTTCGAATATCAATGAAGAGCATTGTTTACACCCCACCCCAAATATACACCCAAATCGCCTTAGCCTACCCTTATGCACTCACTTTTAGTGCAAATATTTGTTATCACCCTAAACCCTTAGTTCAATTATCCGGTTGCTTGCATGAGTTGCTAAGTCGAGTCATATCCTTTGTGTATGATTTTGGGATGATTGGGATTCATGGGAAAAGTTAAAGTTTATGAAATGACGGAAGGAACGTTAAATTCAAATTCCCTTTGTTTGCGTAATAATGTACCCCAAGTGTTTTGATCTTTTCAATTCGGGTCAAATTAGTGTTAGAGTAATAAAAACTCAAGTGTAGGGATGTGCCTATAAATCCCTAGTATTTTGATGTTATCGTAGAGGATGGTAGAGTAAAAGTGTATGAAAAAAAAAAAAAAAAAAAAAAAAAATCGAAAAAAATAGAAAAGAGAAAAGAAAAAAATAGAATCAAAAAAAAAAAAAAAAAAAAAAAAAAACGGGCTACCATCCTACATCTATCCTTTAAATTTATGTTTATTTATTTCGGTTATCTAGAGTTTAGAGTGTCGAGTCTTGGCTTAGCAACGCCATTCTTCATATGCATTTAACATAAAGATTTTTGACTTACCACTACTAAATAGCCTATCCCACCAAACCCTTTGTTTCCTACCGTAAGCCTAACATTACAACCCTTTAAAAGACCTCTTTGATAGTCTTTCCTAGGTGCTTACGCCAAAGCGATGGAGGTTTGATCTATTCTCAAGCCTATGGTAATCTATGTACTAGGACCGGTTAATGAGTGTTTATCTTCCATTTCTATATTGTTATATTTCATTTATACACCGAGAGAGATGTGAGTATCCAAACACCCCATGTGAGGTGCTAGTATGTAATTCCGTGCTTGTTATGACTTTATGGGCTTATATGTGTTGTGGACCGTTTTGAATTAATCTTTGAATGACCCCAACTTATAAATTAATTGGCTAAAAGCACATTTGCTTGAGGACAAGCAAATAACAAGTGTAGGGATATTTGATAAGGTTTTAAAGGTACCATTTGAGGGTCATTTAAGTCCTTATTTGATCACTTTTGTATCCGTTATTGCTTAATATCGTTCCTTTTCACTTTTTAGGTCTCGTGAAGGCAAATGTGGAATGGCACTTATTTGGACGAAAAGGCGCGAATATATGAAGAAAATGGTCAAAGTCGAAATCGAGACACTCACAATTCTTGAATGTAGAAGGCGACGTCGGGTGCTATTTGCGCCGTCCCGTCCATTATTGTGACGGACAACCCAAAACTCGTATTTTCAAGAGACGGCGTCTAGTGGTGAAAGAGTGAGGCCGTCGCTACTCGGACGGCCTAGATGCAATCCGCACGACGTCGGAAGGCTGAAGAGGACGGCGTCACGGACATAAGGTGACGCCGTCGCAAGGTTAACGTGGCCAAGACGAAACCCAATGGCGGCGACACGGCGTCACTAAACATAAGGTGACGCCGCAATTGTAATCTTATATATAGAATCCGAATTTTTCGGTCTTTGGGTGGAGAGTCTTTGGAGTAAAACCTAAAACCGAACCTAAGGTGTCTTGTACAATATTTTAGGGTTTTAACCCTATCTTACACCAAGATAAGTCTTTACTTCATTAATTCAATTATGTCTTTGATTATTTGTGTGTATGCTTGCATGTTCTCCATGTCCGCTAATTTATTTGTGTGTTTGCTTAGGAAGTATGAAACTTAATTATTAAATATTGATTGGTTGTTTCTTATCTTAGTTGATTAATGATCTAGTAGTGCGATAGATCATTCGTTGTGCACTTAATGCTTGATTCATCTTTGTGAACCCTAGAGTATAATTACCGAGTAATTGTAGTCTAAACCATCCAAGAGCGCCTTAGAGTAGAGTCTATAATCTCTAGTGGGTTTGTAGACAAGACCCTTTGGTAAGTTCGAAGAGTTAGGGAGAAACACATACCCTACAACTTTAGAAACACAACGCAACTAGGACTAAGACGTGACACTCAACCATCAATAGGAGATAATTAAGGAGTAATACAAACTAAGTAAACACATCTTTAAACTATCATACGAGCACACATTAATTAGACATAGACTCCCACAACCTTAGTTTAGATAATTAGATAATAGTAGAGTAATCGGTAGAAATACCAACCCCCAAATCCAATACCCGAGATTCGTACCTTTCCATTTTCATAAAATATAAAAGATAAAAATAATCTTCCTCAACCTTAACCTTAGCGTAGTAACTCCTACTAGCATTCCTATTCCCCAGAGAACGATATCAATACCCGTGGCTTACCTAATTACTACACTACAACGATTAGGTTCACTTTGCCTAGGGTGTTATAAAACTTGCTCAAGAAAAGGAAGTTCCTTTGACCCCAACGACGCGTGTAGCGTTATCGCTTATGTATGTATGTGTAGTGTCCTTCATGTGTCATGTTGGACGTTAGGTTAAGCGCCTTGTGGGCATCCTTGCATTATGTTTCACTTTGATTATGCTATTCGATGTATGTATGCTATGTCCTTCATGTACCATATTGGACGTCATTTTCATATGATTCGTATCCGGTTACTATGATATATCTTGATTCAATTACTCGCTTGACTATTCGTTCCTCGCACTCCTTGTCTAGTCCATCCAACAACTATGTGGTGTTATCGTTATTTGATTTTATGATGCTTTCATTTCATATATGGTGAATACCAAACTTATGTTATCGACTTTTATTTCATATGTTTATAATGCTATGACATGAGTATGTGATTCTCTTGTTTATTATGTTGATGTATGACTACGTGATTTGCCTACTCTCCATGCCGATATGTGATTACCGAATTATCTGCTGCCATGCTAGTATGAAATTATCCGTTACCATGTTAAGATGTGCTTATGTAATTTGTCTAGATGCCATGCTTGTATGTAAATCGTGACTTAGCGGCTTTTGGTGATGTCCTTAAATAATTACTTCTTAAGTTATAAATATCATTTAATGTGCTATCTTCTAAATATTGATATATACCGCTAATAGAAATTGATCTAACTTATGTTTTGTGGTTGGCATGCTATATTGTTGTCTAATCTTGCTACATATGTTACTGCTTTGATGGATGTCAACTTGTCTATTGTCGATTATCCAAATTTAATGATTGTCATACTTGTGTAATATCTTGTTGTGCTAATTTCTTATATAATTCAACTTAGGATATATGTATTTTATTATATGATTTGCTTATTATGTTTCCACAAGATTTGGGTGTTCTTTGGATTAAGATGTCGCTTACTATCTCATATGTGATTATGTTTAAACCTTTGAATTCTTTGAAGATGTACTATTTTCATGGATTTCCTTTGATTTTGTTCTTGGTGGATATATGTTATGATGTGTTTCAGGGTTACTCATGGACTCATTACTTTCGCTCATTCGTTATGATTTTGTTGTCACCTTTGATTCATTTCATACCTTTTATATTTAGCTTTTAGTCATTATCATATCTCATTCACCGGGCTTTTTAAGCTCAGCCGCATTTTTTTCCATACGGCAAGTACTAAGCGGGAAAGCGGAAAGAGTAAGAGATGGACTTAGAGACCACCCGTGTTGATGTTTCATTATGGATTTATGTTTTGATTTGTATTTACTTTGGTATTTCTATTTTGGATTTGTGGTTGTATTTATCATTTTGGAGTTTTGATGTTCATGACTTTATTTTATTTGTATGATAAGACTTCCGCTTGCGTTCTTGTATGCTTTGTATGACACCATAATGTAGCATTCGACCGTATTGGGTTGGGGTGTTACAACAATGCTTAATGAATAAAACATACCCCAAAAGTTTTGGTGTAACGCCGTTGACACTTCTACTTACATTTTAAATAGAGTCTTAATCGTCCTTTCTTGAACAAAACACCTTATGAAATTTATAAAGGCAAAAGCCTACTTTAGGATACTTTAGAGTGTTTGGATGTAAATGTTTCATTTTAAATACCAAATACTATCTCAACAAATTTGAGCCAAAGTCTTATGAAGGTGTGTTTCTTGGTTACTCACAAACAAGCAAAGCATACATCGCTTTTAAACAAATGAGAGTCGAGGAATCGTTAAACATAATATTTGACTTAAAGCTCACCTCCCTATAAGACATCACCTTTGGTAGATGATGACTTAGTTGAAAGTCAAATTATTGAAAGTCAATAAAACAATGATAAAAACAAGGAAGATGAACCATTGAATAAATATATTATAAATATCAAAGAATCCAAAAGTCATCCTTTAGAAAAGTCATAGGACAATTAAATCAAAGAACATAAGATCACAAGCTCAAAATCAAAGTAACTACTTTTGTTTTGTATCATCCATTGAATCGAAAACGTAAACAAATCAATAAAAGATGAATCTTGGGTAATTGCTATGCAAGAGGAGCTAAACCAATTTATTAGGAATGACGTATGGACATTAGTTCCAAAACCTAAAATCAAACTATAATTGAATAAAATGGGTTTTCGAAATAAAATGGACGAAAACAGTGTAGTGTCTAGAAACAAAGCTAGGCTTGTGGCACAAGGCTATAATAAAAAGGTATTGATTAGGACGAAACTTATGCACCGGTAGCTAGGCTCGAGTCTATTAGAATCTTACTTGCATATACATGTGCTCACGACTTCAAACTTTTCAAATGCATGTTAAAAGTGCATTTTGAACGGTTTCATTAATGAAGAAGTATATGTTGCACAACCCCCGATTCACGTGACTTTGAAAACCAAATCATATTTTCAAACTTAAAAGGCATTATACAAACTTAAGCAAACACCAAAAGCTTGGTATGATCTACTTAAAATTTTTAGTTGAACACCAATACACCATGGGATTAGTATATAATACTCTTTACCAAGAAAATGAATCAAATATTATCATAGTTCAAATATACATAGATGACATCATATTCGGATCAACTTGTCAAGAGCTATGTGATGTTTTCTCTAAAATCATGCACGACGAGTTTGAGATGAGTATGATGGGCTTAATTAAACTTTTTTAGGACTTCAAATTAAACAACTAGAAGATGGTATATTCTTTAACCAATCTAAATACATAAAGGATATGCTTAAGAAATTTGGTCTTGCATACACAAAACCCATTAAAACACCCATGTCCCGAAACTAAATTCACCAAAGATGAGGAGGGTGAATCATGAGACAACACTAAATATAGAGGAATGATTGGTAGCCTTCTTTATCTCACGGCTAGTAGACCCGACATTATGTTTAGTGTTTGTCTATGTGCTCGCTTTCAAGAAGATCCTAAAACATCACACCTAGAAGCCATAAAACGAATATTTAGATACATTAAAGGCACTACATGTTTAGGATTATGGTATCCTAAAGGAACGGGTGTAGAAACCATAGTGTATGCCGACTCGGACCATGCCGGAGACTATGTCGATAGAAAGAGTACAAGTGGTATTTGTACTTTTGTTGGACAATGTCTCACCTCATGGTTCTCAAAGAAACAAACGGCCTTGCTATCTCAATCGCCGAGCGAGTACGTCTCATTTGGAAAGGTGTGTCAACAAGCTCTTTGGATGAAGCAAGCTCTCGTGGACTACGTAATTCAACTCAACGACATCTCCATACTTTATGCGACAACAAATGAGCCATTGATCTCAACAAAAATCTGTCCAACATGCCCGAACGAAACATATTGAAATTCGCCATCACTTCCTTCATGACAATGTTCAAAAGGAAACATCTCAATCGAGAAAGTCTCCTCGAAGATAACATTGCCGAAATCCTAACTAAACCTATTAAACAAGAACTATTTAATCTTCTTAGACTTGGTTTAGGATTAATGGAACCAACACATAATCAAAAGCATAGCTTAAAACTTAGAATGACCAAACACAACAAATTAGCAAAATCGCTATTGTTCCACGAACCAAACGATGACAAAGACGGAACCAAGAACTTAGGTCCGTCTCGTCCGTGGTTCACTCGTAACAAAAATTTAAACTACGAATACTTCCTCCTTCACAATCAACATAACCAAACGACTTACAAACACACATAACTCATAATTGAGGTTTCTTCTTCAACTAATCTCACCAAAATCAATATTGTAAGTATCCTAACTACATTACTTCTCTTAATTTCGAGTCTAGGGTTCTAATTTATGCACAAACCAAAACATGGGGATTATGCATCTTCATGTAAAAATCATGAATTACATTTGTTAAATTACATAACTAATCATGTTTCCCTTAGTTAGGAATTGTATATCATAAGGCATTATCATAATTAACTAAAACCCCATGTCAAAATTTTGAAAAATTTCTCACTTATAGGAAAACCAATTTCTCATTGTTCATACAAATAAAAACATTATTTTCATCACTTGCATAATGTCTCTTGAATACTAAAGGTAATCCATAACTAATATGTATTCCGGTTATATTCAAACGAAGCCACATTGATTTAGGAGCGTTTGGGTTATCTCTCATTTTGCCAAACAATACTAATAAAAACTATTTTATGCATAAAATGAGTCAAGTTACCATAACTCCACATTGTTTGCATATAGGCACACACTAGAACAAATTGTCAATTTAGTCTTCGTTTTACTAAAACATGAAACTTTTGCTCCTAGGAACAAACATGCCTCCCGCAAAGTACTATGATCACAAAGACACCCTTGGCTACATTTCACAACACCACAAAACTAAGGGTCTTAGCAAAGAACAAATTTAGGTTTTCAAAAGTCTAGAAACTTTACTTTCATGAGGGTGGAACAATCCACCCATTCTTTGTCGAGGAACAAACCTTCGTCAAGAACTAGCCAACATTCACTTTGATGGTCTTGTATATTGGATTTCATAAACACATAACAAATCAAAGTATGGTTCGAATTAGGCAAGAGAGTTTAGAGAGAAAAAGTAGTGGGAGCCTTTCTAGAGAGAAAGTAACAAAAGAAAGAATATTAGATTGAAAGGTCCAACCTTTACCTTGGGAGGTAGAGGGTATTTATAGTTACTAATAAACGTCCTCCTTCGATCGTGGATCGTGCATACATGGGTAAAGACCGTCCTTCCTCCACGGTGATGCACTAAGCTAAATAACTAACTAAATAACTAGTAAATAACGTAATGTCTACGAGCTAACTTATGCTAGATTATATTTGGGGTGACCGATGCTTCACTATGGAATTTTCTAATTCCTAACAATCTCCTCCTAAGGAGGTCACCCCATGTTTTACATTTCAATCCTAGCATTCTATTTAATCTTCGCCTTGAGCTCGAGACGGTAATTCTTCAACATCTGCATCTTTGTGCTTTAGCGATGATTCTTTAAAGTCCGATAACTTTGTACTTTAAGTGGAGGCCTTTATCTTGATCCACATCTTTGATGATCTTCGAGCTTTAATTGAGATCATCAACCACGCTTAATCTCCGGATCACCCTTTATTGTGTTGCCATCATGTGAAGTTGTGACTTCGGACCGACATGCTCACATTTTTGAATCATGACATCTTTCCATCGTAGTAGCAGAAGCTTTTATCGTTCAAGATATTTGCATCGGTAGGTAAGTATAGTATAAAAATATCCGAGCCGAGTTATGTAGATATGCACAAGTCATGATTTCTTCAATTAAGTGTGGATCTTGCGAGCATGCGGCTTTGGATTGACTCCTCAATTCTAATCACCGCAACCGTCAAATGTACCGCAAACAACAGTTAGCAATAAAACACAAAAGTGTCTTTGATCACTTTCGTTGAATTGAGGTACACGACCCACGGTTCCCGCTGATCAAGACAAGTCTTGCTGTGATCGTAGGAATCCTAAGAATCTCCTTGACGTGGTTTCGCAATTGTTTAGCCGTTTCTCAAACCGAACGCCTCAAAGAAGACAACACGGAGTGAGTGAACCAATGAATTGAGATTCACCGATTGATGAAAATGATTTGAAAAATGATCGCGTATTGCTTAGAAGAAAGAGTTTTGAAATACGACGAAGGTTTTATGGAAAGATCAATTTTCAATCATAAATACTTTTATATTTGAAAGAGTACACATTCGATGTGCTAGATAAAAGAAGAGATTCGCACATCGAACGGTTTTTCCAAAAGTATTTTTTCAATCGGAGATACTTTTTGTGTTTGAAAACATAGCACACATTCGACGTGCTAGAGAAAAGAAGGTTTGCACATCGAACGGTTTTCCAAAAGTATTTGTCAATTCATTTCTGGACCAAGGTTGATTCACGAGTGAATCGCCCCATCGCTTTCTATCCGGTTGTCACAAGCTTGATCTTTAGAAAAGATCTCATGTCACCCACCAAGAGCTTGTTTGATGTTGGCGCTAGAAGGATTTCCATCTTCATCGTGAATATTTTTACATATCACCGGATGTTACGCAATACCACAAGGATAATGCGTGGGACTCTTAATATATAATCTTACTTTCCACATTGTGTGAAACAAACAAGTCTTCATTAATATAGTGTCCTAACGAGATATTGTGGATGATCTCTTGGCTCTAGACTCAATTGTGCATATTTGGTTCTGTCTTGCGGAGACTAGGGAGAGGGTCTCTTCTTCAATATCAACAATCTCTAAGAGAAAGTTGATAGATAATGTCGGTTCCCGTGATAATGAAACAAGCCCTTTTAAGAGGAACTTGAGTAGCTTGGGAAGTTTAGTGCGGTCGTCACTTTGGGTCCATGACGCCTTGTCTTCAATACCAAGAGTTACCTTAGTAACAACCAATAGCATATGTATTGAACCCGGTTTACGCCATAAGGTTGAATTGATGGAGGCTATTTCTTTTCACCCTTTTCTCATTCATTTCTTTTTCATTCTTTGTTAGGAATTAGAAATTCCGGTATTAAAGAGTCGGTCACCTCAAGTATATGTAATCGTTAGAAAGCTCGTAGTCGTAGTTCTTTAAGTTAAGTAGTAATTTAGTTGAGTAACACCGTGGAGGACGGACGGGTCTTTACCCACTCTGTATGCCCGATCCATGCCCCAAAGTGTGGCGATTTGTGTAAGACTATAAATACTCTCTACCTCCCAAGGTAGAGAGTTGAGCTCATAATATATCTTTCAATTTCTCTCACTAAGTTCCCTAAACCTCTAACTTTCTCTCTAGAATTCCATCTATATGCTATTTTGTGTTATGGTTTGATGTGTATGTGAAAAGTTAATATCTAACAATTGGTATCAAGAGCCATGGTTTGATCATATCTTGCACATCTTTGGATTTATAGTGGTTTTAGGTGGTTTTGAGTTTGAAAAGGTTTAGTGGTTTTGCATCATTTGGTTGATTTCGTGTGTTAAAGGTTGAATTTTGTTGGTACTTTTGTGTTTAGAATCATCAAAAGTGTTTAGGTTTTCATTTGGTAAGCTTGAATCATCTTGGTTGGGTTGTTTTGGATTGAAAAGTGATGTTTATGTGGTTTTCATGGTAGCGAGTTAGTTCACGGATAAGTCTTCTTCGTAGCGACTTGCTTCACAAAATTGTAGCGAGTTCTGAGTTAAATCTAGCGAGTTAGATCTAGCGACTTAAAGTACAAGTAGTGGACTCTCCACTACGGGCAGTGACTTGTGGTAGCGATTTGGTGCAGAGCGAGTTGCTCTTTAGCGACTTGCATTGTTGGCGACTTGAGTAGCAATGTCGCCAAAATTTGGTTATGACTTGGTTCGTAGTGAGTTACTACTTAGCGACTTGTCGCTCATTAGCGACTTGGGATTCTAGCGACTTGGTCGTCTAGCGAATTAGTTCCTAGCGACTTAGAGCTTTATCATCTAGCGACTTGAGTGATTGTTTACGGTTTCTCTTGATTTAGTAAAATCCGTGAAAGAATCTATTTCCGTTTAATCATTGAGTTATAAAATCCCGTATAACTGTTAACATGTCTACCAACGTCCCTACTATCATCTCCATTGCCGAGGATGTACAAGCGGTGATTCGAGATACTAAGTCCACCCATGCTTGACGAGGCGATTACGACTCTTGGGCTCAACGAATCGATTGTATTGCCTTGGAAAGGAAAATGGTGTCAACATTCTCAAATCCATTGATGAAGGACCATATCGTGTTGAGACGACTAGAGACATACTTGATACTAATGAAGATGGTACTCCCATTTACGGAATGGATGGACCTAAGATGTATGATGAGCTTGATGATAAGGAGAAAAGAGATTTGATGCGAGATATCGTGGCTTCAAACATTGTTCTTCAAGGTCTTCCTAAAGACATCTACAAGTCGATCAATCATAACATCAAGCAAAGGCGGGTTTGGGATAATGTTAAGATGCTTCTCTCGGTTCGAAATTAACTATGGAAGACAGAGAATCCCAACTCTATGACGAATTTGAGCACTTCAAGATGAAACCGGATGAGAGTGTCTATGAGTATTATGTGAGATTTCATAAGTTAGTGAATGACATGAGGAACATCGAATGACTATGCCTAACATTCACTCAACTCAAAGTTTGTGAACAACATGAATCCCGAATGGCACAAGTTTGTCACTTTGTGAAGCTCACTAAAGGATTGAAGAATACAAACTATGAGCAACTCTATGCTTCCTCCTTCGAATGAGAGACATGCCATGTTTGAAAAATTGATTCTCAATCGGTTCAAAACCAACCGTGGAGAGACAAGCTCGCCTAATGACTCAACAAATTTTCTACTCAAACATTGGAATCACAACCAAAGCATCACAAGTCATACCCTTGGGTAATGGAAATCACAAACTCATTCCCGATCCTATGTTCAAACAAGTCGATCTTCGATGCACGCGTGGGTAACATCATTGATCAACTAGCTCTACTCATTAGTCAAAACATGAATTCTCTCCCACAAACCAACAACAACCTCGAATCGCATCTAACCCACATAATCAAGCCACTTGTTAAAGATGGAAGGATTGTGGTGCAACCAGATTCGGGAAAGGCAGTATGATCGGGGAAGGGTGGTCTTTGGTAGAGGATATGTGGGCAATCGAATCGAGGAAGGAATGGTAACCAAGGTCAAGCTGCCGATCAAATGCTATAACGTGGTGGTGAGAGACACATTGCAAGGCGCACATCTCCAAAGCGTCCACGTATCGCCGATTACTTAGAGATAAGATATTACCGCACAAGCTCGGGACAATGGTGCTGCGTTGGATGAAGAGGAATTGCTTTCTTCTTGCCGAGGGCAATGCCAAGACCTATGATGCGATGTGGATGAGCGACTATTCGGAGATAGGTCACAATCATCGAACGCCTTTCAAGTCGCCGATCGTGATGCATACGACTACGATGTAGATGATGGACCCATCGCACACACAATCTTTATGGCTAGCATCTCTCCAATGGTTTCTCCCAAGATCTCTTCTTCACCACAAGTGGCCCATCCAAGGACAAACTCATCTCGGAGGTATTAAAGCTATACGATGATGTCGATGTGCAACAGATGCATGACAACGTACAACCAATGAAACTATTGAATCAAATATTGAAAATATGGGTAATATCAATATTGTCCCATACGATCAATACGTGAAACAAAGTGAAAGTGAAGTTGTACCAAGTGATGCATCTTCTGCATCAACAATGACTATGTCTTTGATGAATACACGCATGTGCTCCGATGATTCCATAATTTCGAACTAAATGCCTATAAGGGCGTGTTGCAATTTATGAACAACGTGCTAAATTTGAGTTGACCACTCGTGAGCAGGAAATGGATGTCCAAGTGAGTACAAGAATTAGAAAAAGTAAGTTTAGAAGAAGTATTGAAACAAGAATTAAATTCCTTGCAAGAAAAACTTTCTAAAACAAATTAAGCAAAAACAAGAACTTCAAGAAAATGTGAAAATGCTTAAGCAAGAATTTAATGCAAAGGAATCAAAACTCTTGAGAGATTTTTCTAATCAAAACTTTGAAAAACAAACTTGAAAACAAGTTTGTACATGCAAGGAAACACCATTCAGATCAAGCCACATGATCACTAAACATCGTGTCTTAAGCGATAAGCATAGCATTCCCTTGTAGAGGAACCAAATCCAGAGGTAATTAAAAGGCTAGAAATGCTCATAAGGTAATTTATGATGGTAATGAAGTCCTTAAACCTAGGCGAAACCTAGTTGCATTGAAGTAATCGAGGAAGATAAGATATTAAATGAAATCACTAGGAAAAGATGAATAAGAAGCAAAATGATCCCAAATGCAAAGAGAAAACATAATCTTCTCTCCTCATGATTACAAAAGGAAAATTGGATTTCCTTGAACAAGTTTAAGCCTCGAGACTTTGTTGACTCCCGAACAAGTCTTCGGAAAATGGATTTAGATAAGGTAAACCGAAAATATTGTAGAAACAAACCCTCCCTTGGAAAATGCCTGAAGCAACTGTGTATCCTCCTAATACACCTATGCATCTTGTACCTAGAACAATTGCCACTAAAAGCAAGACATTAATTAGCCAATACGTTATATTCCAACTATTTGTTGATTTTGAGAAAACTTGCAAGAAAAGGATCACTCCCACCTGGTATAATCAAGGTGAAAGAGGTTTTGAACAAATGAAAGAATGTTATTTAACTGAGGTCATGCCCTTCTTTAAACTTCTAAAGATCACTTTGAGAGTCTTAAAAGGGGTAGAAGGCGATATTAAGGGTATGGAAAGGAATTTGATGCAATGGTTCTTTGAAGTTAGTGATTATGAGCGTGCACTAAAATATAATGAGATTGAGAGAAAGAACTTGCATACATTAAATGAGAATCTTATTCTTGAATGTGTTGCTCAAGATGTGTTTTCATCGCTTCAAATTGCTCTATTAATGCTTCCAAATTTCATGAATTATCTGTTACGAAAGTCTCCCATGATCGTGTCATTGAGCTTGAAAAACTAATTCTAAACTAAACGAGAAAATTGAACTGGATGATCACGACACGTTGGTTAAACATTTTTCTAAACTAGAAGTTGAGTATTTTAATTTACAACTAAAATATCAACATCTCAAAGAAAATGTCAAACTTCAAATATCAAGACATCTTCAGATGCTCCAGAGTTTGATGCGATTTTCAAATTAACAAAGCGTGATGAATGATTCAAGCTCGATTGCAACACGATCGAGAAAGTTGAAAGCCCAAATCTCTCAATTAAAGGACCAAGCGAACAATATGACAGGCTCCCAAATGCCTCCTTCTTTAGATTCTCGAGAATTCTCAAACGTTTCATCTTCAAAACCTAGTAAATGCTTTACAAAAGGAAAACGAAAGTTTTCTGAAGAAAATGAAAAGGTTAAACGTCATTTCAATGAGTTGTTTGAATCAATTAAAGTCACTCAGTAACAAAACAACGAACAAATAACTTCATTGCAAAAGGAAATCGAGAATCGAAGAGTCGGGTAAAAGGAAAATGCCAATGATCAATGAGGAGAATGTTGTATCTAAGGTTCGCTCTAGTAATAAATATGCTTTATCTGCGACATATGTCCCCTCATCTAAGGAACAACAAACTTGCCATTCAAACATATTTCTCATCCCTTAAGGATTGCTTAGAATGCTGCGTGAGATTGTTGAAGAGGATAAGCTAGAAACCTCATGATAATGCAATTGGACATGCATGCTTATATGCCAAACGATCTCAAGAAATCTTAGAATGTTTGATCACAATATGCCCAAAGACATTAGGTGAGAGAGTTAACCCTTTGATTCCATGCTCAATGCCTAAGGCCAAACATGATATGCAATCGACTCCCAATGTTTTGAATGTGAGGAGTAGTGTACCATTGAGTAGTTCAGATTCTAGATCTGTCAATGCTAGGAAAGTGAACTCAAATGTGCCTTCTAGGAGTGCTAATCCCGGTACCTCTAGTGTTAAGAAAGTGAGCCTTAGTGCACCTGCATGTAGCTCGGATCCCAAAGACATCTAAGCAGTGGTGCAAAGAGTAGTAAAACAAACTAATGTTCCCATTCCTCTACATAGAGTAATCGGTGACATTAAAGGGAGCAGGTCAAAGTCTCAAGACAATACAAGGAATGATAGGACCTCTCAAGCTAAGAATGTGCCTTTGGAAGAAAGTAGAAGAACAATCTAGGAACCTTAAGTTTGAATCGAATAAAACGAATCGTGTTGATTCTAGTATTAGCCATAGGCGCATCGTTATTAATTCGAATTCGATACTATTTGCAAAACTTGTCTTGATGATTGCTTGAATTCATTTCTAATCATGGATGTGATGTCAATGTTTTGCCTAATGATGTTAATTGTCCATTAATATTGTTAATGCTAAAATTCATGCTAAAAAGGCTAAAAGGCAAAAGCGAAAGAAAGTTAGAAAACAATGGAAACCCACGGGAAGAACATTCATTGAGAATAGGTTTTATTGGATACCATTGGTCATAAGACCAATCGATAATGCCCACTAGAAAATGGATGCCTCTTGGTAGAACTATTCCCTTAAGAAGTGGTCACACCGCAATGTGGCTAATCTGAGACACTAGTATTGCATCTACTCACAATGATTCCATTACCTCACCGTCTCGATGCGAATGCTTCTATTTCGATGTGGGTGTTCCAATCTGCTACTAACCAAATGGAACCCATTCTTGCATGGGAATCCCAATTATCCGATTATCCATTCTGTATCGTATTCAACCGCAGATCGTTCAAATCGCTCGTGGTACACGGACTCATTTGTTCCAAGCATATGATTGGAGACCGGTCACGGCTCATGAACTTCGTGAGCAAATTCATCGGACCGTTAGATTTGGTAATGATCATTTTGGTGCTATTATGGGTTATGGAGATTATGTTGTTGGTGATAGTGTCATCTCCGTGAGTGTATTATGTGGAAGGTTTAGGTCATAACTGCTCTCTCGTTGGTCAATTCGTGACTCGATCTAGAAGTAGCCTTGAGAAAACATACCGCTTTGTTAGAGATCTTAATGGTAAGGAACTGCTGAAAGGAACTCGTGGCTCAAACCTTTACACCATCTCTATCGATGACATGATGAGAGCCTCACCAATCTGCTTGTTATCTAAGGCTTCAAAACAAAGTCATGGTTATGGCATCGTCGTCTCAATCACTTGAACTTCGCACCATCAACGATCTTTCCGTAAAGGACTTAGTTGTAGGTTTACCTAGACTAAAGTATGAAAAGGATCATCTTTGTTCAAAGATGTCAATTGGGAAAAAGCAAGAAGCATGCCCATAAACCCAAACCTACTAACTCTGTCACGAAGTTCTTCATATGATTCATATGGATTTATGGACCAATGAGGGTGCAGAATATCTTTGGGAAGAAATATGTGTTAGTTGTGGTTGATGATTATTCTAGATTCACCGGTCAAGTTCTTAAGGACAAAGGATGAAACTCGATATCATCATCAAACTCATCAAACAATTGCAGAGTTAGACTAAACAAAACCGTCGTAATTATCAAAACAGACAATGGAACCGAGTTTGTCAACAAACAACTTAGTGAATTCTATGAAAGCGTTGGAATCGACCATCAAAGAAGTGTTCCACGAACCCCTCAAGAGCGGTGTAGTTGAAAGACGAAATCGTACTCTTGTTGAAGTGCTAGAACAATGCCGATCTACTCTAAGGTTCCAATGTTTCTCCGGGTCAAGCAATTGCCACCGCATGTTACACACAAAATCGCTCCCCGATTCACACCATTCATGGAAAACTCCATATGAACTTGTCCACAACAGAAACCTAATCTATCTTTCCTTCGTGTGTTTGGTGCCTTGTGCTATCCAACTAATGAGGGTCAAGACTTGGCAAACTTAGAGCTAAAGTCGACATTGGAATATTTGTAGGATATGCACCAAACAAAAGGGATACCGAATCTACAACAAAAGAACCCGAAATATCATGGAAACAATTCATGTTACGTTTGATGAGTCGACCGGTCAAATGGCTCTGGACACTCCACTCAGGACCCGACTTCAAAACAATCCTATTGGTTCATCCTTGTTCCAAACTCCTCTCAAGAAACGCCATATGTACCTCCATCCGAAGATGATGTAAAGAAATTGTTTGATCCAATGTTTGATGAACTGTATGAGTCTACTACTAATGAGGTCTTGATCCTACAACAGAGGATGCTCATATTCCAAGTGAATGAAGTCAATCCATCGGTTTCAATATCCGTAAGTCAAGAAGCACCACGCATCGATCCTTCGCCTCATCAACAAATCATCATTCTTCAAATGTACATCATGGAAATGTTTCCGCATCAATGATGAAGTTAATCCCTTTGCGACTCCTCAAGATGCTCCATTTGAAAACATATTTGCTACTCCGAATCATCATCGAACCATCTTCTTCGTGAGACATCGACTCACCTACTTCAGTTCCTCAACAAATGCCACATGAACATCTCGAGAAAATGGACTCACGATCATCCATTAGACAACATCATTGGAAATCCTCTCGTCTGTATCAACCCGAAGCAACTCGCAACCGATGCCTTATGGTGCTTCTTCAACTCCGCACTATCTAAGATCGAACCAAAAGATGTTAAACCGCTATGAATGAAGATAGTCGGTTCAATGCTATGCAAGATGAAATTCATGAGTTTGATCGTCTTGATGTATGGAGTTAGTACTGCTCCATCGTGCTATGATTATAGCCCTAAAATGGATCTTCAAAGTAAAACTTGATGAGCATGGTGATGTGTTGAAGAACAAGGCTCGATTAGTTGCTAAAGGATATCGTCAAGAGGAGGGTATAGACTTTGAAGAATCTTTTGCTCGCTTGCTCGAATCGAGGCAATCGTAATCTTTTGGCTAACGCCGCAAGTAAGAACATGGTGGTATATCGGATGGATGTAAAGACGGCATTTCGAAGCGGAGATCTTAAAGAAGTCGCTCACGCCACCAACCTCAAGGATTTGTGAATCAAGAGCATCCTACTCACGCTTATCGTTTGAAGAAGGCTCTTTACGGTTTAAAGCAAGCTCCAAGGGCATGGTATGATACATCTGTCAAAGTTTCTTCTATCAACCGGATTCAAAGAAAGGAGCGATTGATCCTACATTGTTCACCGTGAAGTCGTGCAAACATTTAACTCATGTTCAAATTTATGTTGATGATATTATATTTGCCTCGACCGACCCAATGGAATGTGATCGTTTTCAAATGAAATGAGTTCAAAGTTTCAAATGTCAATGATGGGACAAATGTCATTTTTCTTGGGATTACAAATTTCTCAAAGTCCCGGAGGCATTTTCATAAATCAATCTAAATATGCAACAGAGATTTTAAAGAAATTTGGATTTGATTCAAGTGACCTGCTGACACCCCCATGATTGACCGAACCAAACTAGATGAGGACCTCTCGTGGATCATGATTGACCAAACGAAATATCGGAGTATGATTGGATCCTCGATGTATCTCAACTTGCTAGTAGACCGACATTTTGTTCTCGTGTGCATGTGTGCTAGATACCGTGCTAAGCCTACTAAAAAGCACCTTGAAGCGCTTAAACGGGTCTTCGGTATCTCCAAGGAACCATCAATATGGGACTATGGTACCAAGGACACCGGTATGTCACTAACGGCCTATGCAGATCTTGATCATGCAGTTGTCAAGATACACGCCGGCACGCCGAGGTGCTCGTTTTGGGTGATAAGCTTGTGAGTGGTCTTCAAAGAAGCAAATGAGTACTTCTATTTTCTACAGAGGTGAATACATAGCCATGTCATCTTGTTGTGCTCAAATCTTATGGATGAGATCTCAATTATCGACTATGGCTTTGAATTCAACAAAATCCTCCGATCGTGATAATAAAGTGCTATTGCTCTCTCATGCAACAACGCTCAACACTCAAGAGCAAAGCATATCGACATTCGACATCATTTCATCGAGGAATGTGGAAAAAGGTGGTGGAACTATATTTTGTGAGGTCCGAATATCGCTAGCGACATCTTCACCAAAGCTCTTCCAAGAGAACGTTTGAGTTTATTCTTCCACGACTTGGTTTGAAAAGCCTTCAACCGAAACTCTCAAACGCCTTCGGGAGGAAGACGAGGAGTAAAGGTCTTTCTTCATCTATCTCTTATATATATCTATTCGAAAATCAAAATACAAAATTATAAAACCTTCAAAATCAAATAGAAAATTATAAAACCTTCATAATCCATAAAATTTGAAAAATTGAAAAATCTTCAAAAAAAAAAAAATATATATATATATATATATATTGTCATTTTGTCTTATTTCTCTCGATTCGATAATATCTCGGTCTTTGTTTTGTCATTCAAAGAATGACACGGACTTTAGATGTTGTTCAATTCTTTAAAAAAAAAAAAAAAAAATCAAAAATATTTTGGGAGAAAGAGAAATGGTTTATTGTCATCTTGAGCAATAACCCGGTTTTAAAAGAAAGAACAGAGCCATGTTTCACCATATTTTCAAATTCCATGCTCGATTCTATGAACATTTATCCGCTGAAACCAAATGCTTTGAAAAATAACTCGATCTCTATTTTTGATAATCATCCGACTTATTTGTCAAATCTTATCTCTCAATCAACAACCTACGCTATTGATTGAGGGGAGAATGATTTCAATTAAATAAAAAGTTATTTGGCATTAAATTGTTTTCAAAAGATATACATGCATGTTTTATAAATGGAGTTTAAAGTCTTAAATCCGATCCTTATCGCTCAAACGCTTTCACAATCATGTCACAATTCTCCTTAAAGCTTTCAAAATCAATTTAACGAGATCGAGATCACAATTCTCAAATGATTTGATAATTGTGATCGGGGAGAATGTGATTTAAATTGGATTTAAACCGATAATCGTGTAAATGGTTATAAAAGGATGTTCATGCTATCATGCCCACATGTGACAAACGATTTCAAATTTTCAATGCACATGTTGAGGGGAGCATCTATCTCAAACATTTGATTTGAAACGTGATCTTTCATCCTAATGTGCATGCTGGTTCCTCTAGTATGTGCAAAACTCTTTTCAAACCTCGAGGCACATATTGAGGGGAGCAAATTCATGGAAACCTCATCCTTCCGGAAATGCTTTACCTACTTGATCCGTTGAGGAAGTGATGTTGATATCTTTAGAAAATGGTAATCAAAAGAAGTTAATTCTTCTCTTGCCTCCGTGTGCAAAACATTTTCAAATACTTGATGCACATGTTGAGGGGAGTTCTCGTTCTAAAATATCAAAACAATTCAGTACAAAAGCTTTGATAATATATCACAAGTATCCAATTGATTTTCAATTGGTTTTCAATCGATCCAATGGCGATGAACAATACCAAATTGACCTACCAACTTTACTTTATGTACGGTGATATAAGGATGATAAGGTTAGGTATTGGTTCCCATGATCCGCCGTAACCGGAGGGATCTACCCGGGACAATCCACTAGTTAGTGTAGAAGTCCTTAGGTATGATGATAAAAGGAGAAAAATGAGATATGGGAAGAGTGCGGACTAAGACCGAGCTAGTATCGAATAAACCCAACAAGGTTCTAGCTATGAAGTCTTGGTAAGCAATCAAGGTTGAAGAATTAAAAAGAATTGAATGAGAAAAGGGTGAAAACAAATAGCCCTCCATCTATTCAACCTTAGGGCGTAAACCGGTTCAATTCATATACTACCGATGGTAACATCGGTATTGAAGACAAGACGTCATGGACCCGGTGGACGACCGCACTTCAACTTTCCAAACCACTCAAGTTCCTCTTAAAGGGCTTGTTTCATTCTCACGGGAACCAACATTATCTATCGATCTTCTCTTAGAGATGGTTGATATTCAAGAAGGAGACCTCTCCTAGTCTCCATTATAGGATCCAAATATGCACAAATTGAGTCTAGAGCCACGAGATCATCAATAAATCTCATTAGGACACTTTCAATGAAGACTCTTTGTTTCACACAATGTGGAAGAGAGATCATATCTTGAGTCCCACGATTATCCTTGTGGTATTGCCGTAACATCCGAGTGATGTGTTTACATATTCACAATGAAGATGGAAAGCCTCGAGCCAACATCAAACAAGCTCTGGTAGGTGGCATGTGAGATCTATTTTATAGATCAACCATGTGACAACCGAGCAGAAACAATGGGCGATTCAATCTCTTGAATCAAACCCGGTTCAAGTTATGGATTGACGGATACCTTTGAAAACCGGTCTTTGTGCTTAAAAACTCTTTTCTTTAGCACATCGATCGTGTAATCATTTTTCAAACCAAAAGGTATTTTTATGATTGATAATTGATTTTCTATAAAACCTTCTTTGTATTGCAAAACAATTTCTATTGAGCAATACACGATTGTTTTTCAAATCTCTTTTCATCAATCGGTGGACTTAAAATTACCGTTCACTCAATCCGTGTTGTCTTCTTTGAGATGTTCCGGTTTGAGAACGCCTAGAACAATTGCGAAACCCCGTCAAGGAGATTCTTAGAATCCTACCGATCACAGCAAGATTTGTATCGATCAACGGGAACCGTAGTGTACCTCAATTCAACGAAGTGATCAAGACACTTTCGTGCGATTTGTTGCTAATCATTGTATGCGTGTGCGCCCGACGCTTTGCGGTGATCAAAATGAAGCGGTCAATCCACACCGCATGCTCACCTAACACATTCATCTCAAAAGAAATCATGATTAGTGCATCAATGACTCGATATTTTCACTCCATGCTTCGCCACGCCGCCAATATCATGTTTCAACAAATGCTTCCGCTACTCGATGAGAAGATATCATGATCCGTAATGTGAGCATGTCGGTCCCAAAGTCACAACACCACAATGGATGTCTCGTAGATTGTTGATAGTCGATGATCTCAAATGATGGCTCAAAATTATCATCACGTGGATCAAGAAAGACCTCCACTGGAACAACCAAACATGCAATGTGAAGAATCAATGTCTACGAGCTCAGAGCAAAGGACTACATCAAGAATGCAAGATCAATGTTAAATGTAATATCTATTTGTATTCAATGTAATTTTGGTACATGATTGAGGTGACCTCCTTGGGGAGATTGTTAGAATTAGAAATTCCAGATTAAAGAGTCGGTCACCCAAGTATATGTAATCGTTAGAAAGCTCGTAGTCGTAGTTCTTTTAAGTTAAGTAGTAATTTAGTTGAGTAACACCGTGGAGGACTGACGGTCTTTACCCACCTGTATGCCCGATCCATGCCCCAAAGTGTGGCGATTTGTGTAAGACTATAAATACTCTCACCTCCCAAGGTGAGAGTTGGAGCTCATAATATATCTTTCACTTTCTCTCACTAAGTTCCTAAACCTCTAACTTTCTCTCTAGAATTCCATCTATATGCTACTTTGTGTTATGGTTTGATGTATGTGAAAAGTTAATATCTAACATTCTTCAACCCCTTCAAGCTTACCGAGACTTCATTACTAGAACCTTGTTGGGTTTATTCCAAGACTAGCTCTATCTTAGTCCGCACTCTTCCCATTTCTCATTTTTCTCCTTTTTCAATATACCTAAGGACTCTACACTATCTAGTGGATTGTCCTCGGTAGATCCCTCCGGTTTTGGCGGATCGTGGGAACTAATACCTAACCTCACCATCCTTATAACTCCATACATAAAGTAAAATGGTCGGTCTTTTGGTACAGCTTCATTCTTCCATGAAGCCAATTGAAAATCATTTGGAAAACAATCAAGGTACTTGTGATACGAGATCAAAGCATTTTGTACCCTAATAGTTTTGATCATTTAGAAAACCTCCCCTCAACATGTGCATATGATTTAGAAATTGTTTAGCACATGGAGGCAAGAGGACTTTGAAATATTTTCTTTGATCACAATTTTCATAGAAAAGCCATTTGATTTTCTTGGTAAATTCTCCCCTCAATATGTGCATAGGATAAGAGAAATCATTTTAACACATAGAGGCAAGAGTTCTTTGAAGCACATCCACGAACACAAAAGCCATTTAAGAAAACCATTTAAAACTCAATCAAGGTACTTTATGTTAAAACATAAAAGCATTTGCACCTCGATAGTTTCTTTTCATTTAAAATGCTCCCCCTCAATATATGCTTCGAGATTCGAAAGCGTTTAGCACATATGAGAGAGCAGCCTGCACAATTAAATCAAACAATCACCTTTTATCAAATTTCATTATTAAATCACAAATTCTCCTCCGATCAAAAATATCAAACCCTTTGAGATTTTGGATCCCAAGTGATTTAATTAGGTTTTGAAAACATGGGAGAAAATGTGGCCTTGTTTAAATACTCATCCGGTTTTGGATAAATCCTCCTCCTCAACATGTGCATTATGTATATTGAAATCGTTTGGCACATGGAGGGGAGTGCCTTTAAAGGACTAAAATCAATTCCATTTAAAACAGATTTGAGATTTAAAACACGATCTCTACCCGATCGAAATATCAAACCATTTGAGATTTGTGATCCCAACCGATTTAAATCATTTAGAAAAATTTGGGAAAGACGTGGCAAGATTCAATTTTGAAAGATGACAGATAAGGACCATTTTAAGACATTAAAGATTGTTAGTGTCGTATGATAGTTTTAAGAGATCTTTTAAGTAAAACAAAACAATTTCACAATCAAACAAGAACGTAAAAATTTCATTTTGAAAGACCTTGATTCTAAAGAAAAAATCATACCATGACATAACATTAAATCTTTAGATCACCACTTATATTGTACAATCCGGACTTTAATGAAGCAATATTGATTGAAAATAATTTATTTTAAATCACTCTCCCCCTCAATCGATGACCGAAGTCGATAATTGAGTGACTTAAGTTTTGATAAAATGAAGTCCGGTGATTTTCAAAATTTAGTCCAATATATTTTCAAAACAACATTTTTCCATTTTCAAAACAATTTAATTCAATTTACTCAAAAATTGTTTAAAATGGTATCCCGCACAAAGATACGTTAGTGGTCGAGAAGCTTCCGTTGTTCTTTGTAGGGCTTGGAAGAAAACCATCTGGCGATGCGGTGAGACTTCTTCACGTTGCATTTTGAATGCCAACCGAGGTCAAATTAAGCTCCGCTTCTTCAATCACTTAGAAGAAAACCATCTCGCGATGCGATGAGACCTCTTACGTTGCATATATGCCAACTCTCCATAAGTCCAATTAAGCTTCGCTTTCTTCATTTGTCAACCCAAGATATAGTTACCGATAATTCATTTTCAGACAGATATTTTCCGAAGAAATACAAAGGAATGTATTTCCGGTCGTTCTCCCAACGAGGATGAATGGAGTAAACAACTCACGCCTCAATAATCGGATTCGAATAAGAAAAGGGCATAAGATGATAATATCTAAACTACGGATAAGGAAAGCAAATGGAATATATAATCTACGGAAATCCTAAGGACTATGGCAAACTACGCTAATCTACTCTAAAACGCAAATACGAAATTAAAACAAAACGCGAATAAAAGGTAATTACGTCTAATCTAGATCCTAAAATAATACAAAACTACTTTTACTCTAAAAATGATATTAGAAAACTAATTATGAATTAAAACTATTTTTAGGAATTTTCTTGATTTTATTCTAATTAAAAACTAATTATTAACTAATAAAAATAAACTAATTAACTAAAATTATCAAAACAAATGGGAAAATTATGAAATTACTTTTCAAAAATCTAAAATATCATAAAAGACTTTTAAAACTATTTTGTATTTTTTCGATTAATTTTCTATTTTCTATGAATTTAATACTATTTTAATCTAATTAAAATTATGAAAAATACCAAATAAAAGGGAAAAATATGG
The DNA here is from genome assembly GCA_022545495.1 of Chrysanthemum lavandulifolium. NCBI lineage: Eukaryota > Viridiplantae > Streptophyta > Magnoliopsida > Asterales > Asteraceae > Chrysanthemum > Chrysanthemum lavandulifolium. The sequence continues at coordinate 199,678,006 of CM040243.1, read as the reverse complement.
AAAAATGTTTTTATGCTTTTATATTTATCTTAAACTATTAAAATTGAAAATTATTTTTGAAACTTTTCTCAATTATTTGCAATAAAAGCTAATTTAAAATGATTAAAACCGATTTTAATTAAGAAAATACCAAACAGCATCTAAAAATTAAGAAAATTTCAGGGAAATCCTAAAATATTATTCTAAATCAGGGAAAAATATAAAAACTAGGCCCTATGTGAAGGAAATGAAAGTCGCTATGTAAACTAGTAAGGAATAAAGAAGAGAAATAAGCAAATAAACACTACAAAGGAACCAAATGATAAAAGAAGCTAGAATACACTATTACTACTCTAAGGCAACTGATCTAAACTAATCCTAATGCCTAAAGTACTGATTACAAAGATTAAGCTAATTGAACTTAATAAGCCAAACAGTGGCTCGACCCCACCTGTTTGAGCTTATGTAATCGCTTCTCCAATAAGCTAAAGGGAAACCAACTGTGGGACTCAAACCTACCGGCAAAGATTGCTTGTACCAAATTTTAGCTAATAAGGACTTATATTGAAGAAGTTAGGCATCAATCAAAAGGCATGAAGGACTTATAGTCACGATACGTAATGTATGCGTAAACAGTCCTAACTTTAAGCTATTCTAACTACTTATCAAATAAGCTAATGCAAAACCGAAAATGTGGAATTAAAGACCACCTATCGACTACAATTGTACCAAATCTCTAACCTATCTCCATGAAATGAGCATTGTGCAGATGCTTCAATTTCTCGTGATAAAACTTAACAAAGGATGATTTTGACTTTCTAAAATAGTTGCTAGTTTGACTAATTTGAGGTTCAAAAGCAATTGTGTGATTGATTAAGGTGCAATATGTTGAAATGAGACTTTAACAAGCTTGGTTATTAACTTCTAAAACCTATATGATAGATCTCAAAACCGATTTCCAACAAGAAGTATTCAAGAACAGATTAAGCCACGATTTTGACTATGAGCACAAATGAAAAGTAGACAAAGATGATATGATAACAATATACTATAACAAGAATGATGCAACTGATCTAAGCCATGCTATAAACCTCTAACACATTTTAACAAAGCAATCCAAACACCCCTTTTATTCCAAAATGCATTAAAACAATACAACTGATGAGATTCAATCTAAGTCCGATTCAAAACTCATATAAACATAAACCGATCATTTTAACAAACTTAAACCGAAATTAACATGAAATTGATTCACTTAAGATCTTTGACTTTTGTTGACTTTTTCCAAAACTTGAGATTTTAGCAAATTGTTAAACTAAGACAAACTCAAAAGCTATTCGTAAGCTTACATAAGCTTATAAAACAGAAAGAGATGAACTTATAACCAATAAACTCAGATGTTAAAGACAAGATGAGAAAACAATTTAACTAAAATTATCATAAATGAATTGAGAACTTACACAACCTGAATTTGAAATAACAATGAACAGGAGATTATTACACTACTGAAATAAGTAAATGATGTGGAAATAAATGGTCAAAACCTCTAATGCCTAAGAGATTGGACAAATAAACTCGTGACCGAAATTGGTTTAAATAGCCGAGCTTGGGATGCCTTTGGAAGGATCTAGGTCTTTAATCGAGCCATTGATCATCAATGCATCATCAAATTCCATCTACACCCTTGGATCAATAGAATGAGGTGTTCCCACCAACGGGAGAGCTTGGTTTGTCCACTTGGCATCCTATTGCATCATTTCTTCCGACACCTGGCAGAGGACTTCTAGAAGCATGAGAAGATGCTTAGTACCAAGTGGGTTGTTTGGGAGGTGGTTAATAGTGGTGTACGGGTGTTTGGGTTTGGGGAAGACGCACGCAAAGGCGCGTTTGGTTTTTGCCGGGTATTTTAATATTAATTTGACTTGGGTAGTTTGTTTGACCGGGTATAGGAACGGGTAAAAAGGGATTTTCGGGTTAGGATATAATAAGTGAGAACCGGTTCTTGGATAGTATTAAAAGGAGTGGACGGGTTAAGTGTTATTGGATTGGGTGGATTCTGTTATTGGGCCTTTTGTTTAATGGATTGGATTATGGTTTTGGCATTAATAATGGACTAGTGGTGTAACATGTATTATTACAAGGACCAATCATGTATTTTAAGCAAAAGCCAAGGACCAAAAGTGACATTTTGTGAAAGTGAAGGGTGAAATTGGGAGATTGGGAAAAATGAGAGGTGAGGGTAATAAGGGTAAATATGGAAAGTCGAGGATTGAAAGTGTAAATTTGGATAACTTGAGGGTGAATTGGTGAAAATGTGATATAATGACGGGTTTACATTGAAATCTCCCAAACCATGTCCCGAACTCCGCATTTTGATCTTTTGAGCTTCAAATCCAATAAATAGCATCCCCAGCATCGGCTTTTGCACACTTCTCTCTCTCGTGCTCGGTTTTTCTTCGGTTTTGGCTTCTTTTTGTGTGTTTTTACAAATCCTTACCTGCACATGCATAAACTCAAGAAAACCACAAATATTAGCAATAAACGGCCTTTCTTGGTTGTTTTGGGTCTATTTTGATAAAGAAAAGATATGTGAATAAGCACATATCAAAATACCCCAGACGAGACCATTGCCGTGTCCTCACGCAATGCAATCAACTCACGCTTCTAAAACCAAGGATTTCAATCTCTTTCTACTAAACCTATGAAGAAGTAGCAAAGATTCCTCAAAAGAGATTAAGAAAGCCTTAATTCTAAAAACGCCCCGTTTACCTTTTAATTCTCATGTATAGATATTACGGTTAAGCACATTCCGATTATGAATGACGGTTTGTTGAACTTTCATGTCGATCAATAACTCCAACATTTTTCAAACGACACGTTAGGATCACGGAGTAGAAAACACAACACACGTGAAGTGACCATACGGATAGAATACATCGCCCCCGATTTTTCACAAGTCCCAAACTAAGCGTAAAACCGAAATCATTGTTACATATGACTCTAGATGCTAACACTACCCATGGAAGTTACTTGTGTACTTACTTTCGCTCCCATTTTCCTATTTCCTCTAGATTTTTTATTTTGGTGAGAAATGAATTTCTTCAAGTTCTCGCTTCGATAAGAATTATTCCGATAAAGATACAAAGCCAAGTCGATAATTAGTTATCCACCTTCTCTCAAGAACCATTGTCGTAAAATGAGGTCCACATCAAGGAATTTTTATTCACTAACTTTTGATTTTTCATTTTCAACATCATTTTTTTTTTTTTTTTTTTTTTTTTTTTCAACTTGCACTTATACTTTTTACTTATATGAGTCGTGAACCACGGAGCTTCACGGGTAATTCCAAGACTATAGGCTTCATGAGATGAGAATCCCGGCTGGTTAGGCTAAGACCTCATTCAATCCCGCTAAAGATCCAAAGGTCCGATCTCGACACACCGCACTCACAACTTTACTTATTACATTTCACATATCACTTATTATTCATTACTCATATATTTATTACGGATCCTTGATGTACCCAATTTTTCAAACAAAGATTCTTTTAAGAAGATAAAGAACTAACCATCGCCAAAAACTCGACATCTCTAATTATTATGACAGATATGGGTGAGACAATTTTGTGGGAACAAAAGCCATAAGTACCTTCGATGGGCTCTAAAGAGAACCAACTACTCCACGCTTAGCATCTAAACTCATAAGTAACTCTATCATTTCTCGATCTCGCAAATTTAAAATCCCAAATAATGAGATCCGCAGATGCTTAGCCGATAATTTTAGATTATCTATGGTTAAGGAACAAGCTAGGGCTCAACACGCCTTGGTCAAGTCGTAATTCCATTTCTACTCTCACCAAATGGAAAGTCAATCAAGATGTCAAAACATATATTAACTTAGCAAATGTTTTGTCTAATGAAATCAAGTCATGCATATTTAAAGTCACTCAGGGAAACTTACAAACTCTTGGCCTTGTGAGCTAGAATTCGTATTTTATAACTTCTTATCTAAGAGACTAGCAAAACTATTCAATCAAAAAGACTCAACAAAAGCTTACAAAAATTTTAAATTTTCTCATTTTTGCACAATTTTTCAATTTCTAAGGAAAAACGGGGTTACGAGAGAAACACGACAGAAATAAGCAAGTGCGGTCAAATCAAATCGAAGATTACCCTACCCCAGACTAGAACGAAACATTGTCCTCAATGTTTAAAGCAAGGGTATCACGAAAATCTAAAAGCCGTTTATTAAGTATGCTAGAAGATAAACGTTAGTCGATAAGATTAGGATATCGGATTTCCATCAGCAACGATCATGAGACTCGAGTGGAGAAATGCTAAACTTCGAGCACGAGAGTCTTCATATCGGGAACATCCTACACAACATCACAAACAACCAAACACGAGAAATCAAGAGGCGCACCCTTCGCGCCACTTATTAGAAAATAGAAAGAAGATAGATGGATAAACATGGGTGCCTCCCACAAAGCGCCATCGTTTTTGATCACCGAGTCGCTAGCCCCGACTCGTCCCCGAATTCATTTGTCCTTGGGAAGAAAGTGGTAGAGATACTGTGGTCAAACGGTGTCCTCATTCCCGAAGGAATGAGATGGGTGGGTGGGTGGTGAAGAAAGTGTCGAGCTCAAGCACAAATGGTATATGAAAGAATGATCCATCATCCGGTGGTTTTGCGGGTGGACGAAAGAATGATGGATCAAAGTGAGAAAACTCCAAGAAAGATGGGAACTCATGGTAAAAGATAAGAGGTGTAGGCTTAACAATGAAGGCATCCAAGTGAGGATCCTTATCACGAATAACGGTTTTAACAAAGAACTCATCAATGAATATCCCGGGTTTAAAGATCTTGTCTTCACATGTGGGCTCATCGGGATACGTGATGGTGGACTCATCAGAAGAAGTAGAGTCAAGCGAACCATCAAGAACAATCATATCCTCATCGGGATCATTCATAACAACATCCTCAATACCCGGTGGTATCAAGTCATCGATAGCATCCTCAATGATTGGGTCATTTGTCGGAGTGTCAGAAATCTCGTTCAAAACTTTGCTCACATCAACATCAAAATAGAATCGCTCAAGAATCGGAGGATAAACATCTGCCATAGTGGGATTGCCACTAATCTCTTCATCAAATCGGAAAGTCTCAAGTTCGGGAGAGAAATCACTATCTTTAACGGAGATAGGAGGCGAACTTGAATTATCGTTAAGGGCTTCAATTTTGGAAATGAGAAGATAAACATTTGCCAATGTTTCACGTAATGCTGGATCCTCGATCTCAATATCATCGAGCTCAATCTTCTTCTTCTCGCTCGGGCTCGAAGGTAAATTGTCGACAAAATCGATGTCTCCATAAGAATCATCATCGAATCGGAGAACATCTCAACATGATCGCTTGAAATATCAGAGAAGGCTCATCACAAATATCAAGAACCCCGCACTCAAGAGAGTCAACGGCTCAACAATGTTTGAAAATATGATCATCGACCTCTTCCCTAAGAACGCCACTTCTCTCAACCGGTGTGAGTGAAGGGAAGGGTCGGAAATGAAAGGCTCATAAATGAGAGAGTGATAAGAACCGGAGGTGGGACAAGTGGTGTGCTCTTAGAGCTAGCAAGTTCCACCACTTCCGCTGTGGTCTCCGGTTCTTTCGCTTAGAAATCGCTTTAAGCTCATAATTCGCTCGCTTTGTTGTAACTCAACGGACTCGTAACGGTGAATCGTGAAAGATAAGGATCGATTCTAGAATTCTTCGGATTAGAGTCGAGAGTACAAACGGAATCACCTCGGGTTCGAAATATGTTCCATCTCCTCACCGAGAGGAGTAGGAATCGAGGATTCTTTATACTTATCATTCATTTTCGATATTTTGACAAGGCTTGAAGTCTTTCAAGTTCGTGATTTAAAGCATTTAGTTCAAAAAATCGATCCGTGACCCTCGGTGGGTTCTTCGGTAGCTCGGAATAGTGTGATCATCTTCCACAACTTGAACGGGTTCTCATTAATACTTTGTTGAGCTTGCCATTGATCAAGAAAGTTTGAAACATATTCTTAAGTTCGATTCTTTGTTTCTCAAACATGTCGTGAATCCGTGAAGAATCGCTTTCGACACCCTCGGTGGGTTCTTCAATTTTGGAATCATAATCCTCAATTGGCACGGGTTCTTCATAATTAGGATGTATCTCGGCATACACCGTAAACAACGAAAATCGCTCGACGAGTCTACCATATCTCCACAGCCATAACAATAATATGGATCAAACGAAGATATCTCGGTGTGGAGGGTAGTCGAAAAATTTTGAAGGTTAGTGAAAGCATTGGGGCACATATGATTATAACATCGATAATCATATCCCAAACGAGAATTACAACACCGATGTAAATAGTCAAGGAGTCCATAAGAATCAAATATAAGAGGGATAAGAGGAAAGAATTATCGAATCGAGGGCAAAGAAGAATATTTTGGGTTTTAGAAAACATATTTTGAAAAGGAAAATCTTTTGGGTTTTTATAAAAGGGTTATGTACAAATATCAACTATAACTTCACGAGGAAGGATCTTCAAATGCACACGATACGAGACGGAATACGAAAACTCGCTACAAGCCCTCCCGCAGCAGCGCCATTTTGATAATTCATTTTCAGACAGATATTTTCCAAGAAATACAAAGGAATGTATTTCCGGTCGTTCTCCCAACGAGGGATGAATGGAGTAAACAACTCACGTCTCAATAATCGGGATTCGAATAAGAAAAGGGGCATAAGATGATAATATCTAAACTACGGGATAAGGAAAGCAAATGGAATATATAATCTACGGGAAATCCTAAGGACTATGGCAAACTACGCGAATCTACTCTAAAACGCAAATACGGAAATTAAAACAAAACGTGAATAAAAGGTAATTACGTCTAATCTAGATCCTAAAAATAATACAAAACTACTTTTACTCTAAAAATGATATTAGAAAACTAATTATGAATTAAAACTATTTTTAGGAATTTTCTTGATTTTATTCTAATTAAAACTAATTATTAACTAATAAAAATAAACTAATTAACTAAAAATTATCAAAACAAATGGGAAAATTATGAAATTACTTTTCAAAAATCTAAAATATCATAAAAGACTTTTAAAAACTATTTTGTATTTTTCTCGATTAATTCTCTATTTTCTATGAATTTAATACTATTTTAATCTAATTAAAATTATGAAAATACCAAATAAAGGGAGAAAATATGGAAAAATGTTTTTATGCTTTTATATTTATCTTAAACTATTAAAATTGAAAAATATATTTTTGAAACTTTTTCTCAATTATTTGCAATAAAAGCTAATTTAAAATGATTAAAACCGATTTTAATTAAGAAAATACCAAACAAAGATCTAAAATTAAGAAAATTTCAGGAAATCCTAAAATATTATTCTAAATCAGGGAAAAATATAAAAACTAGGCCCTATGTGAAGGAAATGAAAGTCGCTATGTAAACTAGTAAGGAATAAAGAGAAATAAGCAAATAAACTCTACAAGGAACCAAATGATAAAAGAAGCTAGAATACACTATTACTACTCTAAGGCAACTGATCTAAACTACTCCTAATGCCTAAAGTACTCGATTACAAAGATTAAGCTAATTGAACTTAATAAGCCAAACAATGGCTCGACCCCACTGTTTGAGCTTATGTAATCGCTTCTCCAATAAGCTAAAGGGAAACCAAGGTGTGGGACTCAAACCTACCACCGCAAAGATTGCTTGTACCAAATTTTAGCTAATAAGGACTTATATTGAAGAAGTTAGCATCAATCAAAAAGGCATGAAGGACTTATAGTGCGACTGTAATGTATGCGTAAATGTGTCCTAACTTTAAGCTATTCTAACTACTTATCAAATAAGCTAATGCAAAACCGAAAATGTGGAATTAAAGACCACCTATCGACTACAATTGTACCAAATCTCGTAACCTATCTCCATGAAATGAGCATTGTGCGATGCTTCATTTCTGCATAAAACTTAACATTTGATGATTTTGACTTTCTAAAATAGTTGCTAGTTTGACTAATTTGAGGTTCAAAAGCAATTGTGTGGACTGATTAAGGTGCAATATGTTGAAATGAGACTTTAACAAGCTTGGTTATTAACTTCTAAAACCTATATGATAGATCTCAAAACCGATTTCCAACAAGAAGCATTCAAGTGAGATTTAAGCCATTTTGACTATGAGCACAAATGAAAAGTAGACAAAGACAGATATGATAACAATATACTATAACAAGAATGATGCAACTGATCTAAGCCATGCTATAAACCTCTAACACATTTTAACAAAGCAATCCAAACACCCCTTTTTATTCCAAAATGCATTAAAAACAATACAATCTGATGAGATTCAATCTAAGTCTGATTCAAAAACTCATATAAACATAAAACTGATCATTTTAACAAACTTAAACCAGAAATTAACATGAAATTGATTCACTTAAGATCTTTGACTTTTGTTGACTTTTTCCAAAACTTGAGATTTTAGCAAATTGTTAAACTAAGACAAACTCAAAATGTATTCGTAAGCTTACATAAGCTTATAAAACAGAAAGAGATGAACTTATAACCAATAAACTCAGATGTTAAAGACAAGATGAGAAAACAATTTAACTAAAATTATCATAAATGAATTGAGAACTTACACAACCTGAATTTGAAATAACAATGAACAGGAGATTATTACACTACTGAAATAAGTAAATGACAGGGAAATAAAATGGTCAAAACCTCTCTAATGCCTAAGAGATTGGACAAATAAACTTGTGACTGAAATTGGTTTAAATAGCCGAGCTTGGGATGCCTTTGAGAAGGATCTAGGTCTTTTAATCAGAGCCATTGATCATCAATGCATCATCAAATTCCATCTACACCCTTGGATCAATAGAATGAGGTGTTCCCACCAATGGGAGAGCTTGGTTTGTCCACGCTGGCAGTCCTATTGCATCATTTCTTCTGACACCTTGGCAGAGGACTTCTAGAAGCATGAGAAGATGCTTAGTACCAAGTGGGTTGTTTGGGAGGTGGTTAATAGTGGTGTACGGGGTGTTTGGGTTTGGGGAAGACGCACAGTAAAAAGGGCGCGTTTGGTTTAAGCTGGGTATTTTTAATATTAATTTGACTTGGGTAGTTTGTTTGACCGGGTATAGGAACGGGTAAAAAGGGATTTTCGGGTTAGGATATAATAAGTGAGAACCGGTTCTTGGATAGTATTAAAAGGAGTGGACGGGTTAAGTGTTATTGGATTGGGTGGATTCTGTTATTGGGCCTTTTGTTTAATGGATTGGATTATGGTTTTGGCATTAATAATGGACTAGTGGTGTAACATGTATTATTACAAGGACCAATCATGTATTTTAAGCAAAAGCCAAGGACCAAAAGTGACATTTTGTGAAAGTGAAGGGTGAAATTGGGAGATTGGGAAAAATGAGAGGTGAGGGTAATAAGGGTAAATATGGAAAGTTGAGGGATTGAAAGTGTAAATTTGGATAACTTGAGGGTGAATTGGTGAAAATGTGATATAATGACGGGTTTACATTGAAATCTCCCAAACCATGTCCCGAACTCCGCATTTTGATCTTTTGAGCTTCAAATCCAATAAATAGCATCCCCAGCATCGGCTTTTGCACACTTCTCTCTCTCGTGCTCGGTTTTCTTCTGCTTTGGCTTCTTTTGTGTGTTTTACAAATCCTTACCGCACATGCATAAACTCAAGAAAACCACAAATATTAGCAATAAACGGCCTTTCTTGGTTGTTTTGGGTCTATTTTGATAAAGAAAAGATATGTGAATAAGCACATATCGCTTATCTTTCCTTTCGGCATCCAATCATCTTCAATGTGGGATCCGGATTGGGAACATTCTTATAAACCAATATACCGCACACGTTAGTGAACACACATACAGATATATGGTGGTCGACAACACCCAAGCAACAATCGACTAATAAAAGTCAATTCAACATATCAATCGATCATAAAAGGTATGGAATAATGTGTTTCAAACTCTAATCATCTAATCCCAATAGCCTTATCCTAGGCACCTAGTCCTTCAACATAGGTTAACATCATTTTAATTAAGCATATTAGGATAATTAAAAAGCCTCGTTAGATGATATAGATTTTGAAAACATTCTCCACCCTACCAACCACTCATTTTATAAAAGATTAAAAGTCTTGAAGTCATTGATTGAAGTTTTCAATTTTTATAAAAACTCGATTCGATTGTTTTAGAAGCAACTCATTTACCACCATTTTGTAAAACACCAAATATTTTTCTCAAGAATTTTAGACGGAAAAAAATTTGTGTAGGAATGCATCCTTCGACATACTTTCCTAAATTATTTTTAGGATAAGTGCACTAAAATTGTGAAAATCGATTGCTTAAGCACTTTCCTTCCTTTTAAGAGCGGGTTGCTATCTCAAATAATAGCAAACCATAGTTTAAGCACGGGTTACAAATCAAGTAACGCAAGCCATCATTTGAAGCCGGGTTAAGGCCGAAATGATCAGAAGTTTTTTTTTTTTTTTTAAGACATGATTAGAAAAGAATATTTATACCTTCTGCTCGAACTTCATCTAAAGTCCCGTGCCATTATTGAATGACATTTCTAAGACCGTAGATGTTATCGATACCGAAGACATGTCTTGAGAAAACAATATTTTGGCCTTTTTCAAAATTTTCGATTTTTATGGATTTTTGAAAGTTTTATATTTTCTATTTGCTTTTGAAGGTTTTGTAATTTTGTATTTTGCTTTTGAAAAGATATATACAAAAGATAGATGAAGGAAACCTTTACTCCTCTTCTTCCTCTTGAAGACGCTTGAGTGTTTCAGTTGAAGGCTTTTAGGCCAAGTCGTAGAAGAATAAACTCAAACGTTCTCTAGGAAGAGCTTTGGTGAAGATGTTCGCTAACCGGTATTCGACCTCACAAAATAGAGTTCCACCACACCTTTTTCCACTTGTTCCCCGATGAAATGATGTTGAATTTCGATGTGCTTTGCTCTTGAGTGTTGTACGTTGTTGCATGAGAGAGCAATAGCACTTTATTATCACAAGACAGAGGATTTTGTTAAATTCAAAGCCATAGTCGATAATGGGATCTCATCCATAGGATTTGAGCACAACATGATGACATGGCTATGTATTCACCTCCGTAGAGGAAATAGAAGTACTAATTTTCCTCTTTGAAGACCACTCACAAGCTTATCACCCAAAATCGAGCACCTCCGCACGTGCTTGACGAGTATCTTGACACCGCATGATCAAGATCTCATAGGCTTTAGTGACATACCGGTGTCCTTGGTACCAAAGTCCCATATTGATGGTTCCTTGGAGATACCGAAGACCCGCTTAACCGCTTCAAGGTGCTTTTTAGTAGGCTTAGCTCGGTATCTAGCACACATGCAAACAATGAACAAGATGTCTTGTCTACTAGTGTGAGGTACATCGTGATCCAATCATACTATGATATTTTGTTTGGTCTACCATGATCCCCGAGTGGTCCTCATCTAGTTTAGTTCGCTCAATCATGGGAGTGTCAACAGGTCACTTGAATCAAATCCAAATTTCTTTAACATTTCATTTGCATATTTAGATTGATTTATGAAGATGCCTCCGGACTTTGTGAAATTTGTAATCCCAAGAAAATGACATTTGTCCCATCATTGACATTTGAAATTTTGAACCCATCTCATTTGAAAACGGTCACACTCATTGGGGTCGGTCGAGGCAAAATGATATCATCAACATAAATTTGAACATGAATTAAATGTTTGCTCGACTTCGGTGAATAATGTTGTATCAATCGCTCCTTTGTTGAATCCGTAGATAGAAGAAATTTTGATAGTGTATCATACCATGCCCTGGACCTTGCTTTAGACCGTAAAGAGCCTTCTTCAAACGATAAACGTGAGAATGATGCTCTTGATTCACAAATCCTTCGGGTTGGTCGGCGTGACGACTTCTTTAAGATCTCCGCTCGTAAATGCCGCCTTTACATCCATTTGATAGACTACCATGTTCTTACTAGCAAGATTAGCCAAAAGATTACGATTGCCTCGATTCGAGCAACAGAACAAAAGATTCTTCAAAGTCAATACCCTCCTCTTGACGGTATCCTTTAGCAACTAATCGAGCCTTGTTCTTCAACACATCACCATGCTCATCAAGTTTCACTTTGAAGATCCATTTAGAGCAATAATCATAGCACAATCTGGAGCGGTACTAACTCCCATACATCAAGTCGATCAAACTTATGAATTTCTTCTTGCATGGCATTGAACCGCTATCTTCATTCATGGCGGTTTTAACATCTTTTGGTTCGATCTTAGAGTACGGAGTTGAAGAAGCACCATAAGGCATCGGTTGCAAGTTGTTTCCGTGTGGATCTTCGGACGAGAGGATTTCAATGATGTTGTCTAATGGATGATCGTGAGTCCATTTTCGAGGTGTTCATGTGGTAGTTGTTGAGGACCGAGGTAGCAGAGTCGATGTCTCTCGAAGAAGATGGTTCGATGAAGATTCAGAGCAAATATGTTTTCAAATGGAGCATCTTCAGAGTAGCAAAGGGATTAACTTCATCATTGATGCCGTAAATGGTTCCATGATGTACATTTGAAGAATGATGATTTGTTGATGAGGCGAAGGATCAAGAAGCAGCGCTTGACTTAATGATATTGAGATCAAGGATTGACTTCATTCGCAGGAATATGAGCGACCTCTGTTGTAGAATCGACACCTCATTAGTACTTGGCTCATAAAGTTCATCAAACATAGGATCAAACAATTTCTTTAAATCATCTTCGGATGGAGGTACATATGGAGTTCTTTGGAGAAGAATTCGGTACAAGGATGAACCAATGGGACTGTTTTGAAGTCGCGGGTCCCGAATCGGATTGTCCAGAGCCGTACATCAACATCTTCATTTTATGAACCAATTAGATTGACCAGTTGTCTATTTAGGGAACAATACATCAACATCTTCATTTTACCAAGTGCATTCCGCTTATCTCCCATATAACCAATCACCCATAATTTACACACGTACCCAACCGTAGTAGAGACAACGACATCACAAGAATCGGTTGAATCATCGATCTCCTCTACGGATGTCAACTCCGAATATCATGATTAAGCTCGATCATGTGAATACGTTGTGCGACCTTGATGTTCACATATCTCTCCTCCGATGGTTGCGATCTCATTGGAATCATCATTACATTGTGTACATGAAGCACTAACCGAAGCACTTTATCATAAATCATATTGAAGATGTCGATAAGCACAATCATCTCACGCCCAAATATTCTTTAAAATAGAGAAGAACAAAAATAAGCTCAAAGGAGTCTTGTGAGAATCAATCTCGTTATAGAAACTCTCTCGACTATCTTTATCAACCCATATGCGCATAATTTGAAGTGACCATTGTTGAAGAAAACCAGATATACCAAACTTGAAACTGAAGTCGAATTCCCCACATTTGTATCTTAAGCTTGCATTTAATGATGGAAGAACGGTGTTGAGAATTTATGCTTCAAGCAAATCTCTAAGTACTCACAACTCAAACAAAGTATGAGACATTAACACCTCTTGAGATTATCCACATCGTCATCTGTATGTGACACCGAGTAAAGCAACGTAACTCCTAATAGTGATAGTTAACGTGTCTTCAACCAACCACCCGATGGCGGTAACTAGATAAACCAAGTCTTCAACTCAAAATCTTAAGCCCGAGTAAGTTATCAAATAAGAACACGCCTTTGTTGAAAGTCAACTTCAATCTCAAATAAGTGATAAATGATTAACTCTGAAGTCATCAACTTGTGTCAAATGCCCAACACGTGAAAGCAACATACAATCGGATGTACATTAACCCACTGAATGAACCAGAACAGATGATTTCCTCAACATTAATGCATTCTTCCTTAAGGTATACATGTAGAAACTGATCTGGAAGATCCACCAATAATGTCTTTGAGCGGATGAGGAAGTCATTTTCCTTAATGTTCATGTGGTTGATTTATAGCGTGCACATTGTGAGGACCAATAATCCGCGAAGATTTGGCAAAGGAATACCAAGGAGCGGATCATTATTCATGAACAGTAATCCGTGAAGATTTGGCAAAGGAATACCAAAGAGCGGATCATTATTCATGAGTGCAACTGCAATATTCTGATAGTCATTATCAATGCCTTAAGGAATAACTGGAGATTGGGCTTCTTGAGTAGTCTGAGTTGTACTTCTTGGATGATCAACATTCGCTAGCGGATGGAAATACTCATCAAACAAATCTTGAAACAATGAATCCCAAGAAATAAATCCCATTTATCCTTAGTGAGTGAAACATTAGGCATTGGAGGAGAGTCATCAAACATAAAGTCGCATGACCATTATTCAAACATCCATCATCATGTAGTATATTCGCACTTCTCCCCCTCAAAAATTGCATCCGAAATTGCCATTTTTGATTTAACAAGTGAATAAGAGTGTACACCAATGAACGTAGATTTACTTGATGACTGAATGAGCATGGGAGAAACATAAAGTATGTTGATGAAGAATGTCGATGAGAATGGTCATAAATATGAAGATTTCTCTTCTTCAAGATAAAGCGCATCAAGCGCATAACCTTTCTTTTCTTAGAGGAATGGGGCACAAGAGTTATCTGCAGACGCCATAATGGTGAAGTACGAGGCCCGAACTAATGTGAGCAGACGCCATAGCCGGTTGAATATCAAGGTTGAGTTACTAGAACCCGTGAATTATGAGATATCAATCATTGTGTTATCCATACTTTAAACCACCCATGTATTGAAGGATCAAGTATCCGCAACTGAGTAAGGACTACCTACACTAATATCACAAGCTTGATTGCATATATTTTGGTTAGTGACATTAGTATCCAAACCCTTTGGGGTTTCACGGTCAACCTTGATTTTGTCATCGAAAACACCTTTCGGTGAGGAATCCACCTAAGTCCAAGATCCTTAAACATTCTACCGCACGGTATCCACTTATGGCAAGATCTAGGATTGTAAGGCTTTTATGCATAGTGGAAGACTTATCCTTGTTCCTAGTTTCCAAAGATTTAGCAGTTGGTATCCATCTAGGCTAAGTTTTTGGTTTGTTTTGCTTCATAACATGTTGAACCTTAGTCACATTAGTAGTCTTAGTGGATTGTACCTTGGCATGTGAATTAGGAAAATGTTTCTTATATGGAAAAGACTCATAATTTCTAGTTTTGTTTTCTACATGCTTAGCATTCTTATGCACATAACTACTATTAGATGCACGCCAATCCCTAGTCTTTTGAGTGTTCCTAGGTAGTGGTTTACAACTACTAGTAGCGCCTTGAAATCTCGTGAGAATTCCTCACCCTAGGTCTTGCACCTAAAATTCCGCCTTTTGAATATGTGCCTTTTTCCTAGCTTTTTCTAGATAATAGTTCTTCCACAAGTCATTCATATCATATGAATTCGGGTTTTAATGCTTGGTTTTGACAATCGCTTTTCGAACTAATCCTAGAGGTGCGGGAGTAGAAGTGGCTACTTGTTGAGGTTACAGAGCTAGAGGCCTTATTCTTAGGTAACTTAGGTGAAGTGACCGGTTTTGACAAAACTTGTTTCTCATCAACTGGGAGGCAAACCGTGTTTTGAAGATTTTGGTCTTCGGATATAAACGCAGAGGGTTGCCTAACAACGGACCGGTTTCTAATGGGATGAGAAACCGGTTTCCCAAGGTTGATGGTTTTGTAAACTTAGTGTTCACACTTTTTCCTATAGTTTTCCTAAGCTCATTTTTAAGGCAACAATAGCGAAACTCTTTTCCAAGTTGAGCTGAGTTCATCAATTTTGCAATCAAAGAATTTGTTTGTTCTATTGACTTAGTTCTAGCTTTTGACAGAGTCACTTAGTTCTATGTGATGCTTCTCAAAGACTCATTTTCCTTTAGTAATTTGGCCACACAAATTGCTAATTCATCATTCTCATTTGAATATCATAAATAGCATTAACATCGTAATTACTTGTAACCAAATTACTTTTCACATGCATATCGAAATATGTTTCTTCAAATTGTTGATAGTTGACTCTTTGTTTTGAAGTTGAGCTTTGAAAGTGTTAATTTCAAAAGTTCACGAATTCGTGAAGTTCCGGATTTTTACATGGTTTGTTAAGTTGAAAACTTTCTTCTTTACTCAGTATCGCAATTTCAAGTGAAATGCAATGTTTTCAAGTTTTGAGAATTTGTTTGAAAGTTCATCATCAACCATATAATTTGTTTTGAAATTATTAGACTCACCTCAACCAAGGAACATTTATCGAATCATGTTCAAGATTAAGATCAAGATGTTTAGGTACATTAGCAGATGCACTATGTTGAGCGCTTAAGAGTACCTCATCACATGACACCGCTCAATTTCGTCCGATATCGCATCCACCTCATGTGTAACAAGAGTCATCGGACCGACCGTGTCAAGCTTATCTATCTCGAGCCTCTCGTACTCAAGTGTCAATCGATCCATCATCCGGTGCTTTCTCGGTCTCAACACAACAATTTATAGATTGCACTTGACATTTATTCACCAAACATTCATTCACCAAACATTCATTCTCGAATAACTTCCTCAATATACTTCTCTACATTATCCATGAGTTGGATTAATGTCTCTCCGAACACATTAGCTTCCATCCTAGTGTGATTCTTAAAGCACATTTCGGTCATCGATAATCAAAATCAAGTGTATTCCTTTGATGAATGTGAAGTTGTTTGTTGATCACCAAGTGCGCCTTTAGAACCGGCTTCTTGAAACTTTTTCCTATTAAGTTGTTGTTCTTTTTGTTCCAAGTTCAAGAACAATGTGCCAGTCATCGATGATAATTCTTGACGAAAGAGTGTAATACATGATCGTTCAATTCCTATTGTGTATTTGTCATCAATTCTAAGTAACATGAGGTGTGAATGAATTTGTCGATAAGGTTCAATGAAATTTTCCTTACCCTTGCAAGAGCATTTTGTAACCTTGACTGGTGCATTTCTGCCTCTTTAGATTCTAAACACGGAGATCTCACATCCTCATTGATTGATTCCATCATCTTTAACCGTTCAGTATAACTAATATTCTCATGGTTGTCAACAACATCATACAGTTTGAGTACTTCTGAAATCACTGGGTCAGTAGAGCAAGACATGATGTTGAAGTATACACGGGATTTTACAAGTCTATGATTTAAACCGAGAAATAGAATCTTTCGCGGGATTTTACAAAAATCAAGACAAAACCGTGAGATAATGAGAAATAAGATGTAGTAAGGAAACTAGGAGATGATAAGGAAGTGAAGATCAATTGGTGTGTGGCTGAGTTTGTGATTTTCCCTAGGAGATGATAATGAGAATTAGGGTATGAAAACAATGGTTTTGTATGTTAGGTTTAGAGACAAATCGTAGGAATTGACAAATCACAGTCATTGACAAGTTGCTTAACAGATAACTCGCATAAGATAACTCGCTTCACTAAGCAAGTAGACTACTCGCATATGTGGCAACTCGCATAACACAACTCGCTTCAATAAGCAAGTAGACAACTCGCATATGTGGCAACTCGCATAACACAACTCGCTTTAATAAGCAAGTAGACAACTCGCATATGTGGCAACTAGCATAACACAACTCGCTTCAATAAGCAAGTAGACAACTCGTATATGTGGCAACTCTCTTAGGCAACTCTCTTTAGATACGATGAATATGGACAAGTCGCATAGGCAACTCGCTTATCAGACAACTCGCTCAATAGCTAAGTCGCTTTAGATCTCAAGTCGCTTAAAGAAACAACTCGCTTAGAACTCAAACCGCATAAAAATCAACTCGCTAAACAGCCAAGTCGCATGTACCAACTCACATCCAATAACAAAGCAACTCGCTTTGAAGAAATGTGAATTCGAGACTCAACTCGCTTTGTACAATCTTCAAATATAACCACTTTATCAATCAAAAACAACCAAACCACAATGATTTAAGCATTCCAATTCAAAACCTAAACACATATGATGATCCTAAACACAAAAGTACAAGCAAAAATCAAACTTTAACACTAGAATTTGTCTACATGAATCAAACTCTCCTAAACCCTTAATACCCCAAAAAAAAACCTTATGAAATCCACCAAAACAAAGAACATGAAAGATGAATGATCAAACCATGGCTCTTGATACCAATTGTAAGATATTGGATTTCATAAACACATAACAAATCAAAGTATGGTTCAAATTAGGCAAGAGAGTTTAGAGAGAGAAAGTAGTGTGGGAGCCTTTCTAGAGAGAAAGTAACAAAAGAAAGAATATTAGATTGAAGGTCCAACCCTACCTGGGAGGTAGAGGTATTTATAGTTACATAATAAACGCCCTCCTTTGATCGTGGATCGTGCATCTGATGGGTAAAGACCCGTCCTTCCTCCACGGTGATGCACTAAGCTAAATAACTAACTAAATAACTAGTAAATAACGAATGTCTACGAGCTAACTTATGCTAGATTATATTTGGGGTGACCGATGCTTCACTATGGAATTTTCTAATTCCTAACAGGTCTCCTAGACATAGATGAACCTATTTGTCCTAGATTCGTTCTTGAGTTCTATGATAGTATAATTCTTATAACCAATGATGATGGTCTTATGTCACTTCAATTCAAAGTCAACCAACTTGACTTCAACATTCCCCTCACTCAATTCGCTCAAGTAATAGGAATTCCTTGTGTTGGAACATGTCTCTACTCGGATAAGTGGTCACTCACAATTCTTGACTCAATTCATGACCGTTCCCCTCCTTATCAAACTCCCTTGGTCGACAAAGATGTCATCCGTGAACACCTTTTCTTTGATAGGGTATCCACAACTTGTGTCACAAGAATCGGGAAAGAAATCAACTGAGATCCCTATGGAATGGAACTCAATGAGCTTAAGCCTCCCTTCAAGAAATGGGAAGAACTTCTTAGAGCCAATGTCATAAGCACCAAGGGAAACCATGACCATATCAATGCTTGCCTTTGCTACATGCTCTATAGCTTGTCCACCCGTCAACCATTCAACTTGGCATACTACATTGCTAGGAGGATGGCCGACATTCCTACTCAAGGAACCGTTGCTCTTCCATACGGGATGCTTCTTACCCGTCTCTTTAGAGCTTTTGCACCCATTCTGCCAAATCCTAGAGGGGTAAAACTTGACTATCCTCTTATCCCTCACATATTTGTGCCATTGCGTGATGAAAGGGTAGCCAAGACTAAGACCAAAGGAAAATGGCCACAACCTCCTACTCCTTCAACTTCATCATCAAATAGCTCGGAAGATGGACTCCCGAACTTTAGGCTTCAACCTCACGAGTACTACGCGTCACTTCCAGAGATTGAGACCCTCGGAGGAATTCAAGCAAACTAAGGGTATGTTCAAGTGTCTTGGTAGGATGCTTTCCAAGATCAACAAGAAGTTGGACAAGTAATGGAGGTTTTTAAGGAGTGTTTGGTACAAGGACAAAAACAATGATGTATGATGTATTTTATGTATTATCGCTTTCTAGGATGATAACTAAACTTAAAACAATCATGTGAATTAACTTTGCCATTAAGGGGGATAACATTTTGATGTTATCAAATTTTCACCGTTTTCACTATTTAGTGAAAATCGCTAGCCCCTACTTGAAATACATGCTCCCATGTGTTTATATATGTGTTATTGCTTGTTCCTAACTAGAAATAATTATCTCCATATGTTTTAAGAAAAATTAGAGGATTAGGAAAAGTTTACGACGGTTAAAAAACGCCTCTGTGAACAAAACTGGTCACCACAGATTCGACGGACCCAAATTTTTGGTTCCGTCCGTGCAAAAATTTGGTTCGGCCAAAATCACAATAGCGGATCGATGTAACCAAAACAAGGTTCCGTCTTTGAAAATTTTTGGTTTCGTGGGTGACTGCAGGTATGTTTCTAAATTTTGCTTAATCCCACACTCAAATTTACTAAATTTTGTTACTAGGATAGTTTTTACTGCTTTTTATTCATATTAGGATTAGTTTAACTTACTTGGACGAATAGGATATCCATTTCCCACCAAACTTCAAAAATTCTCAAAATCCACCCAAGGAACCCTTTTCTATAAAGGAAGGAACCCTTATTTTGGTTATTTGGAATCCGTGGATGCCTGATCTTCAGGATTTTGCAATGATTGAAGTCAATTTATTGCATATCTTGCTCAATTTACTCAACAATTCATGTATTGACTGACTTAGGGAGATTTGACATGCATTTAAACTCTTCTAAATCGTTAGGAACTACTTCACTTGTATGGCTTAACATCAAATCAAACACAAATTCCATAATTCCATGATCCTATAAATTCAAACATCCAGGATGGTCATTTTCACACCTCAACCATTTCTTACTTCTTCTCTTAGAAAGAGCTTGATCATAATGACAAAGTTATCAACATCATCACCTTCAACCAAACCTCTCAAGAAAACCACAAGAATAAGTGTAAGACCTTGTTGCTTTGTCAACCTAAGTTCCTCCTCAGACTCATCACCACTCAACATCTCATCTCCTATTAGAGATGAAAGCTTCCTCACTTTAAGTACTCCAACTCCACCACCAAAATCAACCATTATCATCACAACTCCACCACCAACCAAAACACCAATCGTTACGTCTCCTCCACCGGCTCCAATACAAACATCAAAAACACCATCACCACTAAAATCTCCAAAGCTTATACCCCTAGAACTCTTTTCAACCCTACCAACATCTCCAAATCCATTCTTGGATGACTTGGGACTTACCTTCTAAGCCCACAAATCCACCACCTCTTCTATTATTCGGCATCATTGAGCGTATCGCACATGAACCACCAAGAGCATCATTTGAACTAAACGTCCCTTTGCAAAATGAACCTAGACCACTTCTCTTCCACCCAATCCACAACGATATCCATGGGCCACTATATGGAGATCATGCTCTACCACCTACATCCTTTTCTCCACATATTGAAGACATTGATGAGTCAATGGGAAGACCACCCACAATCTCAAGTAGAGATACAAGCTCATCTAGATAACTTCCATGCTTTTTCAAACATGTTGGATTCTCATCTCAATGAGGCATTGCAAATGCAAAATGCTTTGCTTTCTTCCCTCATTGCTCCATCAAATATCAACAATCCTTCCACCAATGTTCCACCACCAAACAATGATCCTACTCTCCCACCAAACCAACCTCGACATGGTTGCTCCCATTATGAGCGAACCGCTCATCTTAGTGAAAGGACCCGCATCATGGTCCATGAACTACAAGATGAAATGAGGTTCATCCTCAATCATATCCTTGAGCGTATTAACGCCATTTCTCATCCTCCTCCTCAATAGGATGGTTGTTGCTTTATTTTTAGGATTTTTTTTTATTTTCTAAGTTATTTTTTTTTTAATTTTTCTAGGATTTTTATTTCTCAAGTTATTTTTCTATTTTTTTATGATTTCTTTTATATCTCAACATCTCTATTATGTTTTATTTTATGACTTTAAGTCAAAAATTTTTTAGCTAATGAATGATGTTTATTATAATGTTGTTGGTTACTATAAGTGATTACTTTAAGGTTGGAATTATTTTTTATGGTTGTCATGATTAATGTTACTAACCTTTCTTTTGTAGCTTTTCATAATCCATGTATTTTTCTCTTGGTACCCAATTAAAGGGAGCATTGGCCAAGGAGGAGCATTTGGCTCTGCTCATTGCATTTTCGCCTCGCCTCTTCTTTTGTTTCACCAAAAGGTGGAGAATATTATTGAACTTAAACATTGACTTCAAAAAGTCAACAACATGCTTTGACATTCAAAAGTCAAAATTAAAGTAGACAAAAAATTTGACAAACAAAAATCTAACTAGTTTTAAGATAAAATAACTTTTTAGTTGTCAACTTTATTTAACTAACTAGTTCTCCCAAGTTCAAATTAATTTCATATTTTTAAATTCTTGTACATCTTTACATCTTTGGTAAAAATAAAATTTATGTTTTGTCCTCAACAAAAAGGGGGAGATTGTTAATACAAATATCGTCCAAAAACGTTATTTATATTTTATGATCTTTATCTTGTTTTGTTAACGACAAAAGTAATTTTAATTTTTGCAAAGTATAAAGCTTGTCAAGATTGTTAGACATTAGTACAAGCTTTTCTTAAATAAGTCTTCAACATTTAAGCATTTACATCTTATCACCTTTTGATTAGCTATATATCAATTCACATTATTAACCTTCTAAACTATAATGTGCCTCAACATTTTTAGATCAAATATGTTTAGTTTCTTAAACAAAACATTACATAAGTATTTACTTATACATCATGTTAATTCTAAAAATGAAAAACTACATATTACATCATGGCTTGTATCACATTGGAAATCTTTAGAAGATTTTATAGAATATTTTGTTTAGATATTCACTCATCATATCTTACATAATCTTGGAGAGATTTGGATAATCTTTGAAAGATTTTTTGTGATCTCCACCGCCGATCGACGAACAACAAAATATAAAGGCGGAACCTTTTTGGTTCCGTCCATCTGTGGATATGCCGATCACTTGGCCTATAAATAGCAAGCCAACCAAGTTTTTTGTCATCCCTCATTAGCATAAAACACATACATTCTCTCATTCTATTACATCTAACTCAAATATGAAAATATGGTTGGATCTTTGATTTTTTTTTTTTTTGAACAAAACCAGGCCGAAGCCCAAAAACATTAGATTATATCACTCCTCACAACAAATATTTAAAAAATTGTAGCAACCACCATAATAATAAAATCATCCAAGCAAGTATATAAAAACTTTTCCAGCAATCACGTGTGAAATAAATAAATAAAATATTAAGATGAAGTTACTCATGAAAGATTGAAAGTCTTGATGATGATGATGATGCACTTAGTGTTCTATGATTGAAGAGTTAGATTCTTGACTTAAGTTTATGTAGATTACTTATAGTGATATAATTTATCTACATTACATTTATTGGGCCTTCTTATGAATAGTGTTGTGGGTATTTATTTTAGTCGGGCCCCTTGGTTAGTTTGTTTACCACTACTCGACCCATTCCCTATTCATCTTCACTCACATGATACGTTTAACTTCTAGATCCGATCGGGTGTGCCCCCAGAAAATTAGCCGGTGATTTTTTGATCCGAAGAAAATGAATTTCTTTGTTGGTACAGGCGATTATGAGGGGGCTACAGTTGGACGTACCATCAATCCTTTTTTTTAGTGCTTTTGTGGATGGGCTTTTGCCATTTTTTCGGTGCTACAGGTGATCCCTTTCTTTGCTCCACATATTTTTTCTTGCTTCATATATTGTATAATTTTTCTAATTGAAGTTAGGTGGATTGATTATTTGTGATCCAAATAAGATTCGACAGCTTTGCTGTTTGGAAGATTAGATACTAGGTTGCATGTTTTTTTCCCTTTTGTTTTTGCCTAGGTTCGTTAGTCTTGGTGTTTATGTTTAATTTCTGAGGTTAAATGGTTTATACTAATCAGGGTTTTACTTTAGGGTTTTTTATTTTGTGAAATTATTTTGGGTGTTTTCCACTTTTTGGTGTTTATGTTTAATTTCTGAGGTTAAATGGTTTATACTAATCAGGGTTTAGGTTTAGTTTAGGGTTTTTAATTTTATGAAATTATTTTGGGCATTTTCCATTTTCAAGTTTGTATATTAATTTAATGATGATAAAATTAACTCCTCTTTTCATAATTATTGTCAATTTAGTCTATGTAAAAAAAGTTTTGGCCATCTGCTGATGTGGGTGAAATGAGTTCTTATATCTCATGCTTAAATAGTTTATGTGAATTAGATTTTACTGAAATATTATAACATCTGCAAATGTTTGTGGGTTTGCCATGTTTTCAGGTGACGCTGTGGCAGGGTAGGCTTGCTGAGCTTGCAGCCATATTGTTTAGAACCAAAATAGATTTCAAAAAAAGCAAAAACAACCACATCAATACACCATCCCATTAAGCTTCTCAATGAATGACGAAGCTCTCGTGCCCGCTCGCTTCTTCATGACATTCACCAAAATCGTTGTCGCCTCGCTCAAATCTTGACCGAAACTTGGTAAGTTCGAAATACTCGCACACAAGAATCGAAAGGATACAAAAGCTCTAACTCTCTAATGACATAGTCCCTCTCACCACACGGGACCTAATGTCTTGGGCTTTTTCATCAACTCTCCTTCATCCACCATAGTCACAAGAACCTCCCCTCTCGAAATTGAACAAACATCATATCCCCGACAAGACTCGAACCAAAGAACAAAGAAGAAGGTCTTCACGTAAAGGCATTGGTGTCTTCATCTTTTTTTTTGCTTCTTTTTTATGTCCGAGTTTTTTAGTTCTAAAATAAATCTTCTTTGCTATGTGTGTTTTGAAGAGGAGGTTTTGCTTAAGTTATAATTGTTATGGTGTCATAGTACAACAATTATGAGACCTTTGATTTGACTCCCACTTTAGAGCCACTAAAGCCAAAACAAAGTAATGATGCCTTTGCTTCCCATAAAAAACTATTAATTAGGCAACCTTTCACATACTTGCTATTTTTTTTCCAAATGCATCCCCTAAAAACTCAATGGTCTTATTAAAAAATAAAAATATCTGAGATAAACACATAAAAAATATATTTAAAAAAAAAAACTAGAAACATGATTATAGCGTTACAAACAATTTGGCAGCACATTTACGACAGACTACTTTAACAAACCATGTTGATAGGCCAGTTGATGAAATTCCTGATAATGTAACCAAACTTAAAGTCATGGAATATATTTTAAAGAAACTGCTTGTTGGTTTCTTTATTTTTCTTTTTTTTTCTTTATTTAAGTTGTTTACACGCAAAGTTGAATTTAAATTTTCCCAATGTTTTTGACAGCACTGTAGGAGCATCTGATTATCAACATACTCAATCAAATATGACACATCATATGGACTGCTTGAGAGAGGCTGTAAGGACAAAAAAAAGTTCAGGTAACCTTGGCAACAATGGTGTACAACAACGTTATGTAGTACCCGATTGTCGATCTAATTCGGCGATGGTGTGGTCATTGTTGGTCGAGCAATATGCTTCCTACACGCCTAAAGGTTCTCTCATTTATTTCGTGATATATCTTAAATGCACGCGAGCCAAACCACTGCAAAGCATTTCTTTACTTACAATCAAGCTTTGTTGGTTGAATGGCACGTCAAACCTATGATCATTTGTGCAATTTATAGATCATCCTAGATCTGGCATACCATTGAATCAACAAACCTGGAATTCAGGTGAAGGAACAGTCTATAGTGGGTTGCTAGGTACGCGTCATTCTATTTTGTCTGGTCATCAAATGCTCTTATTTAAAAGCCTCTTTTACAATAACAAGGCTGTTAAGCTCTATTTGTTCTACTTTTGATACACATTCACTTAAAGGCCATTATTTTTTTGCTAAATTGTTTGTTCCTTATCCGTTAGTTTAGTAATTGTTTATGATAAGTGTCATCTAAGAAGCAGGATTGCTTATTTAAGATTTTAGCGGTTTTCACTTAAGCTGATGGATTACTTGCACAATAAAAAGTTCGGGCTTGCAGGGTTGGATTACCTTATTTTTGCCTTACAGTTTTGTTCACTCGACAGAGACTCCATATTAACACCATATTTAGGATTTACATTTTTTTTTCACACACATAGATTTTTCACAACAGGAACCATGTTGGATTGATACATGTCTTGGTTTGTCTTTGTTTTGTATAATATCACATTCAGTTAATTCTTTGGTTCTTTAATGCAATAATATTATTCTAAACAACAATTTCACAATTGGGATCACTTGCAGGATAAAAAGCTTGGGCACAGAGGGTTGGTGTACAACTAAACCCATGTTAACTTGAAACTGCATGTTTTCAAGGCAGTTCCAACGGATGCATTTGTGAAACGACACTGTGGAGCTACAGTCAAATACACCTTTTTTGATTCGCTGCTTTATCTAGGTTACGAGTTAAAAATTTGTATTTACTCATAACATACAAACTAAATTACACGAGGGTGAGATTGTGAGAGGTCAACATGGTGTGGTGGATTACTTAACGTAGTTCTCTTATTATATGACATTTTCATATAGGATGATGCCCAAGTAACTATAAATGAGGCTAAAACAGCTGACGAAGCGTGTTATTTAAAGCTTAAACTTCCATCAAGATCAAGGAGAGACACCAACTGTGATTTTCGTAACAGATATGGCTGCCATTATGCTGATGGCATTGCTGACCCTTTACTTCCATCCGAGGTAATGGATACTTAAAGCTTACTATCCCTACTGAGACAATAAACTTAAATCTTAAAACACTTATGTTCTGCTCCATCAAGGAAAAGATGTGTTCTGTTTTATATAATTCTTAATATTTCATTTTTAGACGGCATTTAATTAAATTGAGGGTATGAGAATACTGGATTTCCTGTTGCAGGATCAGTGTAATTCTTTCCCGCTTTGTCAACATGGCTTGGTAACTGATTAGCATCAATATGAAAATTCAAATGATCCAAAGGAGGAGGCATAAAAAGATAGGAAACGAGCTGATAATACAGTTTGCGCCTGCAACAAATACAACTGGTAATTACAGCATTGTCGACCCATTTAATATTGATCCTGTGATTATACTTTAGGCTTATAAATAATGGCATTATGATTGGAAAATCTAATTTGTAGTTATAAATTTGTGTTCAGATTTTGGTTTGCTTTTGGGTCAACTGAATGTGCCTTCTAAGGTGTGTACTCGAATCGCTGATGATCTAAAAGAGCCCACCATCGATGAGGTTACGTTTAAGCAAATAATGATACCTGTAAGGAGAAAACTGTATGGTCAATCTAATTGTGCTTCAATCTAATGACTCAATATATTCTTCACAAGTTCAAGAATATCACTCGCACTTGAGTCCGAAAGTCACTTTTAGACATGCACCCAATGTAAGACTGGGACGGTAGATGCAGCAGCCTACCGCCTCTATTGTTTTTAACAAAGTGTTAGCAGGTAAAATTTACTCCATTCTTTGCTGCTCCAAAATGTTTTGTGTCACCACCATTCACATGTCATGACTGTGTGATTGAGAATGTGTGCATGCAATATGCAATTCATAATTTGTCATGCCATATTGACTACTCTCAAGCCTGCACTGCACAAGTTAGGTTCACTATTTTTTTAACTGCATAGCACATTAACTGATTCTTTTGATGAAATCATAATCTTTCATTCACTATTTTTTTCTTCAATCATGCACTGCACATCTGAATATTCTTTTTTATTCAAAAATATAGAACATGCTCCTTTTGATGCCAATTGTTTGAAAGTATCCTTTTGAAATGTTTGAAATCATATTCCATTATTGAAATTTGATCATGCAAAGACACTTAATTGAACCATGTGTAATGTCGCTTTAATCACATCGATCAGTATACATTGACCACTTTAATTCACTATTTTTTTCTTCAACCCTATGCATTCTCTCGCATATTCCATTCATAAACCAACCATCGATATGAGATTGCACCTATAAAAGGCTCTCCACCAAACATTGATTCACCAAACAATAATCAAATGCACCACAACATGAATTGCAACAAGAAAAAAGGTTTCTCTTTTTCATTTCCATCTTTATATCAGAAGGTCACACCATGACCACATACACTCACTTAGTTTTTTTTCTTTTTTGTTGTGCAGAGATCATCTATATTTCAATCACTGAATCAAGCTCGGGAAGTGTTGAACTTCCTGTGACATGGGAAGGCTACCTTCTAGTTGATTACTGCGGCCCCGGCTCTACAAAAGAAGATGCTAGGAGAATTAAAGCTCCTAAACAGCTTGCCCAGAAAACTGATGGTATCATGGATAAAACTCCAAAACAGATTTCCAAAGAGGCTTTTAAGGCCATGGTCAAGGTTCTTGGCCTTCCCAATGCTCATTTTTGTGAAGAGATATGTATGAAACCGTTTTCCAAAAATGGGTCAAAAGGGAAGGACAAAAAGAACTAACAGTTAGTCATGAATGATGTATGTTGGTCATTTCTGTATGGCTTAAATGCCGTTGAATAAAGCTGTTGTGAGTCTGTTTTGTTTTCAGATGCCACTTCCATTGTGCTAGCATGAACCTTTGTCCAGATTAACTCTTCCATCAGTGTGACTTTTGTTTTTATCATGGCATTACTACTGCAGTTTTCTTTAGTGCCACTTCCAATGAATGTTTCTGTTACACACAAGTCTTTTGTTGATGTCCTGTTGCTGCTGAAATGTGATTTTCTGAAACTTTTATATCATGATCATGGGTTACAAATACAAACAAGTTACCATAAATGTTAAGTTAATATACAATAGCGAAACACGACTATGCATTTACTTTAGACCTATTATCTTTGCACCCGCTTTTAAGAAAATAAACCATGCAACGCTGCTGGCTCTCTACTCGTACATAAACACTTAGAAAAATCTAAACTTGTGTTTATACGATTTATTTATTAGTGATTAGAGTTTCTCATTGTACAAACTCTAATAATATTCTCGTATCTTTAAATAGTTGAGGAAAAATAGTTAGAAGTATATATGTCTCTTTGATGATATGTATAAATTGCACAACAAGTATGTACGTATGACCAATACAACTCAGTTCACTTCAAACCAATTGGAAAACTTAACTAAGACCTTAAATTAGGTTTACAGGCAAAAATCCAGAATTAACCACTTATGAAACTCCAAATGTAGTGCACATATTCAACTTTCAAATTGTCCCATTCAAGAATCCGTTTTAGGCCATCTTATCACATGTTTTAATTATATAAACACCCACGAGCCTCTAAAATCACAAGGCACATTTTAGTTATCATATTAACATGTATTAGTAACTCACACCAAAGTTCAAATCACCCAAAATTTCTGACTTCCAGGAATTTTTGTAGATTTTTCTGAAGTTTCTAAATGGGTTAATGAAAGGAAAACTTTCTGTATGTATGTGCAATTAATTTTCTGGGTAAGTCTGGACAGATGATTTTTGAAACAGTACTTGTACTTGGTAATAAAATCTATGAACAAGTTACACGGGTTTGTGATTAATATAAAAATAAAATCGAATAGAATATTCACGAGTATAACAACAAAACCTAAATATAGTACCCATTAGTGCAGTAAGGGTGAGTTCAACAAAGATCACAAAAATCAATCAAATGAAACAATTATAGGCACTCATTTTTTAAACCAAATTATAAAAGAAATAAAATAATATAATATTGATAATAAAAAATCTTTAAAACAAAATATTATGCAAACGCTAAATTATTAAACGACAAATAATACACCCTCACGACGAGTTTTATTTTATATTTTTCGAGGGACAATTCAATATACTTCTGCAGTAGAGGTAAGTTCAACAAAGATCACAAAAATCAATCAAATGAAACATTATAGCCACTCATTTTTCAAACCAAATTGAAAATAAATAAATAAAAATCTTTAAAACAAAATATCTTGCAAACGCTAAATCGTTAAACGACAAACAATACACCATCATGACGTGATTTTTATTTTTATTTTTCAATAGACAGACACTTCAATATAGTTTTGACATGATTTTCGTATTTTATGGGTACTGAATATTACACGATATGAAATCACATGTGACTTGTGATATTAGTTTTAAAGTTCAAACCTCATGTTATTTCGCGAAATGCGAAATCACATCTGACTTCACAAAATCACATGTGATTTTTGAATTACAAATCACATGTGATTCACAAATGACATGTAATTTTGGTGAGCATAAATTTTAACACTTACACAAAAAATGGAGAAAAAAGTTTATCAAAAGTATACAGAAGTGCCACTATAATGACGTGATAGTGTTATTAGTTTTACTTAACGATCAATGGTTTATGAGATGTTTAATTTTTAAAAATGAAAACGTAAATGAGTTTCTTTTTTTTCTTTATAGAAAATGAGTGACTATAAGTTCATTTAATTTTTTAAAACTAAACTCTAGTGCAACACAACCAAAATAGCATTATTGCAGCAAAGCCAAAATAGATAATGTGCAACCTCACTTGGTCAACGGAACCCAAAATTTCTTGGATCTGCTGCTTCAACTCGGTCAAATTCGCAATGACTACCACAAAAAAACCATCCCCTATCTTGGGTGGAAACCAGCCGAGCCGAGTCCGAGCTTGTCAGAGCTCGAGCTCGGCTCGTTTAAGTTTTAAAAAGTTCGAGCTCGAGCTCGGCTCGTTTCGAGCCTTAAATGTTAAGCTCGAGCTCGGCTCATGGTATGTTATATAGGCTCCGGCTCGGCTCGTTTATACGATTTGGCGAAGAAAAGTTAAAGCTTGGCATAAGCTCGAGCTTGGCTCGTAATATATCTTTATTGAACTCGCTAATAAGCTCGAGCTCGGCTCGTATATATGGTTAATATTTAAAATATTATAATGTCGTTTAGGCTCGCGAGCCCAAACGAGCCTTGTATGTAAAGCTCGGGCTCGAGCTCGATTAATAAACGAGCTGCAACTTAGGCTCGAGCTCGGGCTCAAGCTCGTTTAGGCTCGGCTCGTTCGAGCTTTTTACCGATATAATCCCGAGCTTTTCACGAACGGCTCGGCTCATTTCCACCCCACTCCAATCTCTAAAAGGGGTGCTAATTTCCCCCTTTTGAATTCCTAATGGGCTGGACCAGTATGTAAGCGTAGTCTTATCATAAACAGGCCTAATAAAAGTTTGAAGGATACATGTTAGCCCATATCCACAGATCCTCCTAAAAGTACTTCTAAGTTCTAGGGTCAACCTTATCGGCAACAAAATTTTCTTAAACATTGAAAGGTAATGGATGGGTCTGATCAATCTCAAACTTAAAGAATATAGCTAACAAATGTTTCAGAAACTTTAGCCTAATTACAAAGGATAACCTTTTTTTTTTGAAAGGCACAAGGATAAGATAACCTTTCAACTTTAAAACTATGCAATCCATGCACACGATTAAATCCCTAACTTCAAAACGATGCGCAGAAATGGTCTCTGTCTATGAATTAATATTGGATTATCCATTTGCATGGTTTTTAAGTGAATGACTATCAATGCAATTTTTAAAGTTGAGTAATTACGATGAAATTTTGGTAAACTACATAGAGTCCCTAAAATTTATTGTGTTAAAATAAAAATAACATGTGGCAAAATCGTTAGAATACATGAACAATGAGAATTAACATATGACACATCTCATAAAGTCATAATCGTGTAGTTAATGATGGAGTATGGGATTATATCAATTCTTATTTCATATGTTAATGTTCACAACTAGTTATTTAGTAAAGTGTCGCATAACTGAAATCATTTTTCTGGAATGAGATTATTTCAAGTTTGAATGAACATGATCGGTCATGTTTTCTAACGAATAAAAGAAAATTTGGGTCACTCTATAGGTCCTGCTGTTTTAATTGTGAGAGAACATGATCGGTCATGTTCATCCAAACTAGAGAGAATCTCAATCATTTTTAATTTTCTTCATTTTTTTGTAAACGTCAAACACATTGACAATTTAAGTTTAGCACGAACAAAATATGCATTGAAACAAGTTCCTTATCAATACGTTTGTTTGTTACCCGGTACAACAAAATTTAGTTGTAATTGTAACTTCAATGATAATCAGTTCAAATTCAATAAATAGCAACACTTCTTTTTTCATAGGTCGATTTCAATAAAGAAATCATCAACAATTCTATTTCACTTTATACATCAGCCAATCAAATCAAACTGAAAAACAACAAATGTGAAAGATGGAACACACATGGGTTGTTCCTTAGATTTGCAAAATACAATGGAGTACTTGAAGCAGATGCTCTCACTTTGCCCAAATAAATAATGTCTAGTAAACATGAATTTGGATATAGTTGCATAGAACCTATACCTACATATTTAGAAATAGATTCTATTTGCGTCATTGAATTTGTGGGCTGAATTTCAAGCAATGAGTGACAATTATATGTTCAAAAGACAAACCCAATTGGACATGACATGGATTTCCACCATCCGAACCCACAACATCAAGGTCAATCCTATAATACAATGTCAAAGTGGAGACATATATATTTCTATACATCTTGATAATGTCCCACTTAAGATGTAAAATCATGTCATGTTCATATTTTGTAGGTAGAAACAGGTCATCACAGAGATATATTGCTACTTAAATTGTTTTGTGCCTCTTCACTGGAGGACCAAAACGTCAAGACTCAAGATAAGAGTTTGTTAGTAAAGATTCTGTAACTTTATTCTAATAAATGCTTCATCATGCCTCAACGTGTACTGTATATTTATTCTTCGGGTCATTTGCATATATATCCCTTCAAAGATGCAAAATTGCATATATATTCTGCGTGCATAAAAATCATTGTATCTATGCATCAAAACTGTAAGAAGGATATATATGGAATTATTCACTTTTGGAGGATATATACGCAATTCCCATTCTTGTACCAAACGTAAGGATTTTGTTCTCATTTTAATCTCTGGTATATATTTCTTTGTTTACTGCATTAAATTTTGTTACACTTTTTTCCTAAAAAAGTAAATAGAGGTTTACTTGATTGGTTATATAGTAATTAATAAATAAAGTAATAGGCAGAAAGAAACAGACGTGAATATAGTTTTGGTATGTTAAACAAATATTAGCCATTAGATTAATTTATCAGAAAAAAAACAAGTAAAAATTGATTCAAATAATAGGTTAAAGTTTTCATTGAACGCAATTCTAACTAATCCTAAGCGCGAAAAAAAATCTATTGGAATAAACATAAATGAAATAGGTAAAAAACCACCTCGATGGTCATACAAATTAATCAACGAGTTGGAACAAATGTTTAAAAAACGACGAAAAGAACAAAGCATAATGCAAGGGCTGGCGTTAAGTCTATTTATTAGAAACGTACTTTTTTCAATATACACATTTAGTAAATCAATTTGTTTTATTACCGATATAGTCATTAAAACTTACAAATTTTGAACAATATCGAAAATTTTCTTCACATACACTTGCATAGTTAGTCCTTTATACTAACGGTCGTTAGTAAATTACTTAAAATTTCGTTTTCTTACGTTTTCGTTCGTTTATACACGTTTTCGTCTATTTTTGCAACTTTTCGTCCTTTTTTTATTTTAAACAATTTCCCACAAAACGCAAATCCCTTATTTTCTAACTTAACAATGGAAATTACGAAATAAATTTTTGTTGTTTTCTTGTTTTCCTTTGTAACGCAAGACCCTCAACTCCCTTCTATTCCTTAAAACAAAAAATACAAACATCAACTAAACGTGTTTTCTATATTTTCAACTGTTTTTTGGAAATAAATTTCCTTTTCAAATTTCTACAAAACTAGAGGTAGAAAACAAAATTTTTTTTTCTCCAACTAAACGCATCCTTAAGTTGGCATTTTGTTTACATGTAAAATTCCAAATGATAAAACTTTGATAGAAATTAGAGAAAAAAGACGAAACATAAACGCATATGTCTACTTAAAAGCGGAAGCCGAGGGAAGAGATGGATATGATAATTGATCCCCGTAGCAACGTGCATATGTCATTATACTCGTTGATCATCATATGGGATGAGGAAAAACACATTACAATACCAACGTCCATTTTTAAGGATTTCACCTAAAGGCTAACTCAATAGTTACTCAAATGGTACCGCATCTAATCAAGTTTTTCACAACTATTTGTGTAAGTTCGAGCAATATATTTGCGTATCAAGTTCAGGCTCAAAAATTAACAAGATGGTACGATTATATTAAAAGTAATACTCAATTCCAAACGGCTCTAAAACTTCCAATATAAAATGTTTTTCTTATTTGTTTATAATTATTAATAGCGGGATGTCTTGCGGCGTTCTTCATGAACAATTTTTTATTACATGTATGGCATAGTTTTTTTTTTTTTTTTTTGGTTAATTCTCTTTTGAAACTACCTTTTTCCCTTTTTTTAAAAAAAAAAACAGAAACACTGTGAGAGCAAATATAACATGAAAACATAGCATTCAAATGAACTATAAATGCTGGAAAAGCTCATAAATGCATTAATAAACATGGGTCAATAAATATGCAAAGGCATAATAAATTTGGGTGACCTACCTGTGTTAAATGCTTAAAAGACAATGATATGATTGTGGATGCACTTTTTTTTTGTTCTTCTACCTGCTTGCACCTGCAAATCGGTTCCTTTTTCTTTGTACTGCAACTAATTTTTTTACTGTGTCTATGCTTTCTCTTGATATGCAGGAAGAAAGTTCTAGCAATGTAGGAAATGTATACGTGTAAGGTCAAGTGGAGTATGGCAATTAATGGTGCGTGAGTTGCAATTGTTGAATACATACATGTTAATTAATGCAAAGTCTCTAGAAGCTGTTGTATACGTATACATTCTCACATATGATAAGCTGTATAAACACACACTTTTAGAGGAAGAATGTATTTCGTACACCAACAGTTGAAAATCATGAACAGTAAACAGGCAAACACACTTTATCCAATGGGGTGTTGACACAATGGCTTTATGTGTATTGTATCATGTATAGGACAAATGAAATGTTGACAACACAGCAATTGTAGCATGTATTCTTATACCCCCTCCAACATCAATTAGTATATATATAATATGCCTTTTAATGTCATCTTACATCTACAAGAACTCCAAAATACGTCCTCGCTTCTGCGTTCGCATGTGTCATCCCTCTCGCAAAGTTTAACAGATACATCATCAGTTAGTTAAAGTTAACCTATATACATCCCGGTTAAAATAAGGACTAACGGTGCAAATTATTTCTCCGTTATCTTCTAACGAGATAGAAAATATTTACACCATTAGTCATCCGGGTTAACGGTATTTGATCGTTAGTCATTTTATGTTTCTTTCATTTTTACGCCGTCCGTTTTTACGCCGTCCGCTTTTTACGTTTCTCGCTTATTTTCATTTTGACCTTGTTTTTACGTTTTGTCGGTTCTTTACGTTTCGCTGTTTTTACGTTTCGCTCTTTTTTACGTTTCGTCCGTTTTCTAAGTCTTTATCCGTGTTCATACGTTTTCGCGCTGTTTTACGTTTTCGTAGTTTTACGTTTTAAATCTTTTTTTAAGTTTCGTATGTTTTTACTTTTTCATCATTTTTTAATTCTTCGTCCTTTTACGTTTAGTCCGTTTTTCGGTTTCATACGTTTTATCCATTTCATACACTTTTATTCGTTTCGTCCGTTTTATCTTATGTTTTCATCCGTTTCATCCATTTTTAAATATAATATGTATGAAAACGATAAAATGGATAAAACATATTAAAATGGATAAAATGTTTACATATCAATTTTAAATCACGATTTTGACCCCTTCAGTGCGAATCATCAAAGTGTAAAATACGAGTTGTCCGAAATGATGTTTACAACAAGACTCGAGATTTTAACGAGAAAATTCAAAACAGGGTTGTTTACTACAAACTTGCGGTTTTCACCAAATTCATAAGTTATGAATTTTGTCAAAACCGCTTATGTTTTGTAGTAAACAACCCTTGTTTTGAATTTTTATGTTAAAATCTCGCGAGTCTTGATGTAAAACATCATTCCGGAAAACTCTCGTGCTTTACACTTTTGAAGATTCGGTCCAGAAAGAGGTCAAAATCGTAATTGAAAATCGATACAGAAACATTTTTACCATTTTTCATATGTTTTTATAAATTTTCATATATGTTTATCCGTTTTCATACATATTGTACGTATAAAAATGGATGAAAACGGATTAAAAAAAATAAGAAAAACGGATGAAAATGAATAAAAGTGCATGAAACGGATAAAAAGTGAATAAAGCAGATTTAAAACGTAAAAAGCAAGACAACGAAAAACGCATTTAAAATGTAAAAACATAAAAACATAAAATACTAAGAAAACGTGAAAACGGTTGAAAACGTAAAAATGGACGAAAACGTAAAAGCGGCCGTAACGTAAAAGCGGACGAAACGTAAAAAGGCAAACGAAAAAGCGAGCGACAACGTAAAAAGGACGAAACGTAAAACGGAAGAAAACGAAAAGCGGACAAAACGTAAAAACGGACTTAAAACGTAAAAACGGACGAAACGTAAAAACGAACGAAAACGTAAAAAACGAAAACTTAAAAACATACGAAACATAAAAACGACTAACGATTGCAAATACCGTTAACCCGTGAGGACTAACGGTGTAAATATTTTATATCTCGTTAGGAGATAACGGAGTAATAATTTGCACCGTTAGTCCTTATTTTAACCGAGGATGTATATTGGTTAACTTTACTAACGGAATGATGTATCTCGCTGAAAGCTTTTGCGAAAGGGATGTATGGTGCGAAAGAAAGAAACCAGCAAGTGATGTATTTTGGCTTACTCTACATCTTATAATAACAGTTAAACTACTTAACCAAACAATTTTTTTTTTTTATTAGAAAAACTACAATTATCATTCATTAGCAATCAACTTACAACTTATGACTTAGAGTTACGAGTTTACACTTAATTTTACCAAACATACTATAATAATTCAAGATTTCAATTCCAGATTGTAGATTTTGGTATACTGTATAATTGAATGAATATATTTTGACAGTTAAGTTTTCAAATAATGATTGTTGTGATTTGTGAATATACATTTTGAGATATAAAGTTGATAAATATGCTTTGACCCATACTGCTATTGGTATAATTCCATGTCCACTAACGTGGTGATTAAATTGTCCCTTTTGACTTCTTCCATTGACAACATATATGCTTTATTGGATATTCAATATTGTTGTTTCTAACTTTATAGTACTAGTAACACTTTCACTATGTTGTTAGCTGTTGTAACTATAGTAGTATTTATAACATATTTGACCCATACCCAAACCAAGGTAAATTGCATCAAAAGCAAACAAATGAAGGTGAGGATCCAAATAGATTTGTTCTTTTCCTACGATATAATTCAAATCTAGAATGAAATACGACTTTTGGGACCAGTAAAAAAGGTCGATTGCCCTAACACGACAATGATTGTCTGAGCTTGATCATATACAGTATTTGTGATTACAAAACAACTACAGATTACAATACAAACAGAAAAGCCACTGGATTATATGGGGACTCTCATAGTCTCATGAGCTCACTAGTCAATTTCTTTGTGCTTTTTATTTTGTTTTCTACAATTTCAGATAATCACTATTCACTGCCATTTTCCATTGTAATAGCCTTTTCATCTCTATCACCAAATCCCAATGTGGGTATACATACAAGTAGCGGATGCATGCATATATGTGCGTACGTACTTAATTTATGTATGCTATATATGTATTACTCCGTATTATCATAAGAGTGCATGGTGCATTATTATACACACGTTATATGGCAAAATTAGTAGCTATAACACGGTTAAAATGCACCTCCCAACGTGTTTTAGGCAAGTTATATAGTAGGCACACGTTATGTGTGCAACACACAGGTTGTGTGTGCGACTTTTTGATTTTTGAGTTTTTTACTTAGTTGGTCACTGTGGTTTCATCGAAATTTCACTAGTATTCCTCATTCTAATTTTATCACACTAATCATACTTATTTTTGAAAGTGTTTACACCACTAGTGCCTATTCCAAAACCTAAGAGCATGTTCAATCATAACACCATAACACCAAGAACACCGCCCACGGTGGCATCACATCGCCTTTAACATTTAACATTAACATCCCAAAAACACCCACAACAATAACATCCCAATAACATCAATAACATTCCCAACAATTTACAAAACAACCCCTCGTTTAGGGCATAAAAAAAAAAAAAAAAAAAAAAAGCAGGCGTATATGGTTAACGTTGAGGGACTAACGGCGTTAAAGATCTCGGCCTCGAGGTGTATGCAGATAACGGCGTTATTTAGACGAAACCCGGCGTTATATCGTTCATTGTTGAAATTCTTCTAATGACCCTCACGTGCCATTCATGTGAAGGTACAATTGTAATCTCACATTTGCTCTACCTATTTGCATATCCACTCACACAGTTGAATTCACAGTACATAGAGATACATCATAATACATTCATGATTATTTGGTAATACATTCATATTCTTAAAACCCTAGAAAGTGAAATCAAAATCAAAATCAAAAGCATTATCAAGGAACTTATGGTTATTTGTTCAATTAGAAGACGTTCATCATGCGAACTTCATGGAAATAGCAAAATTCAGGCCGCCGTTGTTATGGTTGCTCTCAACCTCTCGTGCTATAAACATATTCTCTAGACTATTGAGGTAAAGGAACATAAAGATTCAATTGAAGAAATGAGAGAAGAAACTAGGAAAATGAAATTGTATTTTAATATGTAGTTGGGTATTCATTGTTGTGATTCCAGTTTCTTTTATCAATTGGCATAATTCCTCTGTTTGAGCCAATTAACTCATATGAATTAAATAAGGGGATAGTGGTTTTAAAATGTATGTAACTTGACAATAAACTCATTT
The DNA here is from genome assembly GCA_022545495.1 of Chrysanthemum lavandulifolium. Classification (NCBI taxonomy): domain Eukaryota; kingdom Viridiplantae; phylum Streptophyta; class Magnoliopsida; order Asterales; family Asteraceae; genus Chrysanthemum; species Chrysanthemum lavandulifolium. The sequence continues at coordinate 199,639,406 of CM040243.1, read as the reverse complement.
GTGGGTGCCAACTTTTTTTTTTCTTTATTGTGTATGCTAAACTTTTAAAACCACCTTTTATATGTATCGTCACAGCCTACAAATGTATTACAAAAGTATTATGATGCATTGCGATGTACAGTGAAATTCAAGTGTGTGAGTGGGTATGCAAATGGGTAGAGCAAATGTAAGATTACAATCGTACCCTCACGTGGAAGTCACGTGAGGGTCATTAATTAGTGGTAAAAGTGACATCCTTTTGAAATAGGGATTAGTGATGCAAGTAGTTTCAAAAATAGATATGAGTGGTGTATTAAAATTCGAATGGAGACTATCAGTAAAATCTCGATAAAACCACAATGACCAATTAAGTAAAAACCTTTTGATTTGTTTTTAAGGTGTAAAATGGGGTTTTTTGTGGTGTTTTATAGGAATCTTATTTGGGAGTGTGTGTTTTTTATTTGTGTTATATGAATGTTATAGAGTAAATGCTGACATGATGGACGGATAACTCGCCCTATAACCTTAACGGTGCACAAAAAAGTAGTATTAATATTTGATTTACATTAGGAGGCTTGGCTTCTAACCGGCTGCACAAAAGATGGAGATGAAAAATCCCAAGCCAAGGGTTTTTCACATTTTGATTCGCAAGGACTTATCGTGGTTAAGCAGGGTTAAGTTATTACTTTGTATTTTGAGGGTTAAATGGTTAAGTTTTAGTTTGCTTTGTTCTTTTTGACATCAACTTGTTTTTTTAGCAAGATGCTTAAATTACATCTACTCTAAACATAACAGAACCGAAAAAACTTATTCAAATATAAGCTAAAAATAACTACAACCGTGTACATGTATACAACAATCTATGGTAAAACTCCGACCTCCAAACTCACCAAACGCAAATTTGAGAATGCCTTGTCTTTGGAAACAAGAAGAAACCATAAATGTACCTAGATATAAATGTACCTAGATGAACACGACAATATAATGGGTCAATGTTCGTGACCCAAACGACAATGACTCCTCAAAAGGATACCCCCTCCCCACCTGAAACATGTATAAGGACACCCTCTAATCCCAATATTGCATCTCAAACACAATCAATCCACCCTGCCCCATCTTCACCTACTTATTTTTAAATCATTTAAGGTGTAGTAACTTTAAAGGAATCAAGATTCTAGTTAAACTAGCTATAATGTTAATATAAATTAATAAAAACAATCACATTATACTTTACTTGAGGTCTAGCTAATCAAAACCATGTAAATCCATAAGAGCAGCAAGAATAAGAACGGCCTAACGCAGGTTTTCGTCCAAATAACGCAGTATATCGCTTCGCATGGAGGCCGAGATCTTTAACGTTAGTCCGCCGTCATAAATATAACCTTATTTTTTTTTTTTTTTTTTTTTTTTTTTTTGCACTAAATGAGGGTTGTTTTGTAAATTGTTGGGAATGTTATTGATGTTATTGGGATGTTATTGTTGTGGGTGTTTTGGGATATTAATGTTAAATGTTAAAGTTGATGTGGCGGCGTGGACGGTGTTATTGGTGTTATGGTGTTATAATTGAACATGCTCTAACTACAAAAAGTTCTCCCAAATACATCAACCCTTAAGTTAGACCAGACTAGATTACTTCCTATTATGGACCACCGCCGCCGCCGGAGGGTTCCAATTCCGGAGAACATTCAACGTCGCATTACTAAAATTTTCGTAACCAATCTTCCAGAAGGATGTAGCGGGGCTGATTTGGCGAGTCATGTTCGATTGTTTGGTCAGATTTTTGATCTCTATATCGCAAGAAAAAGAGATAGGGGAGGTAATCGTTTCGGTTTTGTGTCCATGCTCGATATCAAAGACAAAGAGGAATTGTTGAAAAATCTTCGTGGCATCCGGATAGGAGATAGTAAGCTTTGGTTCAACATTGCACGGTTTGTATTAGAAGACGGCGAGATTAATACGGTTAATGAGACTCACATTCCCACCAACAATAAAAATACGTTTAATGGAGGCGGGGCTGCACAACATGGTTCTAATACAGGATCACATGTCACAGGAGGAAGGACCTATAGTGATTTGCTTAGTGGAAAAGCTATTACTATTGATAGTCATGTAAACGCTTTCTACGGTGCATGGGAGAGCGTTAATTGCAAGAATGGTGGACGTGAATGCTTTGAAGAATATTTACGTAATTTTGAACTCGTTTAATTTTGGTTCAGTGACGATTCAGTATCTTGGAGGTTTGGATACGTTGTTGACTTTCGAAGATGTGGAGACTGCCACGTTGGCCCGTGAAGCTACTATCAAGATGAAGGAATGTTTTTCGGACGTCATTGTTTGGGAAGGCCAAGTTTTGAGTTTTGAAAGATTGGCTTGGATAAAGATACAAGGCATTCCATTGCACCTACTCCAACGGAAGTGATTGATGCGATGGGTGGTTTGTTTGGAAAGATTGTGCACAAAGCTAACGGTCGAAAAGGAAGCGGATCTATCGTTCGAATATGTGGCCGTCTTAGTTGGAGAAGGTAAGAAGATTGCTGAAGAGGTTACTTTGAACTGGAGAAATCGGAAGTTCCGTCTTGTGGTGTGAGAAGAACACAGAAATTGGATTCAGTTTTGTCATTGTTAATAACGTAAAGGAAACTGAAAATGCAGCGCCTAATGAAATGGAGGAAGACACCGATGAAGAATCGGATTCGGATAAAGGAGACGGGTCGGATATTCAATCGGAAAAGTCACCGGAAGAAGAGGTCAACGTCAACAGTGATGAAATTAATGTTCGAAAGGAAACTGATGATCCCACAGTTAATGACATTGATGGGGCTAATTCATTACCATTGAATGAGGAATTTTCGGAAATAAGGAATGTCCAATCATTGCCTTTTAATGAGGGGATGTTGAATACTAGGAATGTTGATGAAGAATTTACACCAGGGGTTAATTTCGATTTTGACCAACATTTTGAAATGTCCTTAATAGCCCCTACTTCAAAAGTTATTAAGAGGAAAAAGGTAAGAAGAATGATTTAGGCGGTCTAGCTTCCAATACATGAGTAGAATGAGAGTTTGAAAATTGCGAAAGCCAAAGGGATGATGATATCTTTGGGCTTAATTCTCTTTTGGGCCTTAGTGAAGTTAATTCACATCCAAATTCTAATGACGCTGTCGAAGACCTCGATCGTCCTATTGATCTTAACATTCACCCGTCAATCGGTTTGTGCCTCGGGTTCATGGATCGGATGCTATGGAGGATGTTGGGAATGTCGATGGTGGTGATGTTTTACTTGTTCAAGTCAAATTGAAGCCACAAAGATCTTGGGAGATAAGCTAGGAGCTAATTTACACGCCATGACACTTTAATTAAGGAGTCGATCATTGAAGGTTTACAATTGGGTAAGCTATGAATTTTACGTCGATTAATATTAGTCGGGTTGGGTCTCGGGGTAAACCAAGTTGGATTAATAAATGAAGAATGATTTTGGGGTTTCTTTTATTGGCTTGCAGAAACAATGTCTAGCAATATATCTTGAGTTTAATAGATAGAATCTTGGGGTGGGTGGGTATGAATGTGAAAGTGTTGATTCGAGGGTAACTCGGTGGTCTCCTTAGTATGTGGGATCCAAAATTTTGTTTAAGGACAAGGTCGTGAAAGATCGAACTTCCTTCTTGTCTCGGGTCTTTTGGTTGATGGGAACATTCGTCTTAACATTATGAATGTATGCGCTCCATAAAACAACATCGATAAGAGGAATCTACGGGAAAAATTATTACGGAGATTGCCTCGGGTCAAGGGCGGTGGATTTTGTTCGGGATTTCAATGCGTTAGACACATGGATGAAAGAAAAATTCGGTTTTGACCCGTTTGTGCTGAGGACTTTAATGATTTTGTAGATGAAGCGGGGCTTCGGGAATATGATTTAAAAGGTTTGAAATACACGTACTTGGTTAATCGGTGTGGTGATTGCAAGATGAGTAGAATTGATAGGTGTTCGTTTGTGAGAATGTTTTCAATAAGTGGTCTAATGCTTATGTTAGAGCTCTTAGTAGAGTTGTCGATCACGCTCGTTACTTCTCTCTTTAGTAGACACAAATTTTGGTCCCAAGCCATTTCGTTGGTTCGACTCTTGGGTAGAAAAGGTTGGGTTGTTTGGATGTTATTAACTCGGTTTTGGATGGTTGGACTTCTACGGGGCCTACCGATTTGAATTTGTATGGTAAACTTAAAGTTCTAAAAGATAGACTTAAGGTGTGGATCAAGGAGAGCGGACTCTTAGAACATGAAGAAGAGTCAAAACTAAAACAAGAGAAGGAGGAGTTAGAGGTTTTGATGGAACAAAAGCAGTTAGAAGAAGAAGAGTTATGGGTTTGGTCGGAATATGCAAGTGTCTTAAAGAGATTGAATCTTCTGAGCTTGTGATATTAGACAAAATCTCGGTGTAAATGGGCTTCCCTTGGAGATGAGAATTGAGTTTTTCCATAATGTGGTCAAGGTAGACACGCTTAGAAACGCGATTCGGGCCTTGAAGTTAGCGGCGAGTGGGTTTCTAAGCGGCTCATGTCAAGCGTGAAGTTCTCCGGTTTTTTAGAAATCATTTCAAAGAAAAAATTAGATCTCGGCCGAGTATTGTGTGTAATGGCTTGAAGCGTTTGAATGCACAGGATGGGTTATTTTTAATTGAGCCGTTTTCCAAACGAGAAATTAAAGATGCGGTGCATGACTGTGGCTCTGATAAAGCTCCCGGACCAGACGGATTTAATTTTCGTTTTGTTAAACGGTTTTGGGATCTATTGGAAGATGATTTTTATAATATTATGCAGGAATTTCATGGAACGGGTGTTATTAATTCGGATTGTGGCTCGGCGTTCATTGCTTTGATCCCAAAGTTATATCGCCTTTGGGTCTCAAAGATTATAGACCTATTACTCTCATTGGGATGATTAGTAAGGTTATCTCAAAATCCTTGCTAATCGCCTCGAAAGTCTTTGGGAAAGGTTATTTGGAAGCCCGGTCGGCGTTTTGTCCAACCGTTTATTCTTGGCGGTCTCTCGTGCTCAATGAGATTTTGGAATGGTTGAAAAAAGAAAGAAAAGGCGTTTTCTAAAGATTGATTTCGAGAAAGCCTATGATAGTGTCAATTGGGATTTTTGTTATCTATGTTGAACCAAATGGGTTTTCCTTGAGGTGGTGTCGTGGATTAAAGGTATTCTCGTCTAGCGGGCTTGGTTCTTGTCAATGGGTGCCTACTTTTCAATTTTCTAGTGAAAAGGGCCTTGACAAGGTGACCGTTATCCCCTTTTTGTTCTTGATCGTCATGGGTGTCTTTCGTGGATCTTGGACAAAGCTAAAAGTATTGGGATTTCAAAGGTATTCGGTTGACGGATGAGAAGGTGGAGCTTAGCCACTTATTTTATCACGGATGATGCCCTCGTCATGGGAGATTGGTCTAGTGATAACATCGATGCACGGCCGGATCATAGAGTTTTTACTTATGTTCGGTATGCGTATAAACCTTCATAAATCAAATCTATTGGCGTGGTCTTGAAGAGAGTGAAGTGGATAGTGTGATGGAGGTTTTAGGGTGCAAAAGAGGTGTTATTCCTTTCATATACTTGGGTATTAAAGTTGGAGCCAAAATGTCTAGAATTAATAGTTGGTCTTCGGTCGTTGAGGTGATAAAGAATCGCCTGAGCTCGTGGAAAGCTAAACATTTATCTATTGGAGGCCGGGTAATCCTTATAAAATCGGTCCTTGAAAATCTGCCGATTTATTACTTCTCCCTTTATAAAGCGCCTATGGCGGTTATTGAGAAAATAGAGGCGATAATGAGGCGCTTTTTATGGTCCGGTTCGAGTATTGAAAAAAAGATTAATTGGGTAGCTTGGGATATTTTAACTTCTCCAAAAAAATAAGGGAGGTTTGGGGCTTTCAAAATTGCAACACGTTAACGACGCTTTACTCCTCAAATGGACATGGCGTTTTAAAATAGAAGATCAAAGTATGTGGAAGAAAGTCATGTTGGGGTGTCACGGCCGAAGAGATCGTGGTCTTCGTTACCTTGTTCCTTGTCGACAGCGGATGTTGGAAACAGATTACTCAAATTGGTGAAAAAGAATTAGAAAGCGGCATCTCGCAATAGCTTTTTGTTGCTCGTGGGCAATGGGGATTCGGTCGATTTTGGTCGATTCTTGGTTGCACAATGAACCATTCTTACATTTATCCCAACTTATTCGAGATTGAAAGAAGGAAATGGGCAACCGTTTGGATAGTACATGTCGTAGATGGTGTTAAGATTACATCTTGGGGGTGGAGGGCGAGCCGCACTGCAGATCGATTTCGAGCTTTTTTTGCTCTCGGACATTTACGATTATGAGTGGAGCGGTGGTACAGATAAATGGGTGCAGACGCAGACAAGGGAGGGTTTTCTCGGTTAAGGTGGCAAAAAATCTTCTGTCCTTGAACAATACTCAGCCGGTTACTCGGCATTTGTCGTGGAAAGGATGGGTCCCGTTTAAATGTAAAATCTTTGCTTGGAGGGCTTCTATTAATCGTCTTCCTACAAAGATTGAATTAATCAAAAGAGGAGTTTCCTTGCCGAGTGATATGTGTGATCTTTGCAATTCGGTTGAAGAGACATCGACACATTTATTCTTGGATGTGTTTTTTTGCGGAGATATGGTCTAGGGTCGAGCTTGGTGTCGCATGGCTCCTATTTTGCTTTTGAAGTCTCGGATCTTACGAGTTAGCGATTCTCAAGCCACTTGAAGGACAACAAATACATATTGAGAGGAATTATGATCTCTACCATGTGGGCCTTGTGGTATGAAAGAAATAATCGTATTTTCAACAACAAGAACCGAAGAGCAATTGTGGTTGTGGAGAACATCAAATCTACTTCGTTTTTTTGGTTTCGGAATAGATCGAAATTTAAAAGCATAGATTGGATCGCTTGGTATAATTTTCCTTTGAACGTCATGTAATTCGTTTGTTTGCCCTTGGGTCCTTGTTTTGAGGACCTCTTGCGGCATTTCTTATTGAAGTTTAACCTTTCAAAAAAAAAGACCAGACTAGACACCGAAAACAAACAAGTAATATCACGACGTACCACACACGGTCAAAAGAAGGATTTTACTAACAGAGTAACAGTTAGTTGCTCAGAAGTTGGATACAAGCAATGACATTTTGTACTTTCTACCAACGTTTTCTTTAAGCTTTTTTCTTTATTTAGACTAGACCCTTTGATTTAATTACTTTTTGATAAGAAACTATAGAATGTTGCTATTGCTTAAAAATTAAAATAACGATAATACATAGTCTGAAATGGACGAAAGTTACAGTATGTGATATTTAAGATAAATATGTGACAATATCTTCTTTCATTGACATTAAAGTTCATTTATATTCTTTAGAATCACATCAAAGTTCATTTATATGCATGTGTAGTGTATGTGTATTAATTTCCTTCACTTACTGCTGGGCTAGTTATCTTAGCCATATATAAGAGTTGAAGATACGGGTCAAACACAAGCTCTAGCTATACATACGAATATATTTTTATTATTTGAATATTTTAACTAAAGGTGTATTGTAGTGCATATAAAGGGCAGACAAGACAGATCACATAAGAAAGAAAAAGAAATAAAGAAGTGTTGGAAGGTCATTTTAAATCTAAATACAAGAGCACTCTTTCCCATGCAAGGGCTTTACGGGGTTCTCTTTTATCATGATGCTGTTCTACACTTCATACAATTTCTTGCTTTCCTCATATGAGTATCTTCCACTTTCGGTACATATTAAATTATATATTCTTCTATGAAGTAAATTCATGAAAACTAAAATGTTTATCAATAGAATTGAATTGTTTTGATTAGAAGCATTGTAATGTAATCTACAAGCATTTTTACTCCTATCCACTTAAGTTTTTTTAGTAAGGGGTTGAGGATGGTCAATCCAATATTTTGAGCATATATTAAAGTAAATTAGAACGTTGTAGTTTATAGTATGTGGATCGAATTTGATAGGCGGTCAACATATTGGGGAAGGTATTTTATTTGACCCCAAGGTAAATAATAGGTCTGCTAAAAGCTTTTGCCGGAAACATTTGATTAGTACATTTCAGCACAATATAATACTCCTTCCGTTTTATAATAATTGTTTTTATTTTTATTTTTTTGAAGTTTTTTCATTCAACTTTGATATTAAATATTTTTTAGACAATTTAAATATATCGTTCAAAACGATATTACATTAATATCCTCGCAAATTTCGATATTACATGATATCTTGAAATCTCCTTAATACTCATGTATATCCAAATATATAATTTAATTACAAAAAGCCAATTATAAAACATAAAAGTAATATTTAAATATTAATAAATAGATAAAATTACTTTATTACCCTTAAGCCTTGACCTGAAGTAACAAATCAACTAGCCACTACCCCTTGCACGGGCCTTAGTCGTATAATGATTGTAATATCTGTATTAATTTTTTCACCATATGGGATCTAGAAACATTGGTTAAGCATGATGAATATGTTAGATCGTATGTTTACATTGAAACCCGTAGGTATAACTTTATTATCAACCATTATTTATAATGGTAAAACTAGAGATCATCAAGCGCACAAGCCAGCCTATTTATTCTCTATCTTTCCCATGATTCGGCGACGAAATTTCGGTTCGAATCAAGTAGAAACTAGAAAAAAAAAAAACATTAATATAATAAAAGCATAACTTTAGTTGACTCAGAATAAAACCGTACTAACTGGTCGACTTTGTCATTGGTACCAACTGTGATCGGTAAGTCATTGAGAATACAACCGTCTTCAACGGTCGACTTTAGAGACTTGTCTAACGGTCAACTTTAATCGGTGATAACATTTGTCACGAACAATCGACTAACAACCAAACAATAAAACAACTATAATTTTTTTTTTAAACAGAAAATAACAATCTAGTAACCAATAAACTGAGGAAAAAAAAAAGAAAAAAAAAAAGACTATCGTTTTTATCTAATCCCATGATCTTCACATCAAAGCACCCAAAAAAATGCGGCACAAGTGACTCTAGTGCCAAATCTCCGATTGACCCATCCTTTAGCAAAGGTGCCACTTGTTGGAACATTAACGCGTATCAAAAACATTAACGAATGGTATGTGTTGGTGACTCATGGCTTGGGCTTATCAATGTAATGAATTGTTTAATGAGAGTGGTTTAATAGCTTTTTTTCTTTACCAATGACTATTTAGAAGAAGCAGCATCAGCGGAAGTTTTGTTAAACTACGATTAGAAGAAAATAGGGTTTGACGGCTAGGGTTTGACGGGTTGGCGGCTTAACATAGCCAGGTCTGAGGATCAGACCCGCTCTGAAACCATGTTAGATCGTATGTTTACATTGAAACCCGTAGGTATAACTTTATTATCAACCATTATTTATAATGGTAAAACCTAAATGCCTCAAACCCACAAACCAGGCTTGGGCCTATTTATTCTCTAATAGAATAGATGACTTCGATCGACTTTTGTAGATGGTTGAAATTCAAGTTTGATTTATTTTTTCGTGTGTGCCAAGAGTGTGCTTTGTTTCATATCTAAGATTCTAATACAAGATTGTTGAAGGATGTCTTTAAGTCATGTTCTTGCATCTTCAAAAATTGCTTGCATCTTAAAGCGTAAATCTCGCCTTCCAGTTTGATCTAATGGTGGTAATTAACCCAAGATTTAATATGTCTAAACCAAAGTCCATGTTTTTTTTTTTTTTTTTTATCTTTTCTTTTGTTTTTATTTTTCTTATTTATTTTCTCATTATTTGTATTTTTTAGTCACTTTTTAATTTCACGTTTTTTTAGTCGGTTTAAATACGTTTTGTCCGTTTTTCCGCTTTTATGCGTTTTATTCGCTTTCATACGTTTTCTTAAGTTTTCATCCGTTTTCATACATTTTCTTACGTTTTCGTCCGTTTTCGTCCATTTTCATACGTTTTCGTCCGTTTCGTCAGTCTTGTTACGTTTTCGTCTATTTTCTTACGTTTTCGTTCGTTTTCTTACGTTTTTGTCCGTTTTCGTCCGTTTACATACGTTTTCAAACGTTTTCGTCCGTTTTCATCCGTTTCTTACGTTTCGTCCGTTTCATCGTTTCGTATGTTTTCTTACATTTTAAATCCGTTTCATATTTTTTACATTTTCTTACGTTTTCGTCCGTTTTTACCTTTTTATTTCTTACGTTTTGTCCATTTTCTTACGTTTAAATACATTTTCTTACGTTTTCGACCATTTTCATATGTTTTCGTCCGTTTTCTTACATTTCCGTCCGTTTTCCTATGTTTTCGTCCGTTTTCTTACATTTTAGTTTGTTTCATACATTTTCGTACATTTTCTTACGTTTCGTTCGTTTAATCGTTTCATATGTTTCTTACGTTTTGTCCGTTTTCTTACGTTTTCATCGGTTTTCATAGGTTTATATACACTTTCGTCCGTTTTTCGTTTCGTCCATTTTAGGCGCTTTCGTCTTTTTGAACGTTTTCGTCCGTTCGTCCACTTTCATCCGTTTTATCGTTTTCGTCTATTTTTAGGCGCTTTCTTTCCGTTTTATATGCTTTTCATTCGATTTTATCGTTTTTTCCGTTTCATACGTTTTCGTCATTTTGCGGTTTTATCGTTTTAGTCTATTTTTAAATGTTTTCATGCTTATTATTAAACTTTATTATATTACATGTCTAATATCAATTGTGATATTTTATTATAAAAAGCTAATGTCTAATATCACTTGTGATATTTCATAAACAAACAAGTATATTTTTAACGCTTTAATATCGCCGAGATATTTCGTTCTTCTGTATATTTTATATATTATCACCTATGTGTTTTCTAGTATTTTTATAATTTTCGATTCTGAAGATAATTTTGTGTCTTTCATATGATTGACAAGCACATATTTTTAATGCAACCAATGTTATCTATCACTTGTGATATTATCTCTTAGTAGAAATAAAAGGGTTAAAGTCTCTAGGTGAATTCTTATTTTGTTCAAAAAATGCTAATTTAATGCAACACTTGTTTGATTTTGAGAATATGTCAAGCCTCTATTTTCATAGTTTACTTCCTTTTTATTCATTTGATATTTTTAATTGACACTTATTTATCTCTTGTGATATAACACTGTAAGAAAGATGAAGAGTATTACACTCTTCATCATATATGTGTTATCAGTTGTGATATTCAACTAAGAATGTGAAATATTAAATTCATACCAAATGTAATAAGAATTTAGTATTTACCAAGTATATATGAAAGAAATGATAATAAACACCACTTATTATATTATTGTGATGATTCTTTTCATTTTTCTTATTTGTGTTTTTGAAAATATTTACGAAGATTTTTGTGTTTTATGATAATATGAAATATTAGAAAATGTGTTTAGCGAAAACAAAAGATGTTATGAAACTTTTGTTAGACTTGTGGTGGATTTTTATTTAATGGATCGTTGTGCGTGTTTGATGGGTTTTATAGCGAATTTAAAAATATCTATGGTTGAATCAACAAACTAAAAAGTTATGGGAAGAAAGCACATCTTTTTAAACAAATTGAGTAAGCTCAAACACCGTGATATCATGCGTGATATCACGGTGATATCACCTCACTTGTGATATTACGTGATATCACACGTGATATCACGGTGATATAAACTATGATATCACACACGCTATCACCGGTAATATCGCGTGATATCACAAGTGATATCAGCGGTGTTAATACACATGATATCACGTGTGATATCACACGATATCACGAGTGTTTGAGCTTCTCGGTTTGTTTATAAAGATGTGTGCTATCTTCAACCATAGCTTATTTAGTTCTTCGATTCAACCATGATATTTTAATCCGGATTATAAAACATGTCGAGCACGATAATGTATCCGTTAAATGAAAAATCCACCACAATCTAACAAAAGTATCATAACATCTCTTGTTCGGTTGAACAACTTTTCTAATATTTCATAATATCATAAAGCACAAAATCTTCTAAATATTTTCAAAACACAACCATCACATTCTTGGTTGAGTATCAACCGATAACACATACATGATGAAGAATGTAATACTTTTCATCTTCCTTACAATATTATATCACAAGAGATAAATAAGTGTCACTTACAAATATCAAAATGAAAGCGTGCGAAAGCGGACAAAGCACATATGAAAGCGTGTGAAAGCGTGTAAAAGCGGATGGCGTCAAAGCGGACGAAACATCTAAAATGGATGGCGTAAAAAGCGGATGGCAACGTGTGAAAGCGTGCGGCGATAAAACGGACGAAACACATGAAAACGTAAAAATACGACGAAAATACATGAAAACCTAAAAAGACAAAAAGCGTGTGAAAATGGCGGCGTAAGAAACGAACGAAAACGTGAAAGCGTGAAACACGCGTGCGGCGTGATGAAAATGGACGAAACGAGAAATGAGCGGCGTGAAAATGGACAACGCGTGTGAAACAAGCGGCGTGAAAGCATTTAAACGGCGTCGTAAACGACGGCGAAACGAAGAGCGATGATTTAAAGCGATGAAAAAGCGGAAAAAGCGTATAAAGCGGACGGCGTATGAAACGGACAAAACGTCTAAAAATATGAAAGCGTGCAAACGCGTGTGGCGTGCGAAGCGTCCGAAAATGGGCGAAAACATCGAAAGCGGATGAAAGCAGACGGCGTAAAAAGGGCGAAAACAATGAACACGGACGGCGTATAAAAGCGGCGAAAACGTATGAATACTGATGAAAGCGTGTGAAAGCGAAAAAAAACTTGAAAAAACGTGAATTTAAAATTAAAAAAGACAAAATAAAGTGAACTTAAAAAGAAAGACATGAATTTAAAGTAAGCGTGAATTTAAAAAAAAAAAAATGAATTTAAAGTTAAAGCGTGAATTCAAAAAAAAAAATGTTAATAATAAGAAAGAAAAACCGAAAGAAAAAATGAGAAAAAAAAACACGTGAACTTGGGTTTAGTATTAAATCTTGGGTTTGTCAAAATCATTAAATCAAACTAAATAGATGGTGAAAATTTGTCCCTTAGTAAGCACCAAAATAAGAGTAAGTATTTGAAAATTCCTCAACTTTATATACTGTATTCTAATGTTTTTTTTTTGCCTCTTCGTTGGTGTATTAAAGGTTTATGTACTACTCGTATATAGACTAATTGAATTATTATAATGAAAAAGATAGTTAGATAGAGGCAATCCTAATAGGATAAAATAGTGCAACAGACATGAAAAAAAGGAAAGGTCCGATCTGGGGAAGAATGCGATTTATAACCTGTAATACTTAGAGTAATTTAATTAAAGTGATAGGGGTAAAAAGGTAATGTGACTTAGTCTTAATAAATAAATAATTTGATTACAATTAAATTAAATATTTGGATATGGATGAGTATTTCAAGAGTTTAGAAGGATATTAGCGTAATTTTAAAAATTACAAGGATATTGACGTAATATTGATGTTTTGCAAAGATATAGATGAAATTATCCCAATATTTTTAATTGTGTTATATAATAATTGATGCAAAATATATAAATGGAATTGTTTTTAAATGTTTTTTCAGTTGTATAATTTTAATCAAGTATTATATAACATATACAGAAATATTAAAGATTAAAGTTGAGAAATTAAGGCTTTAAAAAGTCAAATAAAGACAAGAATTTTGGGACGGAGGGAGTAACACAAACATTTTGAACACAAAATGTGTATAATGTTTAAGATAAAAAAAAAAGACGTGACAATTTTTTTGTTTTTTGTTAAAAAAGTTTCCCCAGTAAATATATTTCTCAAAAAAACGTTTAAGAGCAACAAATATGGATGAAATCTCACATCTCAGCCCGTAACGAAAACGGAAAATTAACATAACAAGCAACCTACTTCTATAGACGAAGTAACTACTATAAACCAAATCAAAACATAAAACTACTTCGTTTTTTGACCACGAATCTTGATGTCCCAAGCGTCACAGAAAGCTTGTTGATCTTCAGATATACCACGTGCATTTTACTCATCATCATCATATGTGTTAATACAAATATCATGTAAAAACATTATTCATATTTTACGATCTCTCTAAAAATTAGCTAATGACAATTATAAACTTAGTTTATACAAAGTTTTAAATAGACAAGTTTTAAACTATAGTTTCACCTTTCCATTCGCATCACTAAGGGTATGAATAAATGTGTGGAAAACTAGAAGGGGGTTGAATAATTTTACCAATTAAAACTTCGTTTTAAAATATTTAGATCGACTTATGTCAATCTATTTAGATGTGTATGTTGGACGTTGATAAATAGATATATAAAAGTGTAATGAAAGATAAAGAGTGAAAATGACATAACCACGACACAAGTATTTATAGTGGTTCGGATACAAGGACACCTTCCTTGCCCTACTCCACTCCCCGAGTCACCTACTCGAGAGTTCGTAATTACTACACGACACCAACTCCTTATGGCGGAGAAGCCTTCACAATGTCGCCTACTCTTTTTTCGGTACTAGGCTAACCACTGGGTTCTTTCACCAAGGAGAACCACACCTACCACAACGTCGCTTACCCTTTATCCCAGATTGGGCTAAGCATCGAGTTCCATTACAATGGAGGAACTCCTACCCTGACTACACAATACCTAACCCCAAAGGAGACCCGGCTTATTACAACACCATCAAGGATATCAACATCCGAAACAAACTATCACTATTTGTATAACGATACACCTCATCGATTATCGACCTTGGCATCATTCGCTAATGCCGCGGTTTGACTTCTAGGCATCTTTCACTAATGCCCTCGAGGCGAGCGCTTGCACCTTTCACTAATGCCTTCGTCTTGACTCCTTTAGCATTATTCACTAATGCTTTTGACACGGACGTTTAAGCACCTTTCACTAATGCTTTCGTCTTGACTCTTTCGGCATCCTTCACTAATGCCTTGGACACAACACTTCTATGGAGGAAGAAGAAGTATCAACAAGATAACCTCAATAGTCTTGATGATGACGAGCATGGCAACTCATGGACTTGAGCTTGCTCGACTTCAAGAAGTGGTGATCTCGCCTTTAAGAGGAACCTAGAGAATCACACAAAACAAAAGACAAACTACATAGAAAGATCCCTTAAGATACGTGGTTAGAAGGTTACAATACTTGGGAAAGTATGTGTGAGAGTGGCAACCCAAAAGAAAGAAATGGCTCACTATTTATAGAAGAAAAACATCTCTTGTTCCACGGATCCTACGGATCCCTTTACTTGAGAATCCGTCCAGTGTATTCTTGGGATCAGGTGGGGCGCTCTCTTTGCCCGTGGGTTTTGGGTCATGGATCATGGATCATAGGTATCCAGTAGATACAATGTATCTATAAGGTCTGATGCATCTAGTCCATGGTTCATGGATTAAAACTATGGGCCATGGATTAAAACCATGTATGACTTAAGCATGATGTCATGCAATGGGTTATGGGTCAAGCTCTATAGGTATGGGTCATGGAATTTGGGTTGTACCCAACTACATTTAATTTATTTGGCCAATGGGTCAAATACTTAAGTTTCTACCCAATTGTATTACCCATTATAATACATAATAGTTATGTATATATTTGCCCAATATGTAAACACTAGTTGTTGTATATATGTATTACTAAATCATAAAATCACTTATACTTGTTTTAGTGTTTTATGTGAAAACGTAAGTGTGTTAGAAAACTATTGGCTCAAACCATTTACGTATTTTATTTGTTTTGTTAAAATGATTTTACGTTTGTTATCGACAAAACATTAGGAGATCGTAAAACATAAATAAGCGTTTTTACGACTTATTGTATTAACAATCTCCCCTTTTGTTGATGACAAAACATAAAATTATTTTAAGGAAAACTAAATTTCGTAAAAGTTCGAATTGGAGTTTTACTCTCTTCTCCCCTTTTTGAAATAAAAGAGCGTCGAAAAGAAACTAACACAATGTTTTAAGAAAACATGTAAAGGAAAATCTAGTAAGCAAGTGACGGAAAAAGTTCTAGTCTTAACCCCCTCAGCGAGTCCATCCTGTTGGGTTTAGGTTCCTTGGATAAAGAATTACTCTAAATTGGAACCACGGACGGGCTTGATGTAACCACGGATAGAAGAGTATAACCACGGATGAAGACAACATGGCTAGTAGTATTATGTAACCGCGATAGTATATAGTAAGCTTCGCTAGTCTTGTATAGTCGGTTAGTTTATTGTATTAGATAAATATGGAAAGATATTTATCTTGTAGGTTACGTATTGTATATTGTATAGGACTCCTTAGCCTATAAAAGGAGGTCCTAGGTTAGGTTAGATATCGTATGTTTTATATCTAAGGTTGATACACTTCAAGGTTGCAAAACCCTAATCTTGTAAGAGTATTCGTATTAATAAATAATATTGAGGTGTTGAATGTTAATTGTTGTTCTTCTTAAGATTAAGTATTAAATTCAGCGTAATACTTAATAAGTTCTTTGTACAAGTCGGTTTCTATATTAGATCGTTTGCTCATTTGGGATCAACAAGTGGTATCGAGCTTGTGATCTAGAAGCTGTAACCAAGAAGAAGTCTGTTAAACTTTACTCAAGTAAGGTAAGATGTCGAAGAAACTCACATGGTGACTGCTTCAAAAGTGCCCATGCTCAAACATGGTGAGTATCAAATCTGGAGGATGCGAATGAGGCAATACATTCGTATGATTGATTATGCTCTATGGGATGTTGTTGAAAAGGAGACACTCTTCCTTTGAAGGGTGTGGATGGTAAGGAGGTTGCTATTATTAGTGAACCTGATAAAGCTAAGAGGAAGATGGAGATCAAAGCTCACAGTATTCTCTCCATGGGAATACCTAATGAGTTTGCATTGGACTTTGATCAATATGAGTCTGCTAAAGAATTATTGGATGCTCTTGAATTAAGGTTTCTTTGGTAATGAAGCTACTAAGAAGTCAAGGATGAATATGCTCAAGCATCGGTTTGAAACCTTCACTTGCTCTTAGTGGAGAAAAGATTGATGGTACATACAATAGGCTTCAAAACTTATCGGTCAATGAAGGCGGTGGGTTACAAGTTCCTTCAAGAAGATATTAATTTGAAGTTCATTAGGAGCTTATCATCGATTGGGCTATTCATACAATTGTGTGGAGAAATAAGGCGGACTTTGCTACAATGACTCTAGACAATCTCTTCAATAACTTGAAGGTTTATGAGTGCGAGAATAACTTTTCTAACTCGTCTTCTTTAATCAAAACATTGCTTTTGTATCCACTAATCACAAAAGCTCACAAGATGTATCCTTCTTTGCTTATGGTATAACCACGGCTATTGCAAACAATACCCTTGTTAGTGATAATGTCGGTGATGGTGCAATCTGTGCTTTTACGGTGATTTAACTACTAGTGTTCTTGTCTTTGAATCAAGATCGGATGAAATTGATCGATGATCTTGAAGAGATTAATCTTCAATGGCAAATGGCAATGTTGACTCTCCAAGCAAGGAAGTTTACGAGGAGGATGGAAGGCAGGTTAAGTATGATGGTCAAAGGAGAGTGGATTCGACAAAAGCAAGATGGAGTGCTTTAGCGCAAGAAGAAAGGTCACTTTGCTAGGGAATGTCGAGCTCTAAAAGAATTGAAGGCATAAAGAAGACATCGGAAGAGCACTGCTGCTTCTTGACTTTGGTTGCTCGGGATGGACTTGGTGATTATGATTGGGTGATCAGTTGAAGAAGGTCCAAATGCGACTTTTCTTGCTAGTGAAGCTTCAAAGAGCATAACTTTGCTCTAATGGCCTATGCTTCATCTTACGGTTCGATTCGAGGTATCTAATGATTCTAAAACATCTACTTGTTCTTTTAAATCATGTTACGATAACTTAGAGTCTCAAAAGGCTATCGAGAGTATGAGAAAAGAAGTAGAGATTGACTCTAGATAACTTAGGATATAGAGTTGGTTTAGAGGTGTGGAAGAGAAGCTAAAATTACGTATTAAATGTGAGTTTGAGTATGTAGAAAAGATCAATATTCTAGGTGGTGAAATTGATCTTAAGAAGAGAGATTAAAATGCTTAAAGATAAACTAGCGAGGCGAGAAAGTGTAAAAATTGAGGCCCTAGATGAAAAAGAAAAACATGTTGTTAGGGTTGCTAAAACACAATATGCTTCGATCTAGTAAGGAAACCAATAGGTCAAAAGCTTTCAAAGATGGTCTTGGTTTAGGATACAATGATATGCCACCACCCCTTTGATGAAACATGCACCACCGCTAAAGAAGCTGTCATTTAGTAGTGAATTCGGTTTAACAAACTGTTGAAAAGAATGAAACACCTAAGATAAGTTCGATAAGTTATCGGTGCTCCCATAATTGAAGATTGGGAATCGATTACGAGGATGATAGGCCGAATCAACTAAGTGCGAAAAGATAGAGGCAGATTAAGAAAGTTGATTCTAAGCAAGTCAACCTTGTACCTAGATTTGGAGCTAAAGTTACCAAGAAAGTAGTAGAGTGCGGGGAAATTCCTAGGGAGCAGATGAAACAATATAAACCTAGGGGTAATCAAAGAAGCTTAAATGGTCTAATTTCTAACAGATTAGGTGATGAGTTTCAATGTGTTAAAAGGCTTGTTTTGTGTGTGGTAGTTTTGAACACTTACGGAGAAATTGTCATAAAAGCAGACCACAAGTTTGGAATCATTGGAGGAGGGTAAATCATCAAAACTTTTCAAGAAAAACAAACCCTCATCCTAACGATAACATGATTCCAAGAGCGGTCTTGATGAGGAATGGGAATACAAAATCTATTGTCCTTGCTTCACCTAAATGGGTTCCAACCATTGCTAAGCAAAATGTAAACACGGCTAGCGGTGTCAAACCATATTAAGCAAAATATCACCTTGATTCAAAAGAAGTTTTAACAATTCCAAAGGTGATAAGCGTCTGGTGGTTGGAAATCATTTTATCTTTGTTAAGGCCTTAGCAAGTTGGCGGTGGAAGCCTAAGACTAAGGTTTTACCACATGTCAGCTGTGCATCAATGGACCTAAAGAAATTTGAATATTTTGATGCAGGCGGACCCAAGTCGATCTTGGCTTGGGTCCACAAGAAGAACTAACTTGTGTAATTTTATGTGCGGGGCAATCTTCAAAGCGAGCTAAAGGATAAAGGACTTTTGATAGTGGTTGCTCTGGGCACATGACTTGGGATGGAAGCAATTTGGAAGATTTTGAAGCTTATGATGGAGGATATGTGGCATTTGGCAATGATCCAAAGGGAGGAAAGATACTTGGCGAGGCAAAATAAGAGCACAGGAAGCTAGACTTTGAAAAGGTCTATTTAGTACAGGGACTTAAGTACAATTTATTGGTGTTTCTCAAATGTGTGATAAGAAAAACGGGTACTTTTGGGAAGCCGAGTGTGTGGTGTTATCTCACGAGTTTAAGATGCACGATGAGAAGTTTATACAACTTAGGGTACCTAGGAAGGAAAATATATATTGTTTTGATCTTAAAATGTTCTTCCTAATAGGTCCTTATGTTTGTTTGCTAAAGCATCGTTGATGAGTCAAAATTGTGGCATAGAAGGCTAGGTCATCTCAATTACAAAACAATCAATAAAGCGGTAAAGGAAACTTAGTGAGAGGTTACCTTCAAAGGTTTTGAGTGTAAGGAGCTGTGTGTGGCTGTCAAAAGGAAAACAACATAGAGCTTCTTGTAAGACCAAAGCGTAAACACCATAACACAACCATTGTTTATGCTTCATATGGACTTATTTGGACCAACCTTTGTTAGAAGCTTGAACCATAAGCGATATTGTCTAGTTATCACCGATGATTATAGTAGATTTTCTTGGGTATACTTTTTGGCTACTAAGAGTGAGACTAGTGAGATTCTTAAGAGTTTCATTACTAAGATAGAAAATCTAGTAAATCAAAAGGTCAAAGTAATCGGATGTGATAATGGGCCGAGTTTAAGAATGATGTGATGAATCGAGTTACGTTTAGCTAAAGGTATTGAAAGGCAGTTTAGTGTTGCTAGAACACCACAATGCAGAATGGTGTGGTGAAAGGAAAAATAGAACACTAATTGAGGTTGCTAGGACAATGTTGTCGAGTCTAAGTTACCAACTACCTTTTGGGTTGAAGCTGTAGGAATTGCATGTTATGTGCAAAGCAGTAAGGTAGTGAAGCCTCATAACAAGACCCCTATGAGATGTTACATGATAGGAAGCCAATGATTGCATTCCTAAAACCTTTTGGGTGTCTGTTACCATTTTGAATACCATAGACTACCTAGGCAAGTTTCAAGAAAAAGCGGATGATGGATACTTTTAGGCTATTCCACAAATAGCAAAGCCTTTAGAGTATACAATAGGAGGACTAGACTTGTTGAAGAGAATCTACATGTTCAATTCGGTGAAAAGACTCTAGTGTTGAGACCAAAGGACCGGACCGGGTTGTTTAACATTGATATGCTAACCAAATCTATGAATTATGAGCCTATCATTGCGGGAACTTCCACTAATCTTGATGCGGTATACAAAAGGATTCGAAGTAGATACATCTTCAAGGAAGCGATTCTCCAAAGGAGTTCTATTTGGTTGAAAAGTGGAAAGTGGTTCATTCCTTCCATCATTCACAAGCAAGGTCCCTCGGTGATGATGTCTTGAATCTTGGAGGCAATGTTGATCATCATCAAGATAAGGATGAGTTGTTGCAAGATAACTCGGTGTCGGTAGAAGAAATTGAAAAGAAGAAAAGCGATCGCAAACCTTTGCTAAGCCTCTTGAAAGTCTTGATAGGCCATCATGTGTTGACAAGCCATCTTCTACCACGATAGTTCAAGTGAAATTCCGGCTACAAATCTTGGTGATAGTACTTTCTTTGGACCAAATCCAAAGCCATTATTTGGTGATGAGGAGTATCCACATGATCCTAATATGCCTAATTTAATTGAGATTGATACTCCCACGATGATGAAGACTTGGATGAATTCTTCAATCTTGATTTGTCAAATTTGGAAGCGTAATTAATGAAAGTCCAATTACTACTACGAATTCACAAGATTCATCCCAAGGAGCAGATTCTTGGAAATTTGAATACTCCGGTTCAAACAAGAAGCGGGGTAAAGAACAGAACCCTTTCACGAACATGGGTTCTTTGCAAGATCTCTTCACAAAAAAAGCAGTCATAAAGATCGCAAAATTGCTTGTTTGCTTGTTTTCGTCTCAAAAGGAGCCCAGAGAGAGTAGAAGAAGCTTTATGAGAAGAAGGATGGGTAGAATCAATGCAAGAGGAGCTTCTTGGTTCAAACTTCAAGAGGTTTGGACATTGGTTGATCTTCAAATGGGAAGAGGGCTATTGGGACTAAATGGGTATTTAGGAACAAGAGGATGAAAGAGGAATTGTTGAGAAACAAGTCAAGATTGGTTGCTCAAGGATACACACAAAGCGAAGGTTTGGACTATGATGAAATATTTGCACCAGTTGCAAGGATTGAGGCTATTAGATTGTTTTTGGCTTATGCTTCATTCAAGAATTTTGTTGTGTATCGGATGGATGTTAAAAGTGCATTTTATATGGCACTATTGATGAGAGGCATATGTTTGTCAACCTCCGGTTTTGAAGATCCGATCATCGACAAGGTTTACTGAGGTGAGGAAGGCTATGTATGGATTGCATCGGGCTCTAGGGCATGGTATGAATGCCTATCTACTTATTTGATGGACAATGGGTTTAAAGAGGGGTGATTGATAAAACTTTGTTCATTAGAAAGCACAAAGATGATATTTTCTTGGTTCAAGTTTATGTAGATGACATCATCTTTGGTTCCACTAACAAGGAGCTATCAGAGATTTTGAGAAACTTATGCATGATAAGTTTGAGATGAGTTCTATGGGAGAACTCACTTTCTTTTGGGGCTCTGGGTTCAACAAAGGGTGATGGTATTTTCATTAGTCAAGACAAGTATGTAGCGAGATGTGTTGAAGAAATTTGGGTTTCAAGATGTAAAAGTGCAAGTACACCTATGGAGACTCGAAACCTATGCTACCGGATGATGGAAGGCCCAAAGTTGATTTGAAGTTGTATAGATCCATGATTGGATCTTTGATGTATCTTCTTGCATCTAGGCGGACATTATGTTCTCGGTATGTGTGTGCAAGATTTCAAGTAACACCCAATACCTCACACATGAATCTTTGTTAAGAGGATCTTTAGATATTTGAAAGGTCATCCTAAATTGGGCCTTTGGTACTCTAAGGATTCTCCTTTTGATTTGGTGGCCTATCTTGATAGTGACTATCTTGGAGCTAGTCGGATAGGAAGTCTACCACAGGGGATGTCGGTTCTTGGGAAGCAGACTAATTTCTTGGCGGTGTAAAAGCAAACTATTGTGGCTAATTCTACAACCGAGGTGAATATGTGGGCTGCTTTGCTAGTTCTTTGTGGTCAAGTTCTTTGGATTGAGAATCAATTCTTTGGACTTTGGGTACAATTTTATGCATACTAAGATTTACATTGATAATAACAATTACAATTTGCATTATCAAAAATCTGTTTTACATTCTAGAACTAAACATATTGAGATAAGACATCACTTTATTAGAGATTGTAATGAGAAAAGGTTGATTCAAATGGTAAAATCCATCTTGATTTCAATGTTGCGATCTTCTCACCAAAGCTTTTGATGTGGGGAGGTTTGAGTATCTTGTTGTTAGTATTGGAATGATTAATCTCTAAAATTCTCAAATTGTTTTGTATAAGTTTGTAAAAGTATTGAGCTGTTATCATGTAATCTTAGTATTGCTATTCTTTTAATATCCACCGATAGTGTTGCTTCTAACCAGCGATAGAGTTGATCTATCCACGCTAGTTGTTACGTGTTTCCACTAACCTATGTGCGGATAAAAGACAAGTCATTATAGAAATTCAAAAATCTTGAAGTTACATTGTTCATTCAACAAAAGCAGTTTACGACTTACGACACAATGAAACTTCAAGTACTAGATAAAGACTACATCTATACATGATTTCTACTACTACTATCCTTGCTTATATCGTTTGAATCTTGGATATGCATTTATCATATGCAAAGCGAAGCGACTAAGGATCAAAATGGAAAGGATGGATTGATGCAAACGAAGAAGTCGAAGGCGATTGTGGCGAGATAGATAGATGATATGATAATCTTCTTGTGCTCCATCTTCTCTTACCACCATTCAAACAACTTACTCCATCTTCCCTTTTCCTTCACGGTTACGATGTGTGAAGAAGCACCATGACTTGGTGCACTAAGACCAAGAACCACCTCTCATCATTAGGGGTGGTGGGTTTCTTGCTCGTGGTCTTGGTTGGGGTTTGATGATGAAGGTTTGGGGTTTGAAGTTCTCTTCTTAGAAGAGTCATCGAGTCTTTGAGGCATCACTTGGATTCACCACACTATCATCTTGGATGATGGGAGAAATGGAGATTTTCTTGGTCTTGGTTCTAGTGGAGGAAAGTAGGTCACCATGGGTTTCCATCTTCACTTGATGATGAAGATGATGAAGAGGATGAGGAGGAGGTTAGATCAACCACTTCTGGTTTGTTCCAACTAGGGTTCCACATTTTGATTGATTGGTGAATTTGGAGCAATTAGGGTTTTTAACTTTTGATTGGTTTGGGCGTTATGTGATATTTGGGTGCTTTTTATAAGTGAAGTTTAGGGTTATTGAAGTTAATATGGGGCAGGTTAAGTGTGGTTGGAGAGTTAATGAGGTTCTTGGGTTTTGGTGAGATAAGTTCTAGAAGTTGACTATATTGACTTTCTGTTCTAACCACGGATAGTCCTTTGTAACCACACGGCTATGTCTAACCCGACAACCATAATCTTTGTCTCGTGTTTGTTTTGTGTTTGTCTTGCGGGAAAGAAGGATTTGTGTGCATAAGGAGCTAGTGTGTTTCTTTGCTTGTGTTTGTGTAAAAAAAAAAAAAAAAATGATAGAGATAGTTGTTGTGTAATCCTTCATATCCTGTGAGATCACTTTTCAAGTGGCATAGATTTGCTTGCTCTAATTTGGACTAGTTGGGAGGAGTAATCATCTGTATCCATCGATGGTTTGTTACAAGCTACGGACAGTTGTTGTGGAGCAATGGATAGTATGATCCTCTGTTATGGATACTGATCTGCGCTAAACCGTCAAGTCTAATCACACTGTTGGCCACTTGTGAATGACCGGTAGTGAGACTTAAAGCAGTTCGGAACACAAATGCAATGAAGTCACGGAGAGTATAGTGTTTCCAGGGTCGTTATGTCCCGGTGAAACATGCAATGGATTATCAAACGTATAGTGATCGAGGAATTTGAACGGAAAAGGAGTTTGTGAATATTGATTATAACTAAGGAAAAGCCAACAAATTACAATGGCTTAAATGCAAATTAAAGGAAATTAAAAAGATAAAAAATATTAAATAAACGCTATCACTATTTTTACAAAATGATGTTTTTGTGATTTTATAAAACAAAATGACTTAAATAAACTATTTTAACTAAAACGTAAACTTAAATTATCTAAAAGCGTAACTTAAAATGAAAGCGTCGTTATTTATAAAAATTCTGTTGGGCGCAAGATAAAACGTAAAATTTGTGAAATAAAAGTCCTACGAATGTAAAAACAATTTTCCTACATTCTAAATGACTAAAAAGAATTTTAGGAAAAAGCGGAATATTTTTTTGAGTTTTATTTTATTTATTACGAATTAAAAACTATAAATGTAAAAACTAATTATAAAAAAAAAATACTAAAACTATTTGGAAAATATTGAAATTTTTATGAAAAATATTTTAAGCTACAACTAATCTAGGAAAAATGCAGAGTAGGAAAAAGCTAAAGAGATTAAGCTAAATACAAGCAAAGTGCTTTAATAAGCTAAAATGAATAAGTGACAAACAAAATCAGTTAAATGAATTGTGTGTGCAAGAAAAAACAAGACAAGGTACTTAGATCAGTTGGTTGTGCTGGTTGACTGTGGAGCGTGGGAAGAGGTTTCTGCAGACCTGGGTTCGAATCCCATTCTGTCAGTTTTTGTCTTTCTATTTTTTATACTTTTAACCAACTACTACTTAACAAATAAAGCTAATAATAAAGTACAAATAAAAATTCTAGCAGCAAGTAATAAAAAAAACAGAATTATATCAGAACCAACGGTACATGGAGATGAAAACAGATTTGGGTTTAGATACAAGATAAACAAAACAGACACTCTAGCTACTTAGCTAAGGACTCCTAATAAGCTAAAACTTAACAAGGAACCTAAGTTGCTACTACATCTATACTATGAACTCGATCAAATAAGCTAATAATGAAGCCGAATGAGCACTTAACTGCTGCTGTAACAGACCCAACCAAACACCCCTTTAGCCACAGTTGGCATTAAATACGCAAAAAGCAATTGGAAAAATGGTGGTTAAGCAAAAGGTAATGAAACATAAGCTGAATTGTGCATAGATAAACTGCAAATAAGCAAAGACAAATGGGAAAAGCAGTTGGCAAGAATTGATACGCTAGGGGAGTCCTAAACAACTAATGAAATGGAACAAGCAAAAACCAACTTAAATAAGCACTAATAAGCTACTGATAAGCTCACCTAATCTGGGGAACTGAAAATCAACTAGGATACACAAATAAGCTACGAGAATGGCTACAACAGACTGCTATACCAGCAGTGCACAGGCCAAGCTTGGTACTTTTGAGCTTATTATGGATAAGCTAGAAAGAGGTTTGAGACCTGAGCTTCTGGCCACTTTGAGTCCACCTAGCCTGCTACCTTTTGCCCCCAAGTGATTTCCTGAATAAGCTATTTTCAGCTTATAAATAAGCTGAGAAAGAATAGAGAAAAACTGCACATGATCGTATTTTAACAAACCTACCCACTTTAACCCAATAGCAACCCTACTAAAGTAATTTTTAATTTTTTCCTTTTCACACAAGATTCACAAGCTCTTGAATGGTGATTTTATTTTCACAATTTTTATCTCAACAAAAATTCACTAAATTACTCATGAAAAGTTTGGCAAATTCAAGTTAAAGAAAAAGCGACAAATTACTTTTGACACCCAAACCTTTTCAAAACCTTTTCTACTATCCTAAACTCTTGAATGTGCTCTATAACTCCTAACACGCTTGACTAACCAAGTCAAACGGGTAAAAGCCCTTTGACCCAAAAGAATGCTTTATCCAAACACCCCTGTGGATTGCTAAACAGATTTTGAAATCGATTTTTAGTATCAAGCCTTGAGAGTTTTTTGCTGAAAAGGTATGCTTATAACTGGATTACTTCTACTCTAAAACTTTTAAACACGATACAACCTGAATTAGCTCAAGAACTTTTTGACTCCCAACGTTTGACTTACTTTGACTTTTTGCAAAAAATGAACAATGGAAGTAAACCACCTAACATAAGCTCATAATAAGCTTACTTAAGCTTAACAGAACAGAACCTAAGCTTGTGAAAACAGTATTTAATCTCAAATTAAAGCTTTGAATGAAATAGAGAAGAGGTAAAATTAAATTGCATTTAATAAATTGAAATTACAAGCTGAAATTGAAAGACAGTAAATGACAACAAAGTAAAGCTGGTAAAAATTCTTCTAAAAGCATGAAAAATAGACTAAAAATGGAAAATTAAATTAAAACGAAAAACTAAACTAAAACTAACTCTCCCCCAAAAACGGCTATATCTTTTTATACTCAATAGCTATGGGGTCTTCTCTCTCCTCCTTGGTGTCTCTCAGTTCCTCGTGTGAGATAAACAAGTCAACACATGCGTGCCTCTCGCCTCTGTCATCTCTGTCTTGTGTTTCTTCAGTGTGTGTGTGTCTTGCTGCTGCCTCCCATGCCCGACAATGATGGGGCTAGTGTGTTGGGTGGTTTTTTGGTGACAGGGGACAGATTAGAAAAGAGAAAAACGCTTTATTGTGTTTTGTGTTTCTGGTGTTTTGTTTGGGCGGGAAGAAGAAGAAGAAAGGGGGGGAATGGGTATTAAAGATTGACCGGGTTAAAGGGGTTGACTTGGGTATGGACCGGGTAGGGGATTTTTGGGCCTTGGGTGGTTATTGGACTAGGATTAGTTTAGAACCCAAATGAGACTCTAGGGACTAAAAGCGCGAAATGAAAATTCGGGGACCAAGGCGCCAATCGATTTTTGAGGAGCCAATCATACATATTCGAAAAAGATGATCAAGGGTTGGTTTTGCAGGTCTCTAATAATCCAGGGATGAGTGTGCCAATTTTGAAACTTGAGGACCAAAGCGAAATTTTCCAAAATTATTGTAAGGACCAAAATGACAAGTTGGAATTACCAAAGGACAAAAATGTTAATTTTCCAATTTTAGAATGTCCAGGGTAAATCTGTCAATCTTTGAAATTTGAGGACTAAAGTTGCTATTTTGAAAGTTGGGGACCAAAGCGCCAATTATGCAAATTTGATCGTTTTCATCTGTTTTGATATTTTGCATTTAAAACACATAAAACACGATTTGTGATATTTTATCATTTTGATGCGTTTTGAGTGTTTCGAGATGATTTTGCAGTTTAGATTGTATAAAAATGAATACTACAGGGGTTGTTTCGACACTTTGGCAAAAGTATATATCACTTACTAAAATCACGGATGGATCAATTTCTTTGATCTTCTAACCACTTCCAATTGACAATACCCTTAAACCCTAATCATTTTCTTTGGTTTATTCACAAAACCCACTTCATTTACATCATTAATCACAATGGTCGAGGCGTATTCCACTTCACATAATCTTGTTGCTATACTTACTAAGGATGCTCGATCGAAGGGTTTCATCAAATGATTGATTTCCTTGTTCACAGTCCCATTCACTTTGCTTTAGCGGTTGAACCTACCATTCTTAAAGCCTCATCGTCGATTTTGGAAGAATGCTAAACTTGAAGAGGTTAATGGGTTGGAGGTTTTAGTACTAGGGTGGATGAGAATGCTATTTACATTTCGAGGAGATTATTAGAAGTTTGAGGCTTGATGATGCTGATGGTGTTGATAATCTTACGGATGTTGAGATTGTTCTTTGGTTTAGAGATTAGGTTACACTTGCACAGAGGTGAAAAGGTACAATTTTTAAAAGTTTGTTTTCCCAACAATGGAACATTTTGATTCACACTTTGTTGATGTGTATGAGCAATAAGACCACAGGCTTTAATGATTTTCCTTCAAAAATTGCTACTGCTATTATTTGTTTGTCTGATGGAAGGAAATTTAACTGGTCTAGGATGATATATGAGGGGTTAGTGCAGAATATTAGGAAGAAGGGTAAATATTATTTGTATCCTAGGTTTGTTCAACTGCTTGTGGAACATCAAATAAAGGAACCTATTGAACATATTAGAGAGTATGATGTACATCGTATGCTTCCTAGAGTATTTGCACATATGAGGAATCAGCCACAGAATGTTGTCATTAGAGATGTTCATTTATTTCCTCATATGGTTACTTTGCCTCTTGATTACGAGTTTAATGAAGGTCTTGCATCATGGACTAGGCGAACACAGGCACTAAGCTTCCTCGGGCTAGTGTTCGTGGTATGGTTAATGAGGTTGTCACATGGAGTGGAGGTGACATGATTGGAAGGGCTTCCTTCTTGATTCATGCTTAGATCTTTGGTCGAGGATAGTGGAAACATTAATAAGACCCAACCTTTGGCAACTCCTAATGTGGAAAGTTCTTTGGAGCTTAACACGGTGGAGGTATCCTAGCCAATTGGCTGCTACTGGTGCATAGATGATCGAGCTCGATGCGGTGCTATGTTTTCTATATCCAGTTCACCTCTCGGGCGGTTAACACGGCTCGAAGTGATGAGGATAGATTGGAACGACAATGAATTGTGGTTAATGACTTTGTACATGATGACTTTTCAATGAACCACCTCTCGGACCCGGTTCACACAGTCGAAGTGGGAGGATATTCTTGAACGTTTAAATGAATTGGCGGTTCGGTGTGCTAAAATGGAAGATAAACTTTCGGTCTCTGAGGCTTTAAGCGTAGCTTCGTGGTAAGGATATTCGGGAGGTTGAAGCATAGGGTCTTGGTTTGGAGAAAGTGAAAAGACACAGGTTCTTTGTTTGAAAGCTATGCGGCGTCTGAAAAGAAGGTGGACTCTCTACTACTCGAATGTGAATGATGTATCAAACAGGGAGGAGTGATGGCATGAATTCGAGGGAGGCTGTGGATGTATCATCATTAGTGTACCTATAGAAGAAGATGTTGATAGTGGAGATCAAGATTTTTGGTTTCGATAAAGATGGGAATGAGGTTGTTTCGGAAAATTGAAGAATGTTGAAGTAGTGCGAGAACATAACAAGCGATAGTATACGAAACCATGGTTAGTACTCTTGTAACCAGCGATGCGTTTCAGACTTAGCTATTGTTCCTACTCATCGTCACTCACCGCTATCATAACCACTTCCATTGTTGTCACAACTCTCTATAATACCACCTAAGTCTAAAGAAGTTGAGAAAGAAGCTGCAAGTACCTTGATTAATCTGAGCAAAACATCATCTATACCTACAACCATCATTGCACATGTTTTATCTGTTCAGTCTACTGCTACTAAACCAAAAGGTAAAAGTTTGGTTATTGGTGAACCTTTGAAGAAGAAAGTGGTTAAATCTAATGTTGGAAAAGGTAAAGAGGTAGTGCTGAAGTTTAAAAATAAAGCAGAACAAGAAGCTTATGATGCAGAGTATGCTAAAAATATAGAAGCTGAGGATAAAGCAATTTTGATGAAGAGAAAGCAAGATGAAGAAGAAGCTAGTCAGAAATTGTTAGCTACATGGTATGAATCACAAAATTATCTTGAAGCTTACGAATTAATAAATGATGAGTATCTTGTAAAAGAATGGGCTTTGTTTGATGATGAAGAAAAGCTAGACTTTTGGGTATCTTGGCAAGGAAGGTTAATAAAGAAAAGAAGCGAGTTGTAAGAAGGAAACCTCCTACTATTGCTCGGTGAGGAATATTTTGATGAAGATTATCAAGAATTCGAGCATATATGTTTCGATAATCTCGATAGTTGTTCATTGCAAGAATTTTTGAGATTTATGAGAGATGTATGAAAATTAATCATGATGATTTCTGTCCAATGAATTCTAAAAAGGAAGAAGAGTGGATTAAAGAACATGATGAATGGATGCAAAGTAAAAGAAAAAGAAAATCGAGGTTCGGTGACATCGATTCTAAAAGATTGAAAGTTGTTGAAGATGTAAATCAAATCATTTCTTATGAGTTTAAGCTTTTAGATGGAAGTGAAGGGTTTGGAAAATTCTAAGACTCAACAATGAAGTTTCGAGTATAATAAATTTTCACAAATGCTTGATATTTTGATAGAGATGATTTGTTGAATCTTTGGATACTTTACAAGAATAAATTTGGTGAAGTACATCGGATGATTATCATGAGAGGCGATGTATCATAATTTGAAGATTCTATTTGAGCCTACTCATGATGAACCTGAATGGCAAGGACTCTACAATGGTCAAGTTACTAGATGGTTTTTATATCAAACTTGTGGAGTTCATGTTTTAACTATTTCTGGAAAGGTTATTCATATGCTTGTAGAAGGTGATTATCCAAAATTGAATAAGCATCCAGGAATAATTGCTCAGATGTTGAAGCCTGGTTGTTTCAAGATGTTAGTATCCTATGATGGTCAAGCTTATGATTTGTTGAAGAAGTATGAGAAGATACTTAAAGCTAGTAAGTGTTTGGCTACATCCTCCAATTCAGATGTTTTGAGCTTAAAGAAAACTTGAAGAATTCTGTTGGAATTTATCAAGTTTAGGGGAGGATTGTTGGGTTTTAGGTTCCTTGGATAATGAATTACTCTAAGTCTGGAACCACGGACGAGCTTGATGTAACCACGGATAGAAGAGTATAACCACGGATGAAGACAACCGCTGCTAGTAGTATTATGTAACTTGACGATAGTATATAGTAAGCATCGCTAGTCTTGTATAGTCGGTTAGTTTATTGTATTAGATAAATATGGAAAAGATATTTATCTTGTAGGTTACGTATTGTATAGGACTCTTTAGCCAATAAAAGGAGGTCCTAGGTTAGGTTAGATATACGTATGTTTTATATCTAAGGTTGATACACTTCAAGGTTGCAAAACCCTAATACTGTAAGAGTATTCGTATTAATAAATAATATTGAGGTGTTGAATGTTAATTGTTCTTCTTCTTAAGATTAAGTATTAAATTCCGCGTGATACTTAATAAGTTCTTTGTTTAAGTCAGTTTCTATATTAGATCGTTTGCTCAACTGGGATCAACAATCCCTTTGTGAGACCGTCATGTAAATAAAAACTATTAAGCTAATGCATTGCAACTATGTTTGCAAGTGGTTTCGTCTTAGTGACGATAACGCTCCCCCTTGATGATTGCAACTTTGCAAGGGGACGTAACGAAATGTAATCCATATGAGGATTATATTGCAAATGGTTTTGCAATGTATGGTTTGACACAAAGCTCCCCCTAGCTTAGGGTGTCAAAGTCTTCATGTGAATTTTGAAAATCTACAAAACAAAGGTTAGAAAACAAGTATATAGTGCATAATTTCCTGCAAATAAGACTCAAGTAAGTAGAAAATTGGTCTTCCATTGCACGGATCCCACGGTTCCCTCCTTGGAGGGATCCGTTTAGGCAAATTCTAGGGATCCGTCTGTCTGATGACAAAATTCAGCAATGGTGATATAATAAATAATGTTAACATCAAAGTGAGATATGTATTCAAGCAACAAACATATGGCATATAAACTATCATTCAATAAAACAAAGATATAATCAACAAATCTCTAAAACTAAGAGAATGACTTAGCCATGTAATACATATTCTACTAATACTAATAAGTTACTAAAACTTAAAAAGCAACAATGTGCTTGAGTCTAAGAATGAGTAGACTTGTTGATTTGGTCCAATCTTTCAAGAAGATGATTAAACATGAAATGTAACTCATTTCGTACTTCTTGAACAAGTCCTTGGGTGATTAGACAATTTGAGCAATTATTGTCTTGATTGGGAACCAGAGGAAATTGGATATTTTGAGGAGGCTCTACAAATGATGGTGGGGTTTCATTGAGAGATGTAGGATGAGGTTCTACTAAAAATGAGGGTGGTGGTAATGGAAATTCCTCCATATGATCAAGTCCTTGGTGGTTCCTTGTTTCCAATGATGGACTAGTCGGTGTTGTAGGTGGTTCCCTATTTAACGAGAAAGTTGGTGAGTGGGAAGTTCTCGGTGGTGAATGCTCTAATGAATAGAGATTTGTGTGAGAGAGAGGCTCGGTGAAAGAATGTAGTCTATGCTCTATGAATGAAGGCTTAGACGGCTTGCTAGAACTAGCTATGTTTGGTTTAGAGCTAGATGAACCCTTTTCTAGCCCAAAAGGTTTAATGCTAATTCTTGCGGTTCTCTTAGCAATTGTTGAATGGGTTTGTTGAGATGGGATTCTAGCATTATTATCTCTTACGGGAGATGATTCGGTGGATGAAATCTCATGAATCATATGACCATTCCTTTTGGATGAGCCTTTGGTTGAAGAGTTGTTGCTAAGTGCTTTAGTCATGGTGATGGTGAGGATGCAATATGAGCTTCTAACTACTGATTTTTGAGGACTAGGTAAGAGTGATGACTTAACCTCAAGAGTGTTTGGTTTATAAAGGATTAATTTGAATTAAGGAATTAAATTCATGACCACTAAGGGGATTAAGAATGCACTAAGGTCAACTAAGATATTGTTCAGCTCTAGGAAAACATTAAATGGTAACTAAAAGTGTTTAGATTAACAAAGGTGGCTTAAATTTGAAGAGAAAAGATGATTAAAGTCTTTCTGTAGACACGGATCCCACGGATCCTCTCACTGAGGATCCGTCGGTTATAAACCGAGGATCCGTCTCATCGATGATATGTGATGAAATGATTATGCTTTTTGTAAGGTCTAGTACCTATGAATCTTGAGTATTTTGACTTTCCTTTGATGTCTTGAGTGGTGGATGTCTTAAATGCTCAACCATAAGGAGTGAGGATGGTTAATGATGGTTTTGGGTAGGAAAGTGGACTTTAGAAGGTCTAACTAAGTGCTTGAGAAGGATACCATTTGATTTGAAATGGGAAAATATTGACACTTAGTCTTAGAGATCAGATGATGACTCCAGAGAAATTTGAGAAAATCCTAAAAAATAAAGAAAAATAAAAAAGAGTTTTAGGCCTATTTTGAGATAAGAGTGACTAAAATCAATTTGCTAAAATTGATAGAAATATCAAACTAACTATTTTGAGATCTGAGGAATAATGTGTAAGCGTTGGAGCGGAAATATGGTGGATATTGGTGAGTTTGATAAATCAAAGGCACTTTGAATTTGATCCTAAGTTACCTACGGGTGAATGTGAGACCTACTGTGCATGAGGAAGCCTCAAGTGGTATTAAAGAATCATGTTTAGCTACCATGATGTGATTAAGGGAATAAATTGGATGTATGGTGATCTGTATCTGATAACTGTCTTCCAGGATCCCACGGTTCCCTCTTGGGAGGGATCCCACGGTTCCCTCTTGGGAGGGATCCGGATAGTTATAATACTAGGATCCGCCTCTGCGGATCCGGCTTTCGACAAATGTGCAATTCTTGCACTCTTAGCAAATCTTCTCCTAGTTGTTTCTACAAAGACTAAATGCAAGAACATATCAAGTATAACGCATAGCAAGTGTGGGGGAACTAAAGGTAGCTAAAGATGAGTGACGACGACTACTTGAATGATTTCAAGATGTCATAAAATTTCATCCTACACGTTCCTAAGTTAAGATTTGTTTAAAACCAAGTTATGGCAATACCTACATACTACATCCTACTCTACATAAGTATTGTTTAGATGTTACAAACCATTGTTTCAAATTATTTTCACAAATTAAGGTCCTATGACCTTACCTTACTTCCCCATCTCCTTCCACATCACTCCCCGTCTTCATCCTCCCCTCCACTCTTCATCTCACCATCTCTACTTTTTTCTTCAAGAAGTTGGCGAAGCATGAAGATCCTTTGGTTTGTTGCCATTCTTGTGATGGGCTAGGAATGTCCGGAAATTGATTGATGTAATCCAAAGGGTCGAGATCGGTGTTGCCAAGAGGGTTGCTACTTCCTTCTCCTTCTCTTTGTCTCTCCCGTTCATCCGAGGAATCCGTTGGTGGGTGAAGTCTTTTGCCTTCCACCATAAACCTTGTAGTTCTACCCTCGGTCAATGACACCATAACTTTGTTGCAAAAGCTATGATCATAGGAGAACGGAGAAGGATCTAAAGCAAAGATGAACCTTGCAAGACGGGTTAGGAGCATTACATACGGGAGCACCATTTTGTCCATTCTTTTTACACTCGCCATTCTCTTAATCATGTAATATGCAAGGTTGAAGCGAGTCTCGATCACAAGGCAATAGATCATGAAACTTAGGCACGCATTGGGGTGATCCTTGTTCCCTCCTAAGCATATCACATTCTCCCTTACTACCACTTCCCATTTCCTATACAAAGCATACATTTAGAGAGCTCCATTTGGAAAGGATCCTATAGATCACTTTCAATTTCTAGTGACCTCGATGGGATGCCCTTTTCATGAACACGGTATCCCTTACCGTGGTTGCTTCCGGATTCTCATGTGGTAGATTTCATGATAATCAACCATATCGTGTAGCCGCTAAAGACCACTCATTGGAAAACATGCAAACTCCTTGATATGGAACCCGTAGTATTCTTCCAAACTCCACAAGCGAAAGGTGTACTCATGCTCATTTATGATGAAGACAATTGAGATGGTCGGTCATCATTTCTAACTATCCTCATTGTTTTGTAGAACTCGAGTACGAACACCGGGCAAATTTGCTCGTTTATGTCCAACAAAAAATCAAAGCCAATAGTTTCAAAAACTTGTCGGATGTCGGTGTTGGCATGAAATGATGGTTCTACCACACGACCTTCATGAAAAAGTCTCTTTTCGAGCAACTTGAAAGCTTTCCTATCTTCCGGGCTAAGTCCATCCTTTCTATGGTACATTGGGATGTAGTGGGCGGTATCTTGATAGTCTTGTTGTCGGTTACTAGGCATGATTTTTCCTATATAACACAACCACAATGTGGTGTTAATTGTGAATAGTAGCCTAAAGGGTTTGATCATAATTTTGCTCAAATCATCTTTATTGAATTCAAGAAATGAGTTTAATTTGTATTAACAATGTTAATTCTTTGATTTAAATTATCTTAGAAAACAATGTGGTAACAAATTATGACAAACCCATTTGAACCCAACTTCTAAAGATGAAAAATTATAATCCTAGAAATCAAGGAATTAAATTAACAATGTAGTGAAGATTATACTTACACAAGAGATTGTTTTGCTTGAAGGAAATGATAAAATTGCTCACTGAAGCGATGGTGGGTTTTGTTCGTGAGTCTTTGAAGGAAAGTGATAGTGGAACTTCCACATGATCATTTCTAACTTATGTTGTCTTCATTGCACGGATCCCATGGATCCCTCTCATTAGGGATCCGGCTAGTTCAAACTCGTGGATCAGGCATGACAACAAAAATTCAAACAAGCATTCCTTGATAACTTTGGTTTGGGAGTTCTAAAATGCCTAGAGTTTGATGTTTAAGCTCTATAACTTGTGGTTTTGGGTTTTGACGGTTTAATACTAATCATATTTGACGGGATTCCCTTTTTATGAATTAGTCACAATTCTTATGAGGTTTTTCAAAGATTATGATAAAATCCCATTTTATCATAATATAAGAAATTTCACATGGATATTCATTGACATAGATGAAATGTCAATAATCCTTTTGTGATGAATAATGATTGAGGCTATCTGATTTGTCGTTTTCGTACAAGATATTTATCCGAAGAAATACAAAGGTATGTATTTTCCCCGGGTCGTTTTCCCAACGAGGGATGAATGGAGTTTGACAACTCACGTCGCGATTCGGGATTCGAATGTGTAAAAGGGATATTGGGGATTTCTATTCTACGATGCAAGGAATTATAGAAGGAAACAATAAAATCAACTAAATCTATGATGCAATAAAGGAAACACTACTAACTACGAAAATTTAAACTAAAAACGCATAAAACGTAATTAAGGAAACGCGAAATAAATGCAACTATGCTAATTAAAACCCGTAAAAATGAACTTCTATTTTCTTACAGCTAAGAATGATATTGGAAAATTATTTGTGAATTAAAACTATTTTTTTTGGTTTTTTCTTGATTTATTTTGAATTAAAAACTAATTTAAGACATTAAAAATAGACTTGAAATACTAAAAATTAGGAAAATAAGCTAGAAAATTACAAAAATATTTTTCAAAATCTTAAATAACTAAAAGAATTTTAGAAGCGGAATCACATTTTCGACTTTTCTCAATTTATTATGAATTTAATACTATTAAAACTAATTAAATTCCTAGAAAATAATAAAATAACTATGAAAATCTGGAAAAATACTTTTAAGACATTTTATTTATCTAAAATTAAGAAAATTTAAATTGCATTTTTCTGAACATTTTCTGAATTATTTGGATTAAATGCTAATTAAAAATGCTAGAAAATGACATAAAATGCAGAAAAAATAGCAAATGAACAGTAAAAAATATGAAAACTTCCAGTAAACTATAAAATAATACTAAGAACTAGGTAAAATTAACATAAACTACTGTGGAGATCAGGTACTATGATTTGGGCACACTACTAGGATGAATAACCACTTAAAATGAGCAATAAGCTAACCACAAGCTACAAAAAGCTACCTAAACTTAAAGCTAACCTAAACTAACTTAGATATGGCTATTTCTACTGTTTTGGAACAAAAGAGCACAAGCTGGATGCAATTTAGCTACAAATCAAGTTCAAACTAAATTTAGCCAAACGGCCTTAACTACCAACTTGAAGCCCTATAATAAGCTATCTAGAAAAATCACAAAAATAAGCAAAAATGACCTAGGAGTAGACAACCAACCAGAGGTCTTGTATCCCAAGTTTCAGCTTCTAAGGACTTAAGATGATGAAATTAAAATTACAAAAGTAGAAGCAATTTGGGACACTAGTGTTGATGCTACAGTAACAGATAAAGGGGAAAAAGCTACCTGCAGACCTGATTATGTAATGAAAATAAGCTCTAAAGGTGAGATCTGAACTTAAAGATTAACTCCTAACACTACTAACTACTTAGGAAGCTAATAAGCTCAAGTCCTTAAGCAGAACTCAAACTTAGAACATGCAGTTATGGGGGCAAAAGCAGGCCTGAATTTAAGCAACTAAAAAGCACAAAGAGGATTCTCAGGGGAAAACAACCTGATTCTACATAAGTGTCTACCTAAATGAGCACAAGTACCTCAATAACACCAATATCAAAAAGGAGAAAATTAGACTTAAGGAATGCTACAGCAAATCAGATCCTAGGGACAGAACATGACTGTTATTGCAATAATAATGAAAAATGGGCAAAATGCAAGTGAAGAATGAGCACCTATCTCAAGACAACCTTCAAATCTACTAATAGAAACAAAATTTCAGATCCTAGCAATACTTTAAACAAACAGAAATGTGGATATGCAATCACTGATGCAGGACAGATCAAAGTTCTTAAAGACAGAATTTAGCACAACACTTGAAACTCAAACTGATTTAACTCACTTAAAACTATGATAAGAAACGCTTCACAAACAGTTTCTAAACTTAGCTGAATCAGAATAAGCTCACCAAAATCATTTAAACTCAAAAAAATATGACAAATCCAAACACCCCATTAGAGTACCAAATTCCAATTCAAACTGAAATTTTGATAACAGTTGATTAAAACAAGGTTGTACAGAACAAAATAACACTAAAGTTAACTATTTAACTATTTGAAATCACACATTAACCAGAAACTTGTTTGACTATCTTCAAAAACTTGCAATTAGAGTTAAGAGAAACAACATTCAGCTCACATAAGCTATGAAAAGCTTATGAACTCAATGAATCGGGAAGAAACCAATGAAACAGTTGATTAACAAATGTTTAAGCTAGTAATGAAAATGGGACAAGAAATTGAAATTGGAAATAAAGCTTGCATTAATAATTCGAAAATACTGAGTTACAACTAAGATTAAAAACAATTTAACATGACGAAATTTAAATGGTAACATTCTTCTAAAGCATGAAAAATGGACAGTTACAATTGTGGTGAGAAAGGGCTATTTATAGCTTGATGAGGAGCTTGGGATGCCTTTGAGAAGCTTTATGAAGCATTAATCTCTGCCATTGATTCATTCACTTGTCATCCGAATCAACCACAGCCACAAGATCAATTGGGATGATGTGGTTCCACCAATGAGATTCTTTCGTTTGTCCACTGTGGCGATCCTCAAGTCACCACCCTCTGACACGTTGTCAGAGGGTTCTAGAATACTTAATGTACGGGGTAATTCTGGGATGAGCAAGGTAACTTTTGGAAGGGCAGTGAAACAGTAAAGATGAGGGTTTTAGCGCGCTGGGAGTTTATCTGAGAAGGTTTTATATTAGTATATTTTGACTTAGGGGTATTTTGTTTGACCAGTGATTAGTAAGGGTTGACCGGGTGGGTATATGGTTTGAATTGGGTACCGGGTATGAGAAACGGGATGGGGTAATATTGTTGGGCTAGATTGGCTTTTGGGCTTTGGACTTGTGGTATTAATGGGTAAAGGATAAATTGGACTTGGACTTAATTTTTGAAAGATTAGTAATATTAAGGACCAATATTGTAATTTCAGATTCTCCAAGGACCATTAGTGTGAATTGTGAAATGGTAATGTTCAAATGGTAAAATGGATAAATGAGATTTATGAGGGGTGAATTGTGTAATTATGGAAAGTTGAGGGGTAAATTGTGTAAAAACTCCCAAATCATGTCCTGAACTTCGTAATTTGATCTTTTAAGCACCAAAATCTCTGAAATAGCATCCCAGCATCGACTTATGCACTCTTCTCTCTCTCATGCCCGGTTTTTAGCAGATTTGGCTGATATTTGTGTGTTTTGTTATATCCGTACCTGCACAAGCACAAACTCAAGAAAACAACAAATATTAGCAATAAACGGCTCTTTCTTGGTTATTTTGGGTCTAATTTGATAAATAAATGATATGTGTTTTTGCACATATCAAAATACCCCAGACGAGACCATTGTCGTGTCCTCACGCAATGCAATCAACTCACGCTTCTAAAACCAAGGATTTCAATCTCTTTCTACTAAACCTATGAAGAAGTAGCAAAGATTCCTCAAAAGAGATTAAGAAAGCCTTAATTCTAAAAACGCCCCGTTTACCTTTTAATTCACATGTATAGATATTACGATTAAGCACATTCCGGTTATGAATGACGGTTTGTTGAACTTTCATGTCGATCAATAACTCCAACATTTTTTCAAGCGACACGTTAGGATCACGGAGTAGGAAACACAACACACGATGAAGTGACCATACGGATAGAATACATCGTCACGATTTTCACAAGTCCCAAACTAAGCGTAAAATCGAAATCATTGTTAAATATGATTCTAGATGCTAACACTACCCATGGAAGTTACTTGTGTAATTACCTTTTGTTCCCATTTTCCTATTTTCCTCTAGATTTTTTATTTTTGTGAGAAATGAATTTCTTCAAATTTCTCGTTTCGATAATTTTTATTCCGATAAAGATACAAAGCTAAGTCGATAATTAGTTATCCATCTTCTCTCAAGAACCATTGTCCCAAAAATGAGGTCCACATCAAGGAATTTTTATTCACTTATACTTTTGACTTTTTTTTTTTCATTTTTTCATTTTCATCATCATTTTTTTTTCCCAGACACTTATACCTTTTATTTATATGAGTTATGAACTACGGAGCTTCATG
Source organism: Chrysanthemum lavandulifolium (assembly GCA_022545495.1). Classification (NCBI taxonomy): domain Eukaryota; kingdom Viridiplantae; phylum Streptophyta; class Magnoliopsida; order Asterales; family Asteraceae; genus Chrysanthemum; species Chrysanthemum lavandulifolium. The sequence goes on along the minus strand of CM040243.1, from coordinate 199,599,448 downwards.
GGGTAATTCCAAGACTATAGGCTTCATGAAATGAGGATCCCGGTTGGCTAGACTAAGAACCTCACCCAATCCTGGCTAAAGATCCAAGGGTCCGATCTCGAACCGCAGCTCATAACTTTACTTATTACTTTTCACTTATTACTTGCTTATTTATTTATTACGGATCCTTGATGTGTACCCAATTTTTAAAACAAAGATTATTTTAAGAAGATAAAGAACTAACTATCGCCAAAAACTCAACATCTCTAATTATTTATTAAACTGATATGGAGTGAAACAATTTTGTGGGAACAAAAAGCCATAAGTACCTTCGATGGGCTCTAAAGAGAACCAACTACTCCACGCTTAGCATCTAAACTCATAAGTAACTCTATCATTTCTCGATCTCCGAAAATTTAAAATCCCAAATAATGAGATCCGCGGATGCTTAGCCGATAATTTTTTAGATTACCTATGGTTAAGGGAACAAGCTAGGGCTCAACACGCCCGGTCAAGTCAGAATTCTATTCCTACTCTCTCCAGCGGAAAGTCAACAAGGTGTCAAAACATATATTAACTTAGCAATTGCTTCGTCAAATAATCTAAAGTCTCGCATTTTTAAAGTCACTTATTAGAAACTAGCAAATTCTTGTTAAAGCTTCGCATATTTAAAACTACTTAGGGAGACTTGCAAATTCTTGGCCTTGTGAGCTAGAATCGCATTTTATAGCCTCTTGTCTAAGCAATTAGCAAAGGCTATTTCAAGAAAAACGCATATTTAAAGAAACTTCTAAGAGACTAGCAAGAACTTTTCGATCATAAAACTAACAAAAGCTTACAAAAATTTTAAATTTTGCTCATTTTTGCACAATTTTTCATTTTCTAAGGAAAAACGGGGTTACGAGAGTATACGACAAAAAAAAAGCAAGTGCGGTCAAATCAAATCGAAGATTACCCACCCGAGACTAGAACGAAACATTGTCCTCAATGTTTAAAGGCAAGGGTAATAACGAAAATCTAAAAGCCGTTTATTAAGTATGCTAGAAGATAAACGTTAGTCGATAAGATTAGGATATCGGATTTCCATCAAGATCGATCATGAAACTCGAGTGGAGAAAAAACAAACTTTGAGCACGAGAGTCTTCATATCGGAAAATCTACACACAACATCACAAACAACCAAACACGAAATCAAGAGGCTAACCCTTCACGTCACTTATTAGAAAATAGAAAGAAGATAGAGATAAGCATGGGGTGCCTCCCACGAAGCGCTACTGTTTTTGGTTACCGAGTCGCTAGCCTGACTCGTCCCCGAATTCATTAGTCCTTGGGGAAACAAGCGGAAAGGATACCCGGATCAAAGATGGTATCCTCACTTCGGAGGGAAAGAGAATGGGTGGGTTGGGAGGGAAAGAAAATGTCGGGCTTCAGCACATACGGAATAGCATCTCCCAAACTCACAAAAGGTTTTTCAAGAAAGATTGATCCATCATCCGGTGGTTTTGCGGGTGGACGAAGGGATGACGGATCACAATAAGAATACTCCATAGAAGAAGGGAGCTCATGGTAAATGATAAGATGTGTAGGCTCAACAATGAAGGCATCCATCGGAGGATCCTTATCTCGAACAACGTTTTCAACAAAAATCTCATCAATGCATATCCCGGGTTTAAAGATCTTATCTTCACATGAGGGCTCATCGGGATAAGTGAGGGTCGACTCAACAGAGGAAGGAGAATCATCATTAAGCAAGCTTTCAAGAAAAAGGACATCTTGATTAGAGTCGCACCCGTCACTCTCAATACCCGGCGGTATTGGATCATCAAGAAATAAGTCAATTTCTTCCATATCAGAATCATAAGGCGGATTATCAAGAATATCGTCTTCAACCACTTTAGTCAATTCATCAATCTCCATAATATCTTTAGTGTCAGATTCATCACTTTCTTCATCTTGCATAACATCACATGACGGGAGAGAAAGGTCGGAACACAGAGATGGGACAAGTGGTGTGCTCTGAGAGCTAGCAATATCCACCACCTCCGTTGTGGTCTCTGAATCGGACTCAAAATCTATGTCGAAAAGAGGATTAACTTCGCAAAAGGTATAGTCATTCTTGAATTCAAAAAGTGGATTTGAGAAAATCCCGGAAGTAACCTCGGAGATGTCAAGAGAATCACATAAAAGCGAATCACAATCACTATCAGATATATCCTCGGACTCACTTGGGATTGGGTCAAGGCTCTCAACACTAGACGATTCCGTTTCCGGAATAGTGCTAAGAGGCTCGTCCCCCATTATGAGAGAGTCAACGGGTTCAACAATTATCGAAGAAATAGAATCATCGACCTCTTCCAAAAGGACGTCACTTCTCTCAACCGGCGTGAGTGAAGGGGAAGGGTCGGAATTGAAAGGCTCAGAAACGGGAGTAGGTTCAGCCGACAAACTCGCATAATATTCTTTCATTTGAATGGAATCCTCATCATCATCGTCAATGTAAGTCGCGAGCCATCGGGCACGTCTTTCAAGTGCTTGTTCTTCAATTCGAATTTCTTCAAGACATTTTTCAATCTGAGCTGCTCGTTCTTCTTCTTCGAGTAATTCAATCATAGATCTTTCGTTGCGAGACGCTCGATCTTCGGCAAGTAATTCACCATAAGTTTTCTGATGATGATCTTTTTCTGGAGCATGTTTATTAACAAATTCTTCGAGTATTTTAAGACATCTTTGAATTTCTGGAGAAATTATCGGAGGTTGTGGTTGAATTTCTTGGTATTGTGGAGGTGGGTTATAAGGATAGTCGTAATTGTTACAAGGAACCTGCTCATAGACAAGCGGGTTTTGCATTTGACAATCGGAGTTAACGTGCGGACCTCCACAATACTCACAACAATATGATTGTTGTAACGGGTGTGGTGAAGTATATGGATAAGGTTCATAACCAAAGGTTGTATTGTTAAATTGATTTTGACATTGAAAACCTTGGTGAGGACCTCCACAGTACTCACAAGAGTATGACTCCGTCTCATGGTATGGGGATTGGTTAAGGAAATCGGTCATATCATTGTAGGGATATTGGTCGTAGACAAACTCGTTTCCCGTATTCACAATGCTACAACCGGGACAATTCCCACCATTTTGAGGTCCCCCACACCATTGACAACCATAATGGTAAGACGAAGACATCGAGAAGAATTATACGGATAAGAGGGATAAGAGAAAGAATTGACGGTTCAGAGGGTAAAGAAGATTATTTTTGGGTTTTTAGAAAACATATTTTGAAAAGAAAAATCTTTTTGGGTTTTTAATAAAAGGGATATTTACAAAATACAACGATAACTTCACGGGGAAGGATCTTCAAATGCACACAAATCGAGACGGAATACGAAAAGCTCACTACATGCCCTCACCGGCAGCGGCGCCATTTTTTATTTGTCTTTTTCGTACAAGATATTTTTCCGAAGAAATACAAAGGTATGTATTTTCCCCGGGTCGTTTTCCCAACGAGGGATGAATGGAGTTTGACAACTCACGTCGCGATTCGGGATTCGAATGTGTAAAAGGGATATTGGGGATTTCTATTCTACGATGCAAGGAATTATAGAAGGAAACAATAAAATCAACTAAATCTATGATGCAATAAAGGAAACACTACTAACTACGAAAATTTAAACTAAAAACGCATAAAACGTAATTAAGGAAACGCGAAATAAATGCAACTATGCTAATTAAAACCCGTAAAAATGAACTTCTATTTTCTTACAGCTAAGAATGATATTGGAAAATTATTTGTGAATTAAAACTATTTTTTTGGTTTTTTTCTTGATTTATTTTGAATTAAAAACTAATTTAAGACATTTAAAATAGACTTGAAATACTAAAAATTAGGAAAATAAGCTAGAAAATTACAAAACTATTTTTCAAAAATCTTAAATAACTAAAAAGAATTTTAGAAACTGGAATCACATTTTTCTGACTTTTTCTCAATTTATTAAGAATTTAATACTATTAAAAACTAATTAAATTCCTAGAAAATAATAAAATAACTATGAAAAATCTGGAAAAATACTTTTTAAGACATTTTTATTATTCTAAAATTAAGAAAATTTAAATTGCATTTTTCTGAATTATTTGGATTAAATGCTAATTAAAAATGCTAGAAAATGACATAAAATGCAGAAAAAATAGCAAATGAACAGTAAAAAATATGAAAACTTCCAGTAAACTATAAAATAATACTGAGAACTAGGGAAAATTAACATAAACTACTGTGGAGATCAGGTACTATGATTTGGGCATACTACTAGGATGAATAACCACTTAAAATGAGCAATAAGCTAACCACAAGCTACAAAAAGCTACCTAAACTTAAAGCTAACCTAAACTAACTTAGATATGGCTATTTCTACTGTTTTGGAACAAAAGAGCACAAGCTGGATGCAATTTAGCTACAAATCAAGTTCAAACTAAATTTAGCCAAACGACCCTTAACTACCAACTTGAAGCCCTATAATAAGCTATCTAGAAAAATCACAAAAATAAGCAAAAATGACCTAGGAGTAGACAACCAACCAGAGGTCTTGTATCCCAAGTTTCACTTCTAAGGACTTAAGATGATGAAATTAAAATTACAAAAGTAGAAGCGATTTGGGACACTAGTGTTGATGCTACGAATGAGATAAAGGGAAAAAGCTACTGAGACACGATTATGTAATGAAAATAAGCTCTAAAGGTGAGATCTGAACTTAAAGATTAACTCCTAACACTACTAACTACTTAGGAAGCTAATAAGCTCAAGTCCTTAAGCAGAACTCAAACTTAGAACATGCAGTTATGGGGGCAAAAGCAGGCCTGAATTTAAGCAACTAAAAAGCACAAAGAGGATTCTCAGGGGAAAACAACCTGATTCTACATAAGTGTCTACCTAAATGAGCACAAGTACCTCAATAACACCAATATCAAAAAGGAGAAAATTAGACTTAAGGAATGCTACAGCAAATCAGATCCTAGGGACAGAACATGACTGTTATTGCAATAATAATGAAAAATGGGCAAAATGCAAGTGAAGAATGAGCACCTATCTCAAGACAACCTTCAAATCTACTAATAGAAACAAAATTTCAGATCCTAGCAATACTTTAAACAAGCGAAATGTGGATATGCAATCAACGATGCAGTGATGATCAAAGTTCTTAAAGGCAATTTAGCACAACACTTGAAACTCAAACCGATTTAACTCACTTAAAACTATGATAAGAAACGCTCACAAACAGTTTCTAAACTTAGTGAATCGTAATAAGCTCACCAAAATCATTTAAACTCAAAAAATATGACAAATCCAAACACCCATTAGAGTACCAAATTCCAATTCAAACCGAAATTTTGATAACAGTTGATTAAAACAAGGTTGTACAGAACAAAATAACACTAAAGTTAACTATTTAACTATTTGAAATCACACATTAACCAGAAACTTGTTTGACTATCTTCAAAAACTTGCAATTATAGTTAAGAGAAACAACATTCAGCTCACATAAGCTATGAAAAGCTTATGTGAACTCAATGAATCAGGAAGAAAACCAATGAAACAGTGATTAACAAATGTTTAAGCTAGTAATGAAAATGGGACAAGAAATTGAAATTGGAAATAAAGCTTGCATTAATAATTCTGAAAATACAGGTTACAACTAAGATTAAAAACAATTTAACATGACAGAAATTTAAATGGTAACATTCTTCTAAAGCATGAAAAATGGACAGTTACAATTGTGGTGAGAAAGGGCTATTTATAGCTTGATGAGGAGCTTGGGATGCCTTTGAGAAGCTTCATGAAGCATTAATCTCTGCCATTGATTCATTCACTTGTCATCCGAATCAACCACAGCCACAGGATCAATTGGGATGATGTGGTTCCACCAATGAGATTCTTCGTTTGTCCTTTGTGGCGATCCTCAAGTCACCACCCTCGACACGTTGTCGAGGGTTCTAGAATACTTAATGTACAGGGTAATTCAGGATGAGCAAGGTAACTTTTGGAAGGCAAAGAAACAAGAAAGATGAGGGTTTTAGCTACCGGGAGTTTATCCGAGAAGGTTTTATATTAGTATACTTTGACTTAGGGTATTTTGTTTGACCGATGATTAGTAAGGGTTGACCGGGTGGGTATATGGTTTGAATTGGGTAGGGTATGAGAAACGGGATGGGGTAATATTGCTGGGCTAGATTGGCTTTTGGGCTTTGGACTTGTGGTATTAATGGGTAAAGGATAAATTGGACTTGGACTTAATTTTTGAAAGATTAGTAATATTAAGGACCAATATTGTAATTTCAGATTCTCCAAGGACCATTAGTGTGAATTGTGAAATGGTAATGTTCAAATGGTAAAATGGATAAATGAGATTTATGAGGGGTGAATTGTGTAATTATGGAAAGTTGAGGGGTAAATTGTGTAAAACTCCCAAATCATGTCCCGAACTGTAATTTGATCTTTTAAGCACCAAAATCTACGAAATAGCATCCCAAAGATCGACTTATGCACTCTTCTCTCTCGTGCCGGTTTTTTTAGCATTTGGTCGATATTTGTGTTTTGTTATATCCGTACACCGACAAGCGTAAACTCAAGAAAACAAACAAATATTAGCAATAAACGGCTCTTTCTTGGTTATTTTGGGTCTAATTTGATAAATAAATGATATGTGTTTTTGCACATATCACTATCGAATAACCGAGATATCATTATTACAGATTTGTAGTGTAGTCTATATAAATCAACGAAGAATGCTATTCTTGATGATGATTTTAATATAAATAACTACTTAAGTAGTTACTAACAAAGAGTAATCATACAACTAAGACTTTAATAATAATAGCAAAATGTAAATTATTAGAGATCATACCTTTGCTAAATATTGTTTTTAAGGAAAGATATATTTAGAGAAATTCTTTGTGATCTTCTTAGGGTCTCCAGATCCATGTGTGAGGAATACAAATGCTAAATATTCTTTTTACGAAAAGAAATATTTAGATAGTTTCTTCATGATCTTCTTGGTATGCTCAAATCCAAGTATGGAAAATTCTTAAATACTATGAAGATTTTTTAAAACATGACTTAAAGAATCCTTCTTTGTAGTTTTCAAACATACACGGATTGTATCAAGTTTTTAAAGTACAACATACTCTAAGAAACTTGGTAACGAAGCTCTGATGCCAATTGTGGAAAACTAGAAGGGGGTTGAATAGTTTTACCAATTAAAACTTTGTTTTAAAATATTTAGATCGACTTATGTCAATCTATTTAGATGTGTATGTTGGACGTTGATAGATATATATATATATAAAAGTGTTATGAAAGATAAAGAGTGAAAAGGACATAACCACGACACAAGTATTTATAGTGGTTCGGCTACAAGGACACCTTCCTTGCCCTACTCCACTCCCCGAGTCACCTACTCGAGAGTTCGTAATCAATACACGACACCAACTCCTTATGGCGGAGAAGCCTTCACAACGTCGCCTACTCATTTTCCGGTACTAGGCTAACCACCGGGTTCTTTCACCAAGGAGAACCACACCTACCACAACTTCGCCTACCCTTTATCCGGTACTAGGCTAAGTATCGAGTTCCATTACAATGGAGGAACTACTACCCAACACTACACAATACCTAACCACAAAGGAGACCCACTCCTTATTACAACACCATCAAGGATATCAACATCCTTGGAAACAAACTATCACTATGTATATAACGATGCACCTCATCGATTATATAACCTTGGCATCCTTCACTATTGCCACTTGATTTGACTTCTAGGCATCTTTCACTAATGCCCTTGACACGAACGCTTGACACCTTTCACTAATGCCTTCGTATTGACTCCTTTAACATTCTTCACTAATGATTTTGACCCGGACGTTTAAGCACCTTTCACTAATGCTGTCGTCTTGACTCTTTCGGCATCCTTCACTAATGCCTTGGACACAACACTTCTATGGAGGAAGAAAGAAGTATCAACAAGATAACCTCAGTAGTCTTGATGATGACGAAGCATGGCAACTCATGGACTTGAGCTTGCTCGACTAAGAAGTGGTGATCTCGCCTTTAAGAGGAACCTAGAGAATTACACAAAACAAAAGACAAACTACATAGAAAGATCCCTTAGGATCTGTGGTTAGAAGGTTACAATACTTGGGGAAAGTATGTGTGGGAGTGGCAACCCAAAAGGAAGAAATGACTCACTATTTATAGAAGAAAAACATCTCTTGTTCGAGGATCCCACGGATCCCTCACTGAGATCCGTCCGATGTATTCTTGGGGATCCGTGGGGACGCTCCCTTTTGCCCATGGGTTTTGGGTCATGGGTCATGTGTTATGGATCATGGGTATCCAAGTAGATACAATGTATCTATAAGGTGTAATGCATCTAGTCCATGGTTCATGGATTAAAACTATGGGCCCTGGATTAAAACCATGTATGACTTAAACATGATGTCATTCAATGGGTTATGGGTCAAGCTCCATGGGTATGGGTCATGGATTTTGGGTTGTACCTAACTACATTCAATGTATTTGATCAATGGGTCAACTACTTATGTTTCTACCCAATTGTATTACCCATTATAATACATACTAGTTATGTATATATTTGCCGAATATGTAAACACTAGTTGTTGTACATATGTATTACTAAATCATAAAATCACTTATACTTGTTTTAGTGTTTTATGTGAAAACGTAAGTGTGTTAGAAAACTATTGGCTCAAACCATTTACATATTTTATTTGTTTTGTTAAAATGATTTTACGTTTGTTATCGACAAAACATTAGAAGATCGTAAAACATAAATAAACGTTTTTACAGCTTATTTGTATTAACAAAATGGATATTTAATATTGTGATAATGATCAAATGAACACGACTTGTATTTACAAGTAATTTATACAAATGCATATTTCCTAAAATGTCAACTAATAAATATATAATTTTATTTGTGCAAGTAAACTAATTACTTTTCTCATATAAACATTATAGCTTACTTACACTTGATAAAATATATTTATTTTGACAAAATAATTAACTAGACATTTTATTTTATAAAGTATACTTATATTTTTAATATACAAGTTTACTTTCCTTTTAAGTAGATCAAAATGGTTATTTACCACATGTATGACATCAAGCTAGAGTTGACTTTCTTACTTAGTCACATCAAAAGATATTTCCAAATATGAAAATATTCTAGGTTGATTTGATTTATATTTTGGATAGATTTTTACACAAGATCCAAGAGATTTTCTGTTAGTACCTTGCGTACCCTTTGGTACAACGATGGTACCCTTCGAAGGTTATCGCAGGATCCTCCAACCTGGTAGACCAAATGGCTATAAATAGTGGTCATTTGACCTCACTTAAAATCATCCTTTGCATAAATAAATCTTTATATTCTCTAATTCATTTCATACTCAGTTAATAGTTATTACCACATACTAAAATATTCATCTTTTCTACACTAACTCTTTTATTAGCAAAGATATCATCATCATCATAGACTACAAAGCTTCAAGTTTTGTTACTAGTATTCACTTTGTATATTATATTGTATATTTTTCATCATACACCATCATTGTATCAAACCACCATAAACCTTGTAGAGCGATTGGTTCGTATTTTAGTCATCAAAATACGTAATGTGACGGGAGTGGTTGTACCCGAGAAAGAAATCAACATTTAGTTTAGTGTCGGAAATAATGTATAAGCAACATATAAGGTTTTCTCCTCCGTATAAGATAGCTTGTTGACTAGTGAAAGGATACTTTCGGGTTAGATACTCGGGGAGTGGAGTAGGGCAAGGAAAGGAAGTCCTTGTAAGCCGAACCACTATAAATCCTCTTGGTTTGGTTTGATCGTTGTATATTTACTTTATTTTATATCTTGCTATTACATCATTACTTGTTTGTATTTAACTATACTTATCGATTTCATATCAAAGTTTCCAAAGAAAACAAATTAAATCAGTAAAACTATTCATCCCCCTTCTAGTTTTCCACAATTGGCATCAAGATCTACGTTACTGATGTGTGTCGTATAGTGTGCATTTTTATATTCAAGTTTTAAATTTATATTTTGTTAGACTGTACCTAAAGACACACTTTTACGGGCAGTGTACCTGATCAGAAGCAGCTAGTGGAGTAAGTACGAGGTCGATCTCAGGAATTGTGTTGTTTAGACTAACCTAATGAATTTTACAAATTAAAAGAGGGTTTTGATTTTGATTTTAATTAAACTACTAAGACGAGAAAATTAAATTAAACTACATGTGTTGTGATCAATAAGAAAAGAAAATGCTAGCCATGTTACTTTACACATTTTAGTTATTCGTTTACTAGTGCAATGATTTTAAAATAAAGTTCTGGTGACGTCAGAATGTATAGAAAATATCCCTTTGGTCCAGACAACACCTCCATACTCCTATCTAATGTAGATTAGACCACTTGGTCCATGCATCTAGCCTCTACATGTGTAATCTTATAGACCATTTGGTACATGCATCTACTCAATTACAAGCATGCATTAAGTTGTGTCAAACAATCTATGTGATTTATGTATGATACCCACTTGGTCCATGCGATATCTACTCTTCTAACGCGATCACTATATTGAAGAGCAATATACTAACTTAAGTGTTCTCGCATTACACATCTAAATATCCCATTGTTCCTGGCAATTCCTAGACTTAAAATTCTTAAACACAAAAACATGTACTTATTGAATGATAAATACATAACTAAAATCAAATCATAATAAACGGAATAACATTAATGTAATTGGCACACATGGCTAACACCAAAAGGTGTTAGCCCATAATGTATGTAAAAGCACAGGAAGCAAATTCAAACGAAAGCCAAATAGAAATCATAGTGAAATTGATGTGCAAATCGAATAATTAAACCTAATGTGATGATACGAGACCTTCTCTTCCAGATTTCCTAGCTCTTAGGACCTTGGAATGGTGAAAATTGGCTGTGGTCGAGTGTGGTGAGTGAATGATATGAAAAACTCCCGTATAGGGTTTGTATTTATGCCAGGGCTGGAATACGGCATATCAAATAGTGAATACGGCGTATTCCAGATCTCTTAATTGCTGATGAAGTTAGCATATTCTGCGTATCGTTTAAATACGGCGTATTACTGAAGTGTGATATTCAAATCATCGATATACTTGGATTGGGGATAAGATCTTCAATACGGCGTATGGCCAGAGTTTCATACGCCGTATACCTTTAATAGTTGACTTGAGCTTTGACTGCAAGCTTCTAAATATGGTTTATTTGCTAGAGTTAAATATGCTGTATTCCTCTATATTCACCAGTACTTAGTGAATTCTTCTAGATATCAATACGACGTATGGTCAGAGTTACATACGTCGTATGCTCTTCGCAGATTGCAAATCATAAAAATAGCTCCAAATCATGTCTTTTTTCGCGTTTTTTCCAATATAGCTCCATAAACACTAAAATTAGAACACTTAAGCAATTAAATATCAATTCAGTCATAAATACATAATAAAGGAGCAATAATTGTGGGATAAATATAACATACATTTGATGTTATAAGTTACTCAATATTTTTAAAATATATTGTATTTTAAAACTTGGATCGATCCATTGATTGTAAAAACTACAAAGAATGGCAATCTATGCAAATACCATCACTTTTTGGATCTAATGAATTTATCTATTAGAAAAATCGTTTTGAAACTAATGTGAAATTGAAAGATATAGATATTTGGTATATACTTAAAGACGGTGATCTTAAACCAATAAAGGATGCTACTAGTGATCGGGATGAGGTTGTTCCATAGAATCTTCAAAATGACGAGCAAAAGAAAATGAATGCCAAAAATAATGAGGCTAAAATGATGATTTACAATGCCTTAACTAAAAAGGAATTTAAAATTCTTTATGTGCAAAATGGCTAAAGAAATTTGGCAATCATTAATTGTCGCTCATTAAGGAAACTCATAAGTCAAGGATAACAAAATTGACTTGTTCAACAATATGAAGTTTTTTTATCCTTGAAGATGAGACTATTGATAGTGGATTTTCTTGTTTTAATACTATTATTACTTCTTTTAAAGCACTTGATGAATCTTTTTGTAGCAAGAACTTTGTTAGAAAATTTCTTAGAGCACTTCATCCAAACTGGAGAGCAAAAGTAAAAGCAACTGAAGAATCAAAGGACCTATCAAGATTATCGGGAACGTCAAAGTTCACAAAATGATCAGGGAGAAAGACTCAAAGATTATCAAAGAGAAAAGAGACAAGATCAAGTCTATTTCTCTAAAAGCTAAAACGCAGTCAAGTGATTATGAAGAGTCTACCTCATGTGATGAGGATGAAGAATACATGGTTGTGAGGGACCTCAAAAAGTTCTTCAAAAGATGTGAAAAGTTCATTAGACAACCACAAGATGGCGAGAAATCATTCCGAAAAGATCATGATCATAAGAAAGGAATGAATTATAGAAATGTTATAGATGTGGGGATATAAGTCACTTAATTGGAGTATGTCCCAAGCTACCTAAATACAAGAACCAAAGGGCGTTTGTTAGTGGTGTTTGGAGTGAAAGTGAAAATGACAACGAATAGTCAAAGAAGGACGAGATTTGTCTCATGGCTCAAGACTCAAATGTTACGCCCCATGAACGAGACGACTTAAAATAATCAAAAACTAAAACGTTTTGGCAGAAACGACCCAAATTTGACCTTCATTCTAATAATCTTTTGACCATTGACAAAAATTCTTAGACATATAGACCTTGAAACCATTTTTAAATGAATCTAGATACAAATACTTTAAAACGACGGGTGGCACCCTAAAGTGCACTATGACCCGTCCTGCGCACTAAAGACTACGAAAGTGCACTATAACCCCTCTTGTGCACTGAGGACCCCTAAAGTGCACTATAACCCCTCTTGTGAACTAAAGACCCCTGAAGTGCACTATAACCCTTCTTGTGCACTAAGGACCCCCTAAAGTGCACTTTTGATCCATTTTTCGAAAAACGACTTCTATAACATGACATAATGCCAAAACTTCCAGAAATCATCAGGACAATATAAACATTAAATTTATGCAAAAACTTGGTTATAAAAACCCGCTAAAATATACTTTACAAAGTGACGGGTATTATGCCATAATACCCATTTTGGCCCATTTTCACGAGATACAACCTTTACTACTTCAATATCACATCAAACTTACCTAAAACCATTAACATAATATAATAAACCATTTTCATAAACATTTGACCCGTTTACCACCCAAAATAGGTATATTTACACTTAATCCAAACACCCCTTTAGTTATAACCATAAACATACTCTTTACTTCTTTTACTCATGACTATGACATACCATTGCAAATCAAGTACTATGACGATCGTGACATACACTTTGACACATGATGACTCATTTACAACCAATAAAAGACTCACGGGGGTACAACGTGGATTTGAGCTCGGTATTCTATACTAAGCTCGTATCACATACCAAAACTTCTACCTTCCGTATATTACATCCTTAATCCCCGACATAGCACTTCCAAATAACCTATAAAACATTGGTTAACTATAATGTAAGTGATAACACTTAGTAAGTAATTGGATATTACATGATTAATACTTCCATCATCACATATGCATCATGAACACATCACGATAAGACAATACTAAAATGCACAAAAGCACATCAACACATACCTTAGTCCATTCATAATCAAGGACTAGTCCTATAACATCCTATTAGTCAAAACTCTATGTTTGTCGCACCTTATAAACACCTATAACCATTCTTAACACTAACATTCATAATCACATAATACAACAATTTCAATATTAAGCACATAGTAACCGAATTACTTACCTTAGCTTCCAAAGCTAATCTACAAATCATGATACCACAATCATCATCATATTCATCATTATCATCACCATCGCCACATCATCACCATCATCACCATCATCTTCTTAGTTCGTAATCAACATTCATAAACACTTAATGACACATAACCAAATAGCTATAACAACTAACATACACTTTTAACATACTTAGTAATCATATGATCATACTTAGATCATTCGATGAACACCATTTTAAAATACTAACTAAACCTATATAAACTTATTTCATAATTACTATAACCCATTAATTAACTTAAAACCATCATTTATCCATTACCCCAAAATTAGGGTTCATGGACCTAATTTCACCATCAATTATTAAACACTAATTACAAGTTTCTTACTTGCTATAATCATGCTAGAAATCATGCTATTAAATATCCATCTTCAAACCATCATCATAGCACACCTACCTTCATCATTTTCCCTCTCTTTTCCCTTATAGAACCGAACCTCACACACCCTTGATTCCTTGAATAATATAGAGAAATCTAGAATCTCCTAGGTTATACTTACTAGTCACAAGTTTGGCCATTTGGCACATTAGGTCCTTCAAGTCCCTTTTCTTCTACTTTAGCCACACTACATATTATAACACATTTAGTTCTTGGCAACTTAGGTCCTTGAAGTCTATTTCCTTTCTATATAACCATATAACACATTCTTTGACTATCAGGTTTGACTATAACGTAACATTCTTTGATTAACCAATCACATTAAGCCTTAGTCAATTTCATCTAGGGTCGTTGTGACCTTTTACCCAAAAAAAATTCATCTAGGGCGGGGCTTATTTTTATCCGGGATACGGGTCTAACATCAAAAAAGGTACACTCCGATTCATCTTATTATAATTCTTCTATTGACACATTAAAAATTGAGCATACCTAATCTTTGTAAACTTCGTATTGAAATCATAAACAAAAACAAATTTGTGAAAACTAAAAAGGAGTTTTTAGATAATGAAGTTTATGAATTAAAAGAAAAAATGAAGCGTTTAGAGACAAGAAAGGCTGTTGAAGAAGGTTGCATATCTTGTCAAGAGCTCGGGCTTATAATTGAAAAACTCAAACTTACGCAAGAATTGCTTATTAAACAAAATTCTGAGTTTACAAAATTTAACAAAAATGCACACTGTATAGATGAATTAGTAGGTATCTAAAAATCTCTAAATGATAAAACCGGACTTGGATTTATGAGCATAGAATCCTCAAGTAGTCAAACGAATAGAACAAAAAAAGTACATACCACCATTCTTGAACTGTCTACATCATGTGTAGAGGGGATATCACTGAACCCTGAAAAGGGTTTCACCTGTTGTACCAAAGGGTACCGCGGCTACTGAGAAAATTTTAGGACAACAAGATCGCAATTCTTCCTTTATTGATTTTATGGTTGTTTCCAGAAAATCAAAAGCTGTTATAAGTCAAGTTAAACATAAACCATCTCTAAAACAAGGTGCATGTCTTGTAAAAAATAAGCTTAAATCTAAAACATATCAACCAAGACTTGTAAAACCTATTCCCAAACACCCCTTTCCCAAAAGTAACTACAACAACCAACCAAAGTATAACAACATGGGCTAGAATTATAAATATTGTTAATACAAATAAGCCGTAAAAATGTTTATTTATATTTTATGATCTTCTAATATTTTGTCGATAACAAACGTAAAATCATTTTAACGAAAAAAATAAAATACGTAAATGGTTTGAGTCAATAGTTTACTAACACAATTACGTTTTCATTTAAAACGCTAAACAAGCAATATTGTTTTCACATGATAGAAATGAATCTGTATAACAACTAGTGTTTACATATACTTAGTATATATTTATTGTAATGGGTAATAGAATGGGTAGAAGTCTAAGTATTTGACCCATTGACTAAATACATTGAATGTAGTTGGTAAAAACCCAAAGTCCATAACCCATACCCATAGAGCATGATCCATAACCCATCGCATGACATCATAAGTCATGATGGGTATTATCCATAACCCATGAACCATACCCATAACCCAATGTCTAGGTACATTGCACCTTGGAGGGCAGTCAAAGCCCATGATCCATGACACATGACCCATAACCCATTGGTAATGAGGAGCGTCCCACGGTTCCCCCTGTTTACACTGGACGGATCCCTCAAGCAAGGGATCCATGGAACAGTAGTGATTTTTTCTCTATAAATAGTGAGCCATTTCTTCATTTCAACTTGCAACTTGTACATATACTTTCACCTAGTATTGTAAACTCTCTAACCATAGATCCAAAGGATCTTTCTATGTAGTTTGTTTTTGTGTTTGTGTGATTCTATAGGTTCCTCTTAAAGGCGAGATCACCACCTCTTGAAGACGCACAAGCTCAAGTCCATGAGTTGCCATGCTTCGTCATCATCAAGACTACTGATGTTATCTTGTTGATAGTTCTTTCTTCCTCCATAGAAGTGTTGTGTTGATAGCATTAGTTAAAGGTGCCCCACGTTCGAATCAAAGACATTAGTGAATGGTGTCGAAGGTTCGTATAGAAGACATATGTGAAAGATGTCTAAAGGATCAAGTTGAAGGCATTAGTGAAAAGTATCGAAGATCCGTGTCAAAGGCATTAGTGAAAGGTGCCTAGGTGTCGTGTCAAAGGCATTAGTGAAAGGTGCCTAGGTGTCGTGTCAAAGACATTAGTGAAAGGTGCCGAAGAGTCAAGACGAAGGCATTAGTGAAAGGTGCCGAACGTCCGTGTTAAAGACATTAGTAAAAGATGCCAAGGGTGTACAATCGATATGGTGAATCGATGTACTAATAGAGATAGGTTGTGTCCAAGGATATTGATATCCTTGATGATGTTGTAATAAGGAGTGGGTCTCTTTTTGGATAGTTGTTGTGTAGTGTTGGGTAGTGGTCCCTCCTTTGTAATGGAACTCCGTATCTAGCCTCGTACCGGATAAAGTGTAGGCAACGTTGTGATAGGTTAGGTTCTATCTCGTGGAAGAATCCAGTGTCTAGCCTTGTACCGGATAAAGAGTAGGTGACGTTGTGAAGGCTTCTCCGCCACAAGGAGTTTGTGTTATGTAGTGATTACTAACTCTCGAGTAGGTGACTCGGGGAGTGGAGTAGGGCAAGGAAGGTGTCCTTGTAGCCGAAGCACTATAAATACTTGCGTCGTGGTTTTGTGCTTCTTACTCTTTATCTTTTCATTACTCATTTATTTACTTATCTATCAACATCCAACATACACACTAAATAGATTGACATAAGTCGATCTAAATAGTTTAAAACAAAGTTTTAATTGGTAAAACTATTCAACCCTCCCTTCTAGTTTTTCACAAATATCATAGTCATTTCAAAACACCTAAATATATTCCATGGAACTCAGTCCATACATAATGCTAATGGACCCGTAAGATATTAGGGACCAAATGTTTGAGTTATCTTATTACTTTGGTGTGCTTGAAAGTTGGATTGGAACCGGATGAATGGATAAAAGATAGCGTTTGTTCAAGGTACGTGGTGAGAAAAAAGAATATCTTCTCAACCTACCAAGCTTTTGATGGAGGTAATGTTAATTTCGGTAGCAACTTGAAATGCAAAATTATAGGCAAAGGTACAATTACTCATGACTCACTTTCTATTGAAAATATTGCTCATGTTGATACTTTTAGAATTTGACCTATTTAGTATTAGTCAATTATGTGATAAGAAGTATAAGGTACTTTTAGTGAAAATGTAATTTAAATATTAAAAGATAGTATATCTATAGGAAGAGGAATTAGGAAGTATATATGTTATGGAAATGGATATAACCCCTAGATAAGTTTTGTTTAGTCACTATAGATGATAATTCAACTCTTTGGCATAGACGCTTAGGACACATTAGTATGAGACTTATACAATCTCTATCATCTATGGAACTAGTTAGGAATTTGCCTATGTTAAATTACACCAACACTTTTGTGATGCTTGCAAAATTGGTAAACAAGTTCATCCTAGCCATAAGGATAAAATCATGGTGTCTATATCTACGTGTCTAGAATTATTGCATATGGATTTATTTGGTCTGTCTGCTATACAAAGTTACAAAAGCAAATTTTATACTTTGGTTATAGTAGACGATTATTCAAGGTATACTTGGAAAAAAAATTTGAAAAGTAAAAATGAAGCCTTTAATCCTTTTGAAAATTTGAGTAAGAAAATCCAAAACCAACAAGGTTTTCCCATAGTGTCGATCCGTATGGATCATGGTAGGGAATTTGATAATGAAGCACAATTTGGAGCTTATTGTAATGCCAACGACATATCACATAACTTATCGGCTCCTTGTAGCCTTAATTAAATGGAGTAGTAGAACGTAAGAACCGGACATTCCAAGATATGAGTAGAACATTGCTTAATGAACAATCCATACCACAAACTTTTTGGTGTAACGCCATAGATACTTTAACTTATATTTTAAATAGAATTTTAAATCAGCCATTTTTGGGTAAAAGACCATATGAACTATATAAAGGTAAGAAATCCACTTTAGGATACTTTAGAGTTTTTGGAAGCAAGTGCTTCATCCTAAACACTAAGAATTACCTCACTAAATTATACCCAAAGTCTTATGAAGGTGTATTCTGTTAGGATTAAAAAAATCCATGTTGAAGTGTCGGTCACCCCAATCATAGTCTAGCATATATTAGCTCATAGATATGACGTTATTTATTAGTTATTTAGTTAGTTTAGTAATACCGTGGAGGACGGATGGGTCTTTTCCCACTGTATGCCTGATTCACAACCCTTAGGTGGCGTTTAGTAAGATGTATAAATACCCCTTCCCTCTAAGGGAAGGGTTGGGTTGTTTTCATTCTAATAAACACACACTAAGTGTTTTTATCTCTCTAGAAAACTGCCCTCTCTACTCTTTCTCTCTCTAAAGATGGCTAACTTGTTCTTCCATAATCCCCGACCTCCTGAATCATATGAACAACATAAAATAACGATCCTACAGTTGGTATCAGAGCCAAGGTGATGTTGTTTTTTTAGATTTATGTGGTTCGATTCACGGTTTTTTTGTACTAGTTTTGATGCGTTTGGATGCACGGTTTTGTACTAGTTTTGATGCGGTTTGATGACGTTTATGCTGTTGTTGAATTTGGTTTTAAGATTGTTAACTGTTTTGAAGTGTTTTATTGGTTTTAAGTTTGAAGTGGTCAAAACAGATTATAACAAGTTTTATAACAGGTTTTAAAACTGTGTGGTCGAATTGCTTCTGAAAACAGTTTTGTGGTCAAATCGTCCATGGTTAACAGTTTTGTGGTCCGGTTTTGATTATTTTGTTACCATTCCTGTGAGATGGTTAGTGGTCATCTGCTCATTCTTGTGGTCAAACAGGAAAAAATAAACTTTTTATGCAGGTTTTCTGGGTTTTGGTTATTCATATTCGTGGCTGCGATTTAAAGAATACTCTTGGGTGCGTTTTGATGAACGAGAAAGACCAGATCCAGTTTTTAAGTATAAAAAGTGCACGTAAATGTTGCAGTTTGAAGGTATTCTTCAGTGCGATTTGATGAGAGAGAAAACAAGAACTGCGACTTGATGGAACTGCGGTTTGGACTACTGCGATTTGATCAGAATACAAGACTGCTTTTTGAAGACACTAGTAAACTTCTTTGCGTTTTGACGAAGAACAATGCGTTTTGACTCAGATCAGAAAGTATTTTTACCGGTCAATCATGTTTGTGACCGTCAAGCTGCGTTTGACCCAAAACTGTTGCGTCTTGACACTATGAAAATGAGAAGAAGATGATCAAGACTGCGATTTGTATGCTAAAATAGAAAGGAGATGAAGAAAACCTAGACCATGACCTCAAACCAAAATACCATGACTCAACTTTGACCTCAAGTTATATCCATCATCTGTCCTGGACTCGAAAATGAAATGGCTACGAAGAGGAAGAACACAGACTGACTTCAATCAGATCTAAACCTAAACCTACCCCTACATTCCATCACAAATCAAATTCTTTTTATGAAAAGTTTAAAAACGCTATCCTCATCGAGATCTCAGATTTATTCACCTTAGAGTAAACTACACTGTTCGTCCTTGTGGTTTGCGTTGACCAACGAGTTTCGTCCTTTGACCCAAAAAATTACGCCATCCGTCCTTAAGTGCGAAATGTTATTTATCATTGGTCCTTCATTTTAATGACTGTTAAATTAATTCGTTAAATCCCCCATGTGCCTTGCACATGAGGGTAAAAATGTCTTTTTTCTTTTTTTCTTTTTCTTCCCAAACATTTAAATAATAAAAATAGTAATCAATACACACTTTTTCTTCCTTTTTTCATCTCTCTCTAACATTTTCCATTTCTCTATCTAACAAAACATGAAGATAAACCTAACACACTTTCATCACCATCATCTTCTTTTGATTATTTACATCTTCATATTATCAAAAATGCCATAACAAAAACCCTTTTTCTTTATCCCATCTATGCAAATACAAATTTCCACAATCTTTAAATTTTCAAAAGAGTAAATTAGCTTTCACTTAACAGAAAACACTAGCCTTCACCAAACCAACCCACCTCCTAAAATCAACCAATTTTTCTAACCAACCCACCTCCTAAAATCAACCAATTTTTTGACACTAGCGAATTCGAACCAAACCACCTCCAAAATTCGAACCACTTTCACCTTTTTGATCATTTTAGACAAAATCCTCAAAGGGTATCATTAGGAAATGCTTGAAATGTAATCTTGACCATCATTTTCACAAAAGTCATTGCTTAGCGTTTCACTTAAGGGTTTGATTGACCACGGATGACTGTGAAACTTGAGTGATATTTTCAGGCTGCTAATGTAGTGGTTGTGATGGTGGTGGTGGTGGTGGTTTCCGGTAGAAAGAACGGCGGCGAATGGTGGAGATGATGGGATGGTCATTTAAGCCTTTTTTGTTCTTTGACTATGTTTTTAATTAGTTTTTTTTAAAGGTGAAGAGGATGTGGGATTTATATTCAAAATCAACTAATTTATAACATGAGTGTGTTTAGTTGGATAATTTGTTTTGACTTTTTGTGTTCTTGATTTTGAATCTGAGTTTGTAGCCGACGCACAATTATTTATGTGGGTTCACTACTTTTTAGGATTTGGTATTTGTGCATTCTAGTATATGGTGGTGGTCATGGTTAATTCTTGAGGAAGATGGTGGGTAGATGGAAAAAGAAACACTCTTGAAATTTTGAAGTAGATATTGGAGTGAGATGATAATGGTGAATCTATAATAATAAAGATAGAGTAAAGAAAAGAAGAAAGATTCATATCATATGAGATTTCTAAGATATATTTGAATTTTTTTATGAAGACGACGGTGGAGATTAATTTTGTAGAAGATGTAAAGAAAGATGATGAATTCAAAGGGTAAAATGACTTCTTCACCCTTATCTACAAATATAAAAAGACAAAAATACCCTCGTGTGAGTTGAGCTAACGAGCGTTAGTGTAGCCCATTAAAATGAAGGACCAATGATAAATAACGTTTCGCACTTAAGGACAGATGGTGCAATTTTTTGGGTCAAAGGACGAAACTCGTCGGTCAACGCAAACCACAAGGACGAACAATGTAGTTTACTCTTCACCTTATATTGAATCTTTATAGATCGTATAATTGTGATACTCTATCCTCATCAATCTAAAATCAAAACTCACATCATTAAAACAAGAATCAAGTCACTATTAAACCAACATCAAGACCTCAAATCATAATGAAAAACTAATTAATCTCGGTCTTGCTTTGACTCGCATCTCTTTTGAGAAATCAAAATCTTTTATATCTTTGCAAATCATAACACATCATCACAGATCTATAAGTTACAAGCATCTTGATTTATATCCGAACATGATTAAAGAAAGGTTCATAAAAACTATGTTATAAACCTCCTTTGGTTCGTTCATTGATTAACAAAAAGGAAGATCTCAGGTTCCGTTTCATGTGCTACATCAAATGTTAAGACCTCAAAGATTTCAGACCGATTTAATTTTTAAATCTTTCTAAGATTTTTCAATTGAATCATTATCATCACAGATCTATCTTGGACTTGGACTCAAAAAGAATAATCAATACACGAAATATTGTGTCATCTCAGGTTGAAAAGCGTAAAAGGGACGAACAAATCATGATCTCAAAGTATCCTAATGTTCTCGTAAATATTTAAAAGAATTATCTTTTTTGAACATTAAACCATCATTGATCCCTCAAGAGTGATGCTATCCGAAAATAAAGAAATGAGTCTAACAAGTATGTTAAATCAAATCTTTGTTTCATTCATAAACACAAAACAACACAAGATAATTTACCTACCATTAGACCCCTCTTGGATCTTGAAGCCGTGTAATGTTTCCATGGTTCAAATGGTTGTGAATTATTTGTTTGATTCGGATGATGAAGGTATGATGGAGATAGGGCAGTGATTTGATCAGATATATTGGAGGATTGGTGAGTGTGATTTGTTTTGCGTTTGGAGTGAGTATGGTAGGAGATGGGGCAGATTGAACGATTAAGTTGTGTTTAGGGTTACAAAGTTTTAGGGTGAGAGTATTTTACACCCTAAATATTAGGGTTAGTAATTGGTTTGGATCCGATTTGATCACAACCGGGTATTTGTCTCTTATTGAACCGGGCCCAATTCATTTGTTTGTGACATGGATTGGATCTAGGCTAATATATTAGTTAATGGATATCTCATTTGGGCTTATGGATTTGGTAATTCATTTGGATGGCCGGTCATTATAAAAAAAAATGTATTGGCATTGGGTTATTACCGAAAGTTTAACATACTTAATTGTTATCGAAATTTCTTTTGGATACGGAATTTCTGTCGTTAATTTTGGTATAATTTGTGGTAAAATGTGTGGTATTTTATTCATGATGAATTTCGCGGGGGATACTCATTCACGGCTAGAATTGACACGTTCATAATGACTACGGGGTTGTTGTACGGTATTTCTTATTTGGACTTGAAATGAGATTTTCCGGGCGTGTTTACTTATTTCGTCTTCTTTATTTCTTCTCTTCCGTGAAGATGACTTGTTTGCGCATTTATTGAGTGTGATGAAGACTTGGCTATCTAGTTACTTTTGTGATTCTTTCTCGCTTAACCCACAAAGTAGCTATCACTTTCGGTGTCTCACGCAGTTGAGGATATATCAAGAGGTTTTGTACATTGGGTACACCGTTCTTTTTCACAAGGATAATACAAGCTTAAGTAACAAATCTGGGGAATTCTACTTCATTTTCAAGTTTGGTATATCGGGTTTACTTCACCAAGTGGTCACAGCAATAGCTGATAGAATACGAGGATTGTATGTTAGCCAAAGTGTTTAAAGGTTGAGATGTTATCAACAATTCTCATGGGTTTTTTGACGCTACAGGACGTCAATGATACTTCACAGTCTAAGCAAAATCTTTCAAGAATCTTCAATGTCACTTATGATCTTTCAAGATATTTGCTTAAGGCAAGAACTTCCCGTGCATATGGTTGTACACGTCAATGATGCTTCCGAAAGTTCGAAACCATCATGGGGGAGTAACGTGTACTTTTGATGTTATAAGGTCAACTCCTAGGGGGAAGTAGTGTACACTACTTTACTTAGTATGGTTTATGAAGTATTCTGCATATTGGAGAAGAATTGTTGTTGATCTCTTGCATGTTCCCCTAAACAGATACTCACCAAAACCAAACTTGTCATAACACATTCAATCTGTCATTGTTTACGGTTTCGTCTTGGTTTTGTAAAATCCCGCGAAAGAATCTATTTCTCGGTTTAAATCATAGATTTGTAAAATCCTGTGACGATGGAACCATCCCGGTGAAAGAAAAGTGCATTTCCGGATCTATCTCTTGGTTTATTCTTGGTTTTGTAAAATCCCGCAAAAGAATCTATTTCTCGATTTAAATCATAGAATTGTAAAATCCCGTGATGATGGAACCATCCTGGAAAAAGAAAAGTGCATTTCCGGATCTTATCTGATTCTGGTGCTACGGTTTCAACTTCGAAGAAGGGATAAAGTGTGTACTTCAAGTATTGGATTAATTTTTGGATATTGATGCAGGTTTTACTGACCAGGTTTTAATAATTATAAAGTCTCTTTATACCTATGGTCTACCCTAATGCACTAACGGGCAGTGTACCCGGTCGTGTGTAGTGTAGTATTCGGTAAAACCGAGGTCGTCTCAAGAGCTATGCGTGTTGGATTATTACTAAGTCTAGGTGTCACAGATTAATAATGATTTTGATTAGGAATTAATAAAGTAGATAACAGCAAATAAAGGCAACGGATAAATCAATAGAGGAGAGTGGTGCTAACCTAGTTAATCCTCCTAGCTAGTAATGTCTACGTCTACTTACTTCCAATTACTTCAGGTGGGGTCAAAGTCGAGAGGACAACATTTGGTCAATTCGCCCTAACCTATCAGCAAAGATGCCACCACATGAGAAGTCAGGTGTCCCCTCATAAGTCCTGTTGTTCTTGGTCCCCGAAGCCAAGTCATTAAGTACCGCTACATGCTAGATTTATAATAGTGAGTGCCCGGGCGTTAGCAACTTAAACACTCACCTCCTAATTCTTAAGTTCATCCAAACGGTAGGTGATCAGTTGGTCAAATCGCACAAGTGATCATATCTTACCCTTCCCGTCTCAGTCCGCTCACCTAGGGTCAGTTAGTCATATCTCCTAGGCAATTGGCCTCTACTGCCATTCAAAACTACCGAAACAGGGGTAGCTACCAATTAACTATGCATGCATACACTTAGAAATAATTATACGAAAGTAATGTAAACGCAAACAAAACAATTAAGGAATCATAACTAGGCCATCACCAAGAGGTGCTTAGCCGCTCATATTAACCATACAAATCAATTCAATATTCAAAGTTTGAAATACAATATTGGAATCGAAAGTAAAGAAAAGATAAAATGCTAATGCTTATCGTAGGGGAGAGATTTCTCCTTGAGACAACTTCAGATGCTCCTCTTGCCTTTGGCTTTTCCCGTTCTCGGTTGTTGTGTGTGGAATGGGATGATTAGAAATCTTGGAATTGTGGGGTATTTATAGGCCGATCCGGGTTACGGCATAACTAACATAAGAGTTAAGGTGTAACCATCAATTCCTTCGTATTTTGCACTAGATCTGCTGGTTACGGCGTAACCTAATGAATGGTTACGCCGTATTCTTCAATAATACTTGGTTACGCCGTAGTTGGTGGAATAGTTACGGCGTAGTTATCAGCGGCGTGGAACCTCATTTGACCGAATATAGTTACGTCGTAGTCCTTGGGGAGAGTTACGCCGTAACCTTCTGATGAGTTGGTTTTCTGAGTCACGCTTTAGTTACGGCGTAATGTGAGAGATGAATTACGCCGTAACTTCTTCAAAGTCAGCATACTATGATAAATCTTTGATATTTCTCCAATTCCGCGTCTCTTTAGCTCCAATGCTCGTAATTTACATGAAAGTGGAAAACAATGGAAAACAAGTGTAAATCCATATAAATGATATAAATTACAAGCATTATCGGGGGAAATTGACACTTAATATTCAGGACTATTTGATGTTATCAAATATCCCCCAACTTGAACTCTACTTGCCTCAAGTAGACCTTATTAGAAAGATTCTTAAAAGATATCTCCCAAAACACGGAAAATATAAGTTTACAAACCCTTATGCTAGAATAAAACAAAGCCGAACACCTCACGAAATGGGAACGAAACACTCAAATCTCTCAACTATTCTAAGTGTCAATTTCGGGTGATCACTCAATCGCATTGATCATAGCATGGATTCTATCATAAGCTTGGCGGTTACACAAATCTCCACCACTAGAGTTAAGGGCTAAACAATTCTCGAATGCAATATGGGTAGACACGACAAAGGTTAAGGGTGACTCGTCATTACTAACATGTCACGCGAAGTGGAGAAAATCAATGATACATGACCAAACCCATGGCCAAGACACCAAAGATTGCTCATTGCATCACCTAGACACGCTTCATGACTAAAGGGTAGGATAAGACATGGGATATATAAATGGTGTAAAATAAAATTCAAGCAGGTAGTCTAAATCTATAACCAAGTTATCACCACTTACCGTCCGCCCAAAGTTCAAGCTTTGAAGTCAAGAAACCGAATCATGAAATACTAGGTAGATGTGTCATTAGAGGACGTCGTGATGGGCACATTACCTTTTCTCCAACTGTTGGCATAATTACCAACTCCAATCTTCGAATGTGACCGAGGTGGCCTCCTCGATACTAAATCTATAAAGCTCATAACATAGTGCTTATAACACGCACTTGTAGTAAAATAACAACCTTTTTTTTTCCAGCATAACAATAATAACTAAACATAATATCCCCCCACTTGAGATGAACAATGGGAATTTGGGGGGTCTTCAATGATGATGACGTGTAGTCCGTATTCGGGTCACGAACCCGACCAAGGACCGCTACTAACGAGCCCGGTACGATTGGGCTAACCCGATAACGGTTTGGGCTCACAAAGGCTCAGAGACATGAAGCCTTGTATTCCGCTGACGCAGTACGCTCCTGATTTGTTTGGCTCAGCAGTGACATCTTTTCTTCAGCAAGTCTTTGGGCATACGAGCTCATTGCCTCGGCTTCAACCTGGGCACTGGCCAAACGTGCCTCCAGCAACGCAATCTGCTGGTCCTTTTGCGTGCTTTGGCTACTTTCGCCAGAATGCCTTGCCTTTAGCTGCGCAACCAACGAAGCTTGGTGCGCA
Source organism: Chrysanthemum lavandulifolium (assembly GCA_022545495.1). NCBI lineage: Eukaryota > Viridiplantae > Streptophyta > Magnoliopsida > Asterales > Asteraceae > Chrysanthemum > Chrysanthemum lavandulifolium. Next base: position 199,572,740 of record CM040243.1, on the reverse strand, counting down.
GCAGCCAACACCAGATCCTCAACAAGCTGATCCATTGGCGCGTCCTCAGATGCCAATGGCTCAGCACTTTGGCTCTTAGGTTCAGAAGATTCAGCGCGAACAGGACTAGCCTTGAGGGGCGACTCTCTAGAGTGTTCAATAGTGCAAAAAAAAAGGAGAATTAGCGATTGTTGCATAATATAAAAAGGGAATGCGATAAAGGTTTTGAACATAATACTTACTGGGAAGCATCAGTATCAGCTGAAGGGGGGGGCGATGCAACGTCACTTGATGACGACTCCACGTCAAGAATGACAGGACGCCTCTTCCTGGATGAGCTTGCGCCATCGCCTCCAAGCGCTCTCTTGAGCTTCAATCCATGGCTTGCCTCCTCCTCCACTTCCATGCTTTCCGCCACATCTATGTGCGACGGCTCCACTAACGGAGAAGGTACCTTGGGGCTAGGCATGCTTTGTAGAGGGGTCGCCTCCAGCACGACGGAGGAACTACCCCCCGTCTCTCCCAATTCCATTTCTAGGGTATGCCCCGCTGTAGCTTCTAGAATGGGCTCTTCCCCCTCTCTCAACCGGTGCGCCCCCACAGTAACCTGGCGTGGCTTCGCCAACTGTACAACTCCGAATAGATCCATCTATGCGCAACAGAAGACAAACAACAAACAGGTTACAAAGAAGTACAAAGATGAAAAGAAAGGCTCACATTAATAAAGCAAAGGAATGCGAAAGGACGAGCACCCACCCTGGCCATCCGCGTCTAAGAAGATTGGCACCTCATCAGGTCTACCAAAGTAGTTACGACTGATGCCCATATGCACCAAAAATTCCTCGGGGTAGGAATTGATGGGAAGACGATTGGTGTTAATCATTTCCGCATCCTCCGCGTTATAGGTTCCGTGAGGGGCGCTCATCCTGGCGGCGAACCACAGGTATAGAAGTCGAAGTCCCAGGGAAATAACGCCTTATCAACCCATAAATTTTTTTCCCTCCAGTTCCTAAGCGCGTCCAGTTTATCAATGTAACATTGCAGCCTCCCTGCGCGCTTAGCGAACGACACCCACCCGTTGGACCACGTTGGGTGGTAAAACGTGCGGAAGAGGTAGATAGTGGGGTTAATCGCTAATAAGCGGTAATTAACCTCAAGTTTGTTATTTTGCCGCACCTATACGAAGGTACGGGATATGTGCGGCGATAGTAGTTTAACACGTTGCACAGGAATAAGGATATGGGCACACGTTGATTCGCAAATTCGAAAAAACACGTTTATACCCCTACCTTCCCTTCGGGGAAGTCCGCTATCGATGTCTGCGCGGCCGGGACTACCGGATTCAGCGCGAGTGGAATATAATAATCCGAGGTGAACTCGCGAAGTTCATCCTCAGTCATGTCAGAGGTAAAATCAGTCAAACCACGGACCATGATACGCTTTTAGAAGCGCTACGTTACCTTTGGAATATTAAGGGTTTCTTGGTTGAAAGTTTGGAGCTTTTTTAACAATGGCGGAAATGTTTTTACTGTGATAATCACAGTAATGGGAGGCGAAGGTTTATATATGTTTTTACATCCATGCGATGATCGACACGTGGACTCCACTATCTCTAAATGTGTGGATAGAATCTGTTGACATGACATATTTTCAGTTACTTTCCCACGATTTACGAGGTGTGCATTTGAAATATTTGGACTAGATTCACTGTGTATTCTTCAAGACGAGAGTCATTTTAGCTTCTCCGCTACGTGATGCAGGTTTTACTGACCATATTTTAATATTTTTTATTACTCGTTATACGTATGGTCTACCCTAATGCACTAACGGGCAGTGCATCCGGTCGCGTGTAGTGTAGTATTCGGTAAAACCGAGGTCTTCCCAAGAGCTAAGTGTATTGGAAATTAACTTAAGTCTATGTCACTATATTAATGGCTTTTAAGAAAGAAATAAAATTAACTAATAAAACAAGGAAATAAATGAAAGCGGATAAAGGCGAAAGATGAGATCAATGAAGGAGAACGGTGCTAACCTAGTTACTCATCCTAGCTAGTTATGTCTCAAGGTCTACTTATTTCCAATTACTTGTGTGGGGTCAAAGTCGAGAGGATGACATTTGGTCAATTCTCCCAACATATCGGCAAAGATGCCACCACAGAGAAATCAAAGCAGTCATAAGTCCCTGTTGTTCCCGGTCCTCTAAGCCGAGTCATTAAGTACCGCTACATGCTAGATTTATAATAGTGAGTGCCCGGCCGTTAGGAACTTAGACACTCACCCCTAATTCTTAAGTTCATCCAAACGATAGGTGATCAGTTGGTCAAATCGCACAAGTAGAAAGGGTCGTCGGTTGGTCATATCTTACCCTTCCGTCTCGGACCGTTCACCTAGGGTCGGTTGGTCATATCTCCAAGGCAATTGGCCTCTACCGCCATTCAAAACTACCAACCAAGGGTGGCTACCAATAAACTATGAATGCATACACTTAGAAATAAATCAATAGTTATATGGCTAGAAATTACGTGAGCCTATCGGGCACACACGTATATACTTAGAGAACGTTTTAGTTAATGTAATTAATATATTAGATGTATTAATTATATTAAGTAATGTTCTGAAATTATTTAATAGTTCGATAGTTAACCGTTAGGACGCTTATTTTAACTAACGGGCTAAATTAATTATTTGTAATGTACTAATAATTTATGATAGCCAACATGAGCATTCAATTAACTCATTTAAGAAAATGGACATGCCGATATTATATTTATGGAGATGATAGAATAATGATTTTGTCAAAAGAAATTGGTAAATGACAATAGAATATTGTGTAAATATTGAGAAGATTTGTCAAACTTGATATAGTTAAAATAAGAGATTAGTATATATAATAAAGTCACTTGGTCCTTTTTATCATGCATTTGACTTATGCATGACAATATAAGATCGTGACATTTTATATCTCTTCCACTAGCCGATCGGTTAATACATCATTCTATAAAGATTCGATCCAATTTAATCAAGAAACAAAACCAAGTGTTTTGTGTTTCATTCGTAAGCAAGCACTAGCATCCTAACGTTCTTGCTAGACGTGTAGTGTGTGCATTTGATAGAGATCAACTTATTATAGTTGATTTGGTGTTTCGTGGTCAAGATCAAGATCCGTGTTTATCTATTTTCAATAGATTCGAGGTTAGTATTTTATGTATTTTAATTATGTGTTTTAATTCATAACATTAAACATAGATCCATCCGCTGCGTACTCGTGGTATTGATGGTTTAATCAATATGAATTCTCAACAGTGGCATCACGAGCCATCTCGTTTGGTGTTATGGGTTACACATAGAGTCGCTTGCTACGCTAATTAAACACATATATTAATTGTTATGACAATAACATGCATTATTGTCATTTAATTAAATCTTGATCTTGTTTAATATTAATGGTTAATAAAAGAGGTTAGGAAAAATTAAAAGATATTGTAATATGATTATTCTTTTTCTTTTTCCGATCTTAAGGCTTCTGCGGTCATGATCTATGACGTCTGTGGTCCACTTGGTACCTAGCTCGAAAACCTTGTGGGAGCCTTAGATTCTCCAATTGGGAAGACTCATTCTTGAGTTTTGGAGCATTACTTGTTCTTGTTTTCCATTAGAGTCTGTCTTCACCTCTACCCTTCTTACGTCTGTTTTAATTGCTTATATGTTTTATTCCTTGTGACTTGTTTACATATATGCTTTTGATTTTGGAAATAAAAACAGACTAATTACTTATATCGAAACTTTGTTTTAATTAAATCGTGGGTTCCATCAAGCTATTGAGGGTGTGGATCATTACTCGAAGCTACCAGGATATAGCTTGCTGGATATCGTGAGATTTAATTATTGTCTGTTAATATACACACTTAATTCCTTGTGACCAGTTATGTGTTATGTGTAAAACTTGTTTTTTTACACTTAAACGGACTATAAACTATCGAAATTTGATTTGATTAAATCATTGGTTCGATCATGCTATTGAGGGTGTGGATCATTACTCGAAGCTACCAGGATATAGCATGATGGATATCGTTTGATTTAATAAACTTTAACTATATGATACCTAAAGTTTTGTACTCTTATTAATGATCTTTTGGTTAACACCAAGATCTAGGGTTTTGCATGGCCTTTTCCCGCCCCACTACATGTTTCGGCATTTGTGGGAATTATTGGAAGAACTTGGGTCTTTTGACTCATGTAGAGTACAATATAGGGTTCTTGACCATTCTTTTCCGTGATATTAGTACACCTAAATAAGTTGAAAAATTGTTTTTTGCAAACTTGTGCTACAAAGATGTTTGCATGCTTCTTTGTACACAATTTTTGATACATGTTTTTGTCAAAAATTATGTGATACCCTATTTGAAATTTAAGTCTATGCCATCCAAGTTTGAGAACACTTGCACTTGCCTTTTGCTTTTCGTGGGACGTGAGTGAATTGCAACCCAAGGTGTTTATTCTCTGGCGTAGGACCTAGAGTTATTTACACATGTTCTCTAATTGGACGACTTAATCGAGTCAAGCGGGTGAGATCCTTGATCCCGAGGCATAGGATGAGACAAAACATGCATGACACTAGCAGCTTGTACTCTAGTGCCATAAGTCTCATAAATCTTAGAATTGCACTTGTAATGTAATTGTCATGACGCCGCCTACCTCTTGTACCCACAAGACTTACGAGTAGTAAGCACTACCGTGATGAGTGGGAGTTCAAGAGGATCTTAGTCTTTTAGTAAATTAATTGTTTTATTTATTAAAACATGGGTAGTTAATTTGTAAAAGAATTAATTATCGAAGATACTAAAATTTTGAACTTTGTTTATTGTAGATGGCAGCAAATCAAACCGTCAACAATTCGATCTTCAGGTCTTTCCTTGAAAAGGAAAAACTTACTGGATCTAACTTTCTCGACTGGTATCGGAATTTGAGGATCGTCCTCACAGCCGAGGATAAGTTAACCTATGTGGAGCATCCCATACCTGCCACTCCTGTTCCTCCAACTCCTGATCAGCAGGTTCCTGCTGATGTCCTTGCTGCTCACGCCCAATGGGTTAAAGCATCCAAGGACATAGGCTGTCTTATGCTCATAAGCATGACTCCAGAACTTCAAAAGAATCTGGAGCACTTTGATGCATATAACATGCTTAAGGAATTGAAGACCATGTTTGCTCGACAAGCGAGCAGAACTCCTTGAGGCTGTGGCAGCCTTTCATGCATGTAAGCATGAGGAGGGTCAATCTGTTAGCACCTATGTTACGAAAATGAAGGGCTATCTAGATCATTGGAACGCCTTGGTCACCCCATGTCATCTGGCCTTGCAGTGAGCATGATTCTTACCTCTCTGAACAAGGACTTTGCTGGATTCAGACAGAATTATAATATGCAATGCATGGGGAAGACAGTGAATGAAGTGCATGCAATGCTTAAGCTGCACGAACAAGGGCTTCCTAAAAGAGATGCTGCTCCTGCTGTACTTGCTATAAGAGCAGGAAGGATCCAGAAGAACAATAAAAACAAGAAGCCGCATAATGGTGCTCAGGGCAAGAATCGTGGCAATGGCAAGGCTAAGCTTGCTTATGCCCCCAAGGCCAAGATTCCCCCTCCACCTAAAAAGGAGCATCCTGCTAAGGACACTGAGTGTCATCATTGTCATCAGATTGGACACTGGAGGAGGAATTGTCCTACCTATTTAGCCGAGTTGATGCAGAAGAAGTGCAATGTGGGTAGCAATGCTAGCACATCGGTATCTTCGTCATAGAACTTTATACTTTTCCTCATAAATCTTGGGTATATGACCTTTGGTTGTGGTACTCACATCCGTAATACTACTCGGGGTCTCGGGAAGTAGGAAGCAAGCCGGAGCTTTAAGCTGTCTGACGTGGGAATGGAAACCGTGCGTACCCGTTGAAGCTATAGGAACTTTTGATTTGTCACTTCCTAGTGGTTTAATAATTTGTTTAGACAATTGTCATTATGCTCCTAGTATTACTAGGGTATTGTTTCGATTTCACTTTTGAAAGACAAGGGTTTTACTCATTGTTTTACGGATATTGGTATTTCGGTTTCAATGAATAACTTGTTTTATTTTAATGTTGTTTCTAGGAATGGTATTTTTGAAATTGATATGCATGATTACATTTCAAATGATTGTTCTATGTATTTCGTTAATAGTAAAAGATCCAAGCGTAACTTGGACTCTACATTCTTGTGGCATTGCCGACTTGGGCACATTAACAAGAAACGCATTGAGAAGCTGCAACACGATGGGCTTCTTAAATCAACCGACCTTGAGTCTTTTGATAAGTGTGAATCTTGTGTGTCTGGGAAGATGGCGAAAAAGCCTTTTTCGCATAAAACGGAGAAAGCTACAGATCTGCTTGGACTCATACATACTGATGTATGTGGCCCTTTAGAACCGTGTCAAAACAAGGATACAACTATTTCTTAACTTTCATCGACGACTTTAGTCGATATGGTTATGTTTACCGCTTAAACATAAACATGAAGTTTTTGAAACTTTCAAAGTATTTCAAAGTGAAGTTGAGATTCAACTTGGAAAGACCATAAAGGCTTTATGGTCTGACCGTGGAGGCGAATATATGACTCAAGGGTTTATTGATCATCTTCAGAAGTGTGGGATTATCTCACAACTCTCTTCTCCACGTACACCACAACATAATGGTGTATCTGAGAGAAGGAATCGAACCCTGCTTGACATGGTAAGATCTATGATGAGTCAAATAACTCTACCAATGTCCTTTGGGATTATGCTCTTGAGTCTGCTGCACGCATTCTCAATATGGTTCCATTAAATAAGGTTGAAAAGACACCATATGAACTATGGCATGGGAAAGTCCCTAATCTGTCTTACTTAAAGGTCTGGGGTTGTGAGGCATTTGTGAAGCGTGACACGCCGACAAACTAGAACCAAGATCTATTAAGTGTGTCTTTGTAGGATACCCAAAGGAAACAATGGGTTACTACTTCTACTATCCACCGAGCACAAGGTATTTGTTGCTAGGTTTCTTTGAGTTTTTGAGAATCGTCTCATCTCACAAGAGGCAAGTGGGAGGATCGTAGAACTTGATGAAATTCAAGAAGATACTCACCCTTCTGAAAATACTAGCCAACTTCATGAGATGGTTGAACATGAAAGTGTTGAACCAGAAAGTGAAGTCATTCTGTTCATAGGTCCTCAAGGACAATACGTGCACCGATCGAATGTGTTTATACGTCGATTCGGAGGAGCATGAGTTAGGGATCTTAATGAGCACGCTAACTATAAAGTTGCATTAGCGGATCGTGAATCGAAAAATGGCTTAAGGCTATGAGCGAGGAAATGAAATCCATGAGAGACAATGAAGTCGGATTGAAGTTGACCTCCTCCTAACGCTAAAACCGTTGGTAGCAAGTGGCTCTTCAAGAAGAAAACCGACATGGATGGAAAGGTACACACCTATAAAGCTCGTCTTGTGGCAAAGGTTATACTCAAACCTACGGTGTAGATTATGAGGAAACCTTCTACTTTGTCATGAACATAAAAGCTATTAGGATTCTTTTAGCCATAGCGACATACTATGACTATGAGATTTGGCAAATGGATGTCAAAGCGCCTTCTTAAATGGTCACTTAACCAAGAGGTTTACATGGACCAACCTGAAGGATTTGTCAATCCACGATATCCTAACCGTGTATGCAAGCTACAACGATCCATTTATGGATTAAAGCAAGCATCTAGGCAATGGAATAAAAGGTTTGATGAGGAGATCAAGAAGTATGGTTTCACTCAAAACCTTGATGAGCCATGTGTATACCGTAAGGCTAGTGGGAGTAATGTAGCATTCCTAATCTTATATGTTGATGACATATTGATCATGGGAAACAACATTCCAATGTTACAAGCTATTAAAGCCTATCTTGGAAATTGTTTTTCTATGAAGGATTTAGGTGAAGCTGCATATATTCTAGGAATCAAGATCTACAGAGATAGATCTAAGCGGTTGATTGGACTTTGTCAAAGTGCATACATTGAGAAAATCTTAAAAAGATTTAATATGGCGAATTCCAAGCGTGGAACTACCCCAATGCAAGTAAAACTTGAGTTGAGAAAATCTCAAGGACCCTCAACACCTGCAGAGGTGGAACGCATGAAGAGGATTCCTTATGCCTCAGCTGTAGGATCCATCATGTATGCGGTGAGGTGCACTAGACCTGATGTTGCGTTCGCTCAGAACTTAACAAGTCGATTTCAAGTAGATCCAGGTGAGTGTCACTGGTCTGCTGTGAAGAACATACTGAAGTATCTCAGATATACTAAAGATATGTTTCTTGTTTACGGTGGAGACCCAAACAGAGAGCTCAGAGTTACCTGTTATACTGATGCTGGGTGGCAGACCGACAAGGATGACACCAAGTCGCAAACCGGATACGTTTTCGTTCTAAACGGAGGCGCTGTAGTCTGGAAGAGTGCCAAGCAAAGCATCACTGCGATGTCTTCTACAGAGGCTGAATACACTGCTGCTTCAGAAGCTGCAATGGAAGCTATTTGGATAAGGAAGTTTATTGATGAGCTTGGAGTAGTCCCCACCAATAAAGAACCTATGGAAATGCTATGTGACAACACTGGAGCATTAACCATTGCCAACGAGCCTGGAGCTCAGAAAGGCGCCAAGCATTACAAAAGGAAGGTTCACTATCTCCGTGAGGTTATCGCAGATAATGAAGTAGTACTTAACAAAGTTCACACAGATGACAACTTAGCTGATCCATTTACTAAGGCGTTGCCTTTGAACAAGCATGTTGAGCATGCTAGTGGTATTGGACTTCGTTCAGTTAGTAGTCTCATGTAAATCTGTTTTGATTTTAGTATTTGGATAATGGGATATGTAAAACATTTATTATTTTGATGATTAATATACGTGGTACTTGAGTTATTCATTCATATATTAATTGTGTCCTATATTTGCATGTTTAATCCTTAAGTAATTTATTACTTTAAATTGTCCATTGTCGATCAATGATATGGGAGTATCGTTGAATTAAGGCAAATGTGAGAGATTGGTTATATTCTATGAATACTAAGGATGTGTCCGCCAAACTCACATGTTATCCACATGCTATGGATATTGGATTTCCCCAAACCTACGAGTCATCACTTTATGGATCGGCGTCATTAAGTGATATCTCGCAAATGGTTATTTTATTTGTCCTCTGACTTGAGATGCAAGCAGGTCTTGCATGTGTGGATCTTTCTTCTTGACTATAGTCAAACGCTATCTGAACAAGGTGGTTATAAAGGCTATTCTCGAAGTTGGTTGAAGCGCATGAATGACACGTGTAGTCAAAATAGAATTTGTTCCTCCACTTGTCTTCTGGAGTATGATACTACTGGGCCCCTCGCTGAATTAATCAGATGTTTGCATGGCCGTGCCCAAAGTGTAAATCAAGATGATACTTGTTTTACGTTTGGTAATCTTGATTAATTTCTAAAACGAGAAACAGAATAATTGAACAATATGGAATGACTTTGATCCATATCCATAGTTCAACAAGTATCTGAAACAAAAGGATAATTTAAAATTGTAAACCATTTACCTAGTTGTTTTATGAAACCACACTCATGTATTTCTGGGAGCAATGCGGTGTTGCTAGACACTTAGCATTGTTAGTATACATTATTGATTGTGACGATCGCAAGTGGGAGCTGTTGGTTATGCGCTCGTAAATCAATAGTTATACGGCCAGAAATTACGTGAGCCTATCGGGGCACACACGTATATACTTAGAGAACGTTTTAGTTAATGTAATTAATATATTAGATGTATTAATTATATTAAGTAATGTTTACTGAAATTATTTAATAGTCGATAGTTAACCGTTAGGACGCTTATTTTAACTAACGGGCTAAATTAATTATTTGTAATGTACTAATAATTTATGATAGCTCACATGAGCAATTAACTCATTTAAGAAAATGGATGACCGTATATTTTTAAATATTGGAGATGATGATTTTGTCAAACTAAAAATATTGGTAAATGAATATTGTTAAATATTAAGAAGATTGTGTCAAACTTGATAGGAAGCCAAGATATTAGTATATATAATAAAGGCCTTGTTCTTTTGTTATGTATGTCATTATGTTGATAATCAATACATTTGACGACATTTTATATCTCTTACACTAGCCGATCGGTTCCACATTCTATAAAGAATTCGATCCAATTTAATCAAGAAACAAAACCAAGTGTTTTGTGTTTCATTCGTAAGCAAGCACTAGCATCCTAACGTTCTTGCTAGACGTGTAGTGTGTGCATTTGATAGAGATCAACTTATTATAGTTGATTTGGTGTTTCGTGGTCAAGATCAAGATCCGGTGTTTATCTATTTTTCAATAGATTCGAGGTTAGTATTTTATGTGTTTTAATTATGTGTTTTAATTCATAACATTAAACATAGATCCATCCGCTGCGTACTTTGTCACTTTTAATCCTCGGACCTCGAAACTTTGCGCCCAAGAAATAAATTACGGCGTAACTAATAATCCGAGTTACGCCGTAACCCTTCGTCCACACATGATTATCCATTCCGAAATTATCTCTACGACGTAACTAAATTGCAACGTTACGCCGTAACCTTCATAAAAATAATTACGACGTAACCATAAGAATAGGTTACGCCGTATCCTTCAAAGCTCATATTTACGTCGTAACCTTATTAGCTAGTCACGGCGTAATCTTCACAAAAAATCCAAAGGCCCTCGTAAATTCATCTTTAGAACATATATTTGGCCTTTTATCACATCTTTTCCGCTTCAACGCCTCATTTATCCTGAAATGCAAATATGAACGAATATGAAAGAATTAAGTACCATATTAATGCAAATGAGGCCATAAACACGGAATTTGATATATAAAGATCGTGCTAATTTGATGTTATCAAATATCCCCCACTTGAATTCTACTTGTCCTCAAGTAGACCCTTTAAATAATTCTTAAAAAATATCTCCTGTGTTTAATTGGAAGTTATGAGTCTAAAAATCACCTAAGCTAGAAAATTCCAAACCGAGCACCTCACGAAAAAGGAATTGAAATCACAGTCTCTCTCTCTCATAATTCACGTGTTTATATTTGGGGTGATCACTCAACTGCTCACTCATGGTGAGTATTCTATCATAGGCTTGGCAAAGATACTAATCTCCACCACTAGAGTCTATAGATGCAGCTATTCTAAAAGGCAATGGGTTGACACAACAATAAGGCTTAGGGGTAATTTTGTCATTACTAACGAGCTACGGCGAAGGGGACAAAACCAATGATACATGACCAAATCCATGGCCAAGACACCAATGATTGCTCGCTTCCTCACCTAAACTCGATTCATGACTAAGGGTAGGATAAGGCATGGGAAAATTTTAATGGGTGTAAACAAAAAGACACGAAACAAATAGATTCCTAAGTCCACAGTCGCCCCACCACTAGTCGCATTCAATTCCATAGCAAAAATCGAGGGTCAAGAGTCAAGGGATCTTCAATACACGAGTCAATGCATATAAAATATAGTGTAGTGCCTCATAATCTCTATAAACATAGGCAAATAAGATGCATTAACTCGGCCTTCATAATCAATGAAAAAAAGTATGTGCTATAAAAAATTTTAAAATTTGGGTACTTTTAGCACATATTTTTACCAAAATTCAACCATTTCTATCTCTCATCCCCCCACTTGAAATGTACAATGTCCCCATTGTACGAATATTGATTAAAATTTGAAAGGCGAGATAGAAATGTTCGGGTTTCTAATTTTATCCGTAAGACAAAATGGATTTGTAAAAATTTGCGCCTAATTGAAACAAAGCGAGAACACTTATCTAACACGACACATAAGCTGATTTATATTACGATCAGCTATAAACTAATAAACTCTTGCTTGCATTCTCATCATTTTTTTTTGATGCAAGACAAGGTATACATGAATAAAAATAAAAAACAATACGAACATATAAAGCATCCCCCCACTTGAGATCAACTATCATCTAAACCCAATTTTCTTCCACAACCCTTAATTCAAAACCCGCGACTTTTACTAGTGGAACCAAAATTAACCAACAATGCCGGGACCATGGACAAAAGAAACTACAGGGTAGGCTAGGCGATAGGTGTAACGAAACAATAATATTGGGTGAACAAAATGAAAGGAAAGGCTCTGAATGGTATATCTAGGGGTATCTTGCACTAATTTGTGAGTGCAACAAAAATAGTTTAAGAGGGGGATTGACTAATCGATGTGAAAAGCCAATATACACAAAACATATATGATGGGCTATTTGGGTTTAATCCTAAAATTGCCTTAAATCCTAGTTGCACCGATCACACCAAGTTACCTCAGTGTAATGCTCATGATAATGGTCTTGAAAAGATATGCAAGGCCAAGTTCAAAAGTCTACAACACCCACCCAAGACACTCATTTTATGGAATTATGTATAAGGGAAAAGCGGAAAGGCTTATCCTCACACAATGGAAATATAGGGTAGGTGTGCTCAGTCTAGATTAATCCAATTAAGTAAAAAAACATGTCAAAATTTTACTAATGAAACACTTTTCATCAAAAACTAGAAAAATAAAAGCAAGTAAAATCAAGTAGGTGTTTATGTCTAATCCCATCCCCCCACTTGGGTCATACTTAAGCGTATAAATGAAAGATAAGAAGGGTTAGAATTGAAACAGAAAACTCCCCTGGATTTGCTCGGCATGATCGAAGACTCACGAGTAAACGTGTCCCGCTTTGAGATCTATGAGCAAACTTTAATAACCTGAATTCACATAAGACAACCAAACGCATCATACTAGAAAAACAATAAGCAATAAAAGAAAAAGAAAAACCTAACTCACTTTTGTAGGAATCACGGTTGCATTTAGCATATGCAACAAGCCTTTTAAACCACTTGGTGTCCCAAGTGGACGAGTGAAGTCTCGTGAGGGTTTACAGGGAACACACCCACAAAGTTCATTTAGTACTAATACAATGTTATTGTGTTATTATAGAAAGAATTTGAACTGAAGGATAATTACGCCGTAACTCATTGAAGGAGTTACGCCGTAATTATGGCAAAACCTGGCAGTCGCTACTGGAGGGTAGCTACGAGTAACCATAACATGGGATTACGCCGTAATCGGTAATGCTCTGGAGAGAATCGCCACTTGTGATACGTTACGGCGTAATCATTGGGATGAGTTACGCCGTAACTGATGGACAGGTCAGGTTCTCCGATTCCTGCAAAATGGTTAAAAACACAAAACCCAACTATACTAATAAAATGAAAAAGAAAAGATAGGCATGGGGTGCCTCCCACGAAGCGCTTGTTTTTGTTCGAGTCACGAGCTTGACTCTACCCTTATTTACTAAGTAAAAGGGTGTTCATCTCCTCACTTAAAATCAAGTGCGGGTGAAAATAGCAATAAACACCAAGAGGGTGTGAATTTGCTATGGGATGGGGAAATGATTAATTTTAGTCATAACTCAGAGGAGAAGTCATTTCCCTACTTATCGGACCCATGTTCATTGACGGATTAAAGGATTGGCTTGTTCCATGTTGTTGTTGACTAACTTTCTTCAAAACCATATTCGTTTCATCAACTGCCAGATGTGCCCTTTCGTCACTAGAAAATGATGAAGGATCTTTATAAAGCGGTTCCTCGAGCTCCTTCACATCTTTAGCAGGGTCGCATTCGGCTTCTTCGTCAACCACGGAAATATTCAAAATCTCATCTCCGAATTCCTTTATAAGCTCGTTCAACACTGGGTTGGTAGTTGGTGCTACAAAACAGTCATTGGCAGGTGTGATAGGTGATGTCAAGGGTTGCATTACCAGCTATGGGATAGGTTTATCACGTATGGGAGGTGTTAGAATTTGCCTAAGCCTTTCAACATCCTCTACCGTGATATCCCACATGTCATAAAAATTCCATTCATCACATTCCTCCTCAGCTTCCTCTTCCTCCTTTGTAACGTTGAAATTGACATTATCGCATCCCTGCTCACAAACACTAGCAAAAATATTAGTAATAGGAGAAATAGGAAAGTTAAGAAGGTCCTCACTTCCAAGGTTCACATCCTTAATAGACTCATCATGAGTCTCCTCTAGTTCCATGCGTTGAAGATTTTCAGCACCAATTCTGAACAAATCATCCAACGCTCTTTCAATCATCAACTCGCTATCATCGTGTTCGGGATCGAGTGTTATATGAATAATCACTAAAGTTGTTCATCTTGAGACATCGGTTGGTCGTATATAATTCATATTCATGAATGGTCATGTTATCCATGTCCAATTCATCATACTCTTGAGGAGATACATAATCACCATAGGTATATGGTTGAAAGAAATGCTCTAGGGAAGGCGATCTCATAGAAGTTCTCCAAGATTGATGATTCCTCAAAACTTTTCTTTCCATTTCGCGCTCGTACTCCCAGTATTCTTCCAATGTCATATTATCAAAATCCGGCTCCATTTCCATGATTACCTGAAACGTACTCAAGAAATAAAGAAAACAGCAGAATAGAAAGAAAATAAAAACTTAAATTAAAATCCTAAAGTAGCTCCCCGGCAGCGACGCCAAAAACTTGATGCAGGTATTACTGACCAGGTTTTAATATTTATAATTACTCGTTATACCTATGGTCTACCCTAATGCACTAACGGGCAGTGTACCCGGTCGCGTGTAGTGTAGTATTCGGTAAAACGGAGGTCGTCCCAAGAGCTACGTGGATTGGAAATTAACTTTAGTCTATGTCACTATATTAATGGCTTTTAAGATAGAAATAAAATTAACTAATAAAACAAGGAAATAAAAGAAAGCAGATAAAGGCGAAAGATGAGATCAATGAAGGAGAATGGTGCTAACCTAGTTACTCATCCTAGCTAGTTATGTCTGCGTCTACTTATTTCCAATTACTTCAGGTGGGGTCAAAGTCGAGAGGACAACATTTGGTCAATTCGCCCTAACCTATCGGCAAAGATGCCACCACAGAGAAATCAAAGCCATCATAAGTCTGTTGTTCCCGGTCCCTGCCGAGTCATTAAGTACCGCTACATGCTAGATTTATAATAGTGAGTGCCCTACCGTTAGGAACTTAGACACTCACCCCTAATTCTTAAGTTCATCCAAACGATGGGTGATCGGTTGGTCAAATCGCACAAGTAGAAAAGGGTCGTCAGTTGGTCATATCTTACCCTTCCCGTCTCAGACCGTTCACCTAGGGTTAGTTGGTCATATCTCCTAGGCAATTGGCCTCTACCGCCATTCAAAACTACCGAACCAAGGGTGGCTACCAATAAACTATGCATGCATACACTTATAAATAATTGTACGGAAATAAAGTAAACGTAAACAAAACAATTAAGGAATCATAACAAGGCCAGCACCAGGGTGCTTAGCCAAACATATAGTAAATCATACCAACAAAAATGAATAAATCATATATTGAATTGAACATAATGTTGATACAAATTACTTGATGTAGAGCTAAATAATGATGATGATTGAGTGAATTGTTCCTTCAAAGCGGCTTCGACACTGGAAAATGCCCCTGAGTGGTGCTCCTAATCGACCCACAGGAGAGGGTGAAGAGAGATCTTGAAAATGCATTTAGGGTCTGATTTATAGGCCCCAAACATGGTTCTGGCGTAATTAAATAAATTAATTACGTCAGTAACTAAAGTTACGCCAGAACTAAAATAATTAGTTACGTCGTAACTAAGTTACTCCGTAACTAATACTGTAACTTCAAACTTCGTACTTTCATGTCAAGCTAAATTATTGAAACTATTTTGCTCTTGTTGACACTTTTGGCCCCTCATCGCACTTGTTACTTTTTTAACAAGTCCTTGAACTTAATAAACTTCGAATTAACTTGTCACTTTTAATCTCTGGACCTCGAAACTTTGCACCCAAGAAATAAATTACGGCGTAACTAATAATCCGAGTTACGCCGCAACCCTTCGTCCACACATGATTATCCATTCCGAAATTATCTCTACGACGTAACTAAATTGCAACGTTACGCCGTAACATTCACAAAAATAATTACGACGTAACCATAAGAATAGGTTACGCTATATCCTTCAAAGCTAATATTTACGTCGTAACCTTATTAGCTAGTTACGGCGTAATCTTCACATAAAATCCAAAGGCCCTCGTAAATTCATCTTTAGAACATATATTTGGCCTTTTATCACATATTTTCCGCTTCAACGCCTCATTTATCCTGAAATGCAAATATGAACCAATATGAAAGAATTAAGTACCATATTAATGCAAATGAGGCCATAAACACGGGAGTTTGATATATAAAAGATCAGGCTAATTTGATGTTATCACTACTCTTCAACAAATTTATGGTATACAGCTATTAGTCTAGCATCCGCAGGTAGTCCCTGCGCATCCTAGACTGGGGGGACATGATGACGTATAGTCCGTATTCGGGTCACGAACCCGACCAAGGACCTTTACTAACGAGCCCGGTACGACTGGGCTAACCCGATAACGGTTTGGGCTCACGAAGGCCCAAACCCAAAGTTATTTATGGCTTTGATATTGGATATCTCTTATTTATGGGATATGCATTAGCCAACCGACTTCGACGGGATACGCCGAAGGTTGGGGAACACGAAACCAACAAGGATTTCGTGTATATATAAAGGGCATCTCAGCCCTCAGTAAATGTACGATCTACAACCCTAACTTTCAACTAAAACCCTAAAACCGATTACTTACTCTCACGCCGGAGGATAATCGTGGGAGAAAATCCCACGATAAGCCTAATGGTGTTTTCTGTTTACTTAGTGCGCATGTCTCAAGCATCAAGATCCAATTGATACGGGAACCGGAGTCCAAATAAGGAACGCCCAACTTTTGTATCAACAAATGATCTTCAGGAATATGTCGTTGATGAAAGCGTGATTTCCGAACCTTTCCACTTGAACCTTGAACTTAGGCAAATGATGACTTCCCAATCACAAATAAAGACTACATGGTAGGCTAAGGTGTATAGGTGTATCGAAACAATATATTGGTTTAACAAAATAAAAGGAATGGCTTAGATGGGTGTATCTAGGGGTATCTTGCACTAAAGGAGAGTGCAACAAAAGGGTTTTACATGGGGGTCGAGAAGTCGAGGTGACTAATCGATAGACACACAATGGTAGGCTATTTGGGTGATAATCCTATAATATTGCCTTCTAAAACTGAAAAGTCCAAATACATCGAGCTAACTCAACATACCTCGTCTATGGTCTCGAAATGATGCAAAGGCCAAGTTCTAAAGTTTACAAGCTACAAGACACTCATAATTTGGTGGATTTGGGGTAAAATATTGGAAACGGATAAGGCTAATCTCACCATAATATATCAAGGGTTGTATGTGCTCGGCTAAGGTCTAATCTAGTTAGGTTAAGAAAAACATTTCAAAAATTTAAAAATGGCATAATTTTTCAAAATAAACTAGAAAAACGAGGGAAAAATAATGTTCAAGAGATAATTCTACTCCCGTCCCCCCACTTGAATTGTACAAAGTTCCTTTTGTACTATGCATTAAATAAAGGTGAAGAGAAAGGTAGAAATAGTGCGAGAACTTCCTTGAAATTTTCTCAAAAAAGAAAAAAGGCCCACGAAAAAGAAACGTGCCTTCGTGTAAGCATCCATGAGCAAACTTCAATCCTTGAAATCATACTACCGACAAGCATAATTCTAAAAAGTAAAAATGAAAAATGAAAAATGAAAAACAAACCTAACTCACTTTCAGAGGAATCACGGTTGCATTTAGCATATGCAACAAGCCTTTTAAACCACTTGGTGTCCCAGTGGACGAGTGAAGTCTCGTGAGGGTTTATAGGAACACACCCACAAAGTTCATTTAAAATACTAATACAAGGTTATTGTGTTTTAAAATGAAAGAATTAAGCAGAGGAAGGTTACGTCGTAACTCCTTGAGGGAGTTACGCCAGAATCGACAAACGACATAAGTCGCAAAGCGAGTGGTTACTGGCGTAACCATCTGAAGCGATATACGCCGTAATTGGTAATGCGTCTAAAATTTTCTTTGCAAAGGTTGGTTACTGGCGTAATCACAAAGATGAGTTCTGCCGTAACTATGGTTAGATCGAGAGAAGCGCAGACAATTACTTCCTCGCTTCTGCAAAAATGGTTAGAAAACATAAAACCCTACAAATGGAAATAAAACAAAAGAAATGGATAATTCGGGTTGTCTCCCGAAAGAGCGCTTTTCTTTATTTACGAGTCTTTAAGTTAGACTCAGAGCCGCGGGGCTCTATGGAGGCCTTTGGGCTTGGCCGACTTCCTCCATGTCTTTCATCAAGTTACGCCTGACCCAACCGACATTTGTGGCAGTGCGGAGGTATTCTTTAGTTTCAATCTTCCGAATTTTGCAAAATTTTTCCTCTGGTCCTAAATGGTATCGAGTGAACTCATATTTTTTGGCTATAATTGGTGGCGGTCTATTAAACGGGATGCCAAGAAGTTTGCATCTTCTTTCTCGTGTACTTCATCATCGGGGTCAATTAAACCGTCTTCACCTTGTAACTCGAGGTAATCGAAATCATCGTCGTCGGAATCGGTATCTTTAAGTTGGTCATCGTTAGGTGAATTTTCTACGAGTATTTGCTTGCATTCTACTTTTTCTTTCTTTGATGAGTCCTTGGTGTCATCTTCTGATTTTCCATTTGAATTTCGTCATTAGGTTGATCTTTACTCATACATCCAATCCAGATTTTCTCCTTTGTTAACGTCAATTTTCCGTGATTTGATTACGACCCAATCGTCGAATCCGAGATCATCCGCCAAGGCAATTCTGTTCTTCGAATCATTATTCGAGGTCCATAGGAACTCGTCTTCCCCACTCTCTCAATCTTGCTTCCCCATCACATTCATACTTAAAAGGGTTGCATGAAGCCCAAACATTTCCGTCGGCGGTTTAATTTGTTCACACCAATGATTTTTAGTTCCTTCGTCATTGTCATTTCGAAGGAATATCGTCGAGGGGCTTAATGGTTTTCCTTGAAGAATATGTTTTCATATTTGAGTTCCGATTTCTAAACAAGACCGAATTAATTATTAAGTCCACGAACCTTACCGAGTACCAATCTTTGAATGACAGATCTCCAAAATCAACGTCATGCCTCCCTGATTTATGTGGGCATATCCAATCTTCGTTCTTCACATTACCTCCTCCGTTACAATACTCACGAAAAGGGTTGCACGTTGGCCAAGCGTGAGTAATCTCATCTTCCGTGATGAGTAAGGGTCTGCAGTAATGCTTGATAAGTGGTCCTTCCACTTCGTTAATCGAGAATTTGGCTAACCTTTCTTCGTCATTAAGTGTAGTCCACATGTATCTGTCATCATTTACCCTCTTCTTATCAACTCCTCCATCGCAGTTTTCCGAGGTCAAGAGGCCCATAAGTCGTAGCATTCTCCATCGTCAATTGCAATAGCCTTACACCAATGACTCCTCCTTTTAGAGTTGTCGATCTTGGTACCCATGTCGTTGCTTATATTATGGTTACGCCGTAACTCTGAAATGTGATTACGGCGTAACTCACTTTCGCCTTCAGTATTACACTCATCGGAGGACTTGTCATTTTCAGAAATACAGCCTTACATATTGTAGATTTGTTCTTTTGTTCCTCATTTATTCTTTCTACCTCGTCGCCAAGCTTTCCAATCATAGTTTCCAAGTTTTTTAGTGATATGTCATGGGAAGAAAGGCTCTTGTTTGTATTATCTTGGAAATTTTTCAGCCATTCCTCTTGCTCCTTTTGCCTCTTGGTTGAATCCACAAGGTACTTGTTAATAATTTCCTCCAAGTTAGCTCTTCTTTCATTACGCTCATAATACGGTGGGGGTCCTCCACGATACCCATTACAATTATCCCCTTAGAAAGGTCTATTCTCTCCATATTTAGCTTCCTCGATCGTATCTTCTTTGTCAATTTTAGGACATTTCTTAGTCAGATGTCCCCCCATTTTTTTCGCGACCGACTTGGATGGCATAAACAATTTCTTTGATTTTAGCATATCTCACCGAGATTCTCAAGCTTGTTGGTTATTCTTTGCAATTCCATCGAAACTTCCGCCTTGGTTTCTTTTACTTCCTCCGTCGTGCCATTTTTGAGAGTGATCAGCCATTTTTTGAATGGCTTCAATAGCAAGAGTATGTTCGGGATGGGTCCTTGATAGTCCATCATTTGTCTCGTAGTTATGTTGATTCCTTTGTAGAAGATGTTGACCTTTTGCTGGTTGTTCAGATCATGTGTAGGACATTTGTAAAGGCGATCGTTGTATCTATCCCAAGCTTGATACAATGTTTCATCGTCTTCTTGTTTGAAATTATGGATCTCCAAAAGTGGTTAGAAATCTTTGACGCGGACAATACCTCTAAATAAAGTGCTTTTGAGTAGAGCCCAAGTATTAATTGCCCATGGAAATCCTTCAATCCATCTTCCGGCACTCGGTAAGAGTCATTGGGAATACCTTTAGCATAACAAAGATCATGAGACACGCCTGGAATGTTGAAAAGGCTTGCGATGTATAGGACATTTTCAACGTGCTCATATGCATCTTCGTCCCTGTTTCCTGAAAAAGGGTTAGCACGAATTTCCCTCATAAATTGGTCTTTGATTTCGAAATGGACATCCACTCCAATTGTCGGTCTTACGAGACCTGGCCCTTGTTCTGCTCTTGTCAACACCAAATATTCCTCAAGAGTGAGGTCATCGATGTTAACAACTTCCATGGTACCTGAAAACTCGAATAATGATCATGAGAATTATAAAAAAGTTTAAAATAAAACGAAAAATGAAAGACTTAATATTAATCATAATATAACTCCCGACAGCGCCAAAACTTGATGCGGGTTTCTTGACTGGTTTTAATATTTATAAAGTCTCGTTATACCTATGGTCTACCCTAATGCACTAACGGCAAGTGCACCGGTCGTGTGTAGTGTAGTATTCGGTAAAACCGAGGTCGTCCCAAGAGCTATCGTGTTGGATTATTACTAAGTCTAGGTGTCACAAATTAATAATGATTTTGATAAGGAATTAATAAAGTAGATAACAACAAACAAAGACAACGGATAAATCAATATAGGAGAGTGGTACTAACCTAGTTAATCCTCCTAGCTAGTAATGTCTACGTCTACTTACTTCCTATTACTTCAGGTGGGGTCAAAGTCGAGAGGACAACATTTGGTCAATTCGCCTAACCTATCGAGAAAGATGCCACCACATGAGAAGTCGGTGTCCCTCATAAGTCCTGTTGTTCCTGGTCCCTAAGCCAAGTCTTTAAGTACCGCTACATGCTAGATTTATAATAGTGAGTGCCCGGGCGTTAGCAACTTAAACAATCACCCCCTAATTCTTAAGTTCATCCAAACGGTAGGTCATCAGTTGGTCAAATCGCACAAGTAGAAAGGGTTGTCAGTTGGTCATATCTTACCCTTCCCATCTCAGTCCACTCACCTTGGGTTAGTTGGTCATATCTCCTAGGAAATTGGCCTCTACCGCCATTCAAAACTACCGAAACAAGGGTAGCTACCAATAAACTATGCATGCATACACTTAGAAATAATTATACGGAGTAATGTAAATGCAAACAAAACAATTAAGGAATCATAACTAGGCGGTACCAAGAGGTGCTTAGCACTCATATTAACCATACAAATCAATTCAATATTCAAAGTTACGAAATACATGAATCGAAAGTAAAGAAAGATAAAATGCTAATGCTTATCGTAGGGAGTGATTTCTCCCGAGAGAGCGACTCTGTATGCTCCTCTAGACCTGCCTTTGGCTTTTCCCACGTCTCTGGTTGTTGTGTGTGGAATGGGATGATTAGAAATCTTGGAATTCGTGGGGTATTTATAGGCGGATCGGGTTACGGTATAACTAATATAAGAGTTACCGTAACCATCAATTCCTTCGTATTTTGCACTAGATCGATGGTTACGGCGTAACCTAATAAATGGTTACGCCGTATTCTTCAATAATACTTGGTTACGCCCGTAGTTTGTGGAATAGTTACGGCGTAGTTATCACGACGTGGAACCTCATTTGACCTAATATAGTTACGTCAGTAGTCCTTGGGGAGATTACGCAGAACCTACGATGAGTTGGTTTTTGAGTCATGCCGTAACTTCTTCAAATTGACATACTATGATAAATCTTTGATATTTCTCCAATTCCGGCGTCTCTTTAGCTCCAATGCTCGTAATTTACGAAAGTGGAAAACAATGGAAAACAAGCGTAAATCCATATAAATGATATAAATTACAAGCATTATCGGGGGAAATTGATACTTAATATTCAGGACAATTTGATGTTATCAGATATACTTCATGACATTTTGGTTATTACTAAGTCTTACAGGGTTATGCTCTTTTGACAAAGATCAGGATAAAACCATTATCAAAGTTCATTTAAAACATCAAAAAGGGCTAGATCTGGGCATTTAATAAATAAGATGTGACTACGACGTTAATTCATTATTATTTATTTGATGTTGAAGTGAAATTTCACGAGAGCGTGTTCTTAGTATCTGAAGATATCTGGGTTGGTTGTATGAAGATTCTTCGAGATCCTTGTTTGAACTTTTAACATTCACAATGACGAAGACATGGAAATCTAGTTATTTTTGGTGATTCTTCCTTTCTATTACCACAAAATAATTATCACTTTAAGGAGTTACGTTGTAGGACTCAGTGTCACACAAAGTTGTGGATTTTCAAGAGGTGATGTACGTCTTATACTTGATGGTTAGTTGGGTGAAGAGTATAGAGTACTTAGGGATTTGAAGTTGTACGAACTCTCTGCACCGCTCTTTGTTACACATTTGTTCAAGGTTAAGTCACAAGTTCGGGTTATTTTACATCAGTCTCAAGTTCATCATATTGGGTTTTCTACATCATTAGTCACGATAAAGAGCCGACTGAATGATAATGATGTTGCTAACGAGTTAGCTAAGAGAAGTAGAAAAGAGAGAGATGAAGTTTGAATACTTCAGTTCAAGCCTCGTTACTTAAAGAAAAGAAAAGTGTACGCTTCAGTGCGCTTTATCTTCGGAAGAAGAGAAATCTTCTTGTTTATGACCATTCTCATCAACAAGCTTCATGCTACTTCCATGCTCGCCCAGTCATCAAGTGGATCTATTTACCGTTGATTGTATTCCTATTTCACTTGCTCAATCAAAAATGGCAATTGTGACATCATATGAAATTTTTGCGGGGGAGAAGTGTGAATAAACTACATTAATTTTCAATATTTAGGTTCAATATAGTGGGTGAATATCGCCAGACTCCTTTCGTCAATTTGTCTTAGCCTATGATTCTTAGACCCCTCACCCAGATGAACAGGTCACCCGAGATCATTTAGTAATCTAATAGCAGTCATTAAGAATCAAATCTACTAGATCTAGTCAATGGAAACCCGGCCGTTACGAACTTAGATTTCCCCGATCTTCTTAAATACCTCCACTTGATAGGTGATCATTTGGTTAGTTTGCACACGAAGAATGGTTGTACTATGGCCAATTCCTTCCGTACTTCGCAACCTAGCAAGTTGAGGTCAGTTGGTCAATTCTCCCAACCCTCTAGATACTAGCAAGCTTATAATATTACTGAAACTAGCGTTCTATGATAAGACTAAGTAGATGTATATAAAGAAAGATAAAGAGGATAAAAAACATGAATATAAAATTGAGTTAATAACATGAATCCATAGTATGATTTCTAGAAAAACATAAAAGAATCCAAACTCGAATACAAAGGAGATCATAGACGAGAACTTCATTTCTCATGTTCCTAAGCCATAATTCTTCTTTTGTATTGATCTCCCCAAACCCTAGAAAGGTTTGGGAAAGGAGAGATGATTTGAAATGCAGAAATCTTCAAGTATTTATAGGCGTAAAACCTAGCTACGGCGTAACACTATGAAATAGTTACGCCATAGTTCCTCATAAACAGAAATATCGATGCTTATCCCTGGTTACGGCGTAACCTGAGCTGGTGGTTAAGCCGTCGTCTTCATAAAATATCAGTTACACCGTATCATAATCTGATTGCTATGGCGTAGTCTCATTACGGCGTAACTCTATTGTCTTGTTACGCCGTAGTCTTCATAAATATGGTTACGGCGTAACTTCATCACTTAGTTACGATTTGATCTTGAGTGAATGTGAGAATAATCCGTCCTTGAGCTCAGAATTGTCCAAATACAGCTTCTTCATAGTCAATAAATCCTAAAATGAAATAAAAAGGAATAAGGACGATCTTAATAGCTATTTAAGCATAATATGTCAATAAAGGGGGAAATTAACTCTTAGAATATCATGATAATTTGATGTTATCAGGTACCGCGAAAACTGTGAGTCTGTTAATCACATACAACAATCATTTGTTACAATTTACTTCATTGACCACATTTACACTCAATTTCAACCCATTAGATTGACCTTTAACTGATTTGACAAGCTTCTAACATCTCCCTAATCATTATAATTCACTATATCTAAGTAGATTCACATTAATAATTTGCACATATACTATTAAATCTTCACTTCCACAAATTACCACCATTTTTACCCATTTTCACCATCACCTAACAAGCACAACTTCTGTGTTTATCTCAACCCTTAGAGCATCACCATGACAAAAACCTCTAATGCTTCCTCTACCACAAATTTGAAAAGACAAACCGCAAGGATTAGAGTGAAACCTTCAAACTACAAGAATCCCATCAACATTGGCTCATCCAATGAATCATCACCTAAAAAAATACCTCTACACCTATGGCTTCATCACCACAACCAACTAAACCTAAGACTACACCACCAACACTAGCTACATCACCACCACAAGCTCCATCACAACCACCTACATAACGACAAACAATACATAGTGACATTAAGCCTTTGGAGCTCATTTATTCACTCCACCCACTTATCCACATCCATTATTAGATGACTTAGAATACTTGCCTCCAAGACCATCCAATCCTCGTCCACTACCAACTTTTGATATTATTGAGTGCATTGCTAATGAACCACCTAGACCAAGCTTTGATCCAAATCAAATGAAGATACAACCATCATAGCAACACTTTAACCAACTCTTGAACTATCAAGAAATTGATGATTCTATATGGATCGAGCCTCCACCCCAACCAACCACTCACCATGCTCCACCCGAACCAACTCCATACTATATTCCACAAGCACCAACCATTTACCATGAAACACCCGCACCAATACCCTTTTACACACACTTTTGTGAACATTATGATAGGATCCAACTCATTGTTAATGAGTTTCGTGATGAGACGAGGTTCATTCTCAATCACATTCTTGACCGCTTAAACACCATTTCACACCCAACCTTTCCTTAACGTTGGAACTATGTCAAATCGATTGCCGGAGTGTATTTTTAATTAATAGTTTAGGAACTTTTTGTCTCTAGTTTATTCTTTATTTTTAGGACCTTTATTTTATTTTTATTTATCATCTCATATATTAGTTTCTACATTATGTTCCTTTTCCATAATGTAATTTTTTAATATATGATGGATGTTTTTATTATTTATTTGTGGATTTGCTACTATTATTGTGATTGACTTATTATTTATGTTTGACTTGGTGTATGGTCATATATATATATATATATCGCACTAACTATTTATTATAGCTTTCAAAATCCATCGCTCAATCTCTTGGCGCTCTCATTAAGAGGGGGGCATAGGCCAAGGGGGAGCTCCTAAGCTCAGGCACACTTGCATATTTTTTCCGCTTCACAACTCTTTTTGTTTTGACAAAAAGGGGAGAAGAGAGTTTAAACTTATTCTTTAAAACTTGTACTTTTTCATTTTTGGTAAAAAAAAAATAAGTTTATATTTTTTCCTCAACAAAAAGGATGAGATTGTTAATACAAATATCGCCTTAAAATGTTATTTATATTTTACAATCTCTCTAAGTTTGGTTAATGACAATTATAAACTTAGTTTACGCAAATTTTAAAATAGAAACGTTTTAAACTATAGTTTCAACTTTCATTTATATCACTAAGGTATGAATAAATGGATATTTAATATTGTGGTAATAATCAAATGAACAAAACTTGCGTTTACAAGTATTTTATACAAATGCATAATTCATAAAATGTCTACTAACAAATATATACTTTTATTTATACAAGTAAACTAATCACTTTTCTCATACAAACATTATAATTTACTTACACTTGACAAAATAAATTTTTATTTTGACAAAATAATTAACTAGAAGTTTTACTTTTAGGAAAAAAATAATAATTAACTAGACATTTTATTTTATAAAGTATACTTATATTTTTAAAATACAAGTTTGCTTTCATTTTTAAGTAAATAAAAATGGTTATTTACCTCATACATGATATCAAGCTAGAGTTGACTTTTTTTCCTATTGACATCAAAAGATATTTCCAAATATGAAAAGATCCTAGGTTAATTTTTTTTAGATTATGTAAAGATTTTTACACAAGATCCAATAGGGATTTTTTGCCAATACCATGCGGTACCCTTTGGTACAACAGGCGCTACCCTTTGAAGGGTACCACGGGATCTGTCGGCCTGACAGACTAAATGGCTATAAATAGTGGCCATTTAATCTCATTTAGAATCATCTTTCGCATAAACAAATCCGTATATTCTCTCATTCATTTCATACTCAGTTCATAGTCATTACCACATACTTACATATTCATTTTACTTATTTTACAGTAACCCTTTTATTAGCAAAGATATCATCATCATCATTTAAGACCACAAAGTGTCAAGTTTTGTTACTAGTCTTTACTTTGTATCATATACCATCATTGTATCAAACCACCATAAACCTTGTAGAGTGATGTGTTAGTATTTTAGTCCTCCAAATACGTAGTGTGACGGGAGTGGTTGTACCCGAGAAAGAGCTCGACATTTAGCTTAGCGTCGAAAATAGTATATAAGCACGTGTAAGGTTTTCTCCGCCGAATAAGGGAGCTTATTGACTAGTGAAAGGATAATCGCGAGTTGGATACTTCGAGAGTGGAGTAGGGTAAGAAAGAAAGTCCTTGTAGGCCGAATCATTATAAATCCCCGTGCTGTGGTTTGATCGTTCTATCTTTACTTTATTTCATATCTTGCTATTACATCATTACTTATTCGTCTTTAACTATACTTGTCGATTTCATATCAAAGTTTCGAAAGAAAACAAATTTAAATCGGGTAAAACTATTCAACCCCTTCTACTATTTTAATCGTCATTTAATGTCACCTTCAACTATTCGTACAAGCTCTTGGTCCCATATCCACTTTCACTCCCCAATGCCATGATGTTTCCGGTTTCATTATCAACTTCTTCCACATTACTTCCACTATCGTCCACAATATCCACATTCTTACTGTGCGAAATAAGTACTACAGGAATACCTTCTTTAGTCTGACCATGCGTACTTGTAGACTTATGATTACCTTCTTTAGGAGCACTAGTTTCCTTACTATTCATGATGCCATCACCAGGTATGGCAACTTTATACACTGAAGTTAGAACTAGGTTCCTCTCTAGCCATTTTTCTCACTTCCAATTTGGATAACCTCAAATGCGTTTGTAGTTTTCACTACATTATTTGTCTTATTTTTTGGTTGTCTAGATGTAGAGGCCTCCATTGTACTAACCTTTGAAGTATATGCCTTATTTGTCTTTTGTGGTTTAGCAACAAGCCGATATTATACTTTCTGGCCATCGATACCCCATCAAACTTCTTAGGATTATATCCTATGCGTGTAACTTCGGTAAACCCAATATTCTGGTTCTCTTTCAATGCTACCTTAGGTTGAACTGTAGCATTCTTTGGGCATTAACTTTTAGTATGACCAAAATTTTATATATATCACGTCTAGGAGGAGTCCATTCATACTCAACACTAATTGTCATCTTCGTGTAACTAGTGTCATCAAGCAACGGGATCGCAAGCACCAAACATTCTTTAAATTCATTTTTGGCATTTATTCAATTAGAGCCCGAGCATAGCTATTTCTACCCCACGATTCTTCGCACATGGTATTTGTATACGAGTATAGAAGCATGGGAGTACCTAGTTTCGATGCAATCATACTTAACCCATTTCCCGTGTATGCAGTCCTAGGAACATCATGTAACTTCAACCTTACTGGTATATTTTTTAAATTCTCTTTAGCTAAATAAACACTCGTCGACCAGGGTTTGAGAATAATAGGTGTCGTACGAATCATCGAAGGTTCGTTGAGAAGCACAACCTCCATATTCTCTTTCGAAGAGAATTTAAAAAAGGAAAACCATTACGAGTTGATCATAACTCATTGAAGGCTATATTTAGTCCACATAGTATGAAAAAAGCGTTGTACAATGGGAAATGCCAACCTCTTGCCAATAGAATAACCATACAATGTTTAGCACAACAATTATTTACCTCCTCGACTGACAATTTTGTAATGATCAATACGCCTTTGATTATTTCACTTGTTTCAATGACACGAAATTTAACTTTACTTGTAGAAGTTTCAGCATTACTAAGAGTTGCATTAGTACTTTTCAAAGCCTCCTCAAAGCTCTTACATGCCAAAACAGTCACCTGATCAGTAGCATTATCGTTCTTATTAGATTCGCGCACAGCCTGGGTGATTTTAGTTCCCTGTTCATCACTACTTGTGTTTAACAAATGAAACTTACCACTTTCAGCAGCTTCATGTGTAACACCAGGTATTGTAGCCTCATTATTGTTACGAACCTGTTCACCTCCATTAGTGTTTACATTCTGAGCATGACTACTTCCAACACCAATTTGTGTATTGACCCCTCAACTGGTCTAGGTTTAAGTGGTTGCCCATCTTCTCCTAATAACACTAATTTCCCTTCAAGCAATTAATTTTCAAGGTTACGAATCTTACCAGCTAAATCCTCGTTCGTAACCTCAGTATACTGAATAACATCAATTCCAGTTACAGGGTCCATATTATGATCAACCAAACATTTATCTTTTTTCTTTTACTTCTCCCATTTCCCTCCCGAATCCCAAAAACCACTTCTCATACTAAAACCATGCACATCAATCAAACACAAGAAGCACACGTAACATCTCAAGTTTCAATAGAACGTATAAATCCTAATAAAATTAAGGTTTGTAAGAGCATAACGAAACCCAAACTTACATGATGAAAACCCTAAAAGTAGTGAATTAATGCAAGATACGTAATTAATGTGTCGATGAATGTGCAGCAGACCTACAAGGAAATTGTTAAAAGGAA
Source organism: Chrysanthemum lavandulifolium (assembly GCA_022545495.1). Classification (NCBI taxonomy): domain Eukaryota; kingdom Viridiplantae; phylum Streptophyta; class Magnoliopsida; order Asterales; family Asteraceae; genus Chrysanthemum; species Chrysanthemum lavandulifolium. Next base: position 199,543,357 of record CM040243.1, on the reverse strand, counting down.
CCCTAAAACAAATCAAAAGACATAAATACTATGATAACTATACTGTTAACAACGACGTAAAGATCACATCAATCACGAATGATAACCAAAATCAATCACAGAAGTGTTATGAAGCAAGTGATCAAATAGATTTAAGTGATCGAATTAAAGGTTAGGGTTTATTAGAGAGTCGCTATAATCTCCAGAGAGAGTTGTACGAGGGTTAATTTTTTCTTTGATTGACCTAAAATATATGTTTTCGGTGTTTCTAACTTGTGCTTTTAATTACATGTTAATCTGCATTTATTAAACTCAAATCTTTTTTAAACAAAGAATATGGTTTGCTATACATTAATCAAACTTATAGAGTACTTGTCATAATAATGTAGTCCAATATACACTCAACTTTAATTTTATATTTATTTTAGGTAAGTGATACTTAAATCACATTTTTTTATGCATAGATAATACTTATGTATATATCATATTGTAACTTCTACATTAATAATGTGATATTGTAGTAAAAGATTCAAAACGTGTGATTTAAGTATCACATTTTATTTTAACATGTGATCCGAAAGCACATTTAAAAAAAAAAGAAAAAAAAAAAGAAAAAAAAAACATGTTTTAGTCATTTAACTTACCAAGTAATTAATTATGATATGATTGACTTATATGGTTAATGTATTTTGTGATAAATGTTATTGTCTTTTACAATATTATCCTATTAATTCTTTTACACACACAATAATATTATATATATTTTTTTCACTCATTTTTTCTGCGTTCAGGACGTCTTTTTTCATTCTTGCACAAGATCGTGGGACGTAAAAAGAGAATAATAAACATGAACAAGTTGTAGGAGAAAATAGTATTTTTCATTTGTTTATCGTATCATAATAATTTTCATTTGGATAATTATATTATTATATATTTCTGTTAATCACTAAAAGCTTGGAAGTGACAAATTCCTTTTAATTAATGTTTATTTTATAACAAGGCCTCAATCCAAATACTGTTGGGCCTATTCACTTGCTTAATGACATTACATGGACCAATAAAATGAGAGATAAACAAATAACGGGGCACCTAAGAATTCGCTAATTGCACCGTACAATTTTCACTCTTATAATATATTATAATTTGTTTTCCGACACATAAGTTAACAAAAAAGCGGCAAAAGAAAAGTAATTAATATCAATGCGAAATACCATAAATATGGAGATCAATACTTATATCATTATATCCAATAAGATTGAATTATTTTAGCATCGTTGAAGAGTGACCGTTTAGGTAACACGTCGGAATCTTGACTATCGGGAATCGATCTTCACTCTACAAGATGTCTAGTTTGTAATGATGCAATTGAATCGGCACGTCACCTTTTTATGGAATGGGACAATGCTCGAAATATTTGTATTTTGGTTAAAAACTAGTGGGGTAAGGGTTTTATGTACAAACGATGTTGTTGAATTGATCTCATGGGCTGACACAAAACAACTCTTCCTTATCCTTTAAACTTTAAAGCTTTGCTATGATGCGGTCGTTCAAACTACAAATTGGTTCATGTGGCGTTTTAGGAATAAAGTTTGTTTTGATGCCAAACCACTTAGGAAAGACACCTTCGGAGATGAGATCAAACTCTATCGTATGGTTAGATTGCTTATAGAAACTCTACATTAGGCATTGATTGGTATGATAGGATCATTGATCCACTTTCTATTTAACAATCTCATGTAATCGTTTTGTGTTTCTAGTTCTTGCTAGATCTCTAATGAATTTATCAGCCTTTCAAAAAATTAAAATTGCGTTTAAAGTTTAGAGGCTACAATCAATATATTGACCTACAAAAGAAAAAAGAAAAGAAAAACTATATTAATTGTTATCCTTATGTAGAGTGACTCTACTAAGTGAGCAGGCAGAACATGAAGATTAGTTGATCAATACGAATCTTAAAAGTGGATGGTTGATTGTCGCCTCTCTGGCTACGGAGAGAGTTGCTATCGTAAATACAAGATGCATGACCAATACTAAAAGTATAAAATACAAAATAAAACTATGGTAAACATAAATACAAGAGCACTCTTTTCCATGTTAAAAGAGTGGATGTGAGTTTTCTTTTTCTTTTTCTTTTCGTAAGTGGAAGATGAAATCTTTCTTTTGCTTTTCCAGTCCTCTCTTTTAGACTATTCCATCATCTTCTAATAAACAACAATCTTGGCCCCATTCCTGCTCCACATCACACATATCAATGTGTGTATGCATTTTCACAGACTAAATATGAAGGGGGAGAGAGAGAGAAAAAAGGGTTTCTTGATTCCATGCAGTTCTTTTGCAGCAACATGAAATGAAGAATTGAAAAAACATTGTAATGATAAATGAATTATTAAACATCTTTTCTCACTTCTTACACACACTTCCACTGTCACAACATTGTTGGTTGCGGTCCATGCACATCTTTCCACCCCACATGATTTTGTATATATTATGTCATTGCAAAGCATGACGGAGTTTTAGAACCTTGAAATATGGCCAAGATGACAAAATTTTTGAGCCATAATAGAGTTAAAATATGGATTAAAACGAAGATTTCATTAAAACGATAAATAAATGAACATATTACATTCTAATTAGTGATTCTACGATCTCCCATAGAAAAAACGCTATTTACGTACACCCTCATTTTTAACATTAATAAGTTCTTCTTTCTATATAGAAAGTTAAGCGTAGTTAAAATAATCATCACCCATCCGATTCGCAAATCGCTTTTAGTGAGCTTCATTTTAGAAAACATCTTTCAACCGTAGTGGTAGCAATGGCAGAGGTAAAAGCCAACTTCAACAACCGATAAACCAAATGATGAGATGTATGCTCTTTCTTATCCACCATCTTCTTTGCAAGTTTGGCAATACTATCCAAGTTAGCAAAATCATTATCGTTCACGCATGATCTGATAATAGACTCCAAGTTCTGTAGGAAGGCCTAGCTTTTCCTTATAAGTAAAATCAGACGGATACATCTCACTAAGTTTCACTAACTTTGATATACTAAATTCTGAAAAATGAATCACGTGGACTCAACGCCGCTATACAATCAAGTAAATCGGTGCTTCCCTTACTAAAATGATCTCCAAACTCTTGAATTTGCATATCCATAACAATGTTGAATATATCAACCTCAAAATGATGTTGGTTTGTAATTCTATCCTTCCGGCCTCTTGAATGAAAGTCAACCAGATTTACCATCTCAATATCATGTTTACCACAACGAAGTTACATTCTTCAAAAGTGAAGCAAAACTTGTTTCCATATACTCTTGCAATGCTCTTTTGGTTCCTTTTACCAATGAAACGGCCTCTAAGATCGTTTGATTGCTCTTCTGAAGATGTCGTGACAATGTATTAGTGAGCCCCAATATATTCAACAACAAGTACAATAAAAACACAAAATCATCTTTGGGCTTGTGCTTTAATTTGTCAAACTTGTTTCATTTTTGGGCTTTTGTCATATTAGGGCTTTTACAAAATTTTATATTTATTTTTTAATTGTAAATATACCAACTAAATAATACTAGAGACGTATTTTGATCATGGGTGCATTTAAGATACATTTAAAAAATCTATAATTTTTCAAAAATTAACACTATAAAAAAAAATCCATGTACAAGACGCGCATTGCCAAGTACCCCTGGCTCCGTCCCCGATTGCAAACTATCTATGATACTTGTAAGACTGTTAAAAAAACACTAATTATGTCGGATTAAGTAATATTTTGGACTATCAAATTCTTCTTTACATGTCAACTCTAAGAATGATTGTTTTTTGTTTGATTTCACATGGTTTTTAACCTAAAACAAAATGACAATTTTTGTTTTTAACCACAATTGTTCACACACCTATAACCATCAATATCGTAGTATATCTCAAGAGTGTATCTGACGAAACTTAAACTCACAGCCTCTTGATGAACACACTTGGTCAAAAGGTGTAAATTTGTCGGAGAAATCCTAACTTCACGCACCTGTGTTGACTAAACTAAATGTTAGATGTGGCAGTAGTAACCTTTCGGTTGGAGTTGGGATCAGGCCCATGTCGTAAAACACATTTCACAATCTAGCCGTACCTATACAACATATTTGATTATATGCATATGTAAGCTTTTTAGAGGTGTTAGCTTGTCTAACTTAATATTTAGATTGCTATGATCAAGACCTATTTAGCTAGGAATTATAAATCGTTAATCGAACCTAGCAGGGTAGTCCGTGAATCCAAGAAAATTTTTAGGCTCTATGCGAAATTATATAATGAGACCTTTCGTTACGCAACATTCTATATAAAGTATCACTGTTTATAAGATATAATGCAATTAGTTATCTAAACATTCTAACATATTACTCATTTATATGCATATAATTATTAACGGGACAAATTTTGTACTCAAAGTTTCTAGGGCGCGAGCGATCATTTCGCACCTTGTACTCAACACTACGCAACATAGGGTATAGTAGTTTGCCCATTTGTAGGACTTAAGATTTCATATCATATTAACTTGTTAAGAAGACACTCTCCCCTCTAATAAAACTTGTAATAGGTTATGTTTACATCATCATAATACAACAACTAAGAACCTAGAATAATCGTAGTATAACACCACTTTTGAAATAAAACCTACACTATATGATGCACTTATTAAATCTAATTTAAACGACATAGATTACCCAAATCTATTTCAAAAGAGAGACCAATTATTTTATATTTTTCCACGACCTATAAATACACAAATTTCTGTCTCAATAGCCAAATTTACATGTGCAATGCATAAACAAGTAACAGGCTTCGAGGTTATTGTACTTTGCTTTTTTAGGTCATGCAACTTTTATTTATCGACTAAATCTACAACCTTTACTTTTTATGATCGTACTTTATAATTATGGGACTATACAATTGTAAATATACTCGATGAAATTTGAAATTCAGGTTGTTCATAATTAGTTCGGGGCTACATAAAGATACGTTAACGAAATGACAATAAAATCGCACTTCATTATTGATTTGGGGCTCGATAAAGATAGTTAAAGACGTTAGGAGAGTGGTCGTTTTAATGATTAGTTGAGAGCTAACGAAAGGTGCGTTGACAAAATCAAGATTACGATCGTAGGTAATGATTAAAGGGATCCGAGGGCTAAAAACTATACAAGAATGACTGTAACAGGAAAGTATCTAAAACATTGTAGAATATCATGAACTGAAGATCATTGATCTGGCCAAGCTAGCTTGACCACGGAATTTAATTACTTGATTTTGAATTAGGATCGACATGGTACTAGGTATGAACTCTTAAAAGGTTCTAAGACATCAATCCGAGTAACATGACTAAACTTATAAAAGTGATTTAACCCCAGCAAGTAACGACACATATATCAAAGGACCCAGTGGTAGATGCATAAATTGATTATAGGGTCTGCACATTCTTTTTTTTTTTTTTTTTTTTTTTTTTTTTTTTTAAAGATGGTATGCATTTAGTGTTAAACTATCAAAAATTCATTAATAAAAACAAGATTTGCACTACGGATATTTTTTGGATGGTATGCATCTCTGTCTTAGGTATGTCCACCTCTGCGAGGAGCTATAGGTATGAGTATTTTACGTTTAGTTTCAAAAACTTACATCAGACTCTAGGTAAACTTGGTTGTATCTGTAACTTGCATAGTTTCTTACATATTAGTAATAGAAATTGGCCATTCTCTTAAAAAGATTACTTTGAACATGACTTTTGTCGCTATGCTAAATCTACTAGCTAGCTAGCTAGAAATTGCCCATTCTCTTAAAAAAATTGCTGATGATGAGTTGAGACAAACATGGCCAAATAGCACACATTTCATACGACCCAGCCATCATAATGATGATCAAACCTTGAAACACACTTTTACATAATGTATATTATCAATTTGAGTCACCAGATATGCATACATGATCATCATCAACAATCATGACATAAAAAGTGACCATTCATCCATTATTCATGACCCAAAGTGCTTATTTTCATCACACCAATTTTCCCTAGCCTACCCTCGTTCAAAGTAAAGATGGCTACCCTTTGATTAAAGCTAAAGGGTATTTTTGTCACTTTAAAGTGTAAAGATATAGAGAATCAACTTTATCTTTCCCCCTAATCTCAAAAACACATCTCTTTAAAATGCCAATTGTCCCAAAATCCAAACAAGTGCACAACATAAAATCCACATTGTACAAGTCACACTTGGACTATGCATATGTAAACAAGACTTTAAATTTCTGTTTTCTAACGGTTGTTGTATTTATCACCTTTGCTTAAAGAGGGTATTGATAGAAACAGAAATCACCAATTTTCTTTTCTTTCCATTTCTCATCACTTTTAGTGAGATAACTAAAGAAAGTAGAAAAAGCAAAGGTTTAGCTTCTTCCTTGAATTTCAAGACTCTCTTTCAAGAAGATGTTTGATTCTTTGAGTCTTCAAGTTAATCAGATTCCATTCACTTTTCAATTCCTTTACAAAAAAACCATTTCCATTCCACTCCATAAATCATTCCAAACTAATCTCCAATAGAAACAAAAACCTCCAAAAATGTTGCCTTTGTTTGTCATAATCACTACACTTTGCTTCTCAATTCCATCATGTGTTTCAACTGATTTTGATGCCTTAGTCACACTCAAACAAGGCTTTGATTCCATTCCTTCTACTTTAAACACTTGGAATTCTTCTAACCCTACTTCATTTTGCTCATGGGATGGAATCAAATGCTTCCAAAATAGAGTAACTTCACTAAATTTGTCAAATATGCGCATTCAAGGCTCGGTTTCCCCTGTTTTTTCGTCTCTAGATCGTCTCACCGAGCTTTCTCTAGATGGAAACAACTTCACTGGAGAGATTGATATCTCCAATTTGACGTCTCTCCGGTTTTTAAACATTTCGAATAACGCATTCAGTGGTGGGCTGGATTGGAACTACTCGAATTTACAGAATTTGGAAGTTATTGATGTGTACAACAATAATTTCTCATTTCCCTTGCCTACCAGAATTACATCTCTCAAGAAGCTTAAGTACTTGGATTTAGGAGGGAATTTCTTTTACGGGCGAATTCCGGTTAGTTATGGAGAAATGGTGACTTTGGAATACTTGTCACTCGCAGGAAACGACCTCCATGGAAAGATACCTACGGAATTGGGTAATCTTACGAACTTGAAAGAGCTTTACATGGGTTATTTCAATGTGTTTGAAGGTGGAATTCCTAAGGAATTTGGGAAACTGGTTAGTCTAGTTCACTTGGATCTTTCGTCTTGTGAACTAGACGGACCAATCCCTTCAGAGCTAGGGAATTTGCATTCCCTAGACACCATTTTTCTTCACATTAATCTTCTCTCGGGGCCGATACCTAAGCAGCTAGGAAATCTAACAAGTTTGGTGAATCTTGATCTTTCTGCCAATGCACTTTCGGGTGAACTTCCGAATGAGCTTGGAAATTTAAAGAGTCTTCAGCTCTTGAATCTTTTCATGAATAGATTACATGGGTCAATACCAGATTTTGTAGCTGAGTATCCAGATTTGCACACTCTTTATCTTTGGGGCAACAATTTCACTGGTGTGATACCGGAGAATCTTGGTCGGAATCAGAATCTTCGTGAGCTCGATTTGTCTTCTAATAAGCTCACGGGTACTATTCCTCGTGATCTTTGTGCTTCTAATCAGTTAAGAATCTTGATTCTGTTGAAGAACTTTTTGTTTGGATCAATTCCAGAGGGTTTGGGTAAATGTTCGAGTCTTGTTAGAGTGAGATTAGGGGAGAATTACTTGAATGGTAGCATTCCGGATGGACTAATTTACTTGCCAGAGTTGAATTTGCTCGAATTGCAAAATAATTACTTGTCCGGGAATCTGTCTGAAAACCGCGATCCCTCTTCCAGACCAGTTAAGTTAACTCAGTTAAATTTATCTAATAATCAACTTTCGGGTTACTTACCATTTTCACTTTCGAATTTTTCTTCCTCCAAATCCTTTTAGTCGTTGGAAATAGATTTACGGGTCCAATTCCGACGAGCATTGGTCAGCTTCATGAGATTCTAAAGCTCGATTTAAGTGGAATTCCTTCAGGAAATCCGCCTAATATTGAAATTGTGTCCATCTCACTTACCTCGACTTGAGCCAGAATAATCTTTCTGGCTCAATTCCACTCGAAATTTCAAATATTCGAATTTTAAACTACTTGAATATCTCAAGAAATCACCTGACAGATTCTATTCCTAAGTCTATTGGAACCATGAAAAGTCTTACAATCGCTGATTTCTCTTTTAATGATTTCTCGGGTAAACTACCCGAATCTGGACAGTTCTCGTATTTTAATGCCTCTTCTTTTGCGGGTAACCCGCAACTTTGTGGCCCGTTGTTGAATAATCCTTGCAATGTTAGCGGAATCACTAATTCCGCTGACAAAAAGCCAGGACGGTTTAAGTTGATATTCGCGCTTGCTCTTCTTTTTTGCTCTTTAGTTTTTGCGGCTGCAGCGATGGTCAAAGCCAAGTCATTTAGAAGATCGGGCTCGGACACTTGGAAAATGACATCTTTTCAGAAGCTCGAGTTTACAGTTTCTGATGTTCTCGAATGCATCAAAGACGGTAACGTGATAGGACGTGGAGGGGCTGGAATAGTCTACCATGGTAAAATGCCAAACGGGACAGAAATTGCAGTTAAAAAACTTGTTGGTTTCGGAAACACAAGTCACGACCACGGATTCAGAGCCGAAATCCGAACCCTAGGCAACATTCGACATAGAAACATCGTAAGACTCCTAGCATTTTGCTCAAACAAAGACACAAATCTTCTCGTGTATGAGTACATGCGAAATGGCAGTCTAGGCGAAGCGTTACATGCAAAACTCAAAGGCGGAATCCTCGGATGGAACTTAAGGTACAAAATATCAATAGAAGCCGCTCGGGGCTTATGCTACCTTCACCATGATTGCTCCCCATTAATCGTGCATCGAGACGTTAAATCCAACAACATTTTACTGAACTCGAGCTATGAGGCTCATGTAGCTGATTTCGGGCTTGCAAAATACCTAGTGGATGGTGGTGCATCCGAATGCATGTCGGCTATCGCAGGGTCATATGGTTACATTGCTCCTGGTACGTAACACATTTTTTAATTAATGTGCAAACATACGTTATAACATTTTTTTGGCATAAGTTATAGTTATATAATTTTTTTAAGGTTTGTGGCTGTAGTGTGTACTAGATACGATATTTGATAAGTGAAAGTGATGTGTCGTAAGAACGACACCCGTGATTTTTGCGACAGAAATGAAATGAAAAATAGGACGTAGGATTTGTAGGTACATGGTAAGAGAATTTTATGGGTAACTACACCAAAATATTAAAAAATGGACGGTGGTGATCTGTTTTTGGGTCAATCTGACACAGACCGCAACTCAACAAACACAAAATCTGATAACAGATCCACGTCTCTGTAACATAAGTTTCGTTTCATGCTAAAGCTGACTAATATCCATGTCATCTTCCACGTATTATTAAAACCACTATTTTGGTCTTCTATCGTTTTTTATTGATTTGAAAAAGTATACAACTTTTTCTAGCTCTTTAAACATATGCTTAATAAGTTTCGATTCAGATTTAATTTGAATTTCAGATGTGGATTGAAGTGAGAACTATTTTGGTCTTCTATTGTTTTCTAAAAGTGTAAAATCTGGTCAATAATATAGATATTTCTACGAGTTCTAAATTTTTGTATAGAATTATTTAGCTTCAATGAAACGAACCTTATCACTTTAAGGTCTAGGTCCGCCACCATTTGATTTTGTATATTATCATATTATATATCTGATCATTACAGTAATAACTTTTAGTGATAGCTAGGTAGAGTTAAATTCTTACAAACTAATGAAATATTTGTACATGGTTTTGCAGAATATGCTTACACATTGAGGGTGGATGAAAAGAGTGATGTTTATAGTTTTGGGGTTGTGCTTCTGGAGCTAATTACCGGAAAACGTCCGGTAGGAGGATTTGGTGACGGTGTAGATATTGTACAGTGGGCTAGAACATCAACCAGATGTCGTAAAGAAGAAGTGAGTTCCATCATTGACCCAAGGCTTGTCAATGTTCCACAAGATGAAGCGATGCACTTGTTCTTTATCGCTATGCTATGCATTCAAGAAAATAGTGTTGAAAGACCGACAATGAGAGAGGTTGTTCAAATGCTCTCAGAATACCCGCGAGACTCACCAGAGAATCAAACATCCTCATCTTCCGTTATATTTTTTCCACCGAAAAACTCTGATAAAGATATAACAAGCCCAAAGCTCGGGCAAGATCTTTTGATTTAGAAACTAAGTTTTGGGGTTCTCTTAGTTTGTGTTTTAGCTTTCCAAAATATTGGCTTGGGTTTTTGATAAAAAGAACATGACATGTGCAAAAGGTTATAAAGAGTTCTTCCATGTGTTCCTTTGTGAATTAGAGAATGACAGTGGTAAATTAGTAAATGTAGTTGGTGATAGAGGGTGGCTTATGGTAGATATAAGAACTTTGAGATCTTCATATGTATTCTTTTTGTTTATATGGATGCCAATGTATGTATTCCTGCTTTGAAACAATGCAGATCAGTATTATGGTGTACTCTTATCAGACTTCTGTTAGTGGACTTAGTTGTATTAAAATTTTGATTAGTATTCGTAATAGAACATTCAATTGTTAAAATATAAATATTAGAAAATTAATGTAAAATTTGAAAATTTAATATCTCATTTAAACCTTATATAGGTAATCCCTCCAAATAATAATATATTTTAATAAAATTGTTTATAAGAAAATCTCACTAAACTTATAATGTTACTTAATTAAAAATAAAACATGTTATTTTGTAAAACATCTAAGATATTCACACTATTAATAATTAGTTGTAATAGTCTACTAAAAACAATATATCTACTACGTTATAAAATATTTACACGATCTCTAGATAATGAATGTTTAAATGAAAAACGTTCTTCATGTAAAAAATAATGTACAGTGAGGGTCTGCCATGCAAGGGATCCGTGGGATCCAGGCAAGCAAGGGCATTCTTATAAATAGAGACATTTCTTCTAGTATCTTAAAGAAACAATGCAGATCAGTCTTAAATGGTACGTACTCTTATCAGAGTGGACTTAGTTGTACTACTTTATCATTAGTATTTGTATTATATTATAATTGATATAAGCTCAAGCGTTAGAGTATAGATATTGTGTCATATGTATTCCCTCATTATTTAATCAATTAATCAATATATCATGTTTTACACGGTATCCGAGTTTTAAGTAAGATCCACCAACAACAATTTGCTATTGTTTACGTAAGGTACATATTGGGGGGTTGAGGTAGCTAACCGGTTTAGTTTCCCACGTTCGTTAAGGACTCCAAGGTGTGACCGGACTCACAAGTTGGAGTAACACTCACGGTGTAGCTATTGTGTGAATGTGAGAATTCACTATGTGTGAAAAGGTTGGTTCATTCGTTGGAATGAACTTACTATTTATAGGGATGGTCCTAGGGTTTCGCGTTGCCTTGGGAGCCATCGACAGTTTCAATATGGTCTACGTGGTAGATATGTAATGCAGGAGACAAGCTTGACAGGCGGTGTGTTTCCCTTGGCCTCGCTAGATGCATGGAATGATCCGCGCATGATTGCAGCACTACCTTCAAGCAAATGAGGTAATGACACGTGTCTGCTTGTTACAACGGTCCTTGAAAAAGCCCCTAGTCATGTCGTTTCCTTAGTGTATTCGTCAGGCATTCAAGCCTGGCCTAGGAGTTCGTTTCCCAGGCATATTACGATGAGTTATAGCCGCTGTTGGAGTTGGTTAGAGCGTATGAATCTTTAGTCAATTAGGTCGAAGGTCATATACGCTATCAAGTCCCCTAATCCATTAGTGTTATTGACTGTTCAGGGAAATGTGCTGATGGACTCGTGCTATGATGACGAGTCATCAAGATTTTTTGCCTTGTTTTATAATTTTTCAGGCTATGACTTATTCGGAAGCATAGCATGTGACCTTTTGCAGTCCTGTGTTTACGGATGACGTCTAGGCGTCACGTGCATTTAAATGTAAGACTTAACTGGACGGCTGTTTGTGGCCGTCATCTTTCTCTTTCTTCCTTGGTTATCGGGGTAATCATTTTGAACTTTTGGGAGAAGGGTGTGTGTTTCGTTTTGTGACCACACGCCAATCGTTTTGTTTGTCTCCGCGTTTCCCAAGTATCGTAGTTCTATTCGGTTTACGTGTTCCCGTAAATGTTGGGAAATGTTTTTGGTATTTAAAGAAAAATACCTCTCGTTTTCTAATTTTGTCTTCCTTTTTCATCTTTTTTGAAGTTTTTCTGCTATTCGAAGGGGGTGAGTTCTGAAAGCCCTTTTTTTACGTTGAGGATTCTTTGGATTTTGAAGGGGTATTCAAGGATTTTGTAGGCTAGTTGCCAATCCTTTTTTGCTTTTGGTTTGGTTGTTTGTTCTTAGCCACTTTGAGGTTTTTCGTCCTTCTTTGATGACCATTTTCTAACCTTGTTGAAGTTGTACTTGGAAAGGGTGCTCCAATTTTGTTGAGTTGTATCCTTTTGATTCTTTTGCCTTTTGAGTTGGATTTCTCTAGGAAGTGTTCACTTTTATGATTTTGGCGTCATTATGTTGCTATCGGCTATGTTGTTATGATGTTGGTGCTTTTCCATGAATTTTATCTTGATTGTATTTTGTATTGTTTGCAGTGTCAGGTGTCATTCGATATCAATTTCTTCTGTTAGTAACGTAGCATTTGTTAATGCTTCTATCGTGTGAAGTTCTGGCAAAGATTTTTTAGGTGTGGTAATGCTTTACATCGTGTTAAATCTTCCGACCCTGGGTTAGCGAGGGCGTTTACTCATCTTGAGCACCCAAGTGATGTTAATCATGGGTTCATCCGTTAGCGAGTAAATTTATCGGGGGTTATCCCAGGCTCATGATGATCCTGAGGAGAGTAATGAAATACTTTATTTCCCTGGCTGCTAGAAAAAAGGAGATTAGGTACTTCATTTGTTGGTGTTTTAATTTTGAGGCTGGTAAGACCTCTACTCCAGGATAATGAGGAAAGTGATTCTTCTAATATTGAATTTTATTATACTCCTTTAAAAGTTGTATACATACTTGCGTTCTTTCAGATAATGATGATAGTAGCCCAGTGAGGAGTAATCCTTTATAGTTTAAAAGGGTGAAAAGGAGTGCTAAGCATCCTGGTAAGGACAAGACGCCTCTCAGAGGCATACTCTTTTCGATTTTTCTTGTATACGTTCCTTTCATTTATGGGTTTTTGATTTTTCCACTTATATGGGCAGGTGGTACTACTTTGAAGGCGCCTGATAGGGGTGCTTTCCTAGTTTTTGAGACTGGTCTCAGGTTTGATGATCCTTTAGAGGATCCTGCTTCTCGAAGGATTTTCCTGAGTGCTATTTTTCCTCCAGCTAGGAGACTTGAGTCTGAGAGTAGGTCCTTGCCATTTGTTTGTTAGTCTATGGATCGATCTGTTCCTGATCTTGAGTGTAATTATCATTCTTTGATGAAGCATGCTGAAGCGGCTAACTCTTCCTCAACTCAGGTCGTTCGACTCAGGCTAGGCTTCAGAGCCTTGAAGTAGAATTGCTTGAGTTGAGGCAAAAATCTTATATTGATAGATCGAATTTTAAGTACGAGAAGTCAGTGTTGATGATCCATAAATCAGCTTTGGAGTGTGATCATGGTGAACTTTTCTGTGATGGTAATCAACCTATGCAAGAGATTCGTCAGTTGTAAAATAGGTTGTGGGATGTTAAGTCTGATAAGAGTCGCTTAGATGAGAAAGATTCGCGTCAGGGGGAGTTCCATAAACTTCATGTTGAGAGGGAGATTGAGTATTTTAGTAGCTTGCTATCTGAGGAGAGAGGCAAAGTTAAAAGGCTGGAGTCTGAATTGTCGCACTCTCAGGTTGTTGTTAAAGAGTGCGAGACTCGTGTAGTTTCTTTGTTAGAGGAGAAGAAGGCTTTGGTTAAGCATATCCCCAATTGTATCCGTCGTTTGTTTTTTTCTGTTGAATTTATGCGAGGTTTCGGTGATCTTCAGAGACTTTGTATGGATTTAGGAACCATTAAGCTTTTTGAAGCCATGAAGGGTTAAACCGTGACCTTCCGATGCAGTTTTCGGTTTAATATTTATAAAGTCTCGTTTACCTATGATCCACCTTATGCACTCACAGGCAATGTACCCGTCGTGTGTAGTGTAATGTCGGTAAACCGAGGTCGTCCCAAGAGCTATGTGGATTCTAATTAAGTATAAGTGTCACCGGTTTTAATTGTTTTAAGGATTGAAATGATTAATTAACTAGAAAACAAGAAATAAATGCAAACACATAAAATAGTAGTTGTGATCAATAGAGGTAAAGTGTGCTAACCTAGTTACTCATCCTATCATGTTATGTTCACGTCTTACTACTTCTAATTGATTCAAGTGGGGGTTTAAGTCACTAGAATAGCATTTGGTCAGCTCGTCCTAACGTATTAGAAAAGGCTTCCACGGAGATCAAGCTACTACCCTTGAAAGTCCAGGTTGTTTTAGTCCCTAAGCCAGTCATTAAGTACATCTACATGCAAGATTTGTAACAATGAGTGCCGGCCAGCATCTTAGACACTCATCCCTAACTCTAAGTTCATCCAAACGACGGTGATCATTTGGTCGATTCGCCAAGCGAGGAAGGGTTGTCGGTTGGTGATTCTTACCTCCCAACTCAACCTAACTACTTAGGGTCGGTTGGTCAATTCTCCAAAGCAACTAGATACTACCGCCATTCAAAACTACCGAAGCTAGGGTAGCTACCAACGAACTATGCATGCATACACTAGAAACAATTATATGGAAGCATGTAAACGTAAACAAAAAAATTAAGGAATCATAACTAGGTTAGCACCAAAGGTGCTTAGCCGATCATATTAAAAGAAACCAAAGATTCAATGTTTAACATAATGGAATACATGAATCGAAAGTAAAGATAAAATAATCGCTAAAGCTTATCGTTGGGGTGATTTCTCCTGGAGATGGCTCAGATGCTCTTCAAGATGCGCCTTTGGACCACTCTTGACGTTCTCTGCTTTTGGTGTGAAGTGAATGATGTAAAATGCAAAATTAGGGCTTGTATTTATAGGCACGATCTAGTTACGGCGTAACTTGAGTTAAGAGTTACGCCGTAACTTCAATAATTCCTTAATTATGCTCTCTGTAAGTTAGTTATAGCGTAACTCTTGGGAAGGGTTACGCCGTATCTTCAATACAGGTTACATTTGGTATGATTACGCCGTAATCATTGGAAGGAGTTACGGCGTATCTGATGGCGGCGTGGAACACTTCTTGACCTAGTTGGTTACGGCGTAATCCTTAGTTGGGATTTACGCCGTAATTGATGCTGAGTTGGTCTTCTGAGTAAACGCGCTAGCTACGGCGTAATGTGAGAGATGGATGATGCGCGTACGAAGCGCGTTCGGGGTCAAAGGAACTTCCTTTTTGTCGAGCAAGTTTTTCAACACCCTAGGCAGTAAACCTAATCATTGTAGTGTAGTATTGGGTAAGCCTCGGGTATTGATATCGTTCTCTAGGGGAATAAGAATGCTAGCAAGAAGTGTATTACGCTATGGTGGGGTTGAGGATGATTCTTTTTTATCTTTTATTGGTTTTTTAGAAAGCTAAGGGTAAAATCTCGGGGCAATTGGTTTGGGGGTGGTACTTCTACCGATTACTTCTACTATTCTAATTATCTATTACTACGGGTAACTATGTCTATTTGATTATGTGCTCGTATGATGATTAAAAATGTATTTACCTAGATACTATTACTCCCTAATTATCTTTTATTGTTGGTTGAATTGCCACGTCCTTATTCTTAACGCGTTGTGTTTTCTAAGGTCGTAGGGTGTGCCTTTGTCCTAACTCTTTGAGAATACCTTTAGGTTATTGCCTACGAAATCCGCTAAATGATTCATAAACTAACTTTAAGGTTATCTTTGGATGTTTAGACTACGAAATCCGCTAAATGTTCATAAAATAATGTTCACAAAGATTACTCAAGCATTTAAACACAACGATAGCCTAGTTGCACTCCTAAGCCAATTACAATTAAGATAAGAGACAACCAATCAATAATTAATAACTAGGTTTCATAGATCTAAGCAAACACACAAGAAATTTAGCTAGACATGTTAAACAAGCAAGCATAGACACATTCAATGGAAGACATAATGATACTAATAGATTAAAACACTTATCTTGATGTGTAAAATAGGGTTTGGGACCCTAAGATATTGTCCAAGTCGGACTACAAACGTTTAGGGTTTTTACTCCAAAAGTCTACCTCTGTAAATGCGTAAAATCGAATTATATATATAGATTTACACTTGCGACGTCGCCCTTATAGTGGGACGCCGCCGATCGCCGTCATTAGGGTTTCGTTTTGGCCAAGTTATCGATGGGATGGCGTCACGTTGTAGTTGTGACACCGTCGGGCTTCATATGGGACGTCGTCTTGGTTACGGATCCGGGCCGTCCGAGATGAAAAGTCTTAGTGGCGCCCTTTTCAAAGCTTTGGACGTCGGTGTTATGAGCAAAAGTCCACCGAGCCGTCGGTGCATTAGTTATCAAATCGGAGAGAGGACGGCGTCGGCCTTTAGTTGGGACGCCGTCGGCTTTAGTTTTAGCGACTTGAGTGGCTTCGATCTTGACTTTGCCATTTTCTTCATGTATTCATCCTTTTCGTCCAAATAAGCATCATTCCAAACATTTTGCTTCCAAGAGACCTAAAAAGTGAAAAGGAGCGAAATTAGGCGATGCGGATATAAAAGTGGTCGATTAAGGGCTTAAATGACCCTTAAAAGTGTACGCTTTAAATCCTTATCAAATATCTCTACACTTGGTATTTGCTTGTCCTCAAGCAAATGTGCTTTGCCAATCAATTTATAAGTTAGGGGCATGAAGCATGGGTTTAGAATAATTCATAACAAGCAAAAGCACGCAATAGTCATAACAAGTGCGGAAATTATATACTAGCACTCACGAGGGTGTTTGGATTCTCTCATCTCTCGGGTTTATATGAAATATAGTAAATGGAAATGGAAGATAAACACTCATTACATGGCATATTTCATAGATTACCATAGGCTTGAGACTAGATCAAACCTCCACCGCTTTGGTGTAAGCACCTAGGAAAACTATCTAAGAGGTCTTTTAAAGGGTTGTAACGTTAGGCTTACGGTAGGGAAACGAAGGCTTTTGTTGGATAGGCGATTTAGTGGTGGCAAGTAAAAAATCTTATGTTACAAGCATGAAAAGAATGGCGTTGCTAAGCCAAGACTCGGCTCACTAAACTCTAGATAACTTGAAACAAACTTACATAAATTTAAAGACATAAACATAAAGATAGATGTAGGATGGTAGCCCGTTTGGTTTTTTCTTCTTTTTTTTTTTTTTTTTTGCATACATTTTACTCTACCATCCTCTACGATAACATCAAAATATAAGGGATTTATAGGAGCATCCCTACACTTGAGTATTTATTACTCTAACACTAAATGACCCGATTTGAAAAGATCAAAATACTTGGAGTATTTAATTATGTAAATAAATGGAATTTGAATTTAACGTTCCTTCCCGTCACTCCATAAAATATTACTTTTGCCCATGAGTCCCAATCATCCCAAAACTGTGTACAAAAGATATGACTCGACATAGCAACCATGCAAGTAACTAGATAATTGAACTAAGGGTTTAGTATGATAACAATAATGCACTAAAGGTGAGTGCATACAAGGTAGGCTAAGGCGATTTGGGTGTACATTTGGGGGTGGATTGTAAGCAATGCTCTTCATCGATATTCCAGAAAACCGAAACATCACGAGAACCGCGAAAAAGATAGGCTCTTAGGGGTTAACTAGGGGTATCTTGTAATAAAGATGAGTACATCACAAGGGTGTGGGGTAATTACTCGACCGATGTGGAAAAAGTAATTATAATATAGGTTTCAAACAAGGGTTAGCCTAATGCCTCTTATCATTTAGTTATTCCTAACTACACAAGTGTAGTCTCACTAGCGATCTCGGAATGCATCACAAAACAAGTTCTAGAATCTATTATACTACCGGTACACTCTCTAAGCATTAAAGGTGAATGCTTTTATCCCTAAAGATCTAGGGGCAAACCTCACATTTTTGGGGTGGAATTTGAGTGTTAAACGGATTTTGTGCTAGTCATATAACTCCTATCTTGAGACGCTTTATTAAGACTAAAGTTTTTTGCTCGTACATTTCATAAAAAAATTTAAATTTGGTGCTCAAATTGCCCTAACAAATATCTCACATAGTTTATTACACAATTACCAAGGACAAGACAAATGATCAAGGATAAGCATAGTTTCTAAGTTCCGATTTTATTCTCCCTCCCTACACTTAAACTGAACATTGTCTCCAATGTTCCCCGAAAGTATCAAAGTTATGATAAAGGAAGGTAAGTAAAAGAGAAAGAAACTAGTACTCACCTGATTAGCTCGGTAGGATCCGTGTGAAGTAGTGGTTAAATTCTTTCCCAAGAAGAATGTATACGTGATAAGCTCCATCCAATGTTGTATTTCTTCTTCTTTCCAAATATAACCTGCACACTTTAAGAAAACAGACGAAACCTTCACGTAAAATCGGCTGTAAAACTATATATGACACAACTACACTAAGATATAATGCTTGTGGAATGGATGTTTGCAGATTTTCTAGAAAATTAAGACCTGAGAATTTCCAAAAATTTATACATAGCACAAAAAAAACGAAAAGATTTTATAAGCTGTTTTTGCTTGACCTGACATCGTCAGGTTCTAATCCTGACGCCGTCAGGTTGTCATGACAGAAACTGGTCTACTGCGTTTTCCTGGAAAAATTCTAGAAAAATTACATCTTTAAAACCTAGAAAAAATTTTCTGCAAAACATCCATTATGACTCGATACAAGCATTTGATTCTAACAAACACACATATACATCAATTTCACTAGTTGTAATTCTCATGTTCATGTTCTTTAAAAACTTATGCTATCTTCCCTATACTTATCTTTTTGTAAAATACCTTTATATGTAATTAAGACGAGGTTAAAGACAAAATAAAGCATTTTCACAAAGTCTAACATGAGAATAAACAACAATGAAAAAGATATATAAACACACAAACAAAAATTAAAAACAAACATTCAAACAAATAAACATGGGTTGCCTCCCAAGAAGCGCTTGTTTTGTTCGAGTCACGACTTGACTCACCTTATTTAACGGATAAAGGGAAGTTTCCCCACAATAAAGCTTAAGTGCGGGTGATAGTAGCGATACACACCCTTGGGTGGAAATTTGCTACGTGAGGAGAGGGTGATGGGTGATTTATATGCTCAAAGGGGTGTGCTCCATTCATTATAACCTTACCTAATTCTATTGGTGTAGTGGGTGAATCAAATCTTTCTCTTAGAAATGGATCATCTTCTATCAACTTCCAAAGATTCTTAGTTAAGGATCCATCTTCACCTAATAAACCCGGTTTAAACCCATAATGTTTCTTGTTATCAAAAATGAATGGGTGATGTAAGTGTGTAAGGTCATGGGTTACTCCTATATTCGCTTCCACTCTACATGGCTTAGAGTCTACTACCTTTATCACGCAACTACCCGGACTATTTATTTTGATGGGTGGATTTGGGCCTAATTTAATTCCTAGATTCACGTCCAAAGATGGAAAATTGGGTAAGGGTTTTGGTTGAGGCTCCGGTTCATCAAAACTAGGAACTTCCTTAGAACTAAGAGAGAGGTCATGACAAGCAACTAAACCTACCTCTAGTGGTGTTTGGTCCAAAGGTTCTATACCAATCCGGGTTCCTATAGTTTCTTCTACTTCTTCCGGGTAAGTTTTAGGCGGTGTGTGTTCCTTAAGTGATGGTAGGGCTTGTGGGCTTGGAGTTTCCACCTCATTTTCCATTATATCTAGATCTCCTATATGTTCATCATGTGTTTTAGTATGATCTAACCCAAATACACTCCTAATTATCTCAAATCCTTCATTAGCCATTTCAAATTCTTGGTCCGATTCATAGGAATTGTTCTCAAAAACTTGACTACTATGTTCTATTTGCCTAAAGGATTCCTCACGCGTGTCATATGTTTTGGTGAAATCTATCCCACGCATGCAACTAGGTAGTTCAACTCTAACCATCTCACAATCTGGTTCGGATTTAGGTTCCATGTTCTTAAAATCTAGGTCTTTTTGTTCATGGTGCCTAAGGTTGGATATGTTAGCCTCACTCTTTTATAAAGATAAGGTCACTTAAGTGAAATGGACTAGATATGTAGTATACTTTGCCCGCAGGGACTAGTATCATTTAAGTGGCAAATTAATAGAATGTAGATCCTATAAATACCCCTCATGACTCTCCATGAGGGGTGAGGTTAATCATTAGGTTATTTGTAGTGTGTGTTTTATCAATCAAGTTTCCTTTGTTTTCTCATCCCTCTCTCTACTTTCTCTCTCTAAAAGGATGAAGATATTTATCTTCTTCCACCAACCCCGACCTCCAAACCACATAAATCTCATGTATTTTACGGTCCTACAAGTGGTATAGAGCCATGGTTATATTGTGTTATTGATTTATGTTGGTTTTGATACATGTTTAAACTGTTTTTGTGCTATTTTTTTTGGGTCGGAAAATTTTTTTTCTGTTTTTTTTACGGGTAAACAGTTTAAACATTGTTTTAGTATCCTATATGGTCAAAATATGTCATGGTCCCATCAAAGTTATATATGTTTGTGTTCTATACTTGTCCAAACAGTCCTTATATGACATTTTTTGTTACCAAACTTGTGAAGTCAAAGTGGTCATCCGGTCAGATTTGAATGGTCAAACAAAAAAAGAAGCAGTTTTTAGTCATATTTCTGGGTTTATAAGAAGCTGGTCGGAAATATTGGTCGGAAAAACTCGCCGGAAATAAAGTCAAAGGGTCAAAACTCTAAACTTACGCATAAAGATTTTTTACGCGTATGGAATACGCGTAAAAACATGGTTACGCATTAGCTTTTACGCTTAAACTCATCTTCAGAAATATTACGCATAACTGTGAAGTTATGCGTAGAAATTGTTACGCGTAAGATTTACGCATAAGCCTTTTCTTACGCATAACCTAGACCATGTTTACGCATAAGATCACGACATCTACGCATAAGGTTGCTAAAAAGTTACGCGTATGATTTTTTTCTACGCATAAGATCCGAATCTAAAAAAACCTTATGCGTAAAGAAATGAAGACTCGACCGACCACAATACCATATACCTAAACTCATCATGACCTCCATTCAAAAACATCATCAGTCCAACTGAACTTGACTCTAATCAGGAACCATATCAAACCAATCATTCAACCTACATCTAGACTCACCAATGGACCCTCACATGTCACTCCCTAACTCTCAAACAACAAAGAAAAACATCTAAAAATCTCTTATTCGATTCAATTTTTTTTTCAATCTTTTCAAGATTGTTTTACTTGAACCGTGTATCATCATTGATCTTTTTGAAGTCTTAGCTTCAATAATATTCGAATCTCAAAGAAAGTTTACAACAAGTATGTTATACCTTTCCTTGGTTTCGTTCAAAATCTCACACACATAACATAAATTAAACCTACCCGAGACCCACCATTAGGATCTTGAAGCCTTTATCATGCTTTCTTGATTCGGTTGAAGCAGAAATAGAGTACATAAACTAGGGTTCATTCGTGTTTGTATGATTTGTTGAGAGATGTACACTGAGACTATGAGATCAATTTGATGAAATGGGACAGATTTGGTGAAGTGAGATGAGTTTGGATTTGTATTGGGAGAGAAAATGATAAGAAGTAGGCGCATTATCAGTATGTGTTTTTTAGGTTTAGGTTAAGTGAATTGTTATCTGTTATATACATGGTTATAACATGACTGAGTAGATCAGAAAATAATACTTTAGGCCGTGTATAAATTAAGTTGGATCGGGCTATTTTGGTTTTGAAATGGGCCGAAGGGATTCTATTCTTTTTGAATTGGGCTGTCGTGACTGGTGGGTGGACTTAATGCATGAGGGCTGCACGTATTATTGAAAAATGTTGATACAAAAGTTGGGCGTTCCTTGTTTGGACTCCGGTTCCAGTATCAATTGGATCTTAATGCTTGAGACATGCGCACTAAGAAAACAGAAAACACCGTTAGGCTTACCGTGGGATTGTTTCCCACGATTATCCTCCGGCGTGAGAGTAAGTAATCGGTTTTAGGGTTTAGTGGAGAGTTAGGGTTTGAGATCGTACCTTTAACGAGGGCTAGGATGCCCTTTATATACACACGAAATCCTTATTGGTTTCGTGTTCCCCAACCTTCGGCGTATCCCGCCTAAGTCGGTCATTGAATACCTATCTCTAAAAATAAGAGATATCCGATATCTTAAGCCATAAATAACTTTGGGTTTGGGCTTTCGTGAGCCCAAACCGTTATCGGATTAGCCCAGTCATACTGGGCTTGCTAGTAGCGGTCGTTGGTCGGGTTCGTGACCCGAATACGGACTATACGTCATCATGTCCCCCCAGTCTAGTATGCGCAGGGTGAAACCCGCGGATGCTAGACTAATAACTGTAGCAAATATAGCCCCGAAGCGTAACGGAGAAGCGTCAAAGGATTCCTTCCTAAGAGAAGAGACGGTGTATCCAGTCCACTTAAGTCAAATATATACCTCGTAAAATGTGGGAAAGTAACTGTAAAATGTGTCACGTCAACATATCCTATCCACACATTTAGAGATAGTGGGGTCACGTGTCGATCATCCCATGGATATGAAACCTATATAAACCATCGCCTCCCATTTCTTGTGTTTATCACAAGAAAAGACATTCCACCATTGTTGAAAACGTAAATTGCAACCAAGAAACCCTTAATCTTCCAAAGGTAATAAGCGCGTGCGCATTTAAAATCCGGTCATGGTTGCGGGATTACCGATTTTGCGTCCAATATGACCGAGGATGAACCGTGAGTTCACCTCGGATTATTATATCCACTTGCGGCGCATCCGGTAGTTCCGGATGCGCGGTGTCGATAGCAAAGTTCCCGAAGGAAAGTGAGGGTATACACGCGTTATTTTGAATTTGCGAATCAACGTGTGCCCATATCCTTATTCTTGTGCGATGTGTTAAATTACTATCGTCTGCGCATATCTCACCGCCTTTGTATATAGGTGCGGCAAAATAACAAACTTTGAGGTTAATTTCGGTTGTTGGCGATTAACCCAACTATATATCTCTTTCGCGTTTTACCATTCAACGTGGTCAAACGGGTGGGTGTCCTTGCTAGCGGGAGGGATTTGCAATGTTATCTGAAAAACTAGACGCGCTTAGGGGCGGTGAGAGAAATTTTACGGGTGGATAAGGCATTGTTCCCCAGGACTTGGCTTCATACTCGGGGTTCGCTATAGAAGGATGGCGCCCCTCACTGGAACATACATTGCAGATGATGCGAAGCGATAAGCGCCAATCGTATTCCCATCGGCCTATCCCGAGGAATTTTTGGTGCACATGGGCATTAGTCGCAACTATTTTGATAGTCCTGATGAGGTGCCAACCTTTTTAGACGCGGATGACCAGGGTGGGTGCTCGTCCTTCGTACTCCTTAGCTTTATTAATGTGAGCCTTTCTTTTCACTTTTGTACTTTATATAACTTGTTTTTGTTTGCTTTTGCTGCGCAGAGATGGATTTGTTCAGCATGGTGCAATTAGCGAAACCTCGACAGGTTACCGTGGGGGTGCGCCCTTTGAAAGAGGGAGAAGTCCCCATTTTGGAAGCTACTGCGGGGCGCACCCTGGAAATGAATCTGGAGGAATCTGGGGGTGGTTCACCCGTTGCCAGCAACCCCTGCAGCGTGCCCGGTCGGAGTATCCTCCACCAGGTGGGCGGCACACATAGACGTAGCAGAGAATGTAGGGGTCCTCGGGGTAGAGCCGGAAGAGACGGACCAAGGAGTAAAGCGCAAAAGAGCGCCTGGTGGTGATGGCGCAGGCTCATCCCGGAAAAAATGACTTGTCATTCTTGATGTGGAGTCGTCCTCAGATGATGCATCGCCCCCCTTCACCTGATACTGCTTCTCCCCAGTAAGTATTATTTTCAAAGCCCTTATCTCATTCCCTGTTTATGTTATGAGACAATCGCTAATTCTCTTTTCTGCGTGCAGTATTGATCACTCTGGGGAGTCGCCCCCCAAGGCTAGTCCCGTTCGCGCTGAATCTTCTGAACCAAAGAGCCAAAGCGTTGAGCCATTGGCATCTGGGGACGTGCCAATGGATCAGCTTGTTGAGGAGCTGGTGTTGGCTGCTGCGCACCAAGCTACGTTGGTTGCGCAGCTAAAGGCAAGGTATTCTGGAGAAAGTAGCGGGCGCCGAAGGACCAGCAGTTGCGTTCTTTGGAGCACGTTTGGCGGTGCCAGTGAAGCGAGGCAGTGAGCTCGTATACCCAAAAACTTGCTGAAGAAAAGATCTAGTTGCTTACCCAAGTGAGCCAGGAGCGTGCTAATTTAGAGGTTTATAAGGCTAATTGCTCCTGGGCTCTTAAGTATTTGGTGAAAGGGAAGAACGAGTTTTTCGCTCGGTTGGGTGAGTTTGGTTCAAACATGGGAAGCTCGTTGGAGGAGCAGGAGGCAAAGCTTCGCAAGCTCAGTATTGAATATGATGAAGAGTTGTATCCTCAGCTGGTTTCCACTATCGCCGAGCGCATGTGGCTTATCAACCATGGTTTGCGCCTTGCTGCCCTTAGTACCTTGGAATCTCAAGAGGTGGTAGACGCATTTGGGGGGGTTGTGCAGTGCGCGCTGGCGCGTGGCAAGGCAGAAGCTATAGAAGAGCTTCATGAGGGTGGCCTCTTGAAAGTGCATGTCGCACAGGTGCCTGGATATAACGAACATGCCTATGATGATCTGGTTGCTGCAATGGAGAAGATGAAGTTGTTGGAGCTGCCTCTGATTGCGGAGTTGGAGAGCGACCAGGATTATCCCATAGGTGTGATTATGGAGGGATTGACCTTAACCCTCCATCGTGCTGATAATGCAGAGACGTTGCCTGACTACTTTTTGAAGCCTGATGAGTCACAGCTGCAGGTGCCTATTTTTGCTCACCCCCGCGACATCTTGAACCCTTTCGCTCTTGAGAAGGAAATTCCTTTGAAGGAATCCTTAAAATCTCATGCTACGAGGCTTGAAAAAAAGAAGGGTGTTAAGGGAAAGGCCATTATGTGTGGTGCGGGCGCGCGCATCTTCCTAGATCGACGGGTACACATTAGTGTTGCCACGGTATCACGCCAAGATTCTGATTTGTTGAAGAAGCTAAAAGAAGCTGGGGTCACTGCGAACCGTGTTGAGAGCTCCCATCTTAGGCGTAGTAAGAGTATATAGGCTGTATCTTCTTTGTAAATATCCTTTTGTAAGAACTCGTAGTCCTTAATAAAATGTTCCTTTTGTTGAATGTGTGTTAATGTGGTTGCGACTTATAATGTTTGTACTCAGTTATCTGTCTTTGCATAAAAACGTACTTGTTGTCTAAGTATCAAACTGGTACATAAGTGCGAATATTATATGAAGTCCATAATCATGTATGAAATTCATGATCTAATATACTTGAAACATAATGTCTAAGTACTTTTATCATAATCGTGTATTGTGTGATATGCGACGTCTTGTAAATATCATATCAAGGAGTCAAGAGTCTTGATTCCTAGTTTTTAAACGCGCACAGTATGCATTGTTGTGCATCCATCGTGGAATGCGCATTTGAACTTATTCCAACGTCTTGAAAATAAGGTGTTTAACAAGGATGCATGATCCAATGTTGATGGGTTTGCAACCCTCTTACTCAACAAGTTATTTAGTAGGTTTCCTCATCCTTTACACCATCGTGGGTTTAGTAAGTGCATGCACGCCATGTAGGCACAATATAACAACAATGTTGAAACATAAATATTATGTAAATAATAAATTGAAATGTGTCGCGGAGTTAGCTAGACACCGCGACGTTTTATTAATACTTGCAAGTTTTTATAAAGAGAAAAAAGACATTTGCCTAAGTAAAACAGAATGTAAATACACGGATATTTTATTGAGCACTATAATAAAGTGCGGGAGTATCCGTGCGCTGGGCCGTAGCTGTTCCTAGAGATAACATCATTTGAGATTGCAGATATTCTATGTGCGTGGTAGCTCTCGACCCTCCATGTCACGCAGCTTGTATGCGCCTTTTCCTAATGCTTCAATGACCTCATAAGGTCCTTCCCACTTCGGTCCAAGTTTTCCTGTATCTTCTGCGTGGCTTGCATCATTGGCGCGATATACGAAGTCTGAATGAGATGCTTCGAACTTTAGCATCGTAGTATCCCTTCATTTTTTACTTTGCTCTCGCCTCGCATATGGCTGCGCATTCGCGCCTTTCTTCCAACGGTCCAAGTCAATACACCGTTCATCATCATTTGTTGTAACATTAACCGGCGGTGCGAATAGTTGGCATTCAATTTAATTTGGTATGACGGCTCGTCCCATAGACAGAGAAAATGGAGTGTCTCCGTGCTAATTTTGATTGAAGTGCGGTGCGCCCACAAAACATGTGATAATTCCTCTACCCACCTTCCTTTGTGTTTGTCTAGCGTGCCTTAATTCCTTCACCTAGACTACGATTTGCATGCTCGACCAAGCCATTGGTTTGTGGGTGTTTAATGACGCAGTGTTGTGCAATATTCGTTTCTCACACCATTCCTTGAAAGGGTTGTCACATAAT
This sequence comes from Chrysanthemum lavandulifolium, assembly GCA_022545495.1. NCBI lineage: Eukaryota > Viridiplantae > Streptophyta > Magnoliopsida > Asterales > Asteraceae > Chrysanthemum > Chrysanthemum lavandulifolium. The sequence continues at coordinate 199,516,475 of CM040243.1, read as the reverse complement.
TATTTTCCATTGTCCGAGATGATTTCCCCAGGTAATCCAAAACGTCATACGATATTTTCCCAAACAAATCGTTTTACCTGGTTACCCATGATTGTCGCGACCGCCTTTGCTTCAATCCATTTAGTGAAATAGTCTATAGCCACTATAAGGAATTTCAATCCCCCTGTGCAGCAGGAAGGGCTGCAATGTCGATACCCCATTTATAGAATGGCCATGGCGAGGTAATAGGTGTTAGCTCCTGTTGTGGTTGGCGTGGAATAGGTGCGTGAACTTGGCGGCCGCCACACTTTCTTATTAAGTCCCAGCGTCACGGTACATCGTAGGCCAATAGTATCGACCGTAAAGCGCCACAGCGGACCGTGGTCACGAGTGCATACTACATGAACGCGTGGATCTCTCAAAGTCGTAATCCGCTTGAAGGGTCCGACACATCGAAGCCATAGTTGTAGAAATGAGCGCCGATATAGTATACCGTCCCGCAGTTCAAACCTCGTGATGTCTGCTGCGTACTCGTCGGGCATCCTTCGCTCTTGGGGCATCACGCCTGCTTAGAAACTCGACGATTGGGGTCATCCATGTAGGACCTTGTTCCTCTATCACCGTGGATATCTCCATCTCGAGATAGACTTGCTCTTCGAGTTTCCACCAATACTTGTTTTGGCAGGTGTGCAAAGCTTGTGGATGCAATTTTGCTCGGTGTATCCGCTTTCTGTTTTCCCTCTAGGAACTTGTTTGATGGTAAACACATCAAAGCCTTGGATTAGGGACTTGTTCTTGTCGAGGTATTGGATCATGTTTTCTTTTTAGCCACATACTCACCCAACACATGGTTGGCTACAAGCAGGAATCTACATTTGCTTTAGGTTGCGTATGCCCATTCGAGTTGCGATCGTAGTCCAAACAATCGGGGCTTCATACTTTGCCTCGTTGTTTGTTGTTGTGAATTCAAAGCGCAATGCGTAAGTGAATTCCATTCCTCTGGACTCGTGAGGATAATGCCTTCACCGACCCGTCCACGCATGAAGATCGGTCCGTGAACAAGATCCATAGTTCTTGTAGTTCCACCTTGCTTTGTGAAGGTGCCTCATCGATATCCGGTTTTCGATGATGAAGTATGCTAGTATCGCCCTTTAACGCGATCGTGGTGTAGGAGATGTTATGCTCACCTAGCAACCGCTCCATACGTAGTCGTCCCGATGCATCGGGTTTGGAGATGATTTGCTTGATGGGTTGATGCGTGATCACCGCTATTGGATCGCTTGGAAGTACTGCTTGTGACCGTTTGGCGGCGAATACCAATGCCAAGACTAACTTCTCCATTGCGCTATAGTTAACCTCCGTTTCTTGGCGCTTTGCACAAAGTATCTGGGTGTTTGTAATGAATCCACATGCAGTATCATAGCATTCGCTCCATTGGTCGCGAGATAAGTACATAATTAGTTCTTCCCTTAGGAAGGGTGCGACTAAGCGTGGGGAGCGCTAAGTCTTTGTTTAAGCTGATGAAAGCTTACCCGCAGTAGTCCAAATGAAGTCTCCCTTTTTGTACACTTTTGAGTGTTTTGAAGAGGGGAGTGACTTGTCTGGCCGATTTGGACAAGAATCTATTCAAACCGCCGGTTTCCGTAAGAGATTGGACTTCTTTCAACGTGCGTGGTGAAGGAAGTTGGATAGCGACCCCGTTTTTTACGGACACGGTTTGATGCCATCGAACTCTATCAAATATCAGGAACATGCCTTGTAGCGCCAAAGGTGCATTTCTTGGGATTTAGCTTCATGTTGATCTTTTTAGTGTCTTAAATGTTTCCTCGATGTCGCACCAATTCATCCTCTGTATGGATTTTTATGACAAGGTCATCAACATAAACCTCAGGTTCTGACCACTTTGCTTTTCAAATCGTTGTCCACCAATCGTTGGTAGGTGCTTTGCGTTCTTCAAGCCAAGGGCATCTTAGTATAATAGTAGGCGCCTTGGCTTGTATGGAAGGCCGCTTTTTCTTCATCTTCTTTAGCCATCTGGATTTGGTGGTATCCTTTGTATGCGTCAAGAAGCATTTAAGTGGGTATCCACACAAAGATTCTATCTTCGATCTATCTCGGTAGTGGGTGCAGGTCTTGTGGACATGCTTTGTTGAGATCCGTGAAGTCCACGCATCCGCCACTACCGTCGCTCTTCTTGACCATCCTTTGGGTTGGAAAGCCGGTCATGGTAATAGACTTCTCGCATGATACACGCATCCACAAGTTTATGTACTTCTACGGAATTGCTTGTGCGCGCTCGGAGCTGGCGGCGCTTTTATGTCGTCTTGGGGAGTATCCTTGTCGGTTCTCAACTTGTGTTCTCAGAATCGGCGTGGTACACCGGTCGTGTGCTTTGGTTCCCATGCGAAGATATCCGAGTTCTTTTGTAAAGTGCGCACACGGCTGCCTGTCGTTATCGGATAACGATCCCCGATCGATATTTCTTGCTACGGGTAATCGGGATGAATTACAACCCTCGGGTTTGGTACTTTAGTTCTTGCCGCTCGGAATGTGTGCCGCCCTCACATGTAATGTGGTACATTCTCCGGTGATACGGTGGCATTGTAGAGTAACAATGCCTCCTCCATCGAGAATTTGAGCATCCCATGTGTCTTGTAGATAGTCGCTGCTGTATGGCTAAAATCCTCGGTCTTCCAATAATGCCATTGTATGGCAAAGGGATTTGATCACCATAAAAGTCATCAGTACGTACGTGGGTGTTCTTTATTGCCAACATTGACTAGTAGGCGTATTGCCCATGGGCCATATCTTTCTCCTGTAAAACCGGTCAACCACGTCCGGCCGGCTTAATCGACCGTATCTCGGTCGCATCGCTTGAAACAATGTTCATACATTATATCTGCGGATGCTCCTCCATCAACATACATGCGGTGGATATCGTGACCCCTGCGTTAATTTCAATGGTGAGCGGTTCTACCACTGCGTTGTCCGCATGACCAGTGGGGAAAGAGATTTCGCCTCCGGGAAAACTTTTGGTACGATCTTACGCCTAGTCATTCTAATGCCATGATTGTATCATGTAGATGGTATCAGCCTTATCTTTAGGTGCTTCTTTCTTGTTCCCAGTCTTTTGTTTATCTTTCCCTTCCTTTATGTTCTTAACTAAATGGTCCAATCTGCCTTCTTTAACTAGCTTATCAATTAGTTGGCGCAACTGGACACACTCATTGGTAGTGTGGCCCTTCTGTCCATGATAGTCGCAGTATTCGTTCCCCACGCGCCGATCTTCTGGTGTGCATATTGGTGGGGGCCTCGGGAAGTTCGCGCCTTCCATTGCGAATATCTCCTTTGGAGTCTTGGTTAGCGGGGTATACTTGTCGTTATCTCGTCCGCCTCCCACAGCATGCGTAGTTCTTGTTCGGTTGCTACTTTGGTCAATGGATTGTCTCCTAAGGTCATTCTTGTGACCTATAATTTGAGTAGCCTTTCTTGCCGTCGCCGCATCGCCTTCTCCTTGGATAAAAGACCTTGTGCTTCATAAGTTCATCAAAGGTTTGGGGACCTTGTCGTTCGGCCTTTGATGAGTTAAGTTATTGATCCGTTCACGAACCACGAGATCTTTAATATTTGGGACATGCCTTGACATGTATGCATTCATCTTTGTAGCGCTCACATAAGCGCTTGTAGATTCCCACAGGTTGCTTTTACCACAGCAAGTTCGACAGGGTTTTGGCGACTTCTTCCTTTGAGTGAAGTTCGGGTGAAGCGCCGCAACTCTTCAAAGCCATCAATTCTTCTGCGTGGAAGCTTCTTGAACCGGTTTGGCATTGCCCGCTAATGTGGAATTGAACATGTGGCACCCACTGTGTTGTGGCCAATTTTCGATGGTAGCGGTGATTGAAATTTTTAGGTGATCGTCTGGATCACTGTTTCATCGTAGGTTTTCACATTAGTGGGCATCGCCTTCTTTTGTCTTCGAGAAATCGCTAATCTGCGCCAGTGACGCATCCACCTTTTGGCGGCGCTGGGGAAGAGACATATCTTCCTCCTCACGGTGTGATATCTTCCCTGGACTTCGGTGTCTGTTTGTTGTCCTCGTTGTCGAGGAATCACCGGAGGATGAGCCTCCCCTCTTTCGGCGGCTGCCGACTGTCCTCAGAATCCGAGCCTCGAGGGCTTTCACTGGGAGTGCCGTCGTCCAGAGTGCATCATGGACCTGCGGCTACCAAGCCTAGCGTGAACATTGGTACGTCGTCCGTCCTCTTCATGTTCTTCCGGATCTGCGGTCGGTGCTTCAACGTCCTCGACTCTCCTCCCAGATCTCGTAAACCTTGGGGTCATGGCTATCCTTCCGCCTTTTCCTCGATGATGCGATGGGGATGCCTCATACTGCGTGTCGAAATTTAGTCGGACTGCGTGCTCGACTCGACCTCTTTTTCACCTCCTCCCGCATGAGGCGACCAGGTTTTGTAGTTTTGAGACACGAAGTCACTGGCGCTAGATTCAGCGCGACTCCTTCTAGCGAGGGTGTCTGCTTCCACATCTGGACTCTGTTTGAGTGGTGCGCTCAGCATTTTGTGAGGTCCTTTTCTGGCACCGACTGCAGGAGAGTGGTAAAAAGGTTGCGCAGTGGATCTTCTGTGTTGGTTGTTGTTGTGGTGGCATGGGTTGTCCCCGTGCGTGGTTCCACTGCTGGGAAGACCAGATCTGGGCCTGACCCTTGGTTTCTAGCCACACTGGTTGTTCCAGAGGCTTGCTTAGAGGCTGATCCGCTTTGTTGCTTCTTCCTTTGTAGGTCACCATGCGATCGCTGACTTAGGTTTCCTTGCTTTGTCATTCTGGTTCTTAGTGATTGGTCCCACGGATGGCGCCACTTGTTGATACAAAAGTTGGGCGTTCCTTGTTTGGACTCCGGTTCCCGTATCAATTGGATCTTAATGCTTGAGACATGCGCGACTAAAAAGCAGAAAAACACCTGTTAGGCTTACCGTGGGATTGTTTCCCACGATTATCCTCCCGTGAGAAGTAAGTAATCGGTTTTGGGGTTTAGTGGAGAGTTAGGGTTTGAGATCGTACCTTTAACGAGGCTAGGATGCCCTTATATACACACGAAATCCTTATTGGTTTCGTGTTCCCCAACCTTCTGGCGTATCCGCCTAAGTCGGTCATTGAATACCTATCTCTAAAAATAAGAGATATCAGATATCTTAAGCCATAAATAACTTTGGTTTGGGCTTCGTGAGCCCAAACCGTTATCGGAATAGCCTGATCGTCTTGGGCTTGCTAGTAGCGGTCGTTGGTCGGGTTCGTGACCCGAATACGGACTATACGTCATCATGTCCCCCCAGTCTAGTATGCGCAGGGTGAAACCCGCGGATGCTAGACTAATAACTGTAGCAAATATAGCCCCGAAGCGTAACGGAGAAGCGTCAAAGGATTCCTTCCTAAGAGAAGAGACGGTGTATCCAGTCCACTTAAGTCAAATATATACCTCAGAAATGTGGGAAAGTAATCAGTAAATGTGTCGTCAACATATCCTATCCCACATTTAGAGATAGCGGGTCCACGTGTCGATCATCCCATGGATAGGAAACCCTATATAAACCATCGCCTCCCATTTACCGTGTTTATCACAAGAAAAGACATTCCACCATTGTTGAAAACGCAAATTGCAACCAAGAAACCTTAATCTTCCAAAGGTAATAGCGTGCGCATTTAAAAATCCGGTCATGGTTCGGGATTACACGATTTTTGCGTCCAATATGACCGAGGATGAACTTCGTGAGTTCACCTCGGATTATTATATCCCACTTGCGCGCATCCAAAGAGTTCCGATGCGCAGTGTCGATAAGCGGAGTTCCCGGCGGAAAGTAGGGTATCACACGTTTTAGAACAAGCAAGAAGTCACAAATTTAGAACAAGCGATGAAGTCACAAAGTTGGGATGTTTACTTCCTTTTCAAGTTAGTCGACGGGTTATCTCCATATGTGGTCATTACTATTAGTAGGGTGAATTCAAAGGAGGTTCGATTTAAGGTTGGTTTGAGAGAATTATTGAGATTATTTTTGCGACATATTCTCGCTGAATTTTGATCAAGATATGATGTTAATATTGCATCAAGAAAAAGGTAATACTGGCATGTACGCAACATTATGATGATTCCGATAGCTCGCAACCATCAAGAGGAGAAATTGGTATTTCTCTTCCGTAATTGGATTACGAAGGAATTGTGCTTAAGGCGAAGAGGAGAAATAGTGTGTCTACATCGGGGCTTTTACCAACTCGATGCAATACTAAGTGAGATATGTTGTTATGATGTTCCCGTAGCGACAACCATTGTGCTACTAATAAGAGTTCTGCTTTCTCCACTACGTGTTGGAAGAGTGTTGTCGGTTCGGGAGGCGAGAAAAGAAAAAGGCTCACTAGTTGGGAGGAGTAATAACCTAACTAGGCCACATGCTTGAATTTCGAGCTATAAGGATTTGTGCCGTCGGTAGCAAAGATTAAATCTTTGAGATCGTCGGAAGAGAGAACTTCAATTTTGCCTCAGTATCTAGACTATTAGACTATACGCTTCAACAAAGTCAACATTGTTCATTACTATTGTAATTTACTTTGTTTTGTATTTATAGGTCTCATTGTAACCATTCACTTGTGACGATATCTTGGAGGGAGATTGTTAGCCTCACTCTTTTATAAAGATAACGTCACTTAAGTGAAATGGACTAGATATGTAGTATACTTTGCCCGCAGGGACTAGTATCGTTTAAGTGGCAAATTAATAGAATGTAGAGCCTATAAATACCCCTCATGACTCTCCATGAGGGGTGAGGTTAATCATTAGATTATTTGTAGTGTGTGCTTTATCAATCAAGTTTCCTTTGTTTTTTCCTCCTTCTCTCTACTTTCTCTCTCTAAAAAGATGAAGATATTCATCTTCTTCCACCAACCCCGACCTCCAAACCACATAAATCTCATGTATTTTATGGTCCTACAGTCGAGGAATAGAATAACTAGTTAGATCTTTATCTCGTTTAAGTCCACTCGCTTGATTCCTATCAAGTGAGCTTTATTCTCTTTTCATTAGCTTCCTTGTAGTTTATCCCCCTTCTTTATGTTTGTGTTCGTGAAACCCATTTCATTTGTCGCTATGGCAAGTGAAGTTGCATTTGAATCATTAACAAATGAGGAACAATTGTATTTCATAGATAGAATTGCTTCTTATTGTTCTAATGAATTTGTGTGTTATCTTAGAGATATCTAAGAGGAGATGGGTGTAAAGTTAGATGGCTTTGATGAATTTTGTGCATGTGTGGCTTTTATTCAAAAATCATTGTTAGGATCAACTCCTTTTACCATTTGGAAATTTTTTGAGAAAAGCTTCCTAAGCGTAACCCATAGTTTGAATGAAGTCATAGGCTTGTCTACATCACAATTTGAGGAAACAAATAAGGAGGATTTATCCTGTAGGACCTTAAATATATCAACCTTATCACTTTACCAAAGCTTACCACAAGTATACCACGTGAAACAAACACGTTACGCGTATATCACGTGAAACACAAACATTTTATGCGTAGAAAGATTAAGAAGAAAGGAAAGATGGTGACTTGATGATGTTAGGTTATATGTGTAGAGAAAAGATGAAAACAAGAGATGTTATATCAAAAGAAAACACACACACACACTCGTACACCCTCAAATGACCATTTGAGGGTATTTATCTACAAGACAAAACGCCTTAATGGGCTTCTGGCCATGGGCTTCGTGGATATGGGTTGGACTTGGATTTGATTACAAATGGTAAAAAGGCTAGCTTAACTTAACTAATAGCCATTTAGCTTAGCCCAATCCACGAGCCCGTTGACTATTCTATCACGATATCTAACACACGTTACAAAGTTCCTAAGCGTGAATGACCATCACTTCTATTAATTATTATCAAGGCTAACAATCTCCCCAAGGGTGGTCATTCAAAAGATGCTCTACTTGATTAGGTCTTTACTTTCCTTGAGCTTGAACTTTTGTGTAGATATAGAATAGTCTTAATTCTTTGTTCCTTCATGCTTTGTGATCGTTAATGTGGTATTACGCCATCGCCAACTTCTTTGGTTAGCGTCTCAGCGTCATTCTCCACCATGCTCACACTTCTTTTTGACTTTGAGATTCCAATGATGTTGTTGGTATGAGCATGTGGAGAATCTGCACGATCTCTTCCTCCCATGAGCATCCATCGCCAGCAGACTTCCCAATCTGATCACGAACACCAATTGATCATTGTAATCTTTTCTTAAAGAACTGATTACTACAATTGTTCTACTGATGAATGTCTTGATTCCATTCACCTTGGTCGGGCGAATCAGCCGTCCTAATCCCATAAGGGACAGTTGGCATTACATTGAATAAATTCAAGTAACGACCCTCATATTCAGGATTCGATTCGTGAAAGGAATCTCCTTAGCGGGATTTCCAGCACTTACAGGTTCGAATGTCGAGGGTGTTAACAACATATTGTGAAAACACATCTCTAATTCTAGCAAAGGTTGTTCCTAAAACGGAGGCCCTCAAGAAGGCTAACACGACATATCAAGTACATCTACAGTTCGGTGAGTGTTGAAGTACATCAAGCATCACTTCATGTTGTAGACCATTTGAGACACACTAAGCGTAACCCATAAAGAATTACGAAGTGACTGCTTTGTCGTACATTTGATGTTGACCTGGCGGGAGTTTCCATTCAATCACTAAGGATCACATTTGTGAAACCTCTCATAAATGTTACGGCAGTTGCTAAGATCTGCGAGGACTCTAGAATGTATCACTTGTGTCCTTAATGTTGAACAACAAGAGATGAAATGTCAAGTGTTCCTATGAGATCTTTTAATGAATCTCGTGGCTCTAGACTCAATTAATGCATTTTGGTTTCCTAAGCGGAGACTAGGGAGAGGGTCTCCTTCTTCAATACCAACGATCTCTAAGAGAAAGTCGATAGATTATGCGGGGTTCGGTGAGAATGAAACAAATCCTTTTGAGAGGAATTGAGTGGCTAGAAGGTTAGGTGCGGTCGTCCTTTGGGTCCATGGCGTCTTTGTCTTCAATACCGGTGTCATCTTAGCGACAACCCGTAGCATATGAATTGAACCCGGTTTACGCCTAAGGTTGATTATGGAGGCTATTTCTTTTCACCCTTTTTCATTACATTTCTTTTAATTCTTCAACCCTTCTTTCTCCTTTCTCACATTACTCCTTTTTCAATCATACCTAAGGACTTCTAGTTCTAAACTATTGGTGATGTCCTTGGGTAGATCCCTCCCGGCTCTGGCGGATCATAGGACGGATTTTCCTATCCTTAGTCACCTTATAACTCCATGGACCATCCTATTGTTGCCATAAAACCATTTTCTTGAAAATCTCTCAAAGTGTTTATGATTATCAAAACATTTGTTAACACCTTGAGAGTTTTGTTTTGAAACACTCCCCTTCACATGTGCTTATATTGTTTTAAGCGAAATTTGCACGAGAGAGGGTAGAGTTTGCACTTTTGAATTGATCGACTTTAAATGTACAAGACCGATTCGAGACACGTTTATATCACTAGAGAACTAGTTTGAAATTATTACCCGTCCTGGTCAAGTCCATAGAAAGTTTCTTGAGATGGTACATTTCCTGACTTAGATTCCTCGTCAATTCAATGGTTACGACTGAGTCGAGCTCTTTTTAGATTCAAGCGACGATCATTAAACTTTTTGATCACATTTTAATCACGTCTTCTCTCCCTCAAAATAGCATATTCGTGATATTTTTGATATCAACGGATCAAACAACATTTTTAGAAACTTCTAGGGAGACAAACGGATTTGATTTAAGCATGAATTTGGAACATTTTGGTTTTATACTCCCCCTCTAATAAAGAATAATCAATTAAAGGGTTTTAGAGGAGTTCTCTTGAGCACAAAATATTTTGAAAGATTTTGAAAATCTTTTGAACAATCTTGAAAAGGTGCTCAAGATGATGATGATTTCTCACAGTTTTAAATGTAGTGCTTTCAAGCGTACACTTGAGTTTTCTTTAAAAACACGAGTTTTGATTTGAAAATAATCAAAAGTCATCATTTTAGTCGGGTTTCGTCTTGAAGTATCTGAAAGCCATTTTGAAAAATTTTTGAGAAGCGACATGTTTTAGAAAACATTTAAAGAACTCTCGTTCAAGCATCTCGTACATGTCCGTATCATTGTTAAATGACATTTCTAGAAAGCGTCATGAATATCGATTATACAAGAGACATGTCGTGAGAAGAATATTTTGGATTTTTGATTTTTATTGTTTTTGTTTTTTTTTTGAAAGTTTTATATTTTATATTTTGTTTTGTTGGTTTCCAAATTTTGTATTTTGTTTTCAAAAATATTTACTGATGACTTTGGACAATCATTTTCAAGAAGATTAGAAGACATTCTAACTCCTCGGGGTTGGGCCGCATTCAATTAAATCGAACTAAATCGTTAAACCTTTCTTTTGGAAGGGCTTTAGTAAATAGATCGGCGAGTTGGTAATCTGTCTTTAGCGGTTGAAAGTGCGGTGCAATCTTGTTTCTTTGAAGGCGGTGACTAACTTTTCTCCCAAAATTGTGCTCCTCACGATGTACTTTTTACGTAACTTGATCACTGCGTGGTCCGCATCCCGAAAAGGCAATTAGATCAAATCCGGTTCCTTGAATACCAAAGTCCCATGTGAATGGATGTCTTTAGGTACGAAAGATCCGTTTAACCTCTTTGAGGTGCGGTTCGGTGAGCTTTGCACGAAACCGTGCTAATAAAGCGACAAAATGAATATCGAATCGACTAGCGTTGAGGTACATGAGAGAACCAATCATGCTCCGATATTTCTTGGATCGAGGGTTTCCCAAATAAACCGGCTCAATTTTTGGTGAAGTTACCATTGGTGTACCGACCGAATCACAATTATCCATACCATGATTTTCAAAATCTCGGTTGTGTATTTAGCTTGATTAATAAAAATTCCCGTGGGGATTGATGTATTTGTAAACCAAGAAAAATTTAGTTCCCCATCATGGACATTTCAAATTTGATTTTCATGAGATTTTCAAAATGTTTTATTCGGATTAGTGGACCCAAAATGATGTCGTCCATAAATCGAACAATCAAAATGTTGTTTTGCATTTATGTGTAAACAAGGTAGGATCATGATTCCTTTGGTGAAATTGTTTAGAATCGGGAAAGAGACGATTCGTCATACCACGCTCTCGGAGCTTGTTTCAAACCATAGATTGCCTTTTGAGTTTGTAGGCGTGATGCGGATGTTCCATGTCTATGAAGCCTTACAGGTGACTCACGTACACTTCTTCTTTCGAGTTCCATTCAAAACGCGGTCTTAATGTCCATCGATAAACCGTGATGTTTTTGTGAGTGCATAGGCTAAGAATATCTGATCGCTTCAAGTCTAACTACCGTGCGAATGACTCTTCAAAGTCTATCCTTCTTCCCCTGCTCGTATCCTTTAGCCACAAGGCGAGCTTTGTTGCAATTCTGATCATTTCTTCATCCCTTTTGTTCTTCCATAACAATTTGAGATCAATGACGTGAATGTCAATTGGTCTTGGAACCAAATCCCAAGAGTCATGTAGGCGGTATTGGAGAAGTTCCTCTGCATTGCTTTATCCATGCATTATCGCCATTGCCTCCCGAATGTTCTTGGTTCAATATTGCTAATTGAGCAAATGTAAATGCACAAGTCATAATCGGTGGCAAGTTAGCGTCTCGTCTGAATTAGTAGTGAAGGTTCACCAATAACTTGTTCAATTGGATGGTCTTTTGTCCACTTGAGTAGAAGGATACCGTTGGTTAAGCGTATGTGAGTTAGATGGTTCTCGTAAGCTTGAAGATGATTCGGGTGATTCCGTAGCAAGCGGTTTTCAAATAAGTATTCATCTAACGTTGCATTGTTACGGTTTTGTGAAGGTTCTTCGGAAATGATATGTTTTGGTTTTGCTCATCAGCTCTTTGGTAAAGCTGTTGTAAGAATAGGTTTGCGAAGTCGATGTAGATAGCGTTGATGGAGTTGGTGCATTGGTTTCGACCGTTGTAGATGCATCATCATTGATGGTGATGGATGATTTTGGCGGGTGCTTGTGGAATGATGGTTTGATGCATTTTCAAAGTTCCACCATAGTATTCATCGAACATTAACTCGAAGAAATTCTCCCATTCTTGTTCATGAGGTGTGGCGGCAAAAGTTGATGGAGCTCTTTGTTGTATGAGTCATGAGCGATGTGTCAGTCTGCTCCGGTTTGGTGCGGTACTAATCTGTTTTGATTAGAAGCCATTGGTTTAAGCGGGTTCTAGAGCGAGTCTCTCAGAAGCCATTTGTGAAAGTTCGTCAAAATTCACATTCATCGTCTCCATTGTCTTCCTAGTTCTTCTATTATACACCTTGAATGCCCTCGAGTTTTCTGAGTATCCAATGAAGATTCTAATATCACCTTTAGCTTTCAGTTTTCCTAGATCTTCTATGTCGTTCGTTGGATAACACAAAGCGCCAAACACGTGAAAGTAGGAGATATCAGGTTTTCTGTTGTTCACTAGCTCATATGGTGTTTTATTGAATCTCGGATGGATTAGGGATCGGTTATGAGTGAAACAAGCGTTGCAACAACATCGACCCATAGAAATAACGGTGCACTAGAATAAATTAGTATCGTGCGGCGGCTTCAACAAAGTCGATTTCTTCTTTCAACTACCCATTCTGTGTGGAGTTCTAACAAGCGATGTCGATGTGTGATTCCAACATCTTCAAAATAAGTTCTTAACTCGATTAGTGAATTCTATGCGTTATGCATTCTTACAACCACTTCGGAGTTTGAAGAAGTACTTGAATACGCTTGAAGGTGATGATGATTCTGGTGCTTCGTCTTTTGATCTCGAAACTTAACCCATGTATATCTTGAATAATCATCAACAATGACAAGAATATACTTTTCCCCATTAATGCTTTCAACTCTCATTGGGCCACATAAGTCCATGTGCAACATATGCAATCTTGCTTTCGAACTAGGTACGGGTTTGGGTTTATATGATGCTCTTTTGCTTTTTCCTTGTTCGCATGATGGACATAGGTGATCCTTGGTGTATTTGAACTTTGGAAGTCCGTTAACGATGTTGTCTTTGGCGGTTTGTTGATGGTGTCGAAATTGAGATGGGATAATCTTCATGCCACAACGGACTTTTTCCGGATGCTCATGTCATAAGACATATTGGTGATGAAGAGGCCATTTGGTTAATGTCGATAGCATACAAGTTTGTATCACGATTCCCAGTTAAAGATTAGTGCCATTCAAGTTTCTATGAAGCAAGCATTTTCCTAAAGCAACCTCTAAATCGCATCACTGAGCGCCTGTTGAAAACAAATTGTGTCCCAACCCTTCAACATAGTAAACCAGTGATCAAATAATTTCCAAAGGTAGATCTCCAAAACCCATGATAGTTGCTACATGATCATTTCCAAATAAATCGGGTTCCATGAATTTCAGACGAAATTGATCGACTTGATTCCGGTCATGTGCTTGGAGCAACCCGAGTCGACGATCAAAGACATATTTCGATAACCTGCCAAGAACAGAAGAAGAAGATTTTGGAAACCGTTTTGATTTAGGTTCCTTTGGGTTAGAGGTAAAATCCTGATCATACTCATGGAAGTTTTCTATTGGGTAAACTGATTTATCACTCATTCTACCATTATGGAGTGTGAAAATTCTACCCGTTGGTTTCCAAATATCATCCCCATAATAAAGACTATGCTTCCTATCAGTAGTGTAAGACCTAAATCTTGCAACTAGTCTTCCTATTGGTTTAGCATAAGTTCTTTTGGAATGTTCTTTCGAGCAAGCTTAATAGATCTCATTCTTAGAAACACAATCATCATGAACATTAGTTAAAGATTTCTTGCAAGTTACACAAGCAGAATCAACACATTCATTAAACTTAGCAAGTTTCATAGGTTCGATACATTCGGATGAAATGTCTTTCTTATTAAAAGCGGTAAATTCCTAGGGTGTTCTTCTACTTTCTTCTCTTTATTCAAGCTACTACTCTTAGAGGCACTTGAGACTCTATTGTTCCTTGTATTGCTCTTAAGCTTTAGTATCTTGCTCTAGAGGTGCTTTCTAGTCTGTGAAGGTAAGGCACACGCATTAGGATTCACTTTTTATCAAGAGAAGTGGTTTCGGCTTTCCTAGTCTCTTTAGAGTGCTTGTTTAAACTTATGTCGTTTGTTCCAAATGTTTTAGATGTGGAGGCGGGGCGCATTAGTGGTACTCATCTTAAAAAGGCCGGTGCTAAAACTTTTGGATTCTCGATAACCGCTTTTCATTTTCAACAATTTTGCATTTTGCTTAGGCAAAGCGAGATGGAGTGTTGGTTTTGACAAATCATTTTCTCATTGACTTTTGGAGGAGGCATAGAAATAGACATTTTTGTTTAAAAACACATTGGGAACATTTGCTTTCTCCTCGATCAATGGTTTTGCAATCTTAGTATCCTGACCTTTCCTTTTTGACATTCGGTTGAGCCCTCAAAAGATCATTTTCTCTTTCATGTCATTATAAACGCTCATCTGACAGTTTGTCATACTTGCATTCTCGGTTTTTCAATCAAGTTGTTTAAAATACGAGACATTTTCTTTTCAAGTTTTCAAAGCTTTTTCATATTTGGAAACAATTTCGGAGGTCTCGGTGAGTCTTTCATGATCTACAAGAATATGTTTGTAAAACAATGGACATAATATCGGTACACATAACATCTTGAAGAGAGAATCATTTAAATTTTCCAAAACTTTGATGTGTTCAACACTTTCATTAGCTTTCTTTACCGGTTTATGGTCCTTGACAAAGTCAATTGTTTCTTTCAAAAATGCTTGTTCAAAATGAATTACCCTTGAATTGATGTTATTAATTTGAGGGGCAATTTGAGTTTCAAAAACTTTTATTTTCATCATCAAAACTAGAAAACTAGATGTTAGTTGTAATATTGGTTTTAGATTTGTGATCTCTTGAAGTCTCCCAATTCTAGTTTTAACATCTTCTAAAATGTACCGCATCACTTGTGTTAAAAGGATTGTTTGAAGACATTTGTTCCATGTTTGACAATGATTTGGATTCAACTACTGGTTTTGAAACAGGTGTTGACTCTTTGTTTGAAATACTTGGTGTGATGGAAAACTTTGATTTTACTTTTTGTGAAAAAAAAGTAATTCCATTAATTTTGTTCCATTTGTTATAATCAATTGGTTTTAGATCTGGATTCTTTTGTTTCATTTTTGATCTACTCTCATCAGATAGTTCTAACGTTTCAAGAGAATCATGAGCAATTATGGGTTCATGCAAAGCTTTTCCATTGTTCAAAACATTACATTCTTTCCGAGCTTTCTTGAGGAAACAAGGAGGTGTGTTACCAAGAGCCATTTTTGTGTTGTATGAAAATCTGGATGTGTTTGATTAATTAGCATATTGGTTGATTTGGCTGAATGACCCGTTGTAACAAGCAAATTTTCCAATTTTTTGATTTTTTTCATTTTTATCAAGAATTTCATCAAGATGAGAATCTTCACGTTTTGAAAAATCAGCAATCAACTGCTTCTTTTCTTTTTCAAGATCAGAAAACATTGCTTTTTGTTTAGAAAGTTGGCCATTTAGATCATAAATTTCCTTGTTTAAAGATTTTATTTTCAAGTTCAAATTCACATCAAGTGTGTCATACTTGATTTGCAATTGTTTTTCTCTTAAAATAGAATTTCGATAACCAATTTCTAATTCTGATTCTTTGTTTTTATGAAATTCAAAAGCTTTTGCATTCTCCTTGTACCGCTCAAGCTCATCGGTCAATTTATCATTCGCGGCCTTAACATCGCGATTGACCTTTTTAACTTTCTCAATTTCAATGCCACAGTTATTGATTAATGTTTCAAATAAGGCACGTGTTTCCTCATCAGTCTCAGTATTTTGTGTGACCCTGCCTCCACTAGGATCCACATCTGGAGTTTCAGAGATAATATTGCTACTACTCGGATTGTCCAGGTATGTATCATAAGTGGGTGTTGGCGTCACAGAATGTTGTTCGTTATGAGTAAACACATCAAATATGACATTGTTATAACATGGATCAATGATTGGTACCTCGAATCTTGCATTGGCGTCATAAGCAAATGGAGGTGCGTTAGAGTCGGTGTCGTGCTTAGTCTCACAAGATTTGCCATGAAGATGCGGTTCGCATTGATTTCCTCTAGGTCTTCAAATCATCCATAATAGCAAAAGTCATGTTCCTCAACACTCAGCGCAACCCCCGCTTCGACTTATGTGCTATGACATAGCTTTACGAAGATATCGACATTCTTCTTTTTCGACAGTAGGACAATTCCTTGCCATGTGACCCACTCCTTGATAGTTGTAACACGTAACTTTGATTACCACGATTCACATTTCCATAATTCCCAACATTGGAGCTGCAACATTCCATTCGATTACCCATTGCTTTATTCCCAACATTTCGCTCCATCGATTTCCAACATTTCGACCCAGTGATTACCCTAATCTGGAACCGCTTTGATTACCTATGTGAAATCGGTAGCATATCCTGTTGATTCCCAATAACTCCAACCATTTGTCCTTGATGACCCATATTCAAACCCGGTGTGCAATTTGCACATTGCGAGTGTTTGATGAAATCCTTTAGTTGTTGTTAGTTGGTGTGGAATAGCGACCTCTGAATGCTTTAGTCAAAAATAAAATCGATTGACAAAGCTTGTTCTTGTTCGGTTTCAAGATCGGTGATTCCTTGTTCACGGTATTATGGATCTTGTTGTTGTTGATTGGTTATTCTTGTGGATAGAATTGTTGTTGAGGATAACGACTTGTGGTTGTGGAGTGTATTCTTTGCAAGTTGTTGTTAGTGGATGATGATGAAGCTTGTTGTTGTATATTCACTGGAGTTTGAGTCTTTGTAATTAGTGCCAAAGGATCATGATTCTTTGCCAATCTTTCTTTCGACTTCATTCACTTGATTTGGTTTTGTTTCGTAAAATTGTTGAGTTGATCAAAGTTCACCCGATGTAAGTCTTTTGTTTGGTTGACAATAGTGACATATCGTCCCCATTCTTACGGAAGATTGTTTAGGAATTTGATGTTACTCACGATAGTTACAGGTGCCAACTTGTTTACGATAAGCTCATTCATTAAAGTGCAAAACCTTCCATAGTAGGATTCAATGGATTCTCACGGAGTAGATGTAAACTTCTCCCATGCGGTTATGACTTGTTCTCCGTGTCTTGTTGACCAATATATGTTCCATAACAAATCCGTCTAACACGTTCCCACATATCGAAAGCGGTTTCACAACTTTCTCTGCAAAGAAAGATATCTCTTGGCAACCCAGTTGGACAATGTGGTGCCATGTCATCTCGCTTCGACTTGCTTGATCCTCTTAAGTGTATTCGATTCATTTTGAGCATGAAAAGATGGTGGGACGGGAGGTGTTGCATCGAGATTTGTGGTCTTGGACTAGTCGAGGTGGAAGGGTCCATTCGTAGTGTATTGAATCATGAGTTTTCCATTAGGTTTGGTCTTGATGTAGCGAGCATCGACTTGTCCATTGAAGATATCCACCTTTTTCCGGCATAGGAGGGCGGTTTCGGCCGCTGCATGAATGTCTGTTGAGTAGCCATTGATGAAGGTATTTGATGATAAAGTTGATGTAGGATCGATTCAACGATAAAGGATTTGTGTTTGATGAAGATTAAACTCGGTTGTTGTAGTGAAAATTGGGTCTAAAACTTAAAACCTCAATAACTTACATCGGAGCGTTTTAGGACTCAAGTTTGACCAATTAACTTTAATTTTTTAGCATGCCAATATCTTCGTTCTCACGGTCGTTTTGATGGGTAGAACCGAAAGCAGTTCTGGTTCAAAGTTATAGCCGTTTGAAGTTTTCCTGAAAATCTTACTTGTAAACCTTGTCCTTAGGCGTAAGATTTGGGTGCTTAGGCGTAAACTTTGTCCTTAGGCGTAAGATTTGAATCTTATGCATAAACAGTGACCTTACGTGTAAAAATTAACTCTTATGCGTAAACAATATCCTTACGCGTAAGATTTCTCTTATGCGTAAAAATATCTTTCTCATAAGTTTTAATTCTTATGCGTAACCCGTAGTCTTATCGTAAGATTGAACTCTTAGGCGTAAAAACTTGCTTACGCCAGAAATGTAATCGTATCTCTCTAACTTGTCCAAGCTAGTGAGATTTCACAAGTCAAAGTATTCCACAAACTTATCCAAGTGAGGAATCTTGAGTAACCGTTGTTGCTGAAGATTCTTCACGGATGCTTATGCGTAAACCTTAGGCGTAAACTCCACTTCTTACGCGTAGAAGCTTATGCGTAAGAATAGGGTTTTGACTTTCCTTAGGCGTAAAACTAGGGTTTTGACTTTTTTGTACTTGACAACCTTACGCGTAGAATGCCCAGATTATGCAAAAACACGAATTTTTCACCCAAAAACACGTTTCCAAATGATTTCTTTTGCACAAACTTCTTCCAAAACACTTAATGATCAATAAAAACTACAACTTTAAGCTTAAAACCACGTAAAAATCAAAACTTTATGCAAAAAGCTTGCGTTTTTATGTAAAAAGCGAAACTTGTTGGAAAAGTTTCAACAAAAAACGAACACAAACACTCCTAAACCATTGTTAGGCGATTGATACCAATTGTAGGACCTTAAATATATCAACCTTATCACTTTACCAAAGCTTACCACAAGTATACCACGTGAAACAAACACGTTACGCGTATGTCACGTGAAACACAAACACTTTATGCGTAGAAAGATTAAGAAGAAAGGAAAGATGGTGACTTGATGATGTTAGGTTATATGTGTAGAGAGAAAAGATGAAAACAAGAGATGTTATATCAAAGAGAAAACACACACACACACACTCAAGCACACCCCTCAAATGACCATTTGAGGGATATTTATACTACAAGACAAAATGCCCTAATGGGCTTGGCCATGGGCTTCGTGGATATGGGTTGGACTTGGATTGGATTACAAATGGTAAAAGGCTAGCTTAACTTAACTAATAGCCATTTAGCTTAGCCCAATCCATGAGCCCGTTGACTATTCTATCACGATATCAAACACACGTTACAAAGTTCCTAAACGTGAATGACCATTACTTCTATTAATTATTATCAAGGCTAACATCGACAGTGGCGCCAAAAACTTGATGCGCGTACGAAGCACGTTCGGGGTCAAAGGAACTTCCTTTTCGTCGAGCAAGTTTTTCAACACCCTAGGCAGTAAACCTAATCGTTGTAGTGTAGTATTGGGTAAGCCTCGGGTATTGATATCGTTCTCTAGGGGAATAGGAATGCTAGCAAGAAGTGTATTACGCTAAGGTGGGGTTGAGGATGATTCTTTTTTATCTTTTATTGGTTTTTTAGAAAGCTAAGGGTAAAATCTCGGGGCAATTGGTTTGGGGGTGGTACTTCTACCGATTACTTCTAATATTCTAATAATCTATTACTACGGGTAACTATGTCTATTTGATTGTGTGCTCGTATGATGATTAAAAATGTATTTACCTAGATACTATTACTCCTAGTTATCTTTTATTGTTGGTTGAATTGTCACGTCCTTATTCTTAAGCGTTATGTTTTCTAGGGTCGTAGGTGTGCCTTTGTCCTAACTCTTTGAGAATACCTTTAGGTTATTGCCTACGAAATCCGCTAAATGATTCATAAACTAACTTTAAGGTTATCTTTGAATGTTTAGACTACGAAATCCGCTAAATGATTCATAAACTAATGTTCACAAAGATTACTCAAGCATTTAAACACAACGATAGCCTAGTTGCACTCCTAAGCCAATTACAATTAAGATAAGAGACAACTAATCAATAATTAATAACTAGGTTTTTATAGATCTAAGCAAACACACAAGAAATTTAGCTAGACATGTTAAATAAGCAAGCATACACACATTCAATGGAAGACATAATGATACTAACGGATTAAAACACTTATCTTGATGTGTAAAATAGGTTTTGGGACCCTAAGATACCGTCCAAGTCGGATTACAAACGCTTAGGGTTTTTACTCCAAAAGTCTACCTCTTTAAATGCGTAAAATCGAATTCTATATATAGATTTACACTTGCGGCGTGCCGCTTTATAAGTGAGACGCCATCAGATCGCCGTCATTAGGGTTTTCGTCTTGGCCAAGTTATCAATGGGACGGCGTCACGTTGTAGTTGTGACGTCGTCGGGCTTCATATGGGACGTCGTCTTGGTTCTGGATCTGGGCCATCTGAGATGAAAAGTCTTAGTGACGCCCATCTGAGATGTAAATCCATATAAATGATATAAAATACGAGCATTATCGGGTGAAATTGACACTTAATATTCAGGACTATTTGATGTTATCAAATATCCCCCACTGAACTCTACTTGCCCTCAAGTAGACCTTATTAGAAAATTTTCTAAAAGATATCTCCATTACGGAGGATATGAGTTTAAAATCCCTTATGCTAGAATAAATCAAAGCCGATGTTAGGTCACTAGTTTTACAACACAAGCTTAATAGAAAGAGATAAAGGCGATTGAACAATAACCAAACACACACACACGATAATAAAAGCGGTTATGCGTAGAGTGTGAGTGAAAGAGAATAAATTGAACAACCAACCCTCAGTGAGGGTTATTACAATGTATTTATAGGAGGGAAGCTAGGGCAACACTCCTAGTTCCCATCCTTTCCTTAATGGACATGGGCCTAAGCTCATGGGCCTTCTACATAAGCTTAAGGCTAATAACAAACATAAAGGCCATAATTAAGCTAACTATTACATATTAATTACTAACACTTGATTATGGTTTAGGAGTGTTTCCAACAATCTCCCCCTAAGTGTTAGTGATGAAAACGGTGAAGGCGTTGATGTAATAGAAGCTTTGGCGTCTTGACATTCTTCTTTCTTGTGAGAAGAATTGCCTTGATTCGAACAATCTCCCGGTGTAGAAATTGTTTTCTTTAAGCAGTTATGCTTTGGCGTCATCTTTAACTTTGTTCTTTGATCATTGTTCTTTGTGATGAAAGTGATAGTATGTTGTAGTCGCATCAAGTGCGCCTCAGTGCCTTGTTGCTCTAGTGTCTCACGTCATTCTTCAACATGCTCACACGCTCTTTGGCGTTGGAATTCGATCTTGATGAAGTTCTTTAAGTCTTTAACTTTGTAGATTCTTTGATTTGATGAAGAATCATTACATTGTTGTGTTGCTTTTAGATAGAACTTCCATTAGTGATGATGTTGGCGTGAGCATGAGAAGAATCTGCACGATCATTCCGCTCGAGCTTCCATAAGAAGAAAACATTAAAGCGGTTAGTAATAATCGGTTCCGGCACTTACAAGTTTGAACTTGAGAGTGTTAACAACATAGTGTGAAAACACAACTCTAATTCTCACAAAGGCCGTTCTGAGCTGGAGTCCCACAAGTGAGATAACGCGATGTACCGAAGTACATCTGATTCGAGATAGTCATTGAGGTACATCGAAGCATCACCTCTGTTGTAGACCGTTTGAGACACACTAAGCGTAATCCACGGGAGTTACGAAGTGACTTCTTTGTCGGTTTGTTTGATGTTGACCTGGCGGGAGTTTCCATTCAATCAGCGAGGATCGCGGATGTGAACCTCTCATAAATGTTCTCGACAGTTGCTAAGATCGTGAAGGACTCGATATGAACCAGCGATGATCTTATTTGGTGATCAACAAGTGATGAAATGTCAAGTGTTCCTAAGAGATCTTTTGATGAATCTCGTGGCTCTAGACTCAATTGTGCGTTTTGGTTTTCTGGCGGAGACTAGGAGAGGGTCTCCTTCTTCAATATCGGCAATCTCTAAGAAAGCCGATAGATTATGTAGGGTTCCTTGTGAGAATGAAACAAGCTTATGTTGAGAGAAACTTGAGTGGCTAAGAAGGTTTAGTGCATGCGTCCTTTGGGTCCATGACGACTTTTAATCTTCAATACCGGTGTCATCAAGTGACAACGAGTAGCATATGAATTGAACCCGATTATACGCCTAAGTTGAATAATCGGAGGCTATTTCTTTTCACCCTTTTCTTTGCATTTCTTTTAATTCTTCAACTCCTTCTTTCTCCGATTCTCATTTTCTCCTTTTACAATCATACCTAAGGACTTCTAAATTCTAACTATTTGTGGTGTCCTTGGGTAGATCCCTCGACTCTGGCGGATCATAGGACAGTTATTCCTAACCTTAGTCACCTTATAACTCCATGACTAACCTATGTTGCCATAAAACCATTTACTTGAAAAATCTCACACAGTGTTTATGAATGAAAACATTTTGAACCCTTTGTTGAGATGAGATTTTCATAAATACTCCCCTCCACATGTGCTTAAGAGTTTTAACGGTTAAATGCACAGTGAGGAAAAAAGCGCACATTTTGAATTGATCAACTCAAGATAGACAATCCCCATGAGACACGGTTCGTTGCATAGTTAAAGAGTTACATTGTCGACTTTTAGGTGACAACTAGCTCTAATAACTACCTTGAAGGTGTAGACAAACCTCGAAAGGTTGTCAAACCCGTCAGAGTTCATGTCTACCAAGAGTTTCTCGAATGGTACATTCTACTCAGACAAGTCCTTTGCGAGACACGTTTACATCACTAGCGAACTAGCTTGAAATTATTACCCGTCCCGGACAAGTCTTTTCGAGTTACTAACGGTTAAGTATCGTCAATTCGTTGGTTAAGTCTGAAGCACACAAATTCATTTGCATTTTACACAACATATTTCTTATCACACAATTTTCTCCCCCTCAAAAATGGCATATTAAAAATGTTATTTTTGAACGGTTGAGAATAAATATGACCATTTCGAGTGTTGCGGGAAGAGTGACACAAAGAACATATTGGTGAACAAAGTTTCAAATACTCCCCCTCAACAAGTGATATAAACGGTTGAGGTTTTGAAAATCATAAGGGGAAGTACTTGTTCTTTTGAGCAAAACCTTGAATAATGAAAGGTTTGATAGGTTTTACTCAAAAGTAAGAAGCTTTCGCTCCTTTTATAAGGATTGTGGTGAAGCGTACCACGGGGTCCTTTCTTGACAAAACGGGTTGTACAGCGATATATGTGCACAAGCCATAGACATAATATAATCACACATCCAAATTTATAATGAAAAGAAGCGGTTCAAGGGGTACCGGAAGTCGATGATGTTTCTAGGAGTGCGAGCAGGCGTTGATAGCGGTGATGTTCATCTGGGTCGACCACCAACAAAGCTTTCCAATGTTACAGGCGATCCGTCGATACAACCTTTCATCAATCATTACGATGATCCTCCTCACATCCCCGATCACGAGAATTCCATCGCTTAGGAGACCCGATCTTTTGGCGTATATCCTTGACCTATAAGCCAATCCGTCCCTAACCATCTTCAAAGTGTGATCCCCAAACTTGTGAAGATCACTACACGCCATTAAGCAATTTCGTTGAAGTTCACTGCGGTAAGCGACGTCGAATGGTTTCTTGATGAGTGTATATTGTGTGAGCTGGTTGATGTCGGGAAGATCAGGCGAGGTGGAGTGAAGTTAACAGGTGCGATATGATTCAGCTGCGGTGGAGATCTTCTACGTTCTTTGATGACTATCGTCGATGAAGATGAGCGGTGACTTGATGAATTCACGTTGTACTTGATTGAAAATTGCCTCATGCGACCACAGTACTTTGGCAAGGTACATGTCTTCAATGTCGTTGATAGACAAATTCTCAAAGTCGACTTGAGAGAATGCATAATCCCTTTCATCTTGCCTTTTGACCACAATATTCTTGAGAAAAGTGTAGTCCCATTTGGTCGAAAGATCAACGTGTTTGATGGCAGCGATATCCTTAATCTTGAACAACGCATGTTGAGACTTTTGAACTGGCGACACGTAGTAGATTCTTGACGTTCGGCCAATGATGAATCCATACATTGCATCTCGGTCATATGCTTCCACTTTGTTGGAGAACAAGTGGTTAGCTCTTTCCTCGATGGCTATGCGGTTTGAGTATATTCTTTGGGAATGGAAGTGTCAAAGATGTAGCATATTTCCTTGAACCATCGCCACCGTGTAGAAGAAATTCCAAGTCTTTGTTGAAGAAATATCGAATGGAATCCTAGGTTCATCTGGTTGGCCAATTGTTGGTAGAGGTTTAGACCGTCGGTGTAATATGGAGGGTTGTCCCGTTTGGTGAAGTCGATGTTTGCTACGGGTTGAGCCAATCCATGTTGTTAGACATAGCTCGAGCAATGTTTTCAAGGTGATATTCGACCTCGATGGCACTTTCCGAGCTATCTTTTAAGTTGAAATGCTTCATTCTTGATTCGCTTCAACTCGGTTTCGTCATCTTCTTCACATGGAACTTTTCTTGCGAATCTTAGCATGCTCCAATGTATTACCGTCTACGGATCTTGACCTTGATTTGGGTAGGGAGTTGAGTTAACAAGTGTAGAGAACCATTCAAATTCCTCATTTTATCGTCATCTAGCCATGATCTGACGTCGACCATGGCGCCTTCTTCTTCTTTTGTTTAGACCTAGATGAGGATTACGGTTTCGAACTTGTTTGGGAGAGGTGGGTTGTTGTAGGGGCTCACGGACTTCCTCATCGTCACCACCCGTATACTCAAAGTGATCACCGGTTTTACGAGTGCAGGGTGGTAAGTCGGAAGAATCTGAGGTTTATCGGTAGAAGAGCGAGGAGGAGACCTTTGTTGTCTTGGAGTCCGTTTGGGTGGAGGTTGCATAGAAGATGATTCACGAGACTTCTTTGGGCGTTTATGCTCGTTCTTCTTATCCCGATCCTTATCTTCATCGTCTCTAGGGCGTTTAGGCCTTCGACTTCTTCTCGACATCTTGATTTGAGTTGGTATTCGGCAATGCTTCAAACAATTTGCTTCGTGAGAAGCAAGTGTTGCGGATCGTTTGGACATTTGAGCTACCGGTAGGTCAACCAATTCGACATCGAGAATATTATGGGATCAACTGGATTGATGCTAACATACATTGGTGTTGATCTCATAGTTTGCTTGGCCAAGTGCAATAGATTCGGATAAAGTTGTTTGGTGAACATCTCCTTTGTAACTTTAGGAACAATGTCAAGAAGGTACTTGTGAGTGTAACCTTTGATCATTTCGTCCATTTTCCTTGAAGATCATCTTTCATGAGCTCTGGACATACTTCCTTTCAACTTGCATCTTGTCATTCTCGTCATGAAGATCTTGTACTTGTCGATTGAGAAATTCATCTTCTGTAGAGCATGTCTTTCTTTCGACTTGTTTGTGACATTCACAATTCTTTTATGAGTGAGAAATCCAAGATCGAGTTGGCTTCTTCAACGATTTGGATGTTGATTTGGTTGATCTTTTAGATGGTGGTGGTGAAGAGTGAGATGATGAATCCGATGATGATGAGATGTGAGGAGACTCGGGTCCTTTGGTGGTTGAAGTTTCCTCCGTGAGCGTGTAGGACTATTTTCATAAAGCAACTTATCATAATCATCATCTTTATCTTTCTCGGACTTTTCGGTTCGGGTTCCTCAAACTCATAATCAATAGTATCCTCCACAAGCTTTTTCTGTTGTTCAAAGTGGTGGCACCAGTTCCCTTATCGGGTTGATTAACGCATCGGGAATTGGTGAAGAGTGGACACCACCACTCGACCCTCAGGGCCACGCATTTGATCTTGTTCAAATTCTTTAGCTTTTGAAGGTGTCTAACGATTTTAAACTTCTTCTGTATGATAAATCCGGTTGCTCTTCATCACTTTGAGCTTTCTTCATATGGCACAAGTACAAGAGTCTTCCCTTTGCCATGTTCGGCTATTGGACTAGGAGGTTTTGCTCTTGAGGGAGGTGGTTGGTTGCAGATTGAGTAGTGGACCTCCTCATCGATTGTGTATCTTGAGCTTTCGTCGTAGCTTTCTTGGTGGTTCGGTGTAGGAATAGGTTCGACTTCACGAGAGGAACTTTCTTCTTTGGAGTAGGTTTCCTCTTTGGGAACTTCCTTTGACTCTCGTGCTTCTTGCACTTCGGCACTTCCTCTTACGGTTCTCCGGTAGGTGTTCGAAGGCTTTTCATCGAGATGACCAACTTTGCCTTCTCTTACGCTACCGATACCTTTTATGCGTTTCAAGCTTCTTGATTTCGTCGATCGATGGGTGATCGGTAACACGGCACCACCTGTTTCTTTGTTGATGATTCCTTGATTACGGCGGATAGGATAGGCTCGATCAACATGTCGTGATTGTCGGGGTCATTGAGCCTCTTGGGGATATCGGGATGAAGTCCAAGTGCTCTACGGATCAACAGTTTTGTGTATCGACATAGGAATCTTTGAGCCAAGCTTTTGAGAAATGTCATCATGTCATCCCATATCGAGCTTCAATTTCGATGTCCTTCTTGTTGATTAATGACCAAAAGATTTGCGGTTCCATGAGCTTGGGATGCTCATATCCACTATCACGACCGAGACCGATTTGGTGATGATGATGTAGAGGTTCTCCACGGTTGAGGAATGTTCTTAAGCTCCACATGAGGTGCTTAGTGGCAATTCTGAAGCTTCATCATAGCCAATATCAATCGAGAATTGAAGAAGCTGTCTCCTCGATGGGTGTGGCAAAGAAGTCGGTTGGCTCGATTTCGGGAATGAGAAGAACGACCGTAAGTGCATGAGTGATGGTGACTTGTTTGTGATTGAGAGTCACGATCCACGCACTTTGACCCTTGATCCTTTGCATTGAATTCGAATTGTTGAATGTAGATCTCGGTATTGTAGCGAGTGTGAGAGCATGTTACGGTAGGGATGATTCTTTAGAACATCCACAACAATCAGACAAGAAGATTACGAGCATGTGAGGGTTTCAAAGTCAACCCTAAGGTTGTTCTTTCCAATCTTTCTCGGATAGCCATTAGGGAAGATGTCGACAATTGTGAGAACTCGGTGCATCCACATTCATTTGAGCGACCATGTCGTGATGCGAAATAACATTAGCCAAAAGAACCAACATATCGAAAGACATAATGTTAGTCAACGAAGGTTTTATTGTCTAATTATTGAATGTACGGTGTCAATGATTATTCTGAGTCCTAAGTCACTTGTTTGTCCAATAGTCCAATGGCGTCGTGAAGCGTTTCATGAGTTAGTTAACTTTAAGTTTTAAAGTTTATGTTATCACTTATAGTTCACAACATATCAAGCGTTTAAGTTTATTAGTGACATTATTGGATTCGTGACGTTATGATTCATTTATTTACAAGTTTGCACGCGTAACAATTCAAACGAAGGTTTGATCAAGGCTTATGCGTAGGAATAGTAGCTTATGCGTAAGCAGGAGAAGTATCTGGCGTGAGCGCAAGCTTATCGTGGGATCCTTACTACAGCGTAAGAAATGTTGCAGCGTGGGAAAAGGGGACCTTATGCGTGGAGCTTACGGCGTGGCGTATAAAAACCTTACGCGTAAGGCTTACTCGTGAGTAGACCTTATCGTAGAGTCCATTACGCATATCCTTCACGGGATACGCGTGGTCCCATTGTAGAACCTTACGCGTATAGATTCTGCGTAAAATTTCTCTTCGCATAACTTTCTACGCGTAAGGTGATCCTTATCGTAGAGTAACAAAGACCTTGATTACGAGTTTTATGCGTAGCAAGCACGAAATAAAATCATCATATCATCAATCTTAACATATATATTCATTTTAAAAGCAGATCATAGCATGAAAGCATATCAAGCGATTCTGGCGTGAAAACCTTACGCGTAAGTCAAAACCCTAATAGTTCAAAATTACGCATATGAGTTCTAGCCATGGAAATTGCACCAAGCGTTTTACGGTAGGTCTTAGGTGTTGTGAGAGTCTAATAACCAAGTTTTAACATCCAACACTCGGTGAATCAAAAATACCCAAAACTAAGAACATTAAACCCTAAATTCCAATTTTTAATCAATTAGTGTTTCTGGGTTGTTATAGGGCTGGATATCATCAATTCAACATGATATTAACATCACACAACAATCTTTTGACCAAATACATTCACATTTGAAAACCCCAAAACCACGCATAAACCCTAATTTTCAAAGTCACTCAATTCGTGTATACGGGTATGTTTAAGTGATAAAAATGTGTTCATTGATGTAAGAAAAGCATTTTGACACAATCATTTTAACCACAAACACACATTCTTGATCATGAGTGTTCATACGCTTATCGTAGAACACAAAATCAATCATATACAACACAAATTTGACCGTTGGATTCATGTAAAAATCAAAACCAATGTTTGTAAACACGTTAAGATCATGAAACAACTTACAAATTGATGATCCAAAACACGGTTTCTTGAGCGATTCTTAGGCGTAGGATGTGTTAGGTGTTGAGTAATAAATGTGAAGTGATAAGTTAGGTGGGGTGTTTTATTAAAATAACTTTAAACTTTTGGCGGTTTTGGTCCCTCCACCTTTTCCTTTTTCATACAAAGCCATTTAACTTCCATTTTGGTTACCAAACAAAGATTTTAAGAAAGAAACTTGACGACACTCCCCTCGACTTAAGAAAATAATGAAAGGTTATAAATTTTAGTCAGGGTGTCATAAAAACGAAAATTTTACCACCATTGATAAAAGAAACAAGCGGGATATAGAATAACATGCAAGTACGGAAAAAAGCAGTTAAGTATTTATTTTCTCCCCTC
Organism: Chrysanthemum lavandulifolium; assembly: GCA_022545495.1. Taxonomy (NCBI): domain Eukaryota; kingdom Viridiplantae; phylum Streptophyta; class Magnoliopsida; order Asterales; family Asteraceae; genus Chrysanthemum; species Chrysanthemum lavandulifolium. Next base: position 199,487,683 of record CM040243.1, on the reverse strand, counting down.
AACACTTGATCGGAAAAATCTTGAATTTTGAAAGATTATAGTGTTGTGGAAAAAATGTACTTGCCATGTTGAAAGAAATATAGATAGAAGAATATTTTTGTTGTTTTATAAGATTTTATATTTTTGTATTTTGTTTTGAAAATTATTTACAAAAGATATTTTGGTGTTTAACGGGTTTTTAAGGCATTTTAGGAGGTCATCAATTCCTCTTGAGTCAAACACCTCATACCAATCCGGTGGACCAACTCATTAAACCTAGCGGGAGGCAAGGCTTTGGTGAGGAGATCGCCAATTGGTATTCTGTGCCTGCCAGTATAATTCAAGCTGTACCACATTCCACGTGGTCCTTGATGAAATGATAGCGAAGATCGATGTGCTTTGATTTGAATCTTTGAAGCGAGTTGCGAGATCGCAATGGCACTCCGATTGTCGCGATACATCGGGATTACATCAAATACGTAACCATAGTCTTTGAGTTGTGTTCTCATCCGGATGACTTGAGCACAACACGCGGACATGGCTACATATTACCGCCGGTTGATGACAGCGATGTACAATCTGTTTCTTTGATTGCCAAGACACGGTTTATCACCAAGAAATTGTAGTGCTCTGAAGTACTTTTTCGTGAATCTAAACATCTGCGTGATCGGCATCGAAAAGCGATTAGTTCAAAACGAGAATCCCGGATACGGATCCCCAAGTTAATGGTTCCCTTGATGTATCGGAGGATTCTTTTAGCCTCGAGAGGTGGGTTTCGATTGGTCTTGACGATAGCGGGAGCATAGATAAGCGGCAAAGACAATATCGAACTGCTAGTTGTTAGGTACATTAGAGACCCAATAATACTACGGTATTTTGTAGGGTCCACTAATTTCCCATTTAAATCGACATCTAGCTTCTTGGTATGAGTCATTGGTGTGGCATAAGTGTCACGAGTTTTCATTCCAAATTTGTTTAACAATTCAAGGGCATATTTGGGTGACTCAAGAAAATACCACGGGGTGATTGATGAACTTGCAATCCTAGAAAGAGCGTAAGTTCACCCATCATGGACATTTCAAAAATTTTCTTCATTAATTTTGCAAAAGCGATTGAGTACTTTTTATGTGTAGACCCAAAATGATGTCATCACGTAAATTTGAACAATTAAGATATGTGCCCGTGATATTGTATAAAAGAGTAGGGTCAACCGAACCTTTGGTGAAATTATTGGCAATGAGGAAAGATGATAGCTTGTCGTACCATGCAGGAGCTTGTTTGAGACCATCTGAGCTTTGTTCGGTTTGTAGGCGTGGTTCGGGAACTCGGGATCAACAAATCCATCGGTTGGTGACATAAACCGTTTCTTTAAGTTGTCCATTGAGAAGCGCAGTTTTGACATCCATCGATAGACCGTCATATTCATATGAGCATGAGCGAGAAATATCGAACGACCTCAAGGCGAGCAAGCGGAGCAAAAGATTCTTCAAAGTCTATACCCTCTTCACGGCGATAACCCTTAGCAACTAGGCGTGACTTGTTTGGATTCGTTCCTTGACATCAATTTGTTCTTCCAAATCCATTTTAGACCGATGGCGTAAACCCTGTTGGTCTTTCAACCGGTTCCATACTTCAAGGCGTTTGAATTGGTTGAGTTCTTCTTGCATGGATTCAATCCGGTGTCTTTTGTCATTGCGTCTTTGATGTTTTAGGCTCAGTTAGCGGGCGGTGAGTGCATAAATGCGATGTTCACCATCGAGTGAAGACGTTGTCTCGTGCTTGTTGGTTGGTTCGGGTTGCCAATAATATTTTCTAGAGGATGATCTTTTGTCCATTTATGTGTAGAGGTTGATGTTGGTATACATTGTGCAGATTCGAGGATTCAAATGGTTTGTTGAAGATTCGCGACATCAGTGCGGCGATCTCATTAGCAAACGGGTTAAAGAACGCATTTGGATCAAAATCTGCGGTGGGGTACTTCATTGAGAATATCATCGGCGGTTCATCATTGTTGGAAGCGGTTTGTTCAAGCTGTTGTGGTGGAGTCAATGGTGGTGCTTCTTCAACCATAGTTGTTGTAGCAGTGTATCGGTATAGGAATATTATCGGGTTGTGCGGTGAGCAGCGGATACACACGAGCACGTTCATCAATATCGTCCTTTGAGGAGGAGCAAATAACCGTTCCATTTGTTGACGAGTGGTGGGGCTTTGTTCGGTGATGATGGGGTTGAGGAAAGTTTAAGCGGTTGTGACGGGTTCTAAGCTATTATACTCGAAGCCATCTCCGTAAGTTCATCAAAATGAGCATGAATCGTTTCCATAACCTCCTTTGTTCGACGATTCGGATCCGGTAACCTTTAGAATTCTCACAATATCCAATAAAGACTCAATGTCGACTTTGGCTTTGAGCTTTCAAAATCATCACGATCATTATTCGGATAGCAAAGGGATCCAAATACATGAAAGTGTTTGAGATTCGGTTTATGGTTGTGGAGAAGCTCAAGCGGTGTTTTGTTGTGGCGTTTAGTAATCATAGAGCGGTTTTGAGTATAGCATGCGATGAATCGACACGCCCATAAGTGTCTGGAAGTTTAGCATTGATTAACATTGTTCTTGCGGCTTCCACTAACGTTCGGTTTCGTCTTTCAACAACTCCGTTTTGTTCGGTGTACGTGCAATAGATGTCGATCTTTGAATTCCCACTTTCTCATAAAATTCACGAAGGGTTTGGTTAACAAATTCGGTTCCTTTATGCATTCTTATTTGGCGGACGGTGTTCGGGGTGAACTTGAATTTTCGTGAAAGGTGATGATCATTTGTGGAGCTTGGTCTTTGCTTGAAGAAAGTAGACCCAAGTCCATCGTGAATAGTCATCAACAATTACTAAGATGTAGCGTTTGCCATTTATCGTTTGCACGCGCATCGGGCCACACAAATCCATGTGAAGAAGATGAAGCACATCTTTGAGGTGTGTTCCACCTTTGAAGGAAAATGAGCACGAGTGCTTTTCCCTTGTTCTGGTGAGCAAAGGTGATCTTTTGAATCTGGGAATCGTGGGAGTCCTTCAACTAGTTTGTGTCGAGCAAGGTTGGTGATGGTTTGAAAGTTTAGATGTGAGAGCGGCGGTGCCATAGCCGAGATTTTGTTGATGTTGCCTTTGAAAGTAGCGGATGGGAGATGAAGCAACCATGTCTTGCATAGAGATAGTGTAGAGACTAGAATTACGCGAGCGGACATAAGGTCGTTTCCTTGTAGATCACGAATGAAACAAGATTTCTCCTGAAAGCAACCTCAAATCTCCATCACAAAATTGACCTCTTGAAAGCAGTTATGACCGGGGCCTTCCACATAGTAAACCACCGCTAATTTCGATGTTCCCATTGATATAGTCTCCGTAGCCCATGATAGGCTGCTGAAGTGATCATTCCGAATCGGCGGTGCCAATGAACTTTGCAATAAAGTTTGATAACAGTTTAAGGTTGCTGTCATGTGTCGGGAACATCCGCTATCAACAATCAGAGAATGATCGTATCACTGCATTACACAGGCGACACGGATGGAATAGAAGTAGATGTGGAACCCGAAATGTTAGAGGTTCCAAGCGATTATAGTAGACATACACACATCAATAACTTTAGGCATCCATTTAAATCCTAATGTGTTATATATCCATTTCGCCATCTATAACTACTATTTGCTTTAGTCTTAGTGAATGCACTAGGTGGTACTACATTCTTTGGAGGTAAAGCTGAGCTACAGGGACAACAATGCTTGCCTTAGAATCTAAAGAAGGCGGTCTACCAAGCCTGAGACTTAGAATGATTAGTGGGCCTAGAGGTATTCCGATTCTTAGGATTCCGTAAGCGAGAGATTATAGCTTTAGCAACACATTTGTCATGACAATCGAATTCATACTTTTCGACAAATAACACAAGGTGCATCGATGAATATCAAAAGTACTTAAAGGTTTAGCATTCGTTACATCACTATTTCTATTACATTTGCTAGCCGCAATATCGTAGTGGAAGCAACGTGAGTCTTATTCATAGTCCTAGGGTGTTCTTCTACTTTAGCATTCCTTATTGATCTTTTCTTAGGTCGCAACTTCCTATTCTTGATTGAGTGCTCCTAGGCGTGAAGTGCGGACGTTTGGAAAGATGCAACTATTCTGTTTCGGTAGAAGGAAGCACGTTAGCAACTTGTGATTTGGCGGTGGGTATTCTAGGTTCACGATTACTAAGTGTTGTTGGTGCTATTCTCTTAATCACGGTGGCGGAAGTTGTTCATACTTTCCTAACATTTCTCTTAACTTAAAGATAGTGTGAATCAAATCTTGATTTTCGAGCGAATATTACCGACAAAATGCATTACTTCTCTAGTGTGTGCAAGATAGTGATCAAGTTCGTTTGATGCTTCATGACGAGTCTTATTGAGTAAATCAAATATGACACCATATTCTGTTTAACTTTTACAAGTTCTTGTTCATATTTTGAGATTTGACTTTTCAAAGACACGTTTTGATCATCCAGTTGCTCGATTTTGGATTAAAATTGTTTGATTGCAAGCTGGTGGATTTTGGTTTGCAAAGCAAGTTCACGATTTTGACAATCTTTTGACACCATTGAAGACGACGTTTTGCATTTGAAAGCTCGTGTAATCAGGCGTTCGTTTTCGACTTTTAAAGACTCGATCTGAAGCACATTATCGGTATTCTCAACAATTACAACATTATCAACAATATCGAGAGATATAATCGGATGCATGTGGCAAAGAATTGAATAACACAACATTATGGATATCGGCCGAGATAACATCTTTCAAGAGTCGATCAACATCTTTTCTCAACATTTTCTTTTTACGTTTAGTATTAGAAATAGATGTTTCATTTTCTCGAAACGACCTTCATCACTCAAGTTCCTTATGAAAGTCCGTTCCCAAGACAATGCACAACTTTTCAAATTTTAACATTTGGTAAAGATTTTTCGAAAAATGTCTCTTTGTTCTCGCTAGAGGCGATTGAAAGTGTTGAACTTTGATTTCGAATGATATTCTATCTCATGTTCTAAAGTTTTGAGGTCGACCATGAAAATATCAAAATATCTAAAATTTTGCGATTTTCGGGTTTTGAGTTTACTTCAGCGATGGAAGGTAAAGGACCATAAATTTGTGCATAATCGGTTGGGGATTAACATTAGAAGACTCGAGACGTTTTTATGATAACCCTTGGTGTGTTAGAAGAATCCGTTGGTGTGTGAAAGTGACCGGTTTTGAATAATTAAAGGTTTGTTGTAAACAACAGTTTTTAATTTTGATCGACTCTCGTCTTACGCATCTAATTCCTCTTGACGATGATATTCAACAACACTCATATGAAATTATCAATTTTATATTATACCTTTGGAAACTTGAGATTTGGTTTGAATGCTTTAGTTGAAAGCTTAGGTTTATAATCGGCAAGATTTGGTCCATATCCTTTTGGATTGGGTTTTAAAGTAAACTTTTCAATAGCGATTCTTGATTCACCATGTTTGTAAACAATGATTTTAAACTCTTTAAGTTTGTTTTGCAAGCCGATAATTTCTTCAAGAAGGTCATCTATTCGATTCGTTGAATGCTTTTGTATCAGAGAACTATTTTTGACAAGTTAACAACTCGACCTTAGCTTTTGATTTTCCAAGGTGAGGCGTTAATTTGCTTTTTATGTTCATGTTTCAGTTGTTCTATTTCGAGACAACAAAGCATTCTTGAGCGGCTAGATCACATCATCTGTCTCTCTAAATATTTTTCATTTTGATGAGATTTAGTAAAGGTCGCTTCAAAACCTTTTCACGGTTTTCTTGAGTTTTGAAAAAGTTGAGTTGCATTTGTAAACATTCAAAATCCTTGGTTAACGAGTGCATTTTACTTTTAAGTCCTGATTTAATGCACAACATTCTTCAATTTGGGATTCTTTGGTCTTTAAGTAAAGAGCAAGATCGGATGAGGCAAAAGTTCGACTTGTTCAGCGTGAGTCACAACATGATCATTATTTAGATCCTCAAGTATAACCACGAGTCAATTTGATTATCAATGGAAACCATAAGGTCATCTTGATCGTCAAATGTAACTACGGGGTCTAATTGAAAATCGTCGGAATGAGATGTGGATGACTCATTTTGAACATTCGAGCCTTTCGGATTCGGATGTTGGCGGAGATATTAGATCGAGATAAATATGGTTTGTTCGGTACACGAGACAAGCCATCGATGTCATACATTGGGCTGTGTCACTCATGTGTAACTCATGCATATTAGCCATCAACATACTTGATTTGCATTGGCTGCAAGTCCTCCATATCATCATCACAGTGCATACGCCATAAAGCTATGTTCTTTGTGCGTGAGAGTTCCACCGACTTCATCCTTAAGAGCTAAAGAAGAGCCTCTTTGTGATAAGCACGCCCTAGTCCTCGGCTTTGGGCATGCATTAGCAGTGTCCTTCTCATTGCGGTTGTAGCATCGAAGACCATTAACCCCATTCGAGCATTTCCTGTTCCACCACTTGAGCTCTGTTGTTATTCCTACCCATGACATTAAACCCTTGACCACCGCCCATCGGCGACCATAACCACGATTACGAACTTCAACTCGTCCATTGTTCACAATGACTTGATTACGTGTGTTAGATGAGGAGCGAATCGATTGTTGGATTTGTTGGTATAACGACTAAAAGCATTAGCAATCATAACAAATCCTTGTTGCAATGCTTGAGCGGATCGATTCCTCATTAGCTTGACTATAAAGTGCTTGATCATTGTTGTTGTTGTAAGGAACCAATTGATTTTGTTGAGGTTGTTGTGATTGATCATTTGGTGTGATTGTGGCGGTTGGTTGAGTTCTTTGGTTGAGGAGGATAACTGTTTTGAGCATACAAGGCAAGTTGTTGATTTTCGGTTTGTCGTTGAAGCAATTTGAGCACGGAGAATCCTTTCCTATCAACTTCCTTTTCATGAGGCTTCAAGTAATCGTACAACAATCCGTATGTAGAATGATGCATGTTCTTCACTTGCGGAGAAAAATGACATACTTCTCCCATTCGGGACCAAGACAACTCGGGAACTTAGTATTCATTGCAATTCTTGGCATGATGATGTTGTGTTTATCCAAATCATTGATGATGTCGAAAATCGATGATGATAAGACTCTAGTGTCTCTCGAGGTTCAATCATGAAGTGTTCATAAGCCAAGTAAATTTTGGATTCCATATCTTCACGATTGAGTGCAGATCCTTCCATAAGTAGATGAATATGTTCCCACATTTTCTTTGCGGTCTTTTGAGCATCAACACTTGAAGAATTGGGTTTGGTAATCCTAAAAGGATATATTGCATTGCAAGCTCATCGACTTCATAGTGTAGAAGTTCTTACGGATTCAAGTGCCTGTGATAGCAATGTTTGATTGTTCATCTCTTGGTGGATTAGCATTAGGATCTCCGGTACAATGACATTAGGCATCTGAAATGGACCTTCAAGATAACCTTCTTTAAGAACTTTCCATGTGGCTTCTTGGATCACAAAACCTAAAGAACCTTATCACCCATTGATCGTAGTTTCTGGAGTGAGCATTGGAGGTCTATCAAGTGATCCGACCTCATGAATTGATTGTTGGTCGCTTAAAGCTTCACACATCTTTGCAAACCAAGTGGGTTCCTTCATAGTGTTCCTTGATGGATGTTGATTGAATTCATTTGTGTAGGGTTGAACTTGAAGACTTGGTGGTGTTTGAACCATTTGAGGTGGTGGAATTGCACCAAGTTGTGGAGTATGTTGTTGATTAAATTGTTGTTGATAAATTGCTTGTTGTTGATTCCATTGTTGATGTTGTGGACTTAATTGTTGTTGACGTTGAGTATAAGTGTAAGGGAAATAGTTAGAGTATGGTGGTTGTGACATGTTAATTAACTTGTGTTATAAAATGGATCTTTGTAGTCGAATGAACCTTAGTTGATGAAGTGTCCTTAGGCGTAGAAATCAAAATAATCCAAGTAGCACTTATGCGTAAAAACACCAAAGTTACGCGTAACAATCAAGAGTTCTGCGTAGATTTAGCTTCTGGCGTAAGTATGGAAAAGACTCTAAAGTTATGCGTAGACACAAAGTTAGGCGTAGAAACTTAGGCGTGGGATTACCTTATCGTAAGACTAGGCTTAGGCGTAAGATGAATCTTATCGTGGGATTTCTGGCGTAAGCTTTATGCTTATGCGTAAGTTTAGGGTTTTGCCCCAATGATCTTTTACACTATCACGGTGCAAAAGATATCCAAAGTCGACGTATTTTCAGGCTTATCCAAGCAAGAAAACACGGAGTAAACCACAACGAAGATCAAACCACGGATAATGTTACGCGTAATATTAGGGTTTTGATACGCGTAAGATTACTCGTAAAAATGATTATGCCCAAAGATGTTTCTAAACCAGATTTTTGTGATGGAATAGCTTCAATATCACCAAAATAACACAAAAGTGTGAAACTTGATGAACCAAAACTCTAAAGCGGTTATGCGTGGAACGAACCCTTCGAACAAAAACAAGCTTAAAACGTAGATCCACGCGTAAAGGTTGAAACTTTTGCCAAAAACAAGTATTTTAACACCTTAAAGCGTTGAAAGTACAAGAATCTTGGATTAAAAGTGTAAAAACGAGTTTTAAGTGAACCAAAGTATCACGTTATTCTACGCGTGGGACCAAAACCCACTTCAAGAAATAACGATTCACCCAACTAGTTAGGCGATTGATACCACTGTTAGGTCACTAGTTTTACAACACAAGCTTAATAGAAAGAGATAAAGGCGATTGAACAATTATCCAAACACACACACACGTTAAGAGTAAAGCCGGTTATGCGTAGATGTAAGTGAAAGAGAATAAATTGAACAACCAACCCTCAAGTGAGGGTTATTACAATGTATTTATAGGAGGGAAGCTAGGGCAACACTCCTAGTTCCCATCCTTTCCTTAATGGACATGGGCCTAAGCTCATGGGCCTTCTACATAAGCTTAAGGCTAATAACAAACATAAAGGCCATAATTAAGCTAACTATTACATATTAAGTACTAACACTTGATTATGGTTTAGGAGTGATTCCAACAAAAATAACTACAACTATTTTTTTGAATCATAACTACATAACATCCCCCACTTGAGATGAACATAATATGAGAATCTGGGGTCTTCATTGATCTTCGATATAATTCTTTGAGAAAGCGTGATTTCGAACCTCTACTGAACCTTGAACTTAGGCAAACAATGACTTCCGATCACAAATTAAGACTACACGGTAGGCTAAGGTGAATGGGTGTAACTAAACAATATATATTGGGTGAACAAAATGAAAGGAATGGCTCAGATGGGTGTATCTAGGGGTATCTTGCACTAAAGGTGAGTGCAACAAAAGGGTTTAACATGAGGTTCGAAAAGTCGAGGTGACTAATCGATAGACACACAAGGATAGGCTATTTGGGTGATAATCCTATAATATTGCCTTCTTAAACTGATTATTCCATATACATTAAGCGAACTCAACATACCTCGTCTATAGTCTCGAAATGATGCAAAGGCCAAGTTCTAAAGTTTACAAGCTACCGGTACACTTATAATTTGGTGGATTTAGGTAAATAATTGGAAACGGATAAGGCTAATCTCACCATATAATATCAAGGGTTATAATGTGCTCGGCTAAGGTCTAATCTAGTTAGGTTAAGAAAAACATGTCAAAATTTTAAAAATGACATAATTTTTCAAAATAAACTAGAAAAACGAGGGCACTAAAGTTCAATAGATAATTCTACTCCCGTCCCCCCACTTGAAATGTACAAAGTCCCATTTGTACTAAACGTTAAATAAAGGTGAAGAGAAAGTAGAATTAGAGCGAGAACTTCCCTGATATTCGATCCTAAAAAGAAAGAAGGCCCACGAAGAGAATCGTGCCTTCGCTTAAGCATTCACGAGCAAACTTCATTCCCTGAAATCACACTAACCAACAAGCATAATTCTAAAAAAACAAAAACAAAAAGAAATCTAACTCACTTTCGTAAGAATCACGGTTGCATTTAGCATATGCAACGAGCCTTTTAAACACTTGGTGTCCCAAGTGGACGAGTGTAGTCTCGTAAGGGCTTATAGGGAACATACCCACAAAGTTCATTTAAAAACTAATACAAGGTTATTGTGTTAATATAGAAAGAATTATAACTGAAGGATAGTTACGTCGTAACCCATTAAAGGAGTTATGCCGTAATTATGGCAAAACCTGGCAGTCGCTACTGGAGAGTAGCTACGGCGTAACCATGGGATGAGATTACGCCGTAATCGGTAATGCTTTGGAGAGAATTGCTATTGATTATATGTTATGGTGTAACCATGGTGGTGTGTTACGCCGTAACTGATGGACAGATCTGGTCCCCGTTTTAGACACTTGTGAATTCATCTCCACTTCCTGTAAAAATTGTTAAAAACACAAAACCCAACAAAAATAGAAATAAAAGAAAAATAAAAAGGATAGTTCGGGTTGTCTCCCGAAAGAGCACTTTTATTTATTATCGAGTCTTTAAGTTAGACTCAAAGCCATGAGGCTTTACGGTGGCCTTCGAACTTGGTCCTCTTTAGTTGCTCTTTTGTTGGAAGAGGGCTGGTCCCAAACAAATGGAGGAATGTAAGGAGTCATGCAGTATCGAGTTTCTTGCAAAAAATTAGTTTTGGCCCATTCATAGCGAAGCTTAGACTCGACTTCCCATTCAAGTTTTGTAGCCCCAAATTTTACTTTGACCCAATTTTCGAATGAGATCCCCTTGTATCCGACTTCCATTATTTTTTCTTCATCAAAACATGCCCACTCCTTACGTTTGAGCCAGTCGGGATCGGGGGATTCTCCTCCATTGCAAATATTTTAGTCAGGATCGCATGTAGGCCATGCCTTAGTGGTTCCCCCATACATCATAATTGTTGGTTCACAAAAATGGAGAGTCCAATCCACCTCTTCAAACCAATCGGTCATAATATAGCGCCCCCAGAACCAATGATCCTTGATTAGTTTTTCATCCTCGAAACACCACCAAACTTCTGCCTCTTTCTTAATTCTTTTTACGAATAATTGTCCTCCCCCATTGCACCGCTTGAGAAATGGAGAACACGTTGGTAGTGTTAATTTAGAACCCTCTAGCATAGAAGTTATAGGAGCACAACAATGAATTTTTCCCGTAACAATAGTAATACCCTTTTTATCAGGCTCCCTAGGTGAAGTTCGAACTTCGGCATTTTCTTCTTGAGAAGACTCATCGTTGTCGTCTTCATCACTTGACTCGGTTTTCTGCAAATGACCAAAATATGAAGGGGGAAAATTATCAGAAAAATTTGCTGGCACTTCTTTGCAAACTTCTTCAGCGATAACTTCATCAGGTTCCTGGCATGAAGTTTCGTCCATCCTAAACACCACTCTCTCATCACTATATCCCAACGAAATTTCCTTTTCTAAAACCTTGATTTGGGCGCATGAGGAAGCAAGGAAAGGTCTTCCAAGAATTAAATGTTCTCATGGGGTGTTTGCCATGTCAATAACAACGAACTTTGACGTAAATATGAACTTGTCGACTTTAACCAATACACCACCCGTGATCCCAAGAGGGGTTTCTTTAGTCATGTTAGCCATCTCAATCACCATGCTCGTCTTCCAAAGATTAGTTAATCTTAGTTTTAAAAATATTGAGAGTGGCATGCTGTTTATACTGGACCCAAGATCAGCTAGTGCCAAAAGATCATGATTACCTACGGAACATGGAATGATGGACCCATTCGTGCAGACCTCCTTGATCGGTAGTTGGTTAGGTATCTCAGTTCCTATCCTTGGTTCGCTCTCTGGCCCATGGTTACACCGTAACTCATTACAAGAGTTATGGCGTAACTGCAGACTGCCGCCGGTAGCAGTCGCAGAATCCGAATCAGTTGTAAAAGAATGGAAATCATCAATTTGTAAATTTGCATTCTCTTCATAAAAACGGCCTTGCACACCACCATAGGTTTGATCTTCTTAGGTTTAGTGTTACTTTTCTTCATCTCTTCACTGAGTTTCTCCACCATTGCTTCTAGGTTTTTTAGAGTTGTGTCATGGTTGGAGAGGATTTTATTTGTATTTTCCTGGAAACTTTTGAGCCACTCATCTTGTTCTTTTTGTCTTTGGGCTGAGGCCTCCAGGAATTTGTTGATGGTGTCTTCAATGCTGGGTCTTCTCTCCCCGAAAGGCCCACGATTGTAATATGCGGGAGGTCCTCCACGATAACCATTCCCGTTTCCATTAGCCCCTTGAAACGGTCTATTTTCACCATATTCCACTTATTCGATTTTACTATCATTGTCAATAAGAGGACAATTTTTTGTGCGATGTCCTCCACCGCAGCTTTCACATCCAACTTGGATAGCATGAACACTTTCCTTGAGCTTAAGCATGTCCCGACCAAGATTTTCAAGCTTGCTAGTAATCGCGGCAATACCTTCAAGATTTTCGCCTAAACTTCTTTGGCTTCCTCCATCATGCCATTTTTGAGAATGATCGGCCATTTTTTAAATGGCTTCAATGGCGAGGGTAGGAGTCATGCTTGGAATAGGTCCATGGTAGTCTAGCATTTGTCTTGTAGTCACGTTGATACCTTTGTATAAAATGTTGACCTTTTGCTGGCTGTTTAGGTCATGAGTGGGACACTTGTAGAGAAGATCGTTGTATCTATCCCAAGCTTGATACAACGTTTCATCGTCTTCTTACTTAAAATTATGGATCTCCAATAATTGATTAGATATCTTCGAAGGAGGACAATATCTTTGAATGAAATGCTTTTTTAGGAGAGCCCATGTATCAACTGCCCCGGCGGGCAATCTACCAATCCATCTTCTTACTGTCCCAGTAAGTGTTATGGGGAATACTCGGAGCATAACAGCGTCATGAGAAACACCAGGTATGTTGAAAAGGCTTGCAATGTACAAGCGTTTTCAACGTGTTCATAAGCATCTTCGTCCTTGTTTCCCGAGAAAGGGTTAGCACGTAGCTCCCTCATAAACTGTTATTTGATCTCGAAACGGACATTAGCTCCAATAGCCGGCCTAACGAGCCCCGGCCCTTGTTCATCCCTAGTCAATGCCAAATATTCTTCAAGAGTGAGGTCACCAATGTTTACAACCTCCATAGTACCTGAAACTTAAAAGAAATCGTGAGAAAACAAGAATTCAAAATAAAACAAAAATAAAAGACTTAATAAAACCCTAATATAACTCTCGTAGCGCAGGAAACTTGATGCGATTTTTCGACTGTGTTTTAATATTTATAAAGTCTCGTTTACCTATGGTCCACCTTATGCACTCACGAAGCGGTGCATGCGGTCGTGTGTAGTATATTAATTCCAGAAACCGAGGTCGTCCCAAGAGCTATGCGAGTGGATTCTAATTAAGTCTAAGTGTCACTGCTTTTAATTGTTTTAAGGATTGAAATGATTAATTAACTAGAAAACAAGAAATAAATGCAAACAAATAAAATAGTGGCCGTGATCAATAGAGGTAAAGTGTGCTAACCTAGTTACTCATCCTATCATGTTATGTTCACGCCTTACTACTTCCAATTGATTCAAGTGGGGTTTAAGTCGCTAGGACAATATTTGGTCGGATTCGTCTCTAACCTATCGCAAGAAAGGCTTCCACCGGAGATCAAGCTACTACCCTTGAAAGTCCGTTGTTTTAATCCCTAAGCCAAGTCATTAAGTACATCTACATGCAAGATTCAGAATAATGAGTGCCCGGCGCAAGCATCTTAGACACTCATCCCTAACTTCTTAAGTTCATCCAAACGGCAGTGATCATTTGGTCGGTTCGCGCAAGCGATGAAGGGTCGTCAGTTGGTCAATTCTTACCCTTCCCAACTCAACCTAACTACTTAGGGTAAGTTAGTCAATTCTCTTAAGCAACTAGATACTACCGCCATTCAAAACTATCGAAGCTAGGGTAGCTACCAACGAACTATGCATTCATACACTAGAAACAATTATACGGAAGCATGTAAATGTAAACAAAACAATTAAGGAATCATAACTAGGCTAGCACCAAAGGTGCTTAGCCGATCATATTAAAAGAAACCAAAGATTCAATGTTTAACATAATGGAATACATGAATCGAAAGTAAAAGATAAAATAATCGCTAAAGCTTATCGTTAGGGAGTGATTTCTCCCTTGGAGATGGCTCCGTATGCTCTTCAAGATCTGCCTTTGGACCCCTCTTGACGTTCTCTACTTTTTGGTGTGAAGTGAATGATGTAAAATGCAGAAATTAGGGCTTGTATTTATAGGCACGATCTAGTTACGGCGTAACTTGAAAGTTAAGAGTTACGCCAGTAACTTCAATAAATCCTCAATTATGCTCTCGGTAAGCTAGTTACGGCGTAACTCTTGGGAAGGGTTACCGTATCTTCAATACAGTTACATTTGGTATGATTTACCGTAATCATTGGAAGGAGTTACACAGTGTCGATGGCGATGGAACACTTCTTGACCTAGTTGGTTACGTCGTAATCCTTAGTGGGAGTTACGCCGTAATTGATGCCGAGTTGGCCTTCTGAGTCAACGCGCTAGCTACGGCGTAATGTGAGAGATGGAGTTACGCCGTAGCTTTTTCACAATACGCATACTATCATAAATCTCTAAGAAAATCTCCAAATCCGCGTCTCATTACCTCCAATGCTCGTAATTTACCTGAAAGTGAAATATAAAGGAAAACAAGCGTAAATCCGTATAAATGATATAAAATACGAGCATTATCAGGAGAAATTGACACTTAATATTCAGGACTATTTGATGTTATCACCTTCGTATTTCAGAAAATGATGATCCTTTATTGAAGATGAGTTCCTAGGATGTCGAGTTGCACTTACGTGACACGGCCAAGAAATTTTCCAATAATGAATGACCTTATATGAAGTGTTTAAGTAGTCTTGCTAATACTTCTTCTATCAGTTTGAACAACCTGAAGGCAGTGTACCCTTCTGTATGTTCCGGTTCCTAGTCCAACGTTGATTCTCTTGGTCAGGTTAAGTCTTGACTGACCGTAACCTGACCTTGTATAGGTTATGTTTTTCGGGAAAACCTTTTTTTGGCTGCCTATCGCTTGCTTAGGATTTTTGTTTGTGTGCTAGGTGCTTTGTGCCTGGAAGGCTGGTGTTTAATTTCTCATTATTGCTGGATGTCGATCCTTTATGAAATATCGAATTTCTTTTTTGTTTGCCTGTCACGTATCAGGATTTTTGTTGAGTCATTTGACTCGAATTTTGTTGCCTTGATGGCCTTTTGTTTTGATGTTGGCATGTTAAGCATAAGGATATGGGTTCCCTATTTATGAAATAGTGTATTTCATGTTTGTTTGTTTTCCCCTTTGATCGAGATCTGTAGTCGATAGAATCAATATTCAGCCGGAGCTCATTAGTAAAATACTTGATTCAGTATCTATTGATCAGATAGACATGCATGACTTTTGTTTGATGCAACGAGGTGTTCTCTTTTAGAATAAGTGAAACTGCAAACTGTTAGTTTGTTGTCTGTTTGTCTGTCCCAGGTATCTCTAAGATGCTTGTTACTGGTGTACGTACTTAATTTCATGTATTGCCTCTATCTTGTGAACAATCTTTCACTTTATAGTTACTTGCCAAGTAAACTAATTGTGAGGATATGAGAGACATGACACATTTTCCCGGTCAATCGCTAATGAATGTAAACGTAATATGTTTCAAACTCATTAGTCATGAAGAAGTAAGAAAAAAAATTCACGAATGCTTTCAATAAGTCTTACATATTTTCCTCACTATAATCTTTTTCAGGAAAACTAGAAAATGTTGAAAATAACATGATAAAAAGGCAGTTCTCTAAGGAGATGCTCCCCAGACTGAGTCTTGTTCAGGGGAATAGTCGACCCTGTATTATTGTTTTTGATAGCTGTCCGAGGAAAGATTCCTCAGTTAAGTAGTTGTCAGGGGAATAGTCGACCCTGTTTGTCTATGTTTCCAGGAAATGAACTCTAGTCTTTGCCTGATCCATACATTTTAATGCTGCAATGAATCTTTTTGTGTAGCATTGAACAATTTCATTGATAACTTGTTTTAAGGTTTGATGCCCTAGGCGATCGATTCTTTTCACCTTCATGTTGTTTGTCTGGTGATGTTTGAGTTCATGTAGGGGTGTTCATCGGTTCGGTTATCGGTTTGTTCGGCTCGGTTTGTTCGGTTAATTTTTTTTTCTGGGTATAACCGAGAACCGAACCGAATTCAAATTTAACTAAACCGAACCGAAAACCGAACCCCCAATAACCGAAAACCGAACCGAATAACCCGAATTACCTAAATTTAATAATTTATTTATTTATTTATATATATTTTTTGAAAAAAAAAATAATTTTCAAGCTTAAAAATATTATATATATATTATAAAGAGTTTTAATATATTTTTAATATAAATATATAAAAAATATATATATTTATTTAATCATGGTTTCGGTTTGGATTGCTAAAACCATAACCGAACCGAAAACCAAACTTTTATTTCGGTTCGGTTCGGTTTTGGCAATTTCGGTTCGGTTACGAGTTCGGTTCAATTATTTTCAGTTCTGTTTGATTTCGGTTTTCGGTTTATTCGGATATTACCCAACCTATGAACACCCCTAAGTTCATGCATCCTTTGTGGTTGTTGTTGTTCTCTATGGGAATAGTGTGGACTATGTCTCCATGAGTTAGTCCAGGAAAGTGGGCTATGCTGTAACATATATAAATTCAGCCCAACCCGTTTTGTTAATAAGTCCTACCCAGCCAAACACCCACCCACTTCCTCCTTCCCATCCGTTTTTCCCTTTGTTAACTCTTTCACCGTTTATTATCGTTTGAAAAATAAAAGAATTCGAATCCGGGGTTTTAATCTTTTTTTGTCAAATTTAAAACAAACGTATAAATTTCAGCATCATCTTTCAGGTATAATACTCTTTACTTACAAAATTAATCTTCTTTTTAAACTTAATTTCATTCCCAATTATTATTCTAGGGTTTCCTTTTCCATTCTTTTCTTGATTTTATTTGATTCATGGAACTTATAAAATTGTGTAATATTTTATTTTGCCTGCTGATATATTTTATTCTTAAGACAACACACATTTGGTATGACTTATATTATGGAATTATCGGGTTGATGACGTGGATGGAAACCTTAAAAAAACTCATCCAGGAGAGATGTTGGTCAATGGAGCAATATCATGTTTAGCGAATACGGGGAGATGAATTATTGATTTTAATAGTCATTATAGTCGATGTATCTTAATATTTATCAGTAGCCCACTTGGACACTGTCGTTTTTTAAACAATAGGCAAGGTGAAACTTGGTATGGTTTCTAGGTTCATTATCTTTGTCTTTTTCTTAACAAGTACGAAAGAAGCTACAATATCGGGTATAAGTAACAAGCACCAGCTAGAAACACAATCCCATAAATCACGATCTTGGTCTAACAGACAAATGACAATGATCAGTTGTGTACCGATGCAGGTTAATCTATAGCTAGTTGTGTATATCCAAGTAAGAACATGCGTATAAGTTTAGCGAATTTAGGATAATGGAGTAGAAAGTCCGAAAACATTTATTTATTTTGATTAAAATATCTTTATAAATACTTGTCACTTTCGTGAACAATCTTTCGGTATGCAAATAATTACAAGGTTTGCTATGCGTTTCAAAGAGATATCTTATCATTTTCTCATTAGTTTTCCCTTGTTCTTACCTTTATTACCATGTTTCTTTATGAGTAAATCATGTTCTTTAATGAATTAGATTTTTTTTATTTTATTATTAATGTAGTAAGGTTACGTCCTTCACGGAGTATCAAATATATGATATATATTAGCAATGAAAGTATACCACTCTACAAGTTAGTGAGAAATAGTTAATTTGAGCAAACTTACTTAGCTTAGCTAAGATTTATGGTTACCTAATATTACTAAAGATTTACTTTACTTAATTTGGGATACAGTTTTTCTCCCGTTGTTATGCACGGGCACAGGTTGGAAGTAGCACAAGTTATATTTAAATGCATAAAGGCTTTCAAATTACTCGATTAAGTTAGTTACCAACTCATATTTTGCACATTAATAATTTTAATAGGTAAGAAAACCAATAAAGAGTTTCCCCTTTTGACTCGGTACCGCACTAATAATATAGTAATTACATTTCATATGCGCAAATGCTTCCATTTGTTTCACATGTCTTTAAAAGTAGTCTTTAAGGTTTGCTCGCTGATTGCTATAACTCTGCTAATCATCAAAACACTTGTGCTGGTGGTCTTATGACAGTTGTGCACACATTGAGTTCCTGCTCTGCTTAAAACCTGTATAAACATGAAGCGAAAGCGTGGACATAAGGGAAAATCCAAAAAGGCTCCTAAAGTGGGAACAACAGAGGCCGATCCAAATGTTACTAATATAAGTAGTGAAGATGCTTCTAGTCCATCAGAAGATATTGAAAAAGATGAAACATCAAACTCAAGAACAGATATTGGAACTCCATCAGCCGGAACCGATCAACCTGAAAAACCTCCAGTTGTCATTCCAACTCCAGTAATTGATAAGCCAGTAGGAAGATTGGTGTATAATCGAGTCAAAGTTAAAATTAAAACATCTAAACCGTTAGAACCTCAGATCACTTCTTCAGATGCACATACACCGAGTGATACTGATAAAAGTAGTCAACTTATAGGTTCTGATAAACAAGTAGTTAGTGAGAAAGTAGAAAACAGTGCCAACTCAGTGCCTTCTGAAGGCAATGTAGTCGCTTCAACTACTCAACCAAAAAGGACTGGGATCATCAAAATAAAATCGTCAAAGGGTTTTAGCTCAAGTTTGAGTCCTTGTAATAGTTCTGGAATGTCTCAGGCAGACCGAACACATCAGAAAGAACCTGAGACAATTTCTCAAGATGCACTTCACAACAATCAAGAGCGAACACATCAGAAAGAACCCATGACAATTTCTCCAGATTCGCTTCACAACAATCAAGAGCAAACACATCAGAAAGAACCCACGACCATTTCTCGAGATTCGCTTCACAACAATCAAGAGCGAACACATCAGAAAGAGTCCGTGACAGTTTCTCCAGATTTTGTTGACAACAAGCAAGAGCAAACACATCAGAAAGAACCCACAACAATTTCTCGAGGTTCGCTTCACAACAATCAAGAGCGAACATATCAGAAAGAACCGAGTTAGTTTCTCTAGATTTTGTTGACAACAAGCAAGAGCAAGCACATCCGCAAGAAACTGATTCAATTCCTCGAGATCCTGTCTACACTAAGCAAGAGCAAACACATCAGAAAGAACCTGATTCAGTTTCTCAAAATTCTGTGTATAACACGCAAGTGCAAACACACCAAAAAGAACCCGAGTCAGTTTCTCGAGATTCTCTCTACAACAAGCAAGAACAAACACATCAGAAAGAACCTGTGTCGGTATCTAGAGATTCTGTCTACAACAAGAAAGAATTGAATGCTTCCCTTGAGGTAACTATAAAGCATTTTGTTTGCTTTTTTGTATAAATATGCAATGCTAGAAGGTAGTTTAATGTACGTGTCATATGTCTGTTCTCTGCCTAATACCATTAATAACCGCAAGATGTTAGAATCAATGGACCCAAATGAAAGGATAAATAATTTGTAATGGTGATTAGGAAAATTAGCATCTATGTGGACAGAGGGAGTATTACCTAAAAATGAAAAACAGAGGGGGTATACTAGGTTAAGATGCTTATGTGAGATATCGATATTCTAATATCTTGCCGTATTTCAGATGTAAGCTCTAATCATCGTCTTATTTGGTTTTTTAGGTGATTAAGAAAATCATGAAAATGGATGCAGCCGAGCCTTTTAATGTTCCAGTGAACCCTGTTGCTCTTGGAATACCTGTAAGTTTGGCTTCTTAAAGATATTTTATTCTTGATATTTATGTAAAGTGCATGTGTCACATATTTAACTTTTTGTACGAGTACTTGTAATTTGCATGCTATCTGAACCTTCTGAGGAGTTGGTAATTTTAATGAAGATAAGCAATAAGTATGTTGCCTTTTCTGCAGATTTTGTTAAAACTAGAAGTTTTTTGGTTTTCTTTTGTAAACATGAATATCACTCACTTGCAGCTTCATTTACTGTCACTATTTGTAAAATTTATATTCTCCTATTTTTCCTTGCACAGGACTATTTTGATGTCATCAAAACACCTATGGATTTTGGTACCATATGTAACAACCTTGAAAATGGTCTTAAGTATAAGAATTCGGAGGATGTGTACAAGGATGTTGAGTATATATGGGGGAATTGCTACAAGTACAATAGTAAAGGTGATTACATCCTGGAGCTCATGAAACGTGTGAAGAAGAATTTTTCGAAGTGCTGGTCTGCTGCAGGGCTGTATAGCGACCAAGGTAATTGTTCAAGTTTATATATGTGATGTGCTTCCTTTGAACCATTTGGAGCTTCATCGTAATATCAAAGACATTTGGCATCTTGTGATCATATAATCGTATCATCTTTGTTGCAGGTGAAGATGGATCCAGTCACGGGAAGTCATCGAGCAAGAGTGGACATTCAAAGCATAAGTCTAAGAAGCGTCATGGGTATTCTTCTTCTTTGTGGAAATAACTTTAATTTTGTGATTATTATTGAGAAATGGGTGATGCACGCCTAGTGTTAGTTAATTAGTGTGCTTTTGGAACTAGCAAAACTTTGTTTATTCTCTAATGTATGAAGCTTGTCTTTAGAGAAAAATTATAAATCTATCTTGTTTCCCCTTATCCACCAGATTCAAACGCCATAAGGATGATTGTCTATGTGCGATATGTATCATGGTGCGGCGCAGGCAGGAGCGTGAGCAGACTATGCAGTCTTCCGATGATCAGAACAGAACAAGTGATGGTCGGCTCCATGAGGTCAAGAGTGTGGTTAGTGAATTAATCTAATTCCCGAGTAATTCATATATTGGACACAATGAAATATGAGATGCACCAACAACTCTTCATGCACAATAAACAATATGCAGAATGCTTGCAATAGACTTAAAATTCTCTGGAGTCGAACGAGTCTGCACTGAAAACTTTGTGTTGTAAGCTATATGATATGTTTAAAGTAGAGGTGGCAATTTCAACTAATGTATTTATAAATGGGCTGTTTTGGGTTATGTTATATCTTAACAGGGTCAAACTATTTTTATGCAGGATTGGGTCAAATGGGTTGAAAGTTGTTCAAAGTTAATTTTTAATGCTTACAACCGCTAGATCATTTTATATAAGAACCCCAGATCAATGGTGTCATAATATTCAATCTGTAATTAAATTTAAGCATTCATTTGGACAAGAATTGTTGGCTTCATGATAAGTTTGGGTGCAAGTATATGTAACTATGGTATACTGTTCTTACTTTGAATTTTATAAATTTGTGTTAGGGAACTTCAACTGCCGGTAGTCCTAATGGTGATGATACATCATCCAGCTCAGACAATTCACAAAATCAAGATGCAGATACTGAAATGGATGATAAAGGAGAAGTTAAGTTCGAAAAGGAGCTACAAAACACGCTACAGAGTAAGCCACAATACGGAAAGGCGAAACAGACACCAACCGTGACCAACAAAGAGAATGCCATAGATGAACAGTCTCATCTAGATGGTAGTAGATCAGGGACAGATAAAAACGGGGACATACAGATGGCAGAAGCAGGGGATGTAACCAATGATGATGCTAATTATGAAGAAAAAATGATGCAGCACGAGGAAGAAACTGCAGCAGTTGAACATCCGAAGCCTAAGGTATTTGGTTGTCTAATAGTTTCTTTTCCTTGATAAACCGGTTCATCTTTTTTTATTAGCTTACGCATTACAGACAGGTTTTGCTATTTAATTGGTAGCACCAGTATTTTCTCCTGGCTCGTGTTGTATTATAGTCAAGGACATTTTTTGCTGCAAATATTTAAAGTGATTGTATTGTGTATACAGGTGTTAATGAACGCGGCTGAGAAGGCCAAAGTATATGAAACTCTCCGTCAGCGTTATAATAATCCAATGGTTTTGGAATTATGTGCATCTTTATTCCCTGATAATTCTAAATCATCATGGAGCAAACCTCAGTCATTAGTTAGCCGTCGTGGTTCTTCACGGAGTAGCTCCATTGGTGCTGCTATTGCAACATTCATGAAGTATTAAGTCAAATAGTCAAAATTAAGTTTCTTACCATCGGCAAGTCTTTCTTGAAACCGACAGCATCTAACTGTAGGTTCATGGTATTACAACGAGCATAGTATTGACATTGTTCCAAATTTACAAGTGTTAAAGTTTTCTTGAGCTTTCATGTTTGAGATGAAAGTTCCGAATCTGGAAAACACAATACTTATGTAATGTGTTTGTAACGTTTTAGACTTTTGCTTCAAGGTTCGTAACAAACAGCCAACTTAATTCTTACCTGTGCATGTAGTGGGTATCCAGTCTTGAAATATGATTAGCCTTCAATGTTTTTCCTATGGTTATAAAATGAGTTATTTTTCTTTACAGTATTATGTTTTCTTTCCAAACAAACAATTTGAATAGTTCAAGATCGAAATCATTCTTGTGTGTCTGATGATCTCATGATTTATATGCTCAAGTAATATAATGTTCGGCGCATGAGTCATACTGTTTTGTTTTTCTCATAATCTCATGTTTAGTTTTGATCTCGCCACGCATTTTAAGTTTTGAAAGGCACGAAACTAAAATAACACGATAGGGATCATACCATTAAAATACTTGTCAATAATTTATCCATTTAGTACAAGGTTTCGTAACAGAAGAAGCAACTTGTGTATGAGTTGGTGGAATTTAGATTTGTTTAAACTTCCAAACGTTTTTGGTATTTGTTCAGTTCGAGTTTCTTGCTTCCTCGTCAAGAAATCATGACGACCTTGACGACGACGCCCAACCGGATCTTGGGTCGGCGATTTTTTTTTTTTTTTTTTTTTTTAATTCAAACATTTTAACATTAAATTTAAATTTCATTCAAATGATGGTCCGCGCAGATGTCTAAATATGGCCCGTCGCCGAAGTTTGAAGTTCAGACCTGTAGTCCTAAATTGACAAACAATAACACCATCGGTCCATAACTTAACTAGTGTTAAGTAAGTTCCGATTATAATTTACACTTTAGCCCTTTTGGGCTAAATACATCTGCATCGCTCATCCTATATAATAACAGATGTTTATAATTTAAAGTTTTTCTACTTTAGGTGCGTTTTATATGTTTTCACGCTTTTATCCGATTTCGTCCGTTTTTACGCCGTCCGCTTTCACACGCTTTTATCCGCTTTCTTACGCTTTCTTACGCTTTCACACGTTTTATCGGGCCATCCGCTTTTAGAAGTTTTCATCCGCTTTTATATGTTCTCTCACGTTTTATCCATTTTGGTCCATTTATATACGTTTCGTCCGTTTTCTTACGTTTTTGTCTGCTTTCACGCTTTTATTCTGTTTTTACGTTTTGTTCGTTTTACGCCGTCCGCTTTATACGCTTTTATTCGCCGTCTATTTTCTTACGTTTTCATCCGTTTTCTTACGTTTTCTTACGTTTTCAACCGTTTTTATACGTTTTCATCCATATTTATACGTTTTCGTCTTTGTTTCTTACATTTTCATACGTTCTTATACGTTTACATACGTTTTTATCCGTTTTATACGTTTTCACCCGTTTTCTTACATTTTCGTCCTTTTTTTAAGTTTTCATACGTTTTGTACGTTTTCGTCCTTTTTTTAAGTTTTCATACATTTTTGTACGCAAGAAAAACGAGAGAAAACGTATAAAAACGGACGAAAACCGATAAAAACGGACGAAAACGCATAAAAATGGACGAAAACGTATTAAAACATAAGAAAACGTATAAAAGCGGATCAAAACGAACGAAAACGGATAAAAACGTATGAAAACGGATAAAAACGTATAAAACGGACAAAAACGTAAAAAAACGGATGAAAACGTAAAAATCGTGTGAGAACAGACAAAAACGAAGAAAACGGACGAAACGATAAAAATGGACCAAAATAGATAAAAACGTAAGAAACGTATAAAACCTATAAAACGGACGAAACGGATAAAACATATGTAAACGTAAAAAAAAGGATAAAAATGTATGAATATGGACGAAAACGTAAAAAATGTATTTAAATCAAATAAAAAGTAAGAAAGCGATAAAATCTACCTAAAGTAGAAAAACTTTAAATTATAAACATCTGTTATTATAGAGGATAGACGATGTAACGCTCTTTAACCCAAAAGGGCTAAAGTGTAAATTATAACAAAATCACTTAACACTAGCGTTGATGGACCATGGTGTTATTTGTTTACCAATTTAGGGACTACCAAAGCAACTTCAAACTCAAGGACGAAAGTTACTTTGACATACCACGAGGACCATCCATGTAATTTACTCTTCAAATTAAAAAAAAAAAAAAAAAAAAAATTACAATACGAAATTCAAATAAACACTAGAATACTTAAACTAATAATCTAAATTGTAACGTTCTTCGATTCTCGCTTAACTTTCTCCAACTCTTCTAGTTGGCGGCGGTCAAATTGGGTCGATTGGAGTGTTGTAGAAGATGATGTCGGACTCCGCTTTGATGTCCTCATGAGCTCAAGTTTTGCTGCTTTATCTCGAGCTCTTTTTCCTCAACCGTAACCAATTATCTTTTAAACCCTGCTTATTCTTATCTTTATCCTCTTTGACGGCTTCTTGTTCCTTAAGAAATTTTTGCCAACGATTGCATAAATGAGTCGATGGAACATCATCTTCACGAGGAGGAGGATGCTTTCTTCCTTCCTTTGTCACGACTGCACGGTCGTGATTCTCTAGTCGCCTCGGCAGAATCATCAACGTCATAGACATCGAAAGGATCACGAGCTTGGGTTGAACCGGTAGTGGTAGAACCCTTTGTTTTCTTCCGACTATTTGTTGATATAGCCAGAACTCAACCTCCTTCCAAGCGGGATGACCCTTTAAAACCTCGTAGCACTCCTCCAAAGTGAAATCATGACCGTCGTCATACGGTATTCTTTAAGAGCTTTTGAGGTGTCGTCGATATCATTCTCACCGCTTCCATGGGTGTTCTTGATATTCTCCATGATAGCACAATAATTTCCAACCACATTACGAATCGCTCTTCCATTTGGTATTGATGGAGTCACGTGTTCGGTCTTTGCCGCTTTTTTCTTAAAGTAGGCGATCACTTGCTCCCAAAACTTGAAGCGGTTACGCGCGTTTCTCTCGCCGCTTTTCCGACACATAGACCCAAGCTTTACAAAGCACCACCTCTTCCTCCTTTGTCCATGGCTCACTGGCTTCTTGGCTTTCCCTTGCTTTTTCCGCCGCTTTGTCCTTGGCCTTTGAAGCACGCCTAGATGGTCGCTTTGGTTTGAAGCGGAAGCGGTTTTCTCATCATCGAATCATCAACGGAATGGAACCATGGAACGAACCGTGGTGCGAATCGTGACCGAACCTTGTCCCATGAAGCATCTTGACTTGGGTAGTTTTGTGCCGGATACTCGCATCCAATCTTCCAAATTCATGTCTAGATTAGTGCTCGAATCGGGAATAAGGTTGATACGGTTGAGAAGGATAAATGAAGTCCATGTTGGATGGTAACCGCACCACTAGGTTCTTGCGGTAATCTTGGTAAGAACGTTGCGGTGGGACAAAAGGACAGTTAAGATAAAACGCTTTTGGTTTTGATTTGGTTGGGGTAGTTGTGATTGATAATCAAACCTTGCGGACGAAAGCGAATAGGAGGCGGTTTTGTTGTGGTGCTATGCGGTTAACTCAAGTTGTTTTCCGTGAAATTTAGATCCCGGCATTCGGGGTAGTCGTGATCGTCGGGTTTTGATTGTGGGGTATTTTTCTTTGACATTTGAAGTTGGATAAGAATTAGATTGAGTTGAATATAGATGAAAATGGTAAGTTGTGAATCGTGTTTTGGCGAATGGGTATTTATAGAGTGATAAAAGGATTTGATTTTTTTTTTTTTATTCAAACGGTCGCTTTTTTTTAAATTCAAACGGTAGTTTCATTTTGGGAAGGTAAATACTTGGTTCAATATCGAGCGTTTTGGGAACCGATATTCAAAAAAAGGGACGATGCCCGATGTGGCAACCGGCCACCCACAACCATACACAACCGATGTTACATCGGTCGAGGGTCCAAAATTTAGTTGCCCAACCGATCTCGACCCCTCCCACTGCGACAAGCCTAACTTTCAATGTTGGGTGTTTATTCTCTTTTTATAGTTAATTTATATCCCAACTATTATCAAAAGGTAAATGAGACTATCATATGTAGTCAGTTGGCACCTAAACTTCTATGTATTTCATACTTTCTTATGATATTGTATTACACTCTGACTTTACCAAATTAGTTTAAACCGTAGAGGAAATCTTCATTGCGACGTACACGTTTCATTCTCTTATAAGTTAAGTTTTAGACCAACCCAAGAAAACGTGGCTAGCATTCAATATCATCATCCATCACTTTCACAAAAAGAAAAAAGTCAGCCAAATTTTAGCCTTTAATACATAATTTATTCCTGAAATGTAAACGTATAATGCATTTTTAAGTTACAATTCAGACATTATATATGTAGTTAATTCCTAGTTAGTTAAGTACAAGTCCCACACGCCATACATAATCCCTTTAGCAATCCAGCTTCAAATTCTATACATTAGTTGCTTTACACAAACATTATAAACTATATGATCATTATCTTTTAGCTACGTCAACATGTCTTTACGAGCTAGACAATCCGCCACAGCCACGTCCGATGACAGCACCACGTTAGAGCCACCAACGCCTCGCCCACAAACCCCATCAACACTCTCCCAGACGCTAACAAGTACCGCAAACCTAGCAAAACTCCTCCCAACAGGAACTCTTTTAGCCTTCCAACTCCTTACACCAGTATTCACAAATAACGGCTCGTGTGACACTGCCACACGTCCATTAACCGCGATACTACTAGTCCTATTGGCTGTTTCATGCTTTCTTGCCTGCTTTACGGATAGTTTTAAGTCGGAAGATGGCCAACTTTACTATGGTTTTGCAACTTTTCAAGGGATGTGGCTATTTGATTACTATGATCTAAAAAATGTGCCTGACTTGAGAAAGTATCGGTTGAGGTTTATTGATTGGGTTCATGCTTTGCTTTCGGTTTTGGTTTTTGGTGCAGTTGCATTGAGGGATAGGAATGTGGTGAATTGTTTTTAACCGAGCCCCGGGCATGAAGCACAAGAGGTTTTGGATATTGTTCCTGGATATCCTATTACAAATGATAATAAAGATTGATGTCTGCTGATTGGTGTTGGTCTTATTTCGTAAGTCGCCCCACCGCAAGACCGTTGTTTGTTGTTTTCCGACTAGAAGACATGGGATTGGATATCCTATTACAAATGATAATAAAGATTGATGTCTGCTGAGAAAAATGTGTATGAAACTAAGGCATAAAAAAATGTATCTGAAACTGTGAAACATGGATAATCATTTTTTGATGACTTTGTTATGTTTTAATGTATAGATTTGTTTATAGAATTTATTTAAGATCTTTTTCTTGTCATTCACCTCTGAAACAGAAACCTATAAACATGTGCTTGGTTTATTTTGTAATATGAAGTTGGTTGTTCTTTGAAGTTTTGAAATATTGTTATTGGGGCGAGCCTTATCAATAGACCATTCCTTTGTTGATGTGTATCTGTGGAGTACATAATGTTTGGCGTCAGTAGTTGAAGCTTATGAGAGCCGGAGATGAAGTTTGAGCTTTTATTTTCATATATGGTTGATTAAGGCTATGTTTGGCGCGGAGCTTTTTGGAGCGATGGGCAGTGATCAATGAGTTTTTGATTTTTATTGTTCGTTTGACAAAGGAGCGGTGAGCTTTGCTATTTTTTAAGAATGCTCATATTTTCAATACTTCTTTAAGAAGCTGTGAGCTGTGGCCACTGCTCACATCTCACTGCTACTTTTACCAAACACACCTTAAGTTGCGAGAGCCAGAGCTTGTAGGTGTAATATAACAAAAAGATAGTTTCTTTTTAACTTATTACAAAAGTAAAACGTAAATACGAAAGGGGGCTAAATTTATGGTTGTTTCTATCCAGGATATCAACACCTGCTATCCAAAAATCCTTCCACCCATCGCAGAGTAGCAGCAACATCATCTATTAAATCAGCTCCGAAACTCAATCTTCCTATAAAAGCTCCTCCTAGATAGGTTCTCTTTTAAAAGTTTATGAATTTTAAAAGCCTATATAAGTTTTTGCGCCAAACAAAAACTTGTATCAAAAGATAGGTTTTTTAAAACCTCAAACTCTTATAAGCTCTCACAATCTCTGCGCTAACATACAATTTTAGCGGACCATATTAGGCTTAGTCCATTATTAGTTTATTGTTGGGCTACTGGCCCATTATTGTGTTATATAGACTTTATTGTACCTAATTATCATTAAGCAATAATATTGGTTTACAACATATAAACGAAATAGTTCATAGTTCATTTGTTTTATAAGTGTGCTTGAAGAAATGCCTAACAAAATGGATGCGCAACAGATAAAATAGTACATCCGTTATGATCTTGAGCCATTTTTCTAAACAAATTAAGAGAAGAGTAAACATGAGACGATTATTAGGTGGAATCCTACGCTCTGTTCCCGAGTTTATTTTTGGAGAGTAAATGAAAGTTTTGGGATGTTAATAAAAAAAAATCGTGTTCCTGAGATTTTTTAGGAGAGAAAGGGAGAGTAAAGGGTAGTAATTTACACCAAAATTACTCTCCAAATTTTCATCCCAAATTGGAGAGTAAAGGAGAGTAACAAATATGGGACGTATTTGGCTTTTTGTATGTACCCAAAATACCCTTAACCTAATACATTCACTATATATACTACATTCTTTTTTCTTCTCAAACTCTGTTGCTGCAGCCGATTCTTCTCAAACATTATACATAAAAACAATCACAGGTACACATCATTCATCATTTTAGTATAATACTCTTCTCAGTTGTGGAAAATATTATTGAAACATACTATATTCAATTGGGTTTTGTTTGCATGTATATACAAAAAGTACTCTGGTCCATCAATGTTTGGTATGCATTAGTCAATGTCATGTGCATTAAAAGTACTAGTGTTTTTTGTGCATGAAAAGTGTTTGTTGATTTTAAGAGCACGCAACCTCGTTTACCAGAAAAAGATTATAAAAAAGGTGGGCATGATGATCAAGCTGATCAATATTAGGGATGCCTTTACCAGATATGTATATTAGTCTAAAGAACCAATATGAACAATGTTTGTGATACAGATCGAGAACACAATTTCATAGGCTAGAAGGGTCAAAGCAAAATCAAACTATTTGCGTTTTGCACAGAATATGTATTTTACTGGCCTTAATTACCCGCTAAAAGAAAACTAGTGAACGGAAAAATTGATGACGATGATATTATCGTAATTCAAATTCACCAACACCACAAAAATAGTTCAATGGATTAAACTTTTAACAATCATGCATTTTAACGAACAAACATTTTATTGGTGATACCTCACAAATATATCATAAAGTAGCCAAGACTAGTTACAACTTTGGCACAGATGTACATCACCACAAGAACAAATGCAAACATTGTTACAACACATGTAAGTCAAACTAAACGAACATAATAACAAAAACCATATGAACCAAATCTAAATAAAACAACTAAATACTCAAATTCTATATATGCACAACAATTGCTATACATAGTTATTTAATTAAGTTAAAAATGTTTGATTATTATGCAGAAAGTATTCAAGTAACAATGAGCAATTCGCGAAGTTATTTAACAACAACAAAAAGGGAGCTTCTTATTTGGACCACCCAAATGGATGTTGTGTTCATTGAAGCGATGATTAAGGAGCAAGAAAATGGTAATGAACCCGATGGCACATTCAATAATCGTGCATACACTTACATGGTGGAGGAGCTAAGCAAGTTCAAAGCGAGACATAAAAAAGAACATCTAAAGAATCGTATGAAAATTCTTAAAGCAAACTTTTCTCGATACTATGAAATTTTTCGAGGATTAAATGGCTTTTCATGGAACCCGGTTAGCAAGTTAATAGAGGCGTAAAACGAGGTCCAGGAAAACCTTATCGAGGTATGAAGTATATATTTTGACAACCATGTGGTCGATTTCTTTGGTCAACCGGTCTAAGTATGTATTGCGAAGCCTTAATGCTTAAGTTTATTTAGTTTGTTGTTTGGTTGTGCAGTAGCTTTTTGTTGCTACTGTCTTGTATCTTGGATGTACTCTTTTTCTTGTTTGGCTCTCATTTGGAGCTTTGTTTTATATTATTTCCAGCCTTTCTGTTAATCTTATTATTTTTATTGTTTATATATAGGCAAAGCCTGAAGCTGCAAAGTGGAGGACAAAACCGATTAATAATTACAATGAGATGCATCAGTTGTTTGGTAGAGATAGGGCTGTGTGATGGCAATCTGGTGCATATCGTAGGCTTACCAATAGAAACACTTAGCTGCAATTTACTCTATTTGACTTGAGCATATTTAAATTTTGTTTTAATCTTGATGATGATTTTAAAGTGCATGTTTGATTGGATATTATAAAATCAAGTTTATTTGCCTATGAAGGGTATTATTGTAAAATAGATACTATTCTTTTCTCTCCTCTCCAACTCAGGAACACAAAAAATTTATGTCTTCTTTTATTTCCTCCTTAACTCGGGAACACAAAAAGTACAATACTCTCTTCTTCTTTCCACTCCTCATCTTCTCATACACTTACTTTTCTTTCCTCATTAAACTCGGGAACGAGTGCTAGAGTGCCTAAGAAGGTGAGTATGCTAGAGTGAGATACTTGTGATCGATTGCCTCATTTATCTAGTCTTAGCAAGAAGGGTGTGGATGCCCCCCTCAATCTATGAGAAGATGCTATCGAGGATCTCCATCACATATTTGACAAATTTCAAAAACCTGTGGCAGTTTGAAAATTTTGCTTGATGGCAAATTCCATGGCACTCTTCATTCATGGTCAAGGTAACAGAATTCGTGGTCAAAATTGAGTTTTTTCTTCCGATTTTTGCAATTCTCTTAGGGTGTGTTTGGTATAGAGAAATAAGAGCCAAGAAATGGAAATGAGGTGATTTCTTGTGTTTGGTAAGCAAGAGAAAACAAAAAGCGGAGAGTTACCAACTCTCGAGAAAACATATGTGGAGAATTGGATAGTGCAAATTTGAAATCTCCATTTCCATCCCACTTTGTTGGGAAACGAGAGAAATTGATTAATTTTTTGATTTTTTTTTTTTTTTTTTTTTTTTTTTTTTTTACATTTAAAAAATTAAAAATATATTTTTAAAAAATATATTTTTTTAAATAATTTTTTTAAATAAATACATTTTTAAAAATAATTTTTTTAAAAACAGTTTTAAATAAATATATTTTCAATAAATATTTAAAAAAAAATTTTTTTTTTTTTTTTTTTTTTTTTTTTTTTTTTAACACATTTTAAAATATAATTTTAAAAAAGTTAAAAATAATTTTAATTTTTTTAAATAAGTTTTTTTAAAATAAATACATTTTAAAATATTTAAAAAAACAAGTTTTTTAAATAAATACATTTTTAAAAATATATTTTTTTAAAGAAAGTACATAAATTTTAAAAATAAATTAAAAAAAGAAGATATATTTTTAAATAATTTAAATAATTTTTTTTTTCATTTCTCGCGTCAGTCTGTTGTTACCAAACATTAGAATTGAACAAAATTCTCTACTGATTTCTATTCTCTGAGATTCTATTCTCTGCTTCATTTCTTTTATCTGAATTTCTCTCTACCAAACGTGCCCTTATTGTATAAGAGATCCCTAGTTAACTCTATTATTTTTAAATTGTCGATTCTTTATTGTCAACAATATGCTTCAATGAGAAAAAATGTTGTTAGTGAAAATAAATTAATCAATGCATATGTTGTTTGTATACAAATCCTAAAGATAATAATAAGATACATGCATGCATGCATGGGCATAAATATTACCAAAAGAATGCCTGTCAACCAAAACACATACACAAAACTATCATGAAACGAATGTCGTATGTCAACGATAAATATTTCATTTGGAATCGTAATTAGGTTGTTTTTATTATACTTCATCATTTAAGTATTTCACATTAGAGATAAACTGTTAATGACAAGTGCATTTGCCATTTATACATTTTGGTTTTTGCCAAAACCAAAAGCAACGACAATCGCCATCAGCGTTACAACTTTTTAAGATCTGACCATTACGATCGTTCGCAACCGGTGCTTTTCCTTTGACAACGCGTAATTCTGATTCTGGGAGAAACAAAAACAAAGCCATATAAAAAAAACATATTAAAATATCGTATACATACATGAAAAAGATGCTTACTAGCGCAAACATAATAACTCAAAGATTTATCTGGTAACTCACAATCCTCAAGGAAATAGAAATTTTTTAGCCTATTAGATATAGCTTTTCTCTCTTATTGAATCGTAGACCTATGAAGTATAACTGGCTACAATCCTACAATGTTATTAATATTTATGCACAGGGGCGGAGACACACTGGACTGGAGGGTGCTCGGCCCTCTTCAACAGTCCACTTGCTTAAGTTGATGACCCAATTATAGGTAAATGACCCTCTAACTTTTAGACGTCAAAATATTAATTAAGAGAAGCTTCACACCGTTTCATGCACAGAGTTTTCATCTAATCATGTTTGTATTAGTCGTCATGTGTTTTTCTTATCAAAATTTTAAGTTTGTAAACCAAAATTTTGTTGGCGTGCGTGGTCATCTCATGTAATGCTTAAGTATAGGGAAAAAAAAGTCCGGCCTCCTTATTAATAAATCGTGTCTCCGTCCCTCTTCATGCACATGATTTACATATTAGAAATTCAATATACATATGATTCTTAAAAATATAAATCGATGAAAAAAAATGAGATAACTAACCACACACAATCACCAAAAGCGTAGCTAAGATGATAATTTTGAATGAAACTTGCTCCATGTTTTCTTAAAAAAGAAAAGAAACAACTATGCAAAACTGTATATATTTTTTGTGTGATGAAATACCTCTATGTGTGTATCAGTGTATGTATTTGTAACAATAAAAAACTCAATGTGTTAATAAAAACAACATTTAATAAAATTAAATGCTAATGTATAAATAAAGTTAATGATAACAAATTCTGAGATTTGGATGTATTATTAGTTTATTACTGTAAAAAGTTATAGCTTGTAGCGTATTAAAATATCATGAAGCTAGAGTTGTAGCGGGAGTTTGGGTTACAGTTGATACTTGAGTAAAACTAGTTGCGACTACAACTGTCTTAGTGTTAAAATATTAAAGCTGAGATAGCGATGACGTGCATGCAATTTTTTATTGTTATGGTATTTATGACACAGTGGCGGAGCTAGAAAAATTTTCGTGAGAGGGCCGAAACAATTTTTTTTCGAGAAATACATTACATGGGAGGGCCGAAATAAAAAATTTTCCGAAAATACACATGAAATCGCGAAAAAATACACTAACGGGCTTAGACTTAAAGGGCCGGGACCCTTCCCAGTCCCTTAATAACTTTGCCCTTGTTATGACACCTTAGCTTCTTATAGGTGATGCTATGGGTGCCACATAAGCTTTTGCACTTAAAACATGAATCGTATAACATAAATATAGCCTCACTCATACCCAGGTTTTGTAATGAAACTATTTTTCTATTTGGGACAAGGTAAATCCAGTCTTACATGTTTTTTTCTTTTATTTTTTCATACAAGGAACACATTAAAATAGTAATTACGTGATATAAATATGGTAAAGTTTTACACTTAAACAAAATTTTATACATTTAAGACAAATAATACAAGAGAAAAAATTTAAGGAGTAACTTTTAAATCTTTCCATCCGTCTCAAAATATAAGTCATTTTAACTTTTCAAAATCTTTTATTAGGACTTTGATCTTAATTAGTTTTTTTTTTGTTATATAATATTTGATAAAAAGTATACAAACGAAAATACATTTAAAACATAAATCTATTTATATATTTTCAGATCAAGTATTATATAACAAAAAAATAATTAAAGTCAAAGTTGAAAAAAAGACTTTAAAAAGTCAAATGAAATTTTGAGACGGATGGAGTACTAAACAGACTAACGATGTAATATAAATTCTCTAAGAGACTAAAAGTAAGAAAATAACATGAAGGAAGTCGGGATTTAGCAATAAGAGGAGCCCAATTTTTTTCTCAAACGAACAAAGTCATTTAAACATTAAATGGTCACTGGTCACACATGCCAACAAATTTGGGTTACAAACTTCAAATTTTGATAAGAAAACATCTGAAAACTAATAAAAATGATTCGATGAAAACCTTATGCATGACATATTAACTCTTCAATCTTCAAACATTACGAATATTGAAGTCGTTTTATTTAACTTCTAAAAACTTTGAATATATTAGGGTGTTTCGGTTTTTTTTAGGTTGAGTTGTACAACGATGATTTTAATTGGTGATAACCGATACCCGCGGGGAAAACCGATAACCCGATGGATAATAATAATCGGTACCCATCGGGTATTGGGCCGGGTTCGAGTTTGGATATTATAAACGGGTACGGATTCACTAAAACCCACGAACCCGACCCGTTGCCATCCCTACATGCAACAGTGTCAAATTTTTCTTTATTCTTTTAATGTCTAAACATTGGGGATCATTTACGGCCATTGGCTAAAATCTTATAAGATAAATAGTAAAGCGATTGGACCTATAGGGTCAAGCACCTTCGAGCCCCTCTATGTCTCCACCTTTGCCAAAAGATGACAAAAAGCACAAAAACACAAACACAAAAGTAAAACAAACACAAACACAGAAACAAAAACACATACACAAAAAGATGACACAAACCAAGTTCAAGAATAACAAAAAGAAAGAGGAAAATCGTATAAACTTGCGCCAATGGATGGCACAATATCCAATGAAGTAGAACATAGTGTCATAGTGTCGTACCATAAGTGGTGTTTTGCCCTCTAACCAACCGTAGTGTGTTCTGATATCGTTTTTAGTGATGGTGGTGTAAAGATGGTGCGAAATGACATGTTTCATAATTAAGGTAAGAAAAATAATAATTTGTGATAAACCTTTGAGTGAGTAAAAAATATATATAAAGTATTCTCGCTATCATGTAATTCAAGCATTTCACTTCAAGTCAATTCATTTCAATACAAGTTAATCATCGTAAGGTTGTCCGTGGCTTTTGGTGACTTTATGCGATAACATGTAAACCCTATTATACTTAACACGAATTATATGCTTCATATAATTTTGGAGTTTTGCTATATCCTCCTATATTATATTCCTTTATATCTTAATACACACATAATAATATAATATGTTTTTTCTTCGTTAATTATTTCTCTGCATTTAAACCGTTTATTCTGACATTTGTTAAGATCCTGTGATGAGTAAAAACATATACTAGAAGGAATTATCACTTATTGTATTTTTAATATTTAATATTCATGTATGCAAGGCTAAGAAAAATGCAACCTTTTAAATAAATAAAGACCCGATGCAACGGTACTGTTCCACGCACCAAGTAAACCAGTGAGTGCTCCCGATAAAAAGATAATCTAGCTTCTACTTCTTATTTTGTCTCATTTATTAAACACAAGATAATCACACACATCTTGATTTGTTTTATGCCTAGCATCGCAACTTTCCTATACTACAGGAGTTATACATAAATGTTACGGAACCAATGCAAATCAGATATGCTACTACGTATGCATGATAAACTAGCATGAATTTATAAACTTAGACGAGTTTATTTTGTTATTCATCTATTAATAAAGATTAATAATCTTTGCACCGCAAGCGCATGATCCATTTTTACATTTTGGGTCTTGCCAAAACCATTGGCAACGACAATCCTTGTCGACGCTGCATGCTTTTAAACTCACATTATCCGAGTCGCTTGTAATAGTTCGTCCTTCAGCAACCGTCAAATTAGATTCTGTCATTATTATAAAAATAACGAAAATAAATCTATTAGCAATTGTATGTAAACTAATAGACATTAGTAAATAAATTTCGAACAAAACTATATGCTATTCTACGATTATCAGCCATACGAAATACGAATTTGACATTTGGTTGCTTTCAATAACTTAGTAGGACTCATTAACAAAATGATCGATCAAAATTAAGCTATTTAAACACTGGTTTCCATTTTTCACTGAATCCGTAAAGAATAGTACGTTAAATCATGTATACCTTGCTAAGCGAATTAGATTATGAGAAATTAATATATCGGAACTTACTAACCACACACAATAAGGAGAAGTAGGGTAGCAAAAAAGACAATCTTGGTTGAGATTTTCTCCATACCTTTGCACCAAGAAACGCATAATTAGTAAATGATAAATATATAGCGGAGTAACATATGTGAGCAAAATTGCAAAGTGAATATTCTTATATGAAATACCCCTTTTCACGTATGATAAAGAATACTAGCTACATCCATGTTTCTGGTAGTATCAGTAATGATAGTTAATGTCACGAATATTATGATTATATATATACTGATAAAAATATATATTCAACAAATTTCTGAGCTAAAACTGTATATTTTGAGTAACTCTAACCAAATCTAAGCGATTAAGTGATAAGTGTATTTAGTAAAATGAAAGCTAAACTGAGCAAAACTTTATAAACATCTTTGAAAAATATTAATGACTCAAAGAGTGACAACCTGAGAGATTTTCCTCTTCTGTATTTCTTAAAAAAAGTTAGATCAAGACAATTACAAGAGCAATGATTTGAGTTTTGGTAACTAAATGATTGATTTATATGCAAAAGGATTCAAAATTTTAAGACTTCCTAGTTTGAATATGTGAAAATGTCTTTTGCGTATGTGTTACGTTCAATCTTCACGCCCTATGCATGTTTGAAGGTTTACAACTCTTTCATTTGTATACTTCCCATTGTTTTGTGTTTATCGCTTATGTGCTGAAATAATGTGCATAAAACTATACTCATTTTGACATTTTAAAGGTTATATTGTTAATGTTTCAACCTTCATAGACGCATATATATACAACTAAAATTTAGGCTTATTAATTAATGTTGATAATGGGCTATAGATTAAGAGCATCTATGATGAGATATGATGTTTAAACTTTAAACCATACACCTTTTTAGGAAAAGCTTAATCGTACCGTAATGTATCATACTTGTTACTTGCACATTTTATATGTATCGAACAATTTTTTTACTATTTTATATATTAAACTTGATTTTATTGTACTTTTTTTTGTATTTTATAACTATTTTGCCCCTCATTTTTTCTATTATGTATCATCGTTGTTAAAGAGTACACGAAAAATACAATAAAATCAAGTTTATTAAATAAAATAGCAAAAGAAATTATACGATACATATATAAAATGCAAATGACAAGCATAATACATTATGGTGTCATTAGCTCTTTAAAAAGTAAATCATTTACTAAAAGCTTTCTTTAGCAAATAACTGTTTGGTATCTACATCAACCTTCCGAAGGGAAGGCGTTTACCGTGGTTTGAATTTATGCTACGAGTTCAAACATGGTAATTTATTTGGCTATAAGATTCGAATCATGATTAGAACAAAAGGGTTCGTGCGGTTTCATCTAGAAACTACACATTATAGTACTTTTTTAAATGTATTGTTATGGTATTTGTATTAAAAAAATTAGAGTAAACTGCAAAAATCATCTCTGTGGTTTGTGTATTTTCGCAAGAATCATCCCTATTTCAAACCTTCAGCATTAAACATCCCCAAGTCCACAAACCTTTAGCAATAATCATCCCTGAGCACTAACGTCGTTAGTTTTACCCGTTAAGTGTTAAATAATATTTTCCCGTTAGTCCCTCCGTTAACATTTGTTGCACCGTTAGTCCTCATTTTACGTTTTAAATACTTTTTACGTTTTGTCGCTTTTACTCGTTTCATCCGCTTTTATCCGTTTTGTCCGCTTTTTTATGTATCCGTCCGGTTTTTACGTGTTTTACGTTCTTGTTCGTCTTTTACGTTTTGTTAGTTTTCTTGGTTTTCGTCCGTTTTATATGTTTCGACCGCTTTTTATTCGTTTTTTAAGTTGTCGTCCGCTTATATCGTTTTATCCTTTATTTTTTACGCTTTTGTCCATTTTTACGTTTTGTCCATTTTTACGCTCGCGTCTGCTTTTTACGTGTTCGCCCTTTTTACGTTTTGCCCGTTTTGCCGCTTTTATCC
This sequence comes from Chrysanthemum lavandulifolium, assembly GCA_022545495.1. NCBI lineage: Eukaryota > Viridiplantae > Streptophyta > Magnoliopsida > Asterales > Asteraceae > Chrysanthemum > Chrysanthemum lavandulifolium. The sequence continues at coordinate 199,449,285 of CM040243.1, read as the reverse complement.
GTTTCGTCCGGTTTTTACGTTTTATCCGTTTCCGCGTTTTTACGCCGCCCAATTTTACGCTTTTGTCTTTGTTTATCCGTTTTGTTCGTTGTATATTCGTTTCGCCGGGTTTGTTACGTTTTGTCCGTTTCTTTCCGTTTCGCCGTTGTTTTACGTTTTTTCTGCTTTTTTCCTTTGCGCTTGTTATTTATCCGCTTTTTACGTTTTTTGCTTTTATCCGTTTTGATTCGTTGTTTATTCGTTTGCCGCTTTTTACGTTTTCGTCCGCTTTTTTTCGTTTCGTTGGAAAAAATATTTTGAAAAAAATAAAAATTTTGAATAAAAATTTAAAAAATTGAATAAAAAATATTTTCAAATATTTTTAAAAAATCTTATAAAAGAAAATTTTGAATTTTTTTTCAAAATTTTAATATGTCGAAATTTGAATAAAAAATATTTGAAATAAAAATCTTATAAAAAAATTTCCAATATTTTCAAATTTGGACATATTGTAAAAAAATTTCAAAAATATTGACAAAAAGACATTTTTGATTTTTTTTTTTGAAAATTTTTTCGAAATATTTTTTGAAAATTTTTTTTTTGAAATTTTTTCCAAATTTTTTCTTTTGGAATAAATTTTCAATATGTTGAAATAGTACAAAACGAAAGAAAACGGACAAAACGTAAAAAACGGCAAAAGATTAAAAACAAAGCGAAAACGAAAAACGGACAAAACGTAAAAAAGGGCGAAAACGGATAAAAACGAACGAAAACAGATAAAAAGAGAAAACGAAAAAATCGCAAAACGTAAAAAACGGACGAAACGGATAAAACGTAAAAACGGTCGAAACGGATAAAAAGCGACAAAAAGGATAAAACGGACAAAACGTAAAAAGCGACGAAAACGAAATGAGGACTAACGGTGCAAAAAATGTTAACGGAGGGACTAACGGAAAATATTATTTAACACTTAATCGGTAAAACTAACGACGTTAGTGCTCGTGGATGATTATTGCTAAAGGTTTGTGGACTTGGGGATGTTTAATCTTGAAGGTTTGAGATAGGGATGATTCTTGCGAAAATACACAAACCATGTGGATGATTTTTGCAGGTTTACTCAAAAATTATTTGTCGGATATCCGAACATTCTGCTTTGTTTTAATATGTATGTTTTTACCGGTTCTTGGTTAAATCACCAAAACTAAAAACAAAAAAAAAAAAAAAAAAAAAACTCATTTTTTTGCTCATTTTAGGCCCCACATCACCAAAACTTAATGCGCTTAAGTTATACAATCGGCACATACTTTTTCAAATATATATGGATCTAAAGTGAAGAGAAATTGAAATAAGAATGAGAAAAATATTAGCACATATTTCAAATGAGGAAAGAAATCTAAGGAGAGATCGATCTATATTTTCGGTGCATCCGAAATATCACTACAACAATCGGTTGATCGAGGCGAGAGACTTTCATGGGGACATTGTGTCCCCGGCGAAAGTCACTAAACGACAAAATAAAATCTGACGTGACACGTTCATAAGCTGACTTGTTATGGAAAATTCAACGTATACTTTCGGCGGGGACAAACAAGTTTGATTTTTATCAAACTTTGACCAGATAGTCAAAATTCAACGTAATCTATCTCCGGGGACATGTTCCCGACGAAAGAGTATTTTACGTTTAGCAAACTTTGACCAAAGTCCAAAGCATGCTAATTGTGCGCGGGAAAATTCCGCCATATTTTCCCGGGACATGTCCCCAAGAAAAGTAATATTTACAAAAATACACTTTATTGCAATTATTAATACATAACTAAAACCCAATCGACAATTCTCACAAAACACACGTAACAATACAATGGATGATTATACTACGGAAAAGAGTGGTCGCCGGTTTTATCGTCGATATATCTCTTTACTCGAGTTCTTGATACGTATGGGTCGAATTTACGATGAATATGGTTCTTATAAGAACATAGACCCGTTGATGAGAGACCGCGATTCGGAATGGTTAAGGAAAGAGCCATTCTCTGTGGTGTATTTGAACCGTGAAGTCGACGGTGTTGGAGGAGAAAACACTGGAAGTCAAGCAATGTTTGAGCAGTTTGTCAAGCAAAGGAAGGAAAAAGATGAAGCTGAAAAAAGCCCGTTCGATTACACATTTGATGATGCGGAAAATAGGGTAACAAATCTTGAAACATTGTTTAAACAATTCGTCAAGCAAAGGAAGGGAAAAGATGGTGCAAGTTCTAGCAGAGCGGGAAGTAGTAGAGAAAAAAATTGAATGGGCGATGTTTGTTATGGTGTATGTCGTGTGTATCATATCGTTTGAGTTGTTTCGTTTGCTTGCCGAGTTGTTTCGTTTGATCTGTTTCGTTTTGTTGTCAAGTCGTTTCTTTATTTATGTGTAATTTAGTATGATACGTATACCATAGCACCTATAGTTGGTCATTTAACATGATACGTATACAATAGCACCTATACTCGGCCGTTTAACATGATACGTATACCATAGCACCTATACTCGGGCGTTTAACATGATACGTATACCTTAGCACCTATAGTTGGCCGTTTAACATGATACGTATACCATAGCACCTATAGTTGGTCGTTTAACATGATACGTATACCATGGCACCTATACTCGACCGTTTAACATGATACGTATACCATAACACCTATAGTTGGTCGTTTAACATGATACGTATACCATAGCACCTATAGTTGGTCGCTTAACATGATCACGATACAATAGCACCTATACCGGCCGCTTAACATGATACGATACAATAGCACCTATACTCGGCCGCTTAACATGATACGTATACCATAGCACCTATAGTTGGTCGTTTAACACGACACGATACCATAGCACCTATACTCGGCCGCTTAACATGATACGATACCATAACACCTATAGTTGGTCGCTTAACATGATACGATACCATAGCACCTATAGTTGGTCGCTTAACATGATACGATACCATAGCACCTATACTCGGCCGCTTAACATGATACGCACACCATAACACCTATAGTTGGTCGCTTAACATGATACGTATACCATAGCACCTATACTCGGTCGTTTAACATGACACGATACCATAGCACCTATACTCGGCCGTTTAACATGATCGTATACAATAGCACCTATACTGGAGTTTAGTCAAGTCTAATCACAAGTGGCCACTTGTGAATGACCAACCGTAGAAGCTTAAAACAGTTCGACACAAATACAATGAAGTCGGAGAATAGAATGAATTCCGGGTCGTTTAGTCCCAAGGAGACTCAATGGTGTGTCAAAACAAACTCGGAGATAGAGTGATCACTAAGGATAGTGATCGGTAAAGGTTTTGATTAGAAATATTACACCACCGATTGATTGGAATGGAATGGAGTAAAGATTTGGAAAGCACAACAATCGATAAGAGAAACGTAAACGTAAGTTTTAAAACTACGATACGCACAAAATAAAAAGTGAAAACTAAGAAATAAAAGACCTAAAAATATAAAATGACATTTTGGAATCCTAAAATAAAAGAAAATTATTAGAAAAAGAAAATTATTTTTAACACTATTTAATTAATTATTATTAATTAAAAACTATTTTAACTATTTAATAAATACTCTAAAATAGAAGAAAATACAAAATAAGGCTAGAAAAATAAACTTATGATTCTGAAAAATCTAAAATACTGTAAAACTAATTTTAAAATTAAAATATATTTTTCACACTTTTTATTTAATTATTACTAATTAATTATTATTTAAAATACACTTAAATACTAGAAAATATAAAATAAACTTGGAAAAATAAAATTTTAACTTGGAAAAATCTAAAATAAGATAAAACTAATTTTAAAACAGAAAAGATATTTTTTATACTTTTTAATTATTTATTACTAATTAATTACTATTTTTAACTAATTAAAATTATAATAAATACTAAAAAGATAGAGAAAAATATGAAACTTTTCTAAAAATACTATATGATGACAGAAAACTAAGAAAAATATAAAACAAGATTTGCTTATTAATAAGATGAAAAGAAAAATCAAAAGCTAAAATCTATTAAATAAACACTATCACCGATTTTAAATTGGACTTTTGTTGTTTTTCTTTTTGAAAACTACTTTAATACTGATTTTATGAAACTTTAACAAAGACAAAATTTTACAAACCACAAATAAGTTGTTTTGAGAAGCTTATGGATCCAACAGTTAGCTTAAGAGCTTATTTGGTGGAAATAAGCTCAAACAAGCTTACACATTGAAACAAAAGCTAGAATAAGATGAAAATAAGTTACAAGCAACTGAAATGAAGCTAAAAGACACAAAGAAGCACACTAATAAGCTAGAAATAAGCAAATAAGCACTTGGCTATTTGTGGTGAAAACATGAAAATGGGACAAAAATTAAGCTAATAGCGATCTTCTAGCAAACAAGCTCCAAAATGAAAAACCAAACTTGATACTTCAAGATAGCAGGTTGGCTATCCAAAGAACCAAAATTACAAGATTTGAGCAACTAATAAGCTCTATGTGAGCTTATCAATATGGATCACCAAGCGTGCATGCATGTGGCACTTTTTAGACTAGGTACCAACAAAAAGCTAGGAAATAAGCACTTAAAAAGCTGAGAAACAAAGAACTAGCATTTTTGTATTTTTGTTTAGCAACCAAATTTTATTATCCCAAGAGCTTATGAACTAAATCTTATTAATAAACACACAATGAAAATATTTGTTTTAATCAAAAACGACCCAAGTGAAATTTGACTTTTTAAGAAAACTAGCTAAGTTGACCAAGATGAACTTTGGATTGATCTTAAGCACTGAATATGTTATGTTAAGGTGTAATAAGACTAACTTGAGCAAGATTAACAACTTCCTAACACAAAATCATGATCTTATCTTTGTAAAATCCAACAGACAAGTAATGAGATGGAATCAAAAGAGATTTTGACTTTTAACCAAAAGACAACTTGTTTTCTTGACTTGTTTGAGATAATAGGTACTAAAGTGACATAGAACAAAGAAATGTACTGTCTTAAACTCTCTTGATCACAGATAAACAAGTTAAAACAAACACCCTTTTGTTTACTGTGTTAGAACTTTTTCAAAGCAATCCACAACTTATAACCATGAAACGATTATGAGACATCATGTAATCATTAAATAAGATCAAATAAGCTTAATCCAACAAGAATAGCAACTTAACACTAAGAAATGAGACTTAAGCCATTTTCATCGTCCAAATGAGATTTTTGCAAAATACAAATTTAAGAAAACAACCTACCGATTTTAATGATCAAAAACACTAAATTATAACTAGTAAACAATAAGAAACAGAATTAGAGCTAATGAACAAGTACAACAAAGTGAAATGCCAAAATGGTTAAAATGCTTACAAAAGCTTCCAAGCTTAAAGCGAGAACCGGGACCAATGAACACCCCTATTAGCTTACCACTAAGCTACTAAACCAAGGCCATCCATAATTCACCCTCGCCCATTGTGTACACCATTTCCAATGGATTTTGATTTTGAACTATTTAATTGGTATTTTGGTGATTTTGCTTTTGATGCTAAACTGAATTTTAGTATATCTAATAGCTTTAATAAGCTATCTAGGAGCTTATGTGACTTATCTAGTCCAAATTAACACCTAACATCAACATTTGATTCATAAAAGATTTTGAGCACTTGGAAATTGCATAAACCGAATTAAGACTTAGAACTTGAAATTTATGCTTGCAAAAGTTTAACAATACATTAACAACTTGAGATACAAAGTTCAAAAGCTTAAAGATACACTTGAAATTTAAAATTAAGCTAAACGACTTGAAAATTAAAGATTACACTACATTTTTGATACAATGCTTCTCCTTCATCTTTATAGACTTTTCGGACTCCCATGTGCTTCGATTGAATCCCACTTCATCCGAGCCCTTGAATCACCGAATTGAATCAAAACCGTCCAGTGGATATTTGGCGCCAAAATTCTTCATAGCAGTTTGAGCTTTAATGAGGTGGGTTGAGATAATTAAAGGTTTTGTTGTTTAGAGGAGGTGGAGGGAACAAGGTAAAGGGAGGTTGAGTAAACCATGGAAAACCATCTCGGTTTTGAGATATCGTTGATATGTGAGAGGAGATGACATGGTAGGGTTTTTTAGGCGTTTTTCTTGGTTTGACTTTCTTTGACCAAAGTGTGATATCAAAGGCCGGGTCATGGTTTGGGCGGTGGGATTGGATTGGATTTGGGCTTGATATTGATAAGGATCCGTTTGGTTTAATAGAATACAAGGACTAAAATGTGCAAATCTATCAAACTTTAGGACTGAACATGAACTTTTTCCAATGCTCTCACAAGGACCAAACTTGACAAACTTTGATAGTACAAGGACCCTTTTGCATAAAATCCATTTTAAAAGGTCCAAGGACTAATTTTGCAATTTTCCAAAGTTTGAGGACCTTTCTTGCCAATTGACCAAAGAATCATTCAAGGATCATTTTGATAACTTAGAATACTTTAGGACCTTGAATGATAAAATTTCACATTTTGAATTCCGTGGACTAGATTTGACAACTTTTAAAACTTGGGGACTAAAGCGCCAATTTTGCAAACTTGATACATTTTCATCCGATTTTGATATTTTGCATTTAAAACACATAAAACACCGATTTGTGATATTTTGATCATTTTGATGTGTTTCGAGTGTTTTCGATGATTTTTGCAGTTTAGATTATACAAAATGATGAGTATTTAGACACTCATCAATCCCCACATCGAGATATTGCTAGTCCCTAGCAATGATTTGAGAAAACTTGATGGATTTGAAAACTCTTTACCAAAAGCCATCACTCGGAGTAGCCAATTGTTTTGATTCAAGTAAGAACCTTGGTACAACGATAACCAAATGATTTATTGGCAAATCATAAACCATATAACGGATTTGATGTGTCTTTACCGAAGCCGCACTTTTCCGGACTAGCCAACTCTTAGATAAATTATCGAATTATCTTTGGTGAGTGAATACCAATTATGGATTTTCCATCGCCTTTACCACAAGCCATAACCTTGCGGGCTAGCCAACTCTTCACTTTTTAGGATATGGTGAGTTGAGAACCATACAATTTTGGGCAAATTGCAAGCCATATAAACGGATTTGAGAAATCTTTACCAAGAGCCGTTTGCTCTGGATTAGCTAATCCTTTTGTCTTACGTACATGGCGGATCGATAACCAAGATGAGTAAGTGTAGAACACTTACTCCAAAAAAATTTTGGCCAAAACGGGAATTGGGTAGATAATATATGAAATTCGTGAGAATTCCCCACACTTAGAAATGAATATTGCCCTCAATATTCAAAGTACCGCGGTTATGCCGAAACAAAGAACGAAAAGGGAAATACTACGGCCATTATTTAGAAGAATTTTTTTTTTTTTTTTTTTAGAAACTATATTTATATACAACATGTGGGCAACTCCCCACACTAGGGTGGTAGAAAGGGGAAAGAAGATGAAATATGGGTGAAAACCCATATGGTGCGTGCTAATGTTTTTGATTACCGAGTCACTAGCTTGACTCGATCCCCGCATTCATTGGTTCATGGGGAATGTTTGTAAACCGGACAACCACGTGGGGAATGTCCTCTCCAAAGTAATGCTTCACTCGATGACCATTCACTTTAAAATTAGGACCATCGGGTTGAGATAACTCAACGGTACCATAAGGATAAACCTTAGCAATGGTGAATGGACCGCACCAACGGGACTTAAGCTTTCCGAGAAAATCTTCAATCTTGAATTGAAAAGAAGGACTCGATCACCAACGTTGAAAACGCGGTTCTTGATCTTGGAGTCATGAATCTTCTTTGTCTTTGCTTGTAGATCAAAGAGTTCTCATAAGCTTGATCACGAAGTTCATTTAATTCATTCATTTGAACTTTTCTATGATCACCACCGTGTCAGATATCGAAGTTTGCATGCTTTAAGGCCCAAGATGCCTTGTGCTCTAACTCAATCGGAAGATGACATGCCTTCCGTACACTAGCTTGTATGGAGTACACCCGATGGGTGTTTTGTAAGTCATGCACGGAAGGCCCAGAGTGCGCCATCTAGCTTATCCGACCGGGATGCACGATTTTCGCCTCTCGTCCTTTCAAGGATCCTTTTAATACCACGGTTTGAAACTTCCACCGCCCACTTGTTTGGGGTGGTATGCGAGAGAGACGATGGGTAACACCATACTTTTGCATGACTCTTTCAAATTGGTCATTACGAAATGTGTACCACGATCATCGATTATCGCTCTCGGAGTTCCAAACACGGCAAAAGAGATTTCAAAATTTCACAACAACTCGGGCATCATTGGTGGGTAAAGCTTTTGCTTCAACCCATTTTGACAGATAGTCAACGACCACGAGTATGTACTTGTTACCACGAGAAGATGGAAATGGCCCCATAAAATCAATACCCCATATGTCAAATATCTCACAAACTTGAATGGCATTTTGTGGCATTTCATTCCTTTGAGATATATTTCCATGACGTTGACAAGCGTCACTGTGCTTTGACAAAATCGTGGGCATCCTTATAGATTGTGGGCCAATAGAACCCGAATCAAACACCTTTTGGCGGTGTAGTTTGGACTATGATGGCCCCGGTGGGTCCAAAGATGGCAAGTCGTGAGAATGTCAATAGCTTCGTCCATAAACACACCGTCGGATGACTTGATCCGCACAGATTTTGAACAAGAAAGGGTCGTCCCGAAATAATGTTTAACATCTTTGAAGAATTTGTTCTTCTCGTTGGGTCGACATCCTTTCATTAATGAAGTTACCCGCATGGTAATTTGCAAAGTCAAGAAACCATGGGGTGGTAGAATTTCCACGAAAAGAAACCGCATTGAGTGTCTCGAGAGGAAATGTTTCATTTATTTCCTTTTTCTCGAAAACATCTTGGTGAGGGTTTTCTAATCAGACAGATGATCGTGACTAGATTCTCACTCCTTTTTATCACGTATGATGATATCAAATTCTTGGAGGAGGAGAATCCAACGAAGCAATCTCGCTTTGCATCTTGTTTTGCAAAGAGATATTTAAGAGCCGAGTGATCCGTATACACCACGCATTTGGTCAAGATTAAGTATGGCGAAACTTTTCAAATGCATACACCACGGCTAATAGCTCTTTTTCGTGGTGGTGTAATGAGTTTGAGCTTCATCATAGTCTTACTTGCGTAGTGAATAGGTGAAAATGCTTGTTTCTTCGTTGCCCTAGGACCGCACCGATAGCAAAATCACTTGCATCGCACATGAGCTCAAAAGGCAAGTCCCGATCGGGAGCAACGAGAATGGGTGCTTGAAGAAGCTTTTTCTTCAATGTTTCAAAAGCTTTGATGCACTCGGTGAGAAGATAAAAGGAGCATCCTTTTCAAGAAGATGGGTCATAGGTCGGGCGATTTTGGAAAAATCTTGAATGAATTCACGATAGAAACCGGCATGACCTAAAAACTCCTAATACCTTTGACGGTAGTAGGATGAGGTAATTTAGCAATAACATCGACTTTTGCTCTATCTACCTCAATCCCGTTCTTTGAAATCTTATGGCCAAGGACTATGCCTTCTTTGACCATAAAGTGGCTTTTCTCCCGTTTAGACAAAGATTGGTGTCTTCACACCTTTGAAGCATTTTATCTAAATGGGAGAGACATGATTGAAAAGAATCCCCAATGACCGAGAAGTCATCCATAAACACTTCCATTGTTTCCCGATCATGTCGTGGAATATGGCCATCATACATCGTTGGAACGTGCGGGAGCATTACATAAGCCAAAAGGCATACGTTTGTAGGCAAAAGTCCCGTATGGGCAAGTGAATGTGGTCTTCTCTTGATCCCGTGGATCAATAGGGATCTGAAAGTAACCCGAGAAACCATCAAGGAAACAATAGTATTCATTCCTCGCTAATCTCTCAAGCATTTGGTCCATGAAGGGTGAGGAAAATGGTCTTTACGGTGGCGTCATTCAACTTACGATAGTCGATGCAAACACGCCATCCGTAACCAATCGAGTTGGAATTAACTCGTTATCTTCATTTGTGATAACAAGATAATGCCACCCTTTTCGGAACACAATGAATTGGGCTGACCCAAGGACTATCTCGAGATCGGGTAAATCAATCCGCATCAAGAAGTTTGATAACCTCTTGTTTGATAACATCATGGATTTTTGGATTCACTCGTCTCGATGTTGAGCTGCTGGTTTAAAGTCATCCTCCATCAAGATTTTATGAGTACAAAACTCGTGGTTGATACCTTTGATGTCGGAGAGTTTCCAAGCAATTGCTTGCTTGTGTGACTTCAAGATTTTTATGAGAGCGACTTTTTCATCTTTACTCAAATCTCGAGCAATAATGACGGGTAATTTATCATCACCCTCAAGAAATGCATACTCGAGATGAGGAGGTAAGTCCTTAAGCTCAACCTCGGGAAATTCTTGATTTTCTCAACCGACTTGACTTCCTTTTTATGAAGTTTGATGGGAGGAGAGGAGGAGAAGTGTCCAGATTTAACAATTTCTTTAGAAGAATATCTCCTCCGATTAATCTCATTTTGATTAATCTCATCCGGGATTGAATCACTAGGGTGAGGGGTTGATGATGGATCATCATTGAGCAACTTCTCAATAAGAAGTATGTCCCCTCAATATCAATTGGAGCGTGATCAATTTCCCATGGCACGTAATCACTAGCCAAGTATGCTTCAATCTCATCTAAGATGAAGTCGCCTCAAACGGAGTGAGAGAAGGAGTAGAATTGGCTATGATAGGTTGAGAAGATGTGGTGGAATCCCCACTCACGTAATTATGAGAATAACCAAGAACTTCTTGAGAGTACTCTTCGGAAGCAACATCAATGATATCTATTCGGTTAACCGATTCGTAATCATAATTTGCGGAGTACCTCAAGTTTGGTCAAGGTTGAAGGTGACGACTTCATTACCAACACGCAATGTGATTTCTTGCTCAAATACATCTATGAGAGCACGGCCCGTTCTCGTGAATCCTCGACCAACAATGAGAGGAACCCGATGATCGGCATCAAAATCAACAACCACGAAGTCACCGGAAAATGGAACTTTCCTACTTTACAAATACGTCCTCAAGCAATGCCAAGAGGACGGGATATGGAACGATCGCAAGCTCGAGAGTCATGCATGTAGGAGTAAGTTCGAAGAGAAAGTTTCTTCCACACCGAATAAGGCATAAGGTTTATGCTTGCACCAAGATCGCTAGGGCAAAGCATTCAACCATTCCGGAATACACAAGGTAAGAGAAATTTCCGGGATCTCCAAGTTTTTCAGAAGCTTCTTCGTAATAATCGCGAGCGGTTCTCGTTAAGAGGAGTCTTTGCCATTTCAAACGACTTTTCCTTATTGCTTAACATGTGTTTGAGAGTCGATGCAAACTTGGGCATCAAGATGATAGCATCCGCAGCTTATGTCAAAATGTAACTCTTGGAAAATTTGGAAAAATTTATCCATTTGATGACTAGCTTTTCACGGAGCTTTTGCTCATTCAAACGTGATGGGTAAGGAATAGAAGATTTGGATTCGATTCTCAACAGAGCTACAGGAGGTTCAAAACAACTCCTTGATTTGACTTGGGTTTCGGACCACTTGAGGTTGGACTACAGAAGGTTGGACGTGTCGCGGTACCGTGGGCTAGAATAATGCACCTTGTCCGTTGTTTCCTTGGTAACTTGACTCATTGGCACAGTGGAGGAGGCATTGGAGTCGTAGGTCCATTGTGTGTCGGAGGTTCACTTTCCACTACCTTTGGAGAGAAGAAGAAGAAGAGGTAGTAGGGCAGCAGGTCCATCATATGAAACACCACTTGGTTGTGATCGCCTTTGCATCGCCCCTCGGGTTAGCGATCGTGTTGCTCGGAAGTTTTCCGAGCCCGAGGGTTGATCATTTAAAGACTTCTTAAGATCAACAATCGACCGACCAACAACCTGTTCATTTCATCTTGGGACTTCATGAATCGCTTCAAGAACTCATCGATGATGGTCCTGGAGGAGTAATGACGGAGGAGCTGGAGGGACAATTTGAGGTCGTATGTTTTGATTATAGCCAAAATTCCTTGATTAGGATTCATATTCCCATGAAATTGATTCCCTCGATTGAAATTGTTTTGATGAAGGTTTCCTTGATGTTGGAAACCTTGATTGGGTCCAGGATAGAAATTACCTTGGTTTTGATAACCTTGGTTCATTCTTGGTTGGTTCGATTCGGTTTTGCATGTTATGATTTCGTTAAAACCGGTGGTGCTCGATTAGTGTTAGCACGGTAGTGTGGTTCATTTTGAGGACGGTATTGATTACCTCCTTGTTGTGAACTACCGGCTAGAGCATTGGCTTCAAAAGGACTACCATCGGTGGCGGTACAATTGTAGTAAGCATGAGGACCACCACAAGTGACACAACTCTCAACTTTCTTCACTTCAAAGATGTGTTGGTGTCTCGAGTGAAGGAGACTTTCTTTGGTTAGCAAGAACCAAAGCTCGAACAATGTCTCGTGAGTTTATCAATCTTAGCATCGGTGCTAGATGTACTCACCGGGATGAAGAAGAAGAAGGTCCAAGATGAGACCGATATGTCTTTGCTCGAAAGGACGGACTTGAGATTTGTTCTCAATGATTTGCAAGGCCTCTTTTGTGGTCTTGCTCAGAAATTACCTCCGCGGAGGCATTCAAAGAGTCTTGATTGGTCCGATTGAGACCATTGTAGAAAGTATCCATTTGCATTAACTCGGTAAAACCGTGATGCGGACATTCATGAAGCAACTCTTTGTAACGATCCCATGCCTCCCGAATGATTCATCAAATCTCGAGAAAATTTCATTATCTCATTCTTAAGACTTGTGGTTCGGGATGGAGGATAGAACTCGTTAACGAACTTGGTGACAAGATCTTCCCATGTCTCTATAGAACGAGGGGTTGTTTCTCAAGCCAATTCCGGCTTGTCCCTCTAGAAAATGGGAATGAAGAAGCTTGATAGCTTCGTGTGGGACATTCTTGTACTTGATGGTAGATGCAATCTTGTTAAACCATCGAATGTGTGCATGAGGATCATCCCGCTCAAAACCATAGAATTGGCTTTGGGTTACTAGATTAAGCAACCCGGTTTTGAGCTCGAAAGTGTCGACCACGATGGTTGGGACAACAATGGCATCTCCGTAACCCTCGATGGGTGCTTGGAGAAGCTCATTCATGGGTTTGTCTTCCGCCATTTCGACGGGAGGTGGTGGTGGTAGACGCCTCGATCACGGTGAAGGAGCCGAACGTCCTCACGTCTCACGAGGAATGTTTCCAAGTTCGAAAGTGGACTTGTAGAAGCTGGAAGAACGAGTGCGCATGCACTATGTATAAAAATCAATTTTCAAAACAAATGAGGCAAAACACAAGTGAACTTAACCAATAATCACAAATGAAATGGCTTCTTTGAAAAGGTACACCAAATCACAAGTGACACAAAGGCAAGTTTTAAATCGATGTTCGGGAACTTATTATGGTCGCACCCCAGTTAGGTAGTGCACCGCCTTGATTTGCGGTGGTTGATTTTATGTATATTAAGTACCACCGAAAAGACGTAGGTAATGATTTGTGCAAAGGGTTCAAAACTTTTGGACAATATTTTTGGTATCGTCTCGTTTAACCAAATCGTATCTCTTAAGAATCACCTTAAAGAGAATACAAAATAGAAAACGTTCCGATTGTTTTGTTGTTTTATATTTTTTGGTGTTTTTAACACTTTAGGAAAAGTGCTAATGAACTTTTGATTTTCTTATAACTTTACAAAAACTTTTACAAATGATGGGTTATGTGCAAGAATGGGTCCGAAAATGGCTAAACACACGCTAAAGCCTCCCGCAGTGGCGCCAAAATTTGATCGTGCTGAACTACCGTCAAGCTACCTCACACAAGCCGGCCACTTGTGAATGACCGACCGTAAGAACTTAAACCGCTCGACACAAATACAATGAAGATCGGAGAATAGATTGAATTCCGGTCGTTTAGTCCCAGGAGACTCAATGGTGTGTCAAAACAAACTCAGAGGATAGAGTGATCACTAAGGATAGTGATCTGTAAAGGTTTTGATTAGAAATATTACACTCTTGATTGATTGGAATGGAATGGGAGTATGATTAGGAAAGCACAACAATCGATAAGAGAAACGTAAACGTAAGTTTTAAAACTACGATACGCACAAAATAAAAAGTGAAAACTAAGAAATAAAAGACCTAAAAATATAAAATGACATTTTGGAATCCTAAAAATAAAAGAAAATTATTAGAAAAAGAAAATTATTTTTAACACTATTTAATTAATTATTATTAATTAAAACTATTTTAACTATTTAATAAATACTCTAAAATAGAAGAAAATACAAAATAAGGCTAGAAAAATAAACTTATGATTCAGAAAAATCTAAAATACTATAAAACTAATTTTAAAATTAAAAATATATTTTTCACACTTTTATCTAATTATTACTAATTAATTATTATTTAAAATACACTTAAATACTAGAAAATATAAAATAAACTTGGAAAAATAAAATTTTAACTTTGGAAAATCTAAAATAAGATAAAACTAATTTTAAAACAGAAAAGATATTTTTATGCTTTTAATTATTTATTACTAATTAATTACTATTTTTAACTAATTAAAATTATAATAAATACTAAAAGATAGAGAAAAATATGAAACTTTTCTAAAAATACTATATGATGACAGAAAACTAAGAAAAATAGAAAAACAAGATTTGCTTATTAATAAGATGAAAAGAAAAATCAAAAGCTAAAATCTATTAAATAAACACTATCACGATTATTAAAATGACTTTTGTTGTTTTTCTTTTGAAAACTACTTTAATACTGATTTTATGAAACTTTAACAAACACAAAATTTTACAAACCACAAATAATTTGTTTTGAGAAGCTTATGGATCCAACAGTTAGCTTAAGAGCTTATTTGGTGGAAATAAGCTCAAACAAGCTTACAACTTGAAACAAAAGCTAGAATAAGATGAAAATAAGTTAGAGCAACTAAATGAAGCTAAAAGACACAAACAATCAAACTGAAAGCTCTAATAAGCCAATAAGCACTTGGCTATTTGTGGTGAAAAACATGAAAATGGGACAAAAATTAAGCTAATAGCCCTAGCAAACAAGCTCCAAAATGAAAACCAAACTTGATACTTCAAGATGGCCAGGTTGGCTATCCAAAGAACCAAAATTACAAGATTTGAGCAACTAATAAGCTCTATGTGAGCTTATCAAATTGAACCACCAAGCGTACATGTGGCGTTTTTTAGACAAGGTACCCAAAATAAGCTAAGAAATAAGCACTTAAAAAGTCGAGAAACAAAGAACTAGCATTTTGTATTTTTGTTTAGCAACCAAATTTTATTATCCCAAGAGCTTATGAACTAAATCTTATTAATAAACACACAATGAAAATATTTGTTTTAATCAAAACGACCCAGTGAAATTTGACTTTTAAGAAAACTAGCTAAGTTGACCAAGATGAACTTTGGATTGATCTTAAGCACTTGAATATGTTATGTTAAGGTGTAATAAGACTAACTTGAGCAAGATTAACAACTTCCTAACACAAAATCATGATCTTATCTTTGTAAAATCCAACAGACAAGTAATGAGATGAATCAAAAGAGATTTTGACTTTTAACCAAAAGACAACTTGTTTTCTTGACTTGTTTGAGATGATAGGTACTAAAGTGACATAGAACAAAGAAATGTACTGTCTTAAACTCTCTTGATCACAGATAAACAAGTTAAAACAAACACCCTTTTGTTTACTGTGTTAGAACTTTTTCAAAGCAATCCACAACTTATAACCATGAAACTGATTAAAGACATCATGTAATCATTAAATAAGATCAAATAAGCTTAATCCAACAGTAATAGCAACTTAACACTAAGAAATGAGACTTAAGCCATTTTCACTGTCCAAATGAGATTTTTGCAAAATACAAATTTAAGAAAACAACCTATTGATTTTAATGATCAAAAACACTAAATTATAACTAGTAAACAATAAGAAACAGAATTAGAGCTAATGAACAAGTACAACGTTGAAATGCCAAAATGGTTAAAAATGCTTACAAAAGCTTCCAAGCTTAAAAGCGAGAACCGGGACCAATGAACACCCCTATTAGCTTACCACTAAGCTACTAAACCAAGGCCATCCATAATTCACCTCGCTCCATTGTGTACACCATTTCCAATGGATTTTGATTTTGAACTATTTAATTGGTATTTTGGTGATTTTTGCTTTTTGATGCTAAACTGAATTTTAGTATATCTAATAGCTTTAATAAGCTATCTAGGAGCTTATGTGACTTATCTCAGTCCAAATTAACACCTAACATCAACATTTGATTCATAAAAGATTTTGAGCACTTGGAAATTGCATAAACTGAATTAAGACTTAGAACTTGAAATTTATGCTTGCAAAAGTTTAACAATACATTAACAACTTGAGATACAAAGTTCAAAAGCTTAAAGATACACTTGAAATTTAAAATTAAGCTAAACGACTTGAAAATTAAAGATTACACTACACTCTTTGATACAATGCTTCTCCCTTCATCTTTATAGACTTTTCGGACTCCCATGTGCTTCGATTGAATCCCACTTCATCCGAGCCCTTGAATCACCGAATTGAATCAAAACCGTCAAGTGGATATTTGGCGCCAAAATTCTTCATAGCAGTTTGAGCTTTAATGAGTTTGGGTTGAGATAATTAAAGGTTTTGTTGTTTAGAGGAGGTGGAGGGAACAAGGTATGGAGGTTGAGTAAAAAATGGAAAACCATCTCGGTTTTTTGGCGTTGATATGTGAGAGGAGATGCTACGAGTAGGGTGTTTGGGCGGTTTCTCTTGGTTTGACTTTCTTTGACCGAGGTGTGATATCAAAGGGCCGGGTCATGGTTTGGGCCACCGGTAGAGGATTGGATTTGGGCTTTGATATGTGATAAGGATCCGTTTGGTTTAATAGAATACAAGGACCAGAATTGTAAATTATCCAAACTTGAGGGACTGAACATGAACTTTTTCCAATGCTCTCACAAGGACCAAACTTGACAAACTTTGATAGTACAAGGACCACTTTTGCATAAAATCCATTTTAAAAGGTCCAAGGACTAATTTTGCAATTTTCCAAAGTTTGAGGACCTTTCTTGCCAATTGACCAAAGAATCATTCAAGGATCATTTTGATAACTTAGAATACTTTAGGGACCTTGAATGATAAAATTCCACATTTTGATATTCCAGGACTAGATTTGACAACTTTTAAAACTTGGGGACTAAAGCGCCAATTTTGCAAACTTGATACATTTTTCATCCGATTTTGATATTTTGCATTTAAAACTCATAAAACACTGATTTGTGATATTTTGATCATTTTGATGTGTTTCGAGTGTTTTCGATGATGCAGCTTTATATTATACAAAAATGATGAGTATTTAGACACTCATCATTGATTTAAAATACTTTAACTTTATAAATCTTTAAAAAAACAAAATACAAATACAATTATAAACTATTAAACGATCAAATTAAATTACAATAACTAATTATCTTACAACACTAAAATAACTTAGAATAATTATATTATATTTGGTACTAAATAAAACATACATGAAAATAAAACTTTAAAATAACCTTAACTGAAAAGAAATAATTAGTTATAACCTATAATAAGTAAATATAATAACACTGATTAAATACCTTATAGACTTATAATACTTAACTGATTGATGAATAACAGACTAAAATGATGTTAACTATGCAAAAATCAAAACAATTTAAAAATATTGAAATGTAAATGCACAATTGAATTTATTTTAAATATATACTGTTAGAAACTAACAAGCTAAATAATAACAACTAAATATTGTTTAATACTATAGTGAATTTAAATTATATGGAAATTAATAACAGACTACCAATAGACATAGTGAAATAATAAATAATTGAAAGCCATAGCAATCCAAGACCTATAATCTAGATACATAAATTGGACTAATACAATTGTGACATGATTTATGTATAGACCAACAAGCTATGTAAAAATGTAAACTAAGTGTGACACATTACATGTTTGACAACCAATTTTGACAAATGACAACCTAAGGATTTAGACTAGTACATGAAATGAATGAAATAAGCAACCGAAATGCAGAAAAAAGCTCAATTGTATATTTAAAACAAATAGATCCAACTTTAACTTAATTTATAACATAAATATTGTTAGACAAATTCACATAAGAATGGTACAAGAATTTGAACTTAACAGAAAACTTTGCTTAAGAAGCTTTACAAATTAAAAAGTACAAATAATCAATCTTTAGTAAACCCTATATCAAGATAATCAAATGACATTTTGTCATTAAAGACTTTTGATGAATAACAATATTATAATGCATTACAAGTTCTAACTAATTTAATCAAATAACAACATATTAAACAATTCGATTAGTTCTTCATGTGCAAATTTCAAAATACGAATAAAAAAATAATACTGAATATTAACGCATAATAACTCTAAATCTCATACAATAACTAAACTGGATATAATATTATTTCATGATTCAATTATCACAATTAACACTTTACTAATGTATAACATAGATATTATAGCTGGTAAAATAAAGTTGATTTAACTGATTAAAGGTTAAATGGCAATTTAATTTAAAAGCTATATTGTTAGCTATCTACTTAACTTACTAATTATATACAACATATTAATTGCTACATAATTAAATTTGAATATTTATGATCAAAGTGAAATATTACAACTTTAAATTACTTATTATAAGCATAAATTAGTAAACTTGAAAAAGATCTTGCAATTTCTAAAGTTTAGGACCTTTCTTGCCAATTGACCAAAGAATCATTCAAGGGTCATTTTGATAACTTAGAATACTTTAGGGACTTTGAATGACAAAACTTTTGCGCGTTTTTCTCTTGGTTTGACTAGCGTTGACAACTTTTAAAACTGGGGGGACTAAAGCGCCAAAAGGCGGGTCAAGTTTGGGCGGTGGTGCTTTGGACTTGGATTTGGGCCTAGTATTAACATTGTGTCCGTTTGGTTTAATAGAATACAAGGACTAGATTGCAAATCTACCAAACTTTAGGACTGAACTTGAACTTACAATTTGACTAGTACAATCCACTTCGAATCATTTAAACAGAAATAGCATTTTTGACTTTTGTTACAAAAATTTAGTTATATAGTACTTTGATTGAAGAATCACTAAATGAATAGCTAATGAATTCTAAATCAACAGAAGCGAAATCAATTGAAATTAGATGACTTTCAAAAACAATGTAAAGATTAGAGAATGTTTGAATGATTTTATACTCATGATCTAAATGTAAGATGGTATTAGAACACTTACCAAGGCATCTGTTTACATACTTAAATCGATGGATTCATGCTTTCTGAAATCTAGAACCTAGAACCAAGAAGACTTGAGTTAACCGATACAATGTTATTGGATCTGAATATAAGGCATATAAACATTTTAGGAACATACTAACGTTCTTAGCAATCTTAGAAAAAGCTTTACTAGTGGAACCTTTTACTTTCTTGTTCAAAGACCATTCGATAGATTTATTAAATGAGAATATAAAATGAATCATAAGCTTTAATCCAATCCCAAGCTTCATTCAAATCAAATGGATTATGCCATATGAATACATTTGATAAGTAGAATTCTCAAAAAGCAACCAATAAGTTCGTAAACACTAAGAATATGCCTTAAACTAACGTCATTTAGGGACTATAGAAGAGTAACATCATTTGATGCCAATGTTAACGAACTGTTCATCCATTAGCCTATGCAGCAATTAAATAGGAACACTCGGCTTAGGTTAAACGTATCAACAGTGACTATAGTCAAGACCGCATGTAATGAATTTCATAATGATATGTGAACATAATTGAATTTTTGACAATGAATTTGTGCTCTCAAAGATTTTATGTAATCATTAATTGACATCTGGCTATTACATTAATGAATTGTGAATGAACCGATAACTTTGTTTAATCTATGATAGATGACTGAGTCAAACGTGCTTTATCGATTGAAGTTTTGCATTGCGTAGCATAGACTTAACGATCTTATAAATTAAGTCTTTGTACATCTAGACTTTAAAGTTTGACTTACGCACCTTAGATTCTCTGTATCAAAGCTACTACTGTGACTTTGACTTTCATCGAAACCACTGTCTTTGTCGAGTTGGAAGGCAAAGGTCTTTTAGCAGACAATCTGGTCTACATTTGATTGTTAATCTTTTAGTACATATTGTATCACGGTGGGTGGATCATAAGGAGGATCAATATTGCAAACTTGATACATTTTCATCCGATTTTGATATTTTGCATTTAAAATCGTACAGTGTATTGAAAGCGTTAATTGGCCTAGACGCGAATGAAAGACTTGATCACAATAGCTATATGGCTATACAACCAGATGAGTATCTTGAATGACAAAACTTACATTTTTGAATTCGGGACTAGATTTGACAACTTTTAAAACTTGGGGACTAAAGCGCCTTCCTAAGTTATGGAATTGCAAGACAAAGTCTTTCCAAAAAGGAACATTTCCGGAAATATTATAAATTGCAAACTTGATACATTTTCATCGATTTTGATATTCACATAAAACACGATTTGTGATATTTTGATCATTTTGATGTTTCACGAGTGTTTTCAGATGATTTTCGCAGATTCATATTTACAAAAATGATGAGTATTTAGACACTCATCATTGGTCGCTTAACATGACACGTGATACCATAGCACCTATACTCGGCCGTTTAACATATACCATAGCACCTATATCGCCGTTTAACATGATACGATACCATAGCACCTATGGTTGGTTGTTTAACATGATCGTATACCATAGCACCTATACTCGGCCGTTTAACATGATCGTATACCATAGCACCTATAGTTGGTCGTTTAACATGATCGTATACCGCACCTATGCTCGATTAGTTTAACATGGTCGTATTGCTTTCTCAAGATCTTACTAATTACAGATTTGAAGGCCTTTAGATGCATTTCGAAGATATTTAATTAAATTTTGGATTCTCAGACGCTTTTTATGGGTTTTATGAGGAAGATTGAATTTTAGATTTACCCCATTTTTTATAATCTTCTGATTTCCTAGAAATTGTTGATCTCATTAAGTTCCCTTTAATTGCCCAAAAAATGGTATTTTGGGATGCATTGCCAAAAACATAAATGACCTCGGAGTGAACAATTGTGATTGGGTAGAGGAGAAGGAATTTCCCAAATTTTGTGAACGTTTTTCCCCGGAATTTTAATAATTTTAAACCGTCATATTTGACTAAGGGACGGGAAAACTTTACCCAAAGAATGGAATTCTTACAGGCGGATAAAGACGGAAGAAATTCCATGGGTCATTAGAAAATTGTTCAAGAATTTTTCCCAAAATACCCCGTTCGTGTCATTTCTTGACACAATTTATGCCTCATTATTTCAACATTTATCGTAAACTTGGTTTATTTGTTCCAAATTCGCAGAACCTTTAAGGTTTAGCGGCTAATTCATGATCATAACATCACGTACATTTCATATGGACTAAGATTAGTCTACATTTCATTGACATCATTTGCATCTCATTAGTTCATTCATGACATTTCATTTCACATTTGCAACGCGTAATTTTTATATTTAATAAACGTTATCGCGTGAGTTATTATTTTGAATATTTAATCCGTTACTTTCAAAAATGATCCCGATGTATTTTTAAACTTACATTTAGTTTATAAAACTATATTTTAGTTTTCCTAGTGTTTCAAATTTATTTGGTACATAAATCGTTAAAGTTAAATTATTACGACGTTTTTCTTAAAAATTATACGATAATTATTTTATCACCCAAATTTCACAAGGAATGTATTTTACAATTTTATTATCTCATTACATTCTATTTTGACCTATTAAAACTTACTTGTACCAAAAATTTCCATTTACCTTACAAGTTACATTTATCTACACTTTACTTACACTTTTCACAAATTATATACAAGTAAATGTTACATTATACAAAAAAAAAAAAAAAATATCTTGAGAGACAAGATCCCCCAAAACCCGCCCAGGGGAGGGTGGCAATTAATAAGTTGGTGGTTCATTCTTTATATGTTTTTACATTATACAAAAGTCTTACTTCACAATTATTTTTCATTTCATTTCATTCTTCATTTTACAAAGTTTAAAAGTTTTCTCTTTCTCTCTTTGGCTTCTCAAACCGGTTCTACATCAAGGTTTTCAAAGGGATCAAAATTTTATCAAGTTCAAGTGTATTTACAATCTAGTTTATACTCTTTATAAGGTTTTGAAATAAAACCAAGAGTATTTAAGTTTAATCCTTGTTACTTTCACCTCATCATATTCACTTGTAAGCTTGTTTCTTTCATTTTCATGTTTCCTTTTCATTTCATATTCATCTTTTCATTTTTGGAGCAAGTATGCATGATATGTGATTTATACCATTTTTCATGATTTATTGAGTTATATATACATATTGGTCATCCTATAATTATTCCCATGGTATTCTTTGGTCTTGATGGTGATTAGGAACCCATGACACCCTAAGAAGGTGTATGGTAGGATTAGATTAGCTTTGGAGTTGATTTGAAGGGATTAGAATAGGTTTTGTCCGAGAAAACTATTTTCGATAACTATATATTTATGTTCTGTCCTTATTTCGAATTTCTGGAAAACCTACTGTTGGTACGAAACTTTGGCCTTGATATTTAGAAAATATACTTTAAAACGAATCCGTGGCCGCTTGAACGGAATAAAACGGACTTATAACGAAGAAGTTATGGATTTTAAAGTTTGACGACTAAATAAATTGTTTTTCGAAATTTCAAGATGCATGTTTTTACATTGTTTGGGTCAAAACGAGCCTTAAGCTTCACAAATTATTTCGACTAGTCAAAATATATTAGTTTACTTCGATACGAAGCTAAGGACATATTATACGAGAAAACGGATTTGAAACGACAAAGATATGCACTTTTCATAAAGTTGCCGTAACTATTATTTTCGAAAAACTATATTATTTTTACGATACAAGTATTTCATTAGTCAGAACGACCATGTTTGCGGCTGCTTTTAACAAGGTTGTGAAACTTTTGGAACGAATTGTCTTCTAGTAAAATCAAGTTCACCGCCATATTTTTCAAAACAAAAAGTCGTTTGTAAAGCGGAGTTATAGTAAATTAATTACGGATGTTCAAACTTGGCGAAACTCATTTTTCGCACAACAATTAGCCAAAATCACTATCTTTAACCCTTGATATCTTTATGATCGAGACCTTTTGACGAAAAACTCGAATCGAAACTTCTAGATATCGATACAAACTTTCCAAAACGTCGAGTTCGTTCTCTAACGATCGACGACACCATTTTACGACTAGTTTTCCAAAGCCATTTTGTTAATTTCATGAAAATTCCGACGACATTGTTTTGCGATTTAAAAGTGATAATTTCACCATAAATCATTATAAAACCATTGTAGGATGACATTTTGACGTAAATACTTGTAAAGTGATTTTGATTGGTCAAGACGTCAAAAGAGTATTTTTCGACGACAAGTAATATTTTCAAAACTCGCAAATGGTATAAATAACATACGAAATGCATGCATAACATTACATTGCAACTCATTACATGTCATATCCTTCACAATAGGTCAAGATTAACGATCACATTACATCTCGGTGTACTCACTTTTGTCTTCGCATCATTCCACCAAGTGAGTTTCATAGCCCCTACTTTTACTTGTTTTCATAAATGTTTTGGGGAGATACATGCTCAATTATTTTCATAACTATCATGATTATTTGAAACTACATGTTTAATCGAATCGAATGCTTAGTCATGCGTAGTCATTTTGCCACACTTAGAACTTCCATATCATATTCATTGAGCTAATGGTCTTGGTATATTCATTGAGCTAATGGTCTTGGTATATTCATTGAGCTAACGGACTTGGTATAATATTGATCTAACGGACTTGGATAATGTTGAGCTAACGGTCTTGGTATAACATTGGGCTAACGGACTTGGTATATTCTAATGTACTTGGTACAATCATGGACTAACGGTCTTGGAACGATTTGATCAACACTCATATTTGTTATATCAAGTAACTATTGATACATTAAGTTAGGCACTATTTTGTGAATTCATTTGACGATGTGGGCTTGAACATAAACTATATACATTTTGGCAATGGGTTGTGAACACACAAGTTGCAAGTTTTGTATGGGCGGAACTTGAACCGAGTGGATTTACAATGCCTTTCTTTGCATAAACGATTTCTAAAGGCTTTACATTTCAAAACAAACTCTATGAACTCACTCAACCTTTGTGTTGACACTTTTAGCATGTTTTATCTCGTATCTAAGGCATTCACTTCATGGCATGCATTTGGACACATCATGGAGTCGCGATGACGACGCGTCTCACTTGGGTTTTACGACTTTAAAACATCGTTTGAATTGTAACAAACTTATTTCCGCACAAGTTGATTTACATTTGGGACCTACTTTGTAAACTCGATTATTTTATTAAATCAAACGATGTATTTTCCAAACGACACTTTAGGTCGCTCAATATAATCGTGATTGTGATGCTATGACATCAATCCCTGTGAATTCCATTCACGCAAATGTGTAATTTGGGGTGTGATGATTGGCATCGAGCTTGATTATAGAGAACTAGGTTGCATCATTGACCCTAGACTATAACTACATCATCATAGCATCTCATCATTTCATCACAAGTGCATGTTCACTTTACATGCGATTTATACGTACATTTTTCGAGTTATTTACTTTCATTTCATATCGATTGTCACATGGATGCCCTTAAATGCCCATCCCATTATCCTTTCCTCATACTCCAATGTGGAGAATGCCCGTCATTCCCTATCACAATTTTTACACGGTTGACTTAACACCAAACATCATATGAGTCGATTAGTCCAAGCATTGCATAGTTACTCCTAAATTATACATAGCCCGATCACCTATGTCTAATTCAGAAGAATCATGCAATGAAGGGAGTAGTAGTCTTATATGTGTAAGCAATTCCGTAATCGAGCCAAATTTTCAAAAGATTTTCTTCAAACCACTTGTTTCAGCTTGATCCGCGCGACGCTTCTTGTTTGATGAGTTGCAAAGATCGAGCTAGAAACAAGTTGTTACCTAAACCGATTTAGCCTAATCGTATGACGTTCTTGTTTGATGAGTTGTGGGATTAAGTAAAATCGGTTACAAAAGTCTTTGAGGGTTTTGCTCGAGAATGGGAAAGCTTGCCTCATCAAACCCTAAACCCGAGAGACTAACACGAACCGAATTCGTGGATGAATTCCTTTTGATGGGCGAATGTGACAACCCGTACTTTCGGTCATTTCTTGACACAATTTATGCCTCATTATTTCAACATTTATAGTAAACTTGGTTTACTTGTTCCAAATTCGCGTAACCTTTAAGGTTTAGCGGCGAATTCATGATCATAACATCACGTACATTTCATATGGACTAAGATTAGTCTACATTTCATTGACATCATTTGCATCTCATTAGTTCATTCATGACATTTCATTTCACATTCAACGCGTAATTTTTATATTTAATAAACGTTATCGCGTGAGTTATTATTTTGAATATTTAATCCGTTACTTTCAAAAATGATCCCGATGTATTTTTAAACTTACATTTAGTTTATAAAACTATATTTTAGTTTTCCTAGTGTTTCAAATTTATTTGGTACATAAATCGTTAAAGTTTAAATTATTACGACGTTTTTCTTAAAAATTATACGATAATTATTTTATCACTCAAATTTCACAAGGAATGTATTTTTACAATTTTATTATCTCATTACATTCTATTTTGATCTATTAAAACTTACTTGTACCAAAAATTTCCATTTACCTTTACTTGTACATTTTCTACACATTTACTACACTTTCTCACAAATTATATACAAGTAAATGTTACATTATACATTTAAAAAAAAAAAAAAATATCTTGAGGAACACAATCCCCAAAATCCGGCCCAAGGGAGGGTTGTCAATTAATAATGTATGGTTCATTAAATACATGTTTTACACTCTACAAAAGTCTTACTTCAAATTATTTCATTCATTCACTTTCACTTCAAGTTTTATCAAAGTGTTAAAAGCTTTCTCTCTCTTTTGGCTTCTCAAAACCGGTCATACATCAAGGTTTTCAAGGGATCAAAATTTTTCAAGATCAAGTGTATTTACAATCTAGTTATACTCTTTATATGGTTTTGAAATAAAACCAAGAGTATTTAAGTTTAATCCTTGTTACTTTCACCTCATCATATTCACTTGTAAGCTTGTTTCTTTCATTTTCATGTTTCCTTTTCATTTCATATTCATCTTTTCATTTTGGAGCAAGTATGCATGATATGTGATTTATACCATTTTTCATGATTTATTGAGTTATATATACATATTGGTCATCCTATAAATATTCCCATGGTATTCTTTGGTCTTGATGGTGATTAGGAACCCATGACACCCTAAGAAGGTGTATGGTAGGATTAGATTAGCTTTGGAGTTGATTTGAAGGGATTAGAATAGGTTTTGTCCGAGAAAACTATTTTCGATAACTATATATTTATGTTCTGTCCTTATTTCGATTTTCTGGAAAACCTACTGTTGGTACGAAACTTTGGCCTTGATATTTAGAAAATATACTTTAAAACGAATCCGTGGCCGCTTGAACGGATAAAACGGACTTATAACGAAGAAGTTATGGATTTTAAAGTTTGACGACTAAATATATTGTTTTCGAAATTTCAACAAACTGTTTTTACATTGTTTGGGTCAAAACGAGCCTTAAGCTTCACAAATTATTTCGACTTCTCAAAATATATTAGTTTACTCGATACGAAGCTAAGGACATATTATACGTAGAAAACGGATTTGAAACGACAAAGATATGCACGTTTTCATAAAGTTGCCGTAACTATTATTTTTCGAAAAACTATATTATTTTTACGATACAAGTATTACATTAGTCAGAACGACCATGTTTTGTCGTTTTTAACGAGGTTGTGAAACTTTTGGAACGAAATGTCTTCTAGTAAAATCAAGTTCACCGCCATATTTTTCAAAACAAAAAGTCGTTTGTAAAGCGGAGTTATAGTAAATTAATTACGGATGTTCAAACTTGGCGAAACTCATTTTTCGCACACAATTAGCAAAATCACTATCTTTAACCCTTGATATCTTTATGATCGAGACCTTTTGGACGAAAACTCCGAACTGAAACTTCTAGATATCGATACAAACTTTCCAAAACGTCGAGTTCGTTCTCTAACGATCGACGACACCATTTTACGACTAGTTTTCCAAAGCCATTTTGTTAATTTCATGAAATTTCCGACGACATTGTTTTGCGACGAAAAGTGATAATTTCACCATAAATCATTATAAAACCATTGTAGGATGACATTTTGACGTAAATACTTGAAAAGTGATTTTGATTGGTCAAGACGTCAAACGAGTATTTTTCGACGACAAGTAATATTTTCAAAACTCGCAAATGGTATAAATGACATACGAAATGCATATCATAACATTACATTGCAACTCATTACATGTCATATCCTTCACAATAGGTCAAGATTAACGTATCACATTACATCTCGGTGTACTCACTTTTGTCTTCGCATCATTCCACCAAGTGAGTTTCATAGCCCTACTTTTACTTGTTTTCATAAATGTTTTGGGGAGATACATGCTCAATTATTTTCATAACTATCATGATTATTTGAAACTACATGTTTAATCGAATCGAATGCTTAGTCATGCGTAGTAACAGCTTTGCCACACTTAGAACTTCCATATCATATTCATTGAGCTAATGGTCTTGGTATATTCATTGAGCTAATGGTCTTGGTATAATCATTGAGCTAACGGACTTGGGATAATATTGATCTAACGGACTTGGATAATGTTGAGCTAACGGTCTTGGTATAACATTGGGCTAACGGACTTGGTATATTCATGTACTTGGTACAATCATGGACTAACGGTCTTGGAACGATTTGATCAACACTCGTATTTGTTATATCAAGTAACTATTGATACATTAAGTTAGGCACTATTTTGTGAATTCATTTGACGATGTGGGCTTGAACATAAACTATACACATTTTGGCAGTGGGTTGTGAACACACAGGTTGCAAGTTTTGTATGGGCGGAACTTGGAACTGAGTGGATTTACAATGCCTTTCGCATAAACGATTTTGAAAGGCTTTACATTTCAAAACAAACTCTATGAACTCACTCAACCTTTGTGTTGACACTTTTAGCATGTTTTATCTCGGTATCTAAGGCATTCACTTCATGGCATGCATTTGGACACATCATGGAGTCGCGATGACGACGCGTCTCACTTGGGTTTTACGACTTTAAAACATCGTTTGAATTGTAACAAACTTATTTCCGCACAAGTTGATTTACATTTGGGACCTACTTTGTAAACTCGATTATTTTATTAAATCAAACGATGTATTTTCCAAACGACACTTTAGGTCGCTCAATATAACTGTGATTGTGATGCTATGACATCAATCCCGTGAATTCCATTCCACGCAAAGCAGTAATTTGGGGTGTGATGATTGGCATCGAGCTTGATTATAGAGAACTAGGTTGCATCATTGACCCTAGACTATAACTACATCATCATAGCATCTCATCATTTCATCACAAGTGCATGTTCACTTTACATGCGATTTATACGTACATTTTTCGAGTTATTTACTTTCATTTCATATCGATTGTCACATGGATGCCTTTTAATGCCCATTCCATTATCCTTTCTTCATACTCCAATGTGGTGAATGCCTGTCATTCCCTATCACAATTTTAACATCGGTTGACTTAACACCAAACATCATATGAGTCGATTAGTCCAAGCATTGCATAGTTACTCCTAAATTATACATAGCCCGATCACCTATGTCTAATCGGGAAGAATCATGCAATGAAGGGAGTAGTAGTCTTATATGAGTAAGCAATTCCGTAATCGAGCCAAATTTTCAAAAGATTTTCTTCAAACCACTTGTTTCCGGTTTGATCCGCGTGACAGTTCTTGTTTGATGAGTTGCAAAGATCGAGCTAGAAACAAGTTGTTACCTAAACCGATTTAGCCTAATCTCATGACAGTTCTTGTTTGATGAGTTGTGGGATTAAGTAAAATCGGTTACCAAAAGTCTTTGAGGGTTTTGCTCGAGAATGGGAAGGCTTGCCTCATCAAACCCTAAACCCGAGACCAACACGAACCGAATTCGTGGATGAATTCCTTTTGATGGGCGAATGTGACAACCCGTACTTTCGGTCATTTCTTGACACAATTTATGCCTCATTATTTCAACATTTATAGTAAACTTGGTTTACTTGTTTCAAATTCGCGTAACCTTTAAGGTTTAGCGGCTAATTCATGATCATAACATCACGTACATTTCATATGGACTAAGATTAGTCTACATTTCATTGACATCATTTGCATCTCATTAGTTCATTCATGACATTTCATTTCACATTTATCGCGTAATTTTTATATTTAATAAACGTTATCGCGTGAGTTATTATTTTGAATATTTAATCCGTTACTTTCAAAAATGATCCCGATGTATTTTTAAACTTACATTTAGTTTATAAAAGCTATATTTTTAGTTTTCCTAGTGTTTCAAATTTATTTGGTACATAAATCGTTAAAGTAAAATTATTACGACGTATTTCTTAAAAATTATACGATAATTATTTTATCACTCAAATTTCACAAGGAATGTATTTTACAATTTTATTATCTCATTACATTCTATTTTGATCTATTAAAACTTACTTGTACCAAAAATTTCCATTTACCTATACTTGTACATTTTCCTACACATTTACTACACTTTCTCACAAATTATATACAAGTAAATATACATTATACATTAAAAAAAAAAAAAAAAAAAAATATCTTGAGAGAACAAAATCCCCAAAATCCGCCATAGGAGGGTGGTCAATTTATAATGTGGTATGGTTCATTAATTACATGTTTAATACTATATAAAAGTCTTACTTCAAAATTATTCACTTCATTCATTCATCATTCTTCATTTTTATCAAGTGTTAGAAGCTTTTTTTCTCTCTTTTGGGTTCTCATAAACCGGTCACACATCAAGGTTTCAAGGGATCAAATTTTTTCAAGATCAAGTGTTATTTACAATCTAGTTATACTCTTTATAAGGTTTTGAAATAAAACCAAGAGTATTTAAGTTTAATCCTTGTTACTTTCACCTCATCATATTCACTTGTAAGCTTGTTTCTTTCATTTTCATGTTTCCTTTTCATTTCATATTCATCTTTTCATTTTTGGAGCAAGTATGCATGATATGTGATTTATACCATTTTTCATGATTTATTGAGTTATATATATACATATTGGTCATCCTATAAATATTCCCATGGTATTCTTTGGTCTTGATGGTGAT
The DNA here is from genome assembly GCA_022545495.1 of Chrysanthemum lavandulifolium. Taxonomy (NCBI): domain Eukaryota; kingdom Viridiplantae; phylum Streptophyta; class Magnoliopsida; order Asterales; family Asteraceae; genus Chrysanthemum; species Chrysanthemum lavandulifolium. The sequence continues at coordinate 199,418,642 of CM040243.1, read as the reverse complement.
TAGGAACCCATGACACCCTAAGAAGGTGTATGGTAGGATTAGATTAGCTTTGGAGTTGATTTGAAGGGATTAGAATAGGTTTTGTCCGAGAAAAACTATTTTCGATAACTATATATTTATGTTCTGTCCTTATTTCGAATTTCTGGAAAAACCTACTGTTGGTACGAAACTTTGGCCTTGATATTTAGAAAATATACTTTAAAACGAATCCGTGGCCGCTTGAACGGATAAAAACGGACTTATAACGAAGAAGTTATGGATTTTTAAAGTTTGACGACGAAATATATTATTTTCGAAATTTCAGCAACATGTTTTTACATTGTTTGGGTCAAAACGAGCCTTAAGCTTCACAAATTATTTCGACTAGTCAAAATATATTAGTTTACTTGATACGAAGCTAAGGACATATTATACGAGAAAACGGATTTGAAACGACAAAGATATGCACGTTTTCATAAAGTTGCCGTAACTATTATTTTCGAAAAACTATATTATTTTTACGATACAAGTGTTACATTAGTCAGAACGACCATGTTTGCGGCTGTTTTTAACGAGGTTGTGAAACTTTTGGAACGAAATGTCTTCTAGTAAAATCAAGTTCACCGCCATATTTTTCAAAACAACAAGTCGTTTGTAAAGCGGAGTTATAGTAAATTAATTACGGATGTTCAAACTTGGCGAAACTCATTTTTCGCACAACAATTAGCCAAAATCACTATCTTTAACCCTTGATATCTTTATGATCGAGACCTTTTGGACGAAAACTCCGAATCGAAACTTCTAGATATCGATACAAACTTTCCAAAACCGTCGAGTTCGTTCTCTAACGATCGACGACACCATTTTACGACTAGTTTTCCAAAGCCATTTTGTTAATTTCATGAAATTCCGACGACATTGTTTTGCGACGAAAAGTGATAATTTCACCATAAATCATTATAAAACCATTGTAGGATGACATTTTGACGTAAATACTTGAAAAGTGATTTTGATTGGTCAAGACGTCAAACGAGTATTTTTCGACGACAAGTAATATTTTCAAAACTCGCAAATGGTATAAATGACATACGAGTGCATGCATATCATAACATTACATTGCAACTCATTACATGTCATATCCTTCACAATAGGTCAAGATTAACGTATCACATTACATCTCGGTGTACTCACTTTTGTCTTCGCATCATTCCACCAAGTGAGTTTCATATAGCCCTACTTTTACTTGTTTTCATAAATGTTTTGGGGAGATACATGCTCAATTATTTTCATAACTATCATGATTATTTGAAACTACATGTTTAATCGAATCGAATGCTTAGTCATGCGTAGTAACAGCTTTTGCCACACTTAGAACTTCCATATCATATTCATTGAGCTAATGGTCTTGGTATATTCATTGAGCTAATGGTCTTGGTATATTCATTGAGCTAACGGACTTGGTATAATATTGATCTAACGGACTTGGATAATGTTGAGCTAACGGTCTTGGTATAACATTGGGCTAACGGACTTGGTATATTCATGTACTAACGGACTTGGTACAATCATGGACTAACGGTCTTGGAACGATTTGATCAACACTCATATTTGTTATATCAAGTAACTATTGATACATTAAGTTAGGCACTATTTTGTGAATTCATTTGACGATGTGGGCTTGAACATAAACTATACACATTTTGGCAGTGGGTTGTGAACACACAGGTTGCAAGTTTTGTATGGGCGGAACTTGGAACTGAGTGGATTTACAATGCCTTTCTTTGCATAAACGATTTTGAAAGGCTTTACATTTCAAAACAAACTCTATGAACTCACTCAACCTTTGTGTTGACACTTTTAGCATGTTTTATCTCGGTATCTAAGGCATTCACTTCATGGCATGCATTTGGACACATCATGGAGTCGCGATGACGACGCGTCTCACTTGGGTTTTACGACTTTAAAACATCGTTTGAATTGTAACAAACTTATTTCCGCACAAGTTGATTTTCATTTGGGACCTACTTTGTAAACTCGATTATTTTATTAAATCAAACGATGTATTTTCCAAACGACACTTTAGGTCGCTCAATATAACCGTGATTGTGATGCTATGACATCAATCCCGTGAATTCCATTTCACGCAAAAATATAGATTTTAGTTATTGACAATGATAATAAAGATTTTTTCAATAAATATATTGATTAAAACACCTTTTGCGGGGACATGTCCCGGAAACCTTTTCGCTTTTTATTTTTCCTCCCATCTTTTACTTTATCCCGCCAGTAACCTTCCTCGGGACATGTCCCCGGCAAAGTCTTGCTAGAAGACAAACATAGTTTTCACCGGGACATGTCCCTCACTAAAAATAATCATAAAATCACCTCAATTATTAACCCGATATGCTTTTCACAAATGAGATAAAAAAACCCACCAAACACGCGTTGCTCCACCGCACCTTCATCTTCATCACCAATCACGCGTATACCATAGCTGCTCCACTTGATTTCTATCTTGCACATTCAAGTTAAGTTCTTTATCTTCTTGATTTCTATCTTGTATTCATAGTTTTTGGTTGTGACGAAACAAAATTGAAATAAAAAGAGTTTCATTCATCCCTTGATAGACTTTTTTTTTGTATTCATAGTCTTGCTCCATTCGATTTATTTGTTCCCGTGTCCTTGATAGAATTTTTTTCGGTGGTATTGTACGTGGTCGTGATACTTGTATGAAAGTTTGTTAGTGTTTGATTATAGACGTTTAGTGATACTTGTATGAAAGTTTTGTTTAAGTTATTTCTTTGAAAACAAATATTGGAGGCCGTTATTAACAAAAATTAAGCAGATAGTAGTATTGCTTTGAAAACAAATGGGTGAAAAAGAGTACATGAGTGCTTGGTTGAATTTGATAATAAGATAGTAGTATGCTTTAACTCTTGTGATCAATTCTAGTGTTTTGTTAACATTGTTAGGTCACCATATATGTAACACAAGCATCAATAGAAGAGATAGAGGTGAGAAGAGATCGGTTGAACAACACACACACTACGCGTAAGAAATAGAAAGGTTATGCGTGAGTAATGAAAGAGAATGAATTGAACAACCAACCTTCAAGTGAGGGTTGTTACAAGGTATTATAGGAAGAGGAGCTAGGCAACACTCCTAGTCCTTTCCTTTCCTTAATGGACTTGGGCCTAGGCTTATGTGCCTTCTACAGCCTAAGCTAATAACTAACATAAAGGCCATAATTAAGCTAACTATTACATATGAATCACTAACACTTGAATTAGGTTTAGGAGTGATTCATGTAACACCCCAAAATTTCACAATGAGCGTTGGTCATGGGTGCTACTAAATCAATATACACAACACAAGGTAATAAAGAATGGAAATTATATTCCATTTTCAAAATATTTATTTATTTAAGAAATAGTTTTACATCATTGTTTCAAAGTGCGAAGTAAAGCCCATAAAATATATGTTGTCCCATTAAAAGTTGTATAAAAAATGTTTGGAAACACTTGGATGCCAGTCTTCAATGAATGCCCTTGCCAATGCCCACGCCAATAAGTAAACCCGAGAAAAACATGCTAAAATGTCAACACAAAGGTTGGTGAGTTCATAGGTTTAAGAAATCAAGTTTCAAGTTGGACCACGATTGCACATATAGCATCTCCGTGAATGACACTATATGCAAAAGGCTATTACGCTAGTACCAAGTTCATGCGACCGAAACTACGACGGTGTGCATGCATCTAGAAGCATGATAAATAAAAGCCCAACAAGTGTATTTCCAAAGACACTCAATCAATACGATATGATATCGCTCGACGTTGCCTATCCGGTCAAACTCGAGCGGGGTGTCATCCCCAATAGATCTATTCATAACAATCGCGCCTCCCAAAGGGAACTAACGGTAGCATAGTTGGGATTCAAGGTTGTTTCACGTAATAGTGTTTTCGGTTTCGGTCCGAAAAGAGTTTTGCATGTTTCTCACCCCATAGTTTTATAAAGCAAGTAAATAAGAGTAAAAGTGGGGCTATAAACTCACCTCGTAGATTCGGTGAATAAAGTATCAAGAGGTCAAGTAACAAGTAGCTCCAACACGCAACCTAAATTAGTACTGACAAGTCTCGGTTTAGTTTTGTGTGTTCACGACTCGAGTTTTTAAATAAATGCAAGTGTTTATAAGAGGTTGTGTTTAATGTTGCTTGTGTGGCGAGTTTACGTTTAAATCATTTCAAAGTGTTTGTGAAAATTATCTATTGTCACTAAAATGTTAATTAATACTTTAGGTTAAGTATTTATATAAATAACGTTACATGTCGCAATAAATATATAAAATGTGTTCATATATATTTTTAGTTAGTGGATGATAAGTTGAAAAAGTCTATAATTTTTTTCCATAAATTATATTATTTAGTTCTCGTAGTTTGGTCTAGTTTGTGAAAATAGACTAAGTATAAGAATTTGACAATAATCGGGCATGACGGGTCATAAATATTAGCTTCTCTCTATAAATCAATTGTCACAAAAATATGCCATGTGAAAATATAGTTTATATAATAGTTTTGAAAACTTATTAGAAGTTTTAAGAAAGTTGCTAAAAGACATGAAGTGGAGGGCTAAAAGCGTCAAAAGGTGAAACTTGCATATAACAAAAATAAATGGGAAAACAGCCACGAGATGGGTTCGAACTCATGAACCTCCCGCTTGATTACCCACGCTCCCACCAACCGAGCAAGGGTCTTTTGTGTTATGGTTTGCGTTTCACGTATTTGGGGGTTTCATTCTTGTATTAAAATCACAATTTTCAGGTTTCATGCATGCGCTATTGTGTTTCATTTGGTGTTCTCTTCTTCTTTTCTAAAATTTGTTTTGAAAAGTCCAAATAAGTAGTTGATATTTAGTACTTGAGACTCAAATAAGTACCAAGATAAGCTCGGCTTACCTTGGGGTTTCGCGACTTAACAACAAAACAACACCAAGTCGAGTTCGCCTTGGGCCTTACGGCCCGATGTCGTTTATGGTTTGATTTAGAGACCGATGAGAGTTTTACAACACATAAGCCGGAGGTCGAGATACTGAAATGTTCCAATGTGAGCCAAACTTTTATAAGTTTCATAGTTTCATTTAACGACGGTACATATAAATCGAAAATGTATCTTTTGCAAAACATGGGAGTTTGTATTTAACACTATATGTATAAACCAAGAATGAGTGGAGTATGCTTACAAAGATTGAAGAGGTGCAGTGAATGAGCGAGAACCAAAGGACCAAGAATCAAAGACCGACTAGTCTTCCGAACTTAAACCCGAATATCTTTGTTATCTTATGAAAATGGAACCCAAAACTTGTTTCCAAGCTCTAGCTTATTTCCAAGACTTTTACCCAATCTTCCAAGACTAATCTTGAATACACTTAGAGGTTTTGGTGAGATTTTTGCAAATGAAATGTGTGATGAGCTTATGGCTCGTGGGTTTTAAGAAGAAAAGAGGAAGAAAACCTTTTAGTTAAAGACCAAGAGTCTTATTGAACCTTGGTACATGAGACTTGATTATACTATAACCTAGGAAGTATTTTAAGAAACAAGCAAATGGTCTTGGCTTTTGAGTGGTATTCGGCGGTCACAAGGACAAGAAAAAGGGTGAGTGAGTTGTGTGTGCATGGGAACATGTTTCCTTAAGTTTCAAAAGTCAATGTCTAGTTACATGTTGGTTATTGAGTTTATTTCTCAAATTATGTTCCAAGGTCATTGCATTTGCAAGGTTTTGAATGAGATGGGGGTACTTGTGGGTACATTCGGTTACAAGAAAAGAAAGAAAAGAAAAGACCTCAAATTTTCGTTATGTATATCGTGTCCCGTTTGAGCTTAAATGTGAGTCACGGTGTCCGCTTTTGATGCTTTTGCACAAACGTGTAATATATAATTTTAGCATGTTTTTATAAAAGTAACTAAAAATAAAAATAAAATATTAATTCTAACTTGTAGAAATATTTATTTGACTTTAGCCATAATTAATTTAGTGTTACATAATATTATTGAGGTGAATTGGGTTTGGGCTAGGACCAAGAAGAACAAAGAGTTTGGGTTGGACTTGTGGTATCGGGAGCCCAAGAAAATAAAATGAATTGGATTGGATCGGTTTTGGGCTTAGAGGCCCGTGCGAGATGAAATATAAAAGTTTATTATATATTTATTTTATAAAAAAATCATTATCGAGGTCGATGCGAGAAAAAAATATATCCGTGACTTGTCGTGTTTAGAGTTCAAAGCGAAGAAGGAAAAAAAATATATATATATATATATATATATATATAAAATCGGAAGGAAATTTACGAGTTGTTATAGATTCCAACAATCTCCCCTAAGTGTTGGTGATGAATGAATGTGAACGATGAAGGTGCTAATGTAATAGTAGCTTTGACGTCTTGACATTCTTCTTTCTTGTGAGAAGAAATGCCTTGATTTGAACAATCTCCCGAAGTAGAGAAATTGTTTTCTTTAAGCAGGTTGTGCTTTGGCGTCATCTTTATCTTTGTTCTTTGATCATTGTTCTTTGTGATGGTAGTGATAGTATGTTGTTGTTGTCGACATCAAGTCCGCCTCAGTGCGCTTCGTTGCTCCGGTGTCTACGTCATTCTTCAACATGCTACACGCTCTTTGACGTTGGATTTGATCTTGATGAAGTTCTTTAAGTCTTTAAACTTTGTAGATTCTTTGATTAGACGTAGAATCATTCGACTTTTGTGTTGCCTTTTGAGAGAACTTCCATTAGTGATGATGTTGGTATGAGCATGTGAAGAGTCATGCGATCGATCCGCTCGAGCTTCCATAAGAAGTAAACATAAGAATGGTTAGTAATAAGCGGATTCCGCACTAACAAGTTTGAACTTCGAGAGTGTTATGACATAGATGTGAAAACACAACTCTAATTCTCACAAAGGCCGTTCTCGAACCGGAGTCCCACAAGTGAGATAACGCGATGTCATCAAGTACACCTACGGTTCGAGATGAGTCGTTGAGGTACACAATCAAGCATCACCTCACAAGCTGTAGACCGTTTGAGACCACTAAGCGTAATCCACGGGAGTTACAAGCGACCGCTTTGTCGGGGCATTTGATGTTGACCACGCGGGAGTTTCCATTCAATCATTGAGGATCGCAGATGTGAACCTCTCATAAATGTTCTCGACAGTTGCTAAGATCTCGTGAAGGACTCGATAACGTACCACTATTGTTCTTATTGTTGAACAACAAGTGATGAAATGTCAAGTGTACCTAAGAGATCTTTTGATGAATCTCGTGGCTCTAGACTCAATAGTGCGTTTTGGTTTTCTGGCGGAGACTAGGGAGAGGGTCTCCTTCAATACCGGCCAATCTCTAAGAGAAAGCCAATAGTTTACGAGGGTTCCCTGTGAGAATGAAACAAGCTACATTGGGAGAAACTTGAGTGGCTAAGAAGGTTTAGTGCATGCGTCCACCGGGTCCATGACGACTTTTATTCTTCAATAACGGTGTCACTAAGCGACAACCAAGAGCATATGAATTGAACCCTTATCCGCCCTAAGTTGAATAATCGGAGGGCTATTTCTTTTCACCCTTTTCTTTGCTTTTCTTTTAATTCTTCAACTCCTTATTTCTCCGATTCTCATTTTCTCCTTTTTATAATCATACCTAAGGACTTCTAAGTACTAACTATTTGTGATGTCCTTGGGTAGATCCCTCCGACTATGGCGGATCATAGACTGTTATTCCTAACCTTAGTCACCTTATAACTCCATTGCCATAAAACCATTTTCATGAAAATCTCTCGAAGTGTTTGTAAATGAAAAACATGTTTGAACACTTCAAGAGTTTTATATTTTGAAATACTCCCCTCGACATGTGCTTAAGAGTTTTGTGAAATCCGCGGTGAGGAAAAAGCGCGCACTTTTGAATTGATCGAGTCAAGGTAGACAATTCCCAGGGACACGGTTACGTTGCATAGTTAAAGAGTTACATTGTCAGCTTTTAGGTGACAACTAGCTCTAATAACTACCTTGAAGGTGTGGACAAACCTCGAAAGGTTGTCAAACCCGTCAAAGTTCATGTCTATCAAGAGCTTCTCGAATAGGTACAATTTACTTGGATAAGTCTTTGGAAGACAAATCTTTTCAATGTATGACTGTTCAGATCCCGTCAATTCATGGGTTGAAGTCTTTTCACACGAGGATTCAATAGTAGTTTCACAACATATTTCTTATTACATAAATTTCTCCCCCTAAAAAATGGCATATAAAAATGTTATTTTTGATAATGTTTTGATAATAAATATGACCATTGTGAGTTTTGTGGGAAGATTATCACGAAGAACAAGTTGTTTGAACAAAGATTTTAGCAAATACTCCCCTCAACAAGTAATACTAACTTTTGAGGTTTTGAAAACGTGTGGAAGTACTTGTTCTTTTGAGCAAAACCTTGAAAATGAAAGGTTTGATAGGTTTTACTCAAAAGTAAGAAGCTTTCGCTCCTTTTATAGGATTGTGCCACAAGCGTACTACAGGTCCTTTCATTACAAGAGCGGGTTGTACAACGTTATGTGTGCACAAGCCATTGTCATAAATAATCACACATCCAAAATAATATGAAATAGAAGCATTTTAAGGGTACCGGGAATTTCGGTAGGTCGGCAAGAACTCCGGGAATGCTGACCCAGGCGTTGATAGCCTATGAGATTAATGCGTTGACGACCACCTACGAAGCTTTCCAATGTTACGAGCGGTCCCATCGAAACAACCTTTCATCAATCATCTTGATGATTCTCTTTACATCCGTCTTTTCTTATAATCCCATCTCTTTTGTGACCCAATGCCTTGTTGAATCGCCTTTAACCGATAAGCTAGTCTATCACGACATGCTTCAATGTTGAATCACCAAACTTATGAAGCTCAGTACGCCATCAGCGGTTGCGGTGTAGTACACTGCGGTGACTACTCAAAGGGTTTCTTGATGAGAGTGTATTGAGGAAGATGGTTTATGTCGGGAAGTTCTAGGCGAGGTTTGGTGAAGTTGACACGTGTACGTCGACTCAACGACAAGTTGTAGATCTTCTACACGTTCACGGATTATGATGCTTCGATGAAGATAAGCAAGGACTTGATGTATTCACGTTGAATTTCGTGGAGAATTATCTCATGCATCCACGTACCTTTGCAAGAAAGCGGATCTTCAATGTGGTTGAGAAACAAATTAGAAAATCCGCTTCACGAAAGCATAGTCCATTTCGTCTTGTCTTTTGACCACAATATTCTGGAGGAAGGTATAATCCCATTTAGACGAAAGAGCTACATGCTTGACAACAACGATCCCTTGTGTGCTATACACTTCATGTTGAGATCTTTGAACTGGCGACACGTAGTAGATTAGGTCGGCGTTCCGGCCAATGGTGAATCCCGTACATTGCATCGATGTCATACTCTTCCACTTTGTTGTTGAACATGTGGGTAGCCTTTTCCTCGATGGCTATGCAGTTAGAGTAGATGGCTGACGGGAACGGAAGTGTAAGTGATGTAGCATATTTCTTTGACACATCGCTACCATGTAGAAGAAATTCCAGGTCGTTGTTGAAGAAGTATCGAAGTGGAATCTTAGGTTGATCTGGTCGACCAATGGTTGGTAGAGGTTTTGTCCAATCAGTGTAATATGGAGCGTTGTCTTTTCGGGTGAAGTCAATGTTTGCTTCAGGGTTGAGCCAATCAATGTTGTTTGACATGGCTCGTGCTATGTTTTCAAGGTGATATTCAACTTCAATAGCACTTTTCGAAATCTTTGAGTATTTGAAATGCTTCATTCTTGATTCGTTTTAACTCGATTTCGTCATCTTCTTCACTTCGAAACTTTGATTTCGATAACTTAGCATGCTCAATGTACTCCCTTCTACCATATCTTGGTCATCGTTAAAGCGGGTGTAGCGACAACAAGTATGGAGAACCAATCATACTCGGTGTCGTCATCGTCAAGCCATGAGACGACATCGACCTTGGGAGTCTTCTTCTTTTCTTAGGCTTTGATGAGGATGATGGTTTCTTTGTTGTTGAAGCGGGAGAGGTGGGTTGTTGTTGGGGCTCAAAGACTTCCTCATCGTCACCACCAGTATACTCAAAGTGATCACCGGTTTTCTCTGTCTGAGTTGGTAACTCAGAGTCCTGAGGTTTTTCAGTAGATGAACATGGAGGAGATCGTGGTTGAGCTTGAGTCCGTTGGGGTGGAGGTTGCATGGATGATGATTCACCAGATTTCTTCGGGCGTTTAGGCTCGTTGTTCTTATGCTTATCCTTGTCTTCATCGTCTAGTGGACGTTTAGGCCTTCGACTTCTGCGCATCTTGATTTGAGTTGGTATTCAAGCAATGCTTCAAACAATTTACCTTCGTAAGAGGCAAATGTTGCGGGCGTTTAGACATTTGAGCTACCGGCCGGTTAACCAATTGACATCGAGAAGATTATGGGATCAAGCTGGATTGATGTTTACATGCATTGGTGTTGATTTCATAGTTTGCTTGGCGAGATGTAAGAGATTCGGATAGAGTTGTTTGGTAAACATCTCCTTTGTAACTCCGAGGAGCGATGTCAAGAAGGTACTTGTGAGTGTAACCTTTGATCATTTCGTTCATTTTCCTTGAAGATCATCTTTCATGAGCTTACGGACATATTCCTTTCAACTTGCATCTTGTCATTCTCATCATGAAGATATTGTGCACAGTCGGCAAGAAAATTGACTTCTTGTACAAGACGTCTTTCTTTCGACACGCTTGTGACTTTAACGATTCGTGTCTTAGCTTGAGAGATCCGGGATGCGGTTGGCTTCTTCAACGATTTGGATGTGGATCGGTTGATCTTTTGGATGGTGGTGGTGAAGAGTGAGAGGATGAATCGATGATGAAGAGTCATGAGGAGGTTCGAGGTCCTTAGGAGGTTCAAAAGTTTTCTCCTTGGAATGAGTTGGGTGTTGAGAAGATAATCATCGTAGTTTACTTCGTCATCTTTATCGCTTTTAGTCGTTCTTGACTGAATCCTAGCATCTTCATACGCTTTAGCTTGAGCTGCCTCTTCATCAACTTTGGCTTGAGCCGCGGCTTCTTTATCGACTTTATCTTCTCGACTTTTCGGTTTTGGTTCCTCAATGTCATACACAATAGAATCCTCTTGTTGCTTTTGTTGTTGCTCAAGAGTGGTGGCACCGGTTCCCTTATCGGGTTGATTAACCGCATCGGGGAATTGGTGTAGATTGAACATCACCACTTGATCCTCAGGGCCACCCATTTGATCCTTTGCAAACTCTTTATAGCGTGTTGGAGTCTAACAATTTGAACTTCCTCCATAATCGATGTCGATGTCGAGTGGATCTTCATCGAGCTTTCTTCTTCGTGCTCAATCATTGAGTCTTTCCTTTATCACCTTTGGGACTTGAAGGCTTTGTGGTCTCGAGTGTCATCTTTGACTATTTGAGTAAGTTACTTCTTCTTGATTCGGTTGCCTCGAGCTTTCATCCTTTAGCTTTCGTTGCGGTTCGGTTGGGAATAGGGATAGCTTTCTTTGAAGGAGCGTCCTCTTCACGTCCGGGTTTCCTTTTAGGAAACTTTCTTGGACTTTCGATGGTTCTGACACTTCACGCACTTTCTCTTCTGGTTTTCGTAGAAGGTGTACCAAAAGACTTGTCATCGAGAAGACCAACTTTGCCTTCATCAACTGCTACCAGATACCTTTTGTATGAGTAAAGCTTTTGATTTCATCAGAGAGAAGGTGATCCGGTAACACAACACCTTGTTTCTTTGTTGTTGATTCCTTAAATCTGACTGTTAGAGTAGGTTCATACAACATGTCGTGATTGTTGGGGTCATTGAGTCTCTTGGGGATATCAGGATTAAGTCCAAGTGCTCTTTGGATCAACAGTTTTGTATATCGATATAAGGAATCTTTGAGCCAAGCTTTTAAGGAATGACATCATGTCGTCCCATATCGAGCTTCAATTTCGATGTGCTTCATGTTGATCAAAGCCCAAAAGATCTGCAGTTCCATGAGCTTGGGATGCTCATAGCCTTTGTCACGACCGGAAAGCAGATTTGGTGATGATGATGTAGAGAGTTCTCGAGGTTGAGGAATATTCTTAAGATCAGCGTATGAATGCTTAGAGATTACTCCCGTAGCCGTCATAACCAATGTCGATCATGAATTGTAGAACGGTCTCTTGATTGGTGTTGCAGCGAAATCGGTAGGCTCGATGTCGGAATAAGGAGAATGACCCTTAAGTGCATGTGTGATGGTGACTTGTTTGTGGTTCGAGTCACCGTCACAACATTTTGTCCTTTGATCTTTTGCATTGTGTTCAGGCGATGAATGTAGATCTCGAGCCTTGTATGTCGTAATTTGAGCGAGTTCGGATAAGGATGATTCTTGAATATCCACGGCAATCAAGCATGAAGATTACGGCGGTGAGAGTTTCAAAGTCAACACGAAGGTTGTTCTTTCCTATCTTCATCGGGTATCCATGAGGAAGATATCAACAGCGGTGAGAACATTTGGTGCATCCACATTCATTTGAGCGTCCATGTCGTGATGCGAAATAAATTTAGCCAAAAGAACCAACATATCGAAAGACATTATGTTAGTCAACGGATGGTTTTATTGTATAACTAATGAATGTGCTATGTCGATGATTGTTACTGAGTCCAAAGTCACTTGTTTGTCCAATAGTTCAATGACGTCGTGATAAGTTTCGTGAGTTAGTTAACTTTAGGTTTTAAAGTTTATGTTATCACTTATTTTTCACAACATATCAAGCGTTTAAGCTTATTAGTGACATTATTGGTTTCGTGACGATATGATTTATTTATTTACAAGTTTGCGCGCGTAACAATTCATGATGAAGGTTTAATCAAGGCTTAGGCGTAGAAATGGTAGCTTATGCGTGGCAGGAATTATACGGCGTAAAGGCGGAAGCTTATCGTGGGACCTTGTCTTCACGCGTAAGAAATATTACAGCGTGGGAAAAGAAGACCTTATGCGTGGAGCTTACGGCGTGGCGTATATAAACCTTACGCGTAAGGCTTACTCGTGAGTAGACCTTATGCATAGAGGTCTTTGTTTACGCATATCCTTCACGGGATCTGGCGTGGTCCCTTATGTAGAACCTTACGCGTAAACGCTACGCGTAAGATTTCTCTTACACATAACATGCTACGTGTAAGGTGATCCTTATGCGTAGATATCTAACAACCTTGATTCTGATTTTTACGTGTTGCAAACCTGAAATAAAATCATCATAGCATCAATATTAACACATACATTCATTCTATAATAGATCATGGCATGAATACTTATCAAACAGTTAGGCGTAGAACATATGTTACGCGTAGCCTAAAACCCTAAAGTTTAAGATATACGCGTATGAAATCTAGCCATAGGATTTGCACCCATTTTTTTCTGGGAGGTCTAAGAAGTATAAAAATATGTCCTATCCAAGTTTTAACATCAAAGTCAAAGCCAATCAAGAATACCCAATTCTCATGAACATAAGCCCTAGTTTTCAGTTTTAGTGCAATTGATGTTTCTGGGCAGTTTCTGAGCTTAGATACGATCAATTAATCATGAATACAACATTAACAAACTATCTTTTTCACCAAAAACACTCACATATGAGAAAACCCAAATTTACGCGTAAACCCTAACTTTTGAAATCAATCAATTTGAGTTTCTGGGCGAGTATAAATGATAAAAATGGTGTTCTTGTGATGATAAAAGCGTTTTGACACAACCACTAACACCAAAACACTCAACTTTGATTATGTGTTCATACGCATATCGTAGAACACAAAATCCCTTCTAGGCGAAAATCTAACCGTTAGTTTGAAAAGCGATTCAAGAACCATGTTTAGATTGTTGCAAAGAATGTTTAAACACTTACAAATTGAGGATCAAAAGCACGTTTGTGAAAGCGATTGTGGATCGTGGATGATGTTTGGTGAAATATTTAATGTGAAGAGTTAATATGTTAGGTGGAGTGTTTTATTTAAAATAACTTTAAGCTTTTGCAGTTTAGCCCTTCCACCTTTGTCCTTTTCATCCAATGCCTTTTAACTTCCATTTGGTTACCAAGCGAAGAATATTTGGAAATAACTTTGTGACACTCCCCTCGACTTAAGAAATAATGAAAGTTTATAAATTTTAGTCAGGGGTGTCGAAAACCAATGTGACCACCATTATTTAAAGAAACAACAGGGAATAGGTAACATGCAAGTGCGGATATTTTGAAATAATTAAGTATTTATTTTCTCCCCTCAACACTTGATCGGAAAAATCTTGAATTTTGAAAGATTTGAGTGTTGATGGAAGAATTATACTTGCAATGTTTGAAGAAATATAGATGGAAGAATATTTTTGTTGTTTTATCGATTTTATATTTTATATTTTGTTTTGAAAAATATTTACAAAAGAGGTTTTGGTGTTTGGTGGTTTTAAAATGTTTTAAGAGTTCATCCAGGTCCTCTTGAGTCAAACACAGCATACCAATCCGGTGGACCAACTCATTAAACCTAGCGGGAGCTAAGGCTTTGGTGAGTAGATCGCCAATTGGTATTCTGTACCCACAAAGTATAATTCAACGATGCACACCCGCGTAGTCCTTGATGAAATGATATCGAAGATCGATGTGCTTAGATTTGAATCTTTGAGGCGAAGTTGCGAGATCGCAATAACACTCCGATTGTCATAATACATCGGATTACATCAAATCGTAACCATAGTCTTTGAGTTGTGTTCTCATCCAAATGACTTGAGCACAACGCCGACATGGCTACATATTACCTTGGTTGAGGACGATGTACAATCCTGCTCTTCGATTGCCAAGACACCGGTTTGTCACCAAGAAATTGTAGTGCTCTGAAGTACTTTTCAGGAGTCTAAGCATCCTGCGTGGTCGTCTGAAAAAGCTATTAGTTCAAAACCGAATCCTTCGGATACGGATCCCAATTTAATGGTTCCCTTTATGTATTGGAGGATTCTTTTAGCCTCGAGAGGTGGGTTTCAGTTGGTCTCGTCGATAATGGGAGCAAAGATATCGGCAAAGACAATATCGGTCTGTTGGTCGTTAGATACATGAGAGACCCAATGATACTACGGTATTTTGTAGGGTCCACCAATTTCCCATGTAAATCGACGTCTAGCTTCTTGGTATAAGACATTGGTGTGGCATAAGTATCACGGTATTCATTCCAAATTTGTTCGAATTTCAAGGGCATATTTAGGTGACTTAGAAAAATACCACGGGTGATTGATGAACTTGCAATCCGAGAAAGAATGTAAGTTCACCTATCATTGACATTTCAAAATGTTTTGTCATAAGTTTTGCAAAAGTATTTGAGTATTTTAAATGTGTTGACCCAAAATGATGTCATCTACATAAATTTAAGCGATTAAAATATGTTCCCGTGATATTGTATGAAAAGTGTAGGGTCGACCGAACCTTTGGTGAAATTATTGGCAATTAGGAAAGACGATAACTTATCGTACCACGCGGGAGCTTGTTTGAGACCATCTGAGCTTTGTTCAATTTGTAGACATGGTTCGGGAGCAGGGATCAATGAATCCTTACGGTGGTGACATAAAGCGTTTCTTTTAGTTGACCAGTTCGAGAAGCGGTTTTGACATCCATCGAAGACCGTTATATTCATAAGAGCCATGACGCGAAAGATCGAGCGACTTCAAGGCGAGCAGCCGGAGCGAATGATTCTTCAAAGTCAATACCCTCTTCACATACATAACCCTTAGCCACGAGACGTGACTTGTTTACGATTACGTTCCTTGACATCAATTTGTTCTTCCAAATCCATTTGAGACCAATGGCGTAGACCCTGTTGGTCTTTTAACCGATTCCATACTTCAAGGCGTTTGAATTGGTTGATTTCTTCTTGCATGGATTCAATCCAGGTTGTCTTTGGTCATAGCATCTTTAATGTTTTAGGTTGATTAGCGAGCGGTGAGAGCATAAATGCAATGTTCACCATCTCGTGTGAAGACGTTGTCTAGTTATATTTGGTTGATTCGGGTTGCCAATAATGTTCTCTAGAGGATGGTCTTTCGTCCAACGATGTGTGGAAGGTTGATGTTGATATACATTATCGATTTTGAGGATTCAAATGGTTTGTTGATGATTCTGCGACATCGGTGCCGCAGATTTCATTGGCAAGCGGGTTAAAAAACGCATTTGGATCAAAGTCTGCGGTGGGGTACTTCATTAAGAACATCGCCGGTGGTTCGACGTTGTTGGAGCAGTTTGTTCAGCTGTTGTTGTAGAGTCAATGGTGGTGCTTCTTCAGATGAGTTGTTGTAGCGTGTATCGGTATAAGAGTATTATCGGGTTGAGCGGTGAGCAGCGGATATACACGAGCACGTTCATCAATATCGTCTTTGAGCGAGGAGGAGCAAATAGCCTTTCCATTTGTTGGCGTGTAGTCGGGGCTTAGTTCGCTTGATGATGGGGTTTGAGGAAGTTTAAGCAGTTATGACCGGGTTCTAAGTCATTATGCTCGAAGCCATTTTGTAAGTTCATCAAAATTAGCATGAATCGTTTCCATAACTTTTGCTTTGTCTGACGATTCGGATCCGAAACCCTTAGAATTTTCACAATATCCTATAAATACTCAATGTCGACTTTGGCTTTGAGCTTTCAAAGTCATCACGATCATTATTCGGATAGCAAAGGGATCCAAATACATGAAAGTGTTTAAGATTCGGTTTTGGTTGTGAGAAGCTCAAATGGTGTTTGTTGTAGCGTTTTGTAATCATTGGCGGTTACGAGTGTAGCATGCGGTTGAGACGACTTGACCACAATGTCTGGAAGTTTAGCATTGATTAACATCGTTCTTGCGACTTCCACTAACGTCTCGGTTCGTCTTTCAACAACTCCGTTTTGTTACGGTGTGCGTGCAATAGATGTCGATGCTCAATTCCACTTTCTCATAAAATTCTCGAAGAGTTTGGTTAACAAATTCGGTTCCTTTATGCATTACGATTTGGCGGACGGTGTTCGCGGTGAACTTGAATTTTCGTGAAAGGTGATGATCATCTGTGGAGCTTGATCTTTACTTGAAGAAAGTAAACCCAAGTCCATCGTGAGTAGTCATCGACAATTACCAAGATGTAGCGTTTGCCATTAATCGTTTGCAGCGCGCACCGGCCACACAAATCCATGTGAAGAAGATGAAGCACATGTTGAGTGTTGTGTTCCACCTTTGAAGGAAAATGAGCACGAGTGCTTTTCCCTTGTTCACAAGGTGAACATAGGTGATCTTTAGAATCGGAATCTTGGGAGACCTTGACTAGTTTGTGTCGAGCAAGGTTGGTTATGGTTTGAAAGTTTAGATGTGAGGCAGCGGTGCCATAGCCAAGATTTTGTAGATGTAGCCTTTGAGAGTAGACAAATGGGAGATGAAGCGATCATGTCTTGCATGGAGATAGTGTAGAGGCTGGATGAGCGTTGGCGGACATAAGATCATTTCCTTGTAGATCACGAATGAAACAAGTTTTCTCCTGAAGCGACTTCTAAATCTCCATCACAAAATTGACCAACGAGAAAAGAGATTGTGACCGAGGCCTTCCACATAATAAACCACCGCTAATTTCGATGTTTCCATTGATGTAATCTCCGTAGCCCATGATAGGCTGCAGTGATCATTCTGAATCGGCGGTGCCAATGAACTTTGCAACAAAGTTTGATAACAGTTTAAGATTGCATGTCATGTCGGGAACATCCGCTATCAACAATCAAGGATGATCTATATCACCGCATTACACACGAACGACACGGATGGAATAAGTAGATTTGGAACCCGAAGAGTTAGAGGTTCCAAGCGATTATAGTGGAAATACACTTATCAATGATTTTAGGCATCCATTTAAATCCTAGTGTGTTATGTATCCATTTACGCCATCTCCAACTAGTCTTAGCTTTAGTCTTAGTGAATGTGCTAGGTGGTACTACATTCCTTGGAGGTGATATTAGAGCTATAGTGACATCAATGCGTTTCTTAGAATCTAAAGAGGCGGTTTACCAAGCACGGACTTAGAAGCGATGAGTGGGCCTAGAGGTATTCGAATCTTAGGATTTAAGTAAGCGAGACAAAATAGCCTTAGCAACACACTTATCATGACAATCGAGCGAATACTTTACGACAAATAACACAAGAACATCGGTGAATATCAAAAGTACTTAAAGGTTGACATTAGTTACAACACTTTTTCCATTACATTTACTAGCCTTGATATCTAAAGTGGGTGCAAGCTGGAGTCTTATTCAAAGTCCTCTGATTGTTCTTCTACTTGACATTCTTTATCGCAACTTCCTATTCTTCCTTGTATTGCTCTAAGTGTGAAGTGCGGACGTTTGGAAAAGAGACAACTATTCTGTTTCGATGAGAGGAATCACATTAGTAACTTGTGTTTTGTCGGTAGGTATACGGGTTCACGTTTGCTAAGTGTTACAGGTGCAATTCTCTTAATGATGCTAGGCTGAACTTGTTCATACTTTCCTAACATTTCCGTAACTTAATGATAGTGTGCACCAAATCTTGATTTTCGAGCGAAGATTGCCGAAAAATTCATGACTTCTTTAGTGTGTGCAAGATAATGATCAAGTTAGTTTGATGCTTTATCACGAGTCATTTGAGTAAATCAAATATGACACCATATTCTGTTTAACTTTTGAAAGTTCATGTTCATATTTTGATTTGACACTTAAAGACACATTTTGATCATCCGGTTGCTCAAGTTTGATTAAGCGGTTTTGATTTCAAGCGGTGGATTTTGTTTTGCAAAGCAAGTTTACGATTTTGACAATCTTTTGACACCATTGAAGGCGGCGTTTTGAATTTGAAAGTTCGTTTACGATCATTCATTTTCGCTTTTAAAGACTCGATCGATGCACATTATCGGTATTCACAACAATATCAACGGAATCAGAATCGGCGGAGATATGATCGGATGCATATGCAGCAGTTGTAATACAACAAGATTTTGATATCGCACATATAACATCTTCCAAGAGTCGATCAACATCTTTCTCAACAATTTCTTTTTACGTTTAGTATTTGAAATCGATGTTTCCGTTTTCTCGGCGGTTTTCATGAGACCAAGTTCCTTGTGAAAATCCCTTTCCCGATATAGTGCACAAGTTTTCAAAATTTTAACATGGGGTAAAATTCTTTTCGAAGAATGTCTCGATGTTCTCGAGCCATTGGCGATTGAAAATGTTCAACTTTTATTTCAGAATGAAATTCAATCTCACGTTCCAAAATTTTGAGGTCAGATAAGAAAGTGTCAAAGTATTTTATGACTCGACAACTTTCGGCTTTTGTTTTAACTTCACTAAGTGAAGGTAAAGGACCATTAATTTGTGCACCATTGGGTGTGGGACTAACTTCAGAAAGTTGGATTTCATACGGAGAAAAATGACATACTTCTCCCATTCCTTCACTTAGTGATTGTTGGATTTGTTTGTATACCGACCGAAGGCTTCAGAATCTTAGCTTGACGGAGAAAAATGACATACTTCTCCCATTCCAGACCAAGACTACTTAGGAACTTAGTGTTGTGACAATTCGAGGCATGATGATGTTGTTTTGTCCAAATCATTAATGATGTCGAAAAGCGATGATGATATGACTCTAATGTCTCTCTGGTTCAATCATGAAGTGTTCATAAGCCAAGTAGATTTTGGATTCCATATCTTCTGATTGAGTGTTGTGCCTTCCATTAGTAGATGAATTTGTTCCACATTGCTTTAGGCATCTTTTGAGCATCAACACTTTGAAAGATCGGATTAGGTAGTCCCAAAAGGATGTATTGCATTGCAAGTTCATACGCTTCAAAGTGTAGAAGTTCATCACCGGTGAGGTGCGAGATAGTTGCAATGTTGGTGACAACATCTCTTGGTGGATTAGCATACGGATGCGGGTGTGTGATGAGTAGGCATCTAAAATGGACCTTCCATGATGACTTTCTTTAAGAACTTTCCATGTGGCTTCTTTAGATCACAAAACCTAAAGAACCGAATCACCCATTGATCATAATTCCCGGGAGTGAGCATTGGAGGTCTGTCAAGTGAGCCAGCTTCATGAATTGATTGTTGGCTACTTAAGGCTTCACAAATCTTGCCAAACCATGTCGGTTCCTTCATAGTATTCCTGGATGGATGTTGATTGTAGAAGTTTGTGTAAGGTTGTACTTGAAGACTAGGTGGAGGTTGAACCATTTGAGGTTGTGGAATTGCTCCAAGTTGTGGAGTATGTTGTTGATTAAATTGTTGTCGATAAATTTGTTGTTGATGATTAAATTGTTGATGTTGTGGACTTAGTTGTTGTTGTTGTTGATGATAAGTGTAAGGAAAATAGTTAGAGTATGGTGGTTGTGACATGTTGAAAACTTGTGTTGTTAAATGGATCTTTGTAGTCGAATGAACCGTTGTTGATGAAGAGTCCTTAGGCGTAGAAATCACAAAAAAGCCAAGTAACACTTATGCGTAAAAACACCAAAGTTACGCTGTGACAAAAGTTCTGCGTGAGTTTAGCTTGCTGGCGTAAGTAAGGAGAAAAGCACTAAAGTTATGCGTAAAGCGATGAAGTTAGGCGTAGAAAACTTAGGCGTGGGATTACCTTATCGTAAAGACAAAGCTTAGGCGTAAGATGAATCCCATGCGTAATGGGTTCTGGCGTGCTTAAACTTATGCGTAGATTGGGTTTTGCCCAAGTGATCTTTACACTATCACGGTGCAAAAGATATCCAAAGTCGACGTATTTTCGGGCTTATCCAAGCAAGAAAACACGGGTAAACCCTGGCGAAGATCGAACCAAGGAACAAGTTACGGCGTAGTTTTAGGGTTTTGATACGCGTAAAACTACTAAGTAAAATGACTTTTGCCCAAAGATGTTTCTAAACCAGTTTTTGTGATGAAATAGCTCAATATCACCAAAATAACACAAAAGTGTGAAACTTGATGATCCAAAGCGTCTAAAGCGGTTAGCGTGAAACGACTACCACGTAAAAACCAAGCTCAAAAACAATGATCCGCGTAAAGGTTGAAACTTTTGCCAAAAATAGTTATTTTAACACCTTAAAAGCGTTGAAAGTATAAGAATCTTGGATTAAAAGTGTAAAAATGTAAAATCATTATCGAGGTCGAGCAGAAAAAAATATATCCCGTGACTTGTCGTGTTTAGAGTTCGAAACCATGAAAAAATATATATATATATATATATATAGTAG
This sequence comes from Chrysanthemum lavandulifolium, assembly GCA_022545495.1. NCBI lineage: Eukaryota > Viridiplantae > Streptophyta > Magnoliopsida > Asterales > Asteraceae > Chrysanthemum > Chrysanthemum lavandulifolium. The sequence goes on along the minus strand of CM040243.1, from coordinate 199,397,367 downwards.
CTAAAATCAGCGGAAATTTACGAGTTGTTATAGATTCCAACAATCTCCCCAAGTGTTGGTGATGAATGAATGTGAACGATGAAGGTGCTAATGTAATAGTAGCTTGACGCCTCGACATTCTTCTTTCTTGTGAGAAGAAATGCCTTGATTTGAACAATCTCCCGCAGAGAAATTGTTTTCTTTTAAACAAATAGTGCTTGACGCCATCTTTATCTTTGTTCTTTGATCATTGTTCTTGTGATGGTAGTGATAGTATGTTGTTGTTGTCGCGATCAAGTCCGCCTCGTGTCCGCTTTCATTGTTCAAGGTTCTATCGTCATTCTTCAACATGCTCACACGCCTTTGACGCTGGATTTCAAGAGAGATCATGAAGTTCTTTAAGTCTTTAAACTTTGTAGATTCTTTGATTAGACGAGAATCATTCGACTTTTGTGTTGCCTCGAGAGAACTTCCATAGGATGATGTTGGTATGAGCATGTGAAGAGTCTCAGACGATCATCTCGCCCGTAGCTTCCATAAGTAAACATAAGAATGGTTAGTAATGCTTGATTCCGCACTAACAAGTTTGAACTTGAGAGTGTTAACGCATAGTGTGAAAACACAACTCTAATTCTCACAAAGGCCGCTCCTCGAACCGGAGTCCCACGAGATAACGCTGACAAATCAAGCACACCTACGGCTCGATGAGTCGCCGAGGTACACCAAGCATCACCACAATCAGACCGCTTTGAGACCACTAAGCGTAATCCACGGGAGTTACCGAAGCCGACTGTCAGGTCGTTTGATGTTGACTCGGCAGATTTATTCAATCATCGGAGGATCAGATGCGAACCTCTCATAAATGTTCTCCAGATTGCTAAGATCTCTGAAGGACTCGATAACGCACCACTATTGTTCTTATTGTTGCAACAAGTGATGAAATGTCAAGTGTACCTAAGAGATTTGATGAATCTCGTGGGTCTAGACTCAATAGTGCTTTGGTTTTCCGAAGTGAGATAGGGAGGGTCTCTTCAATACCAAGAATTCTAAGAGAAAGCCAGTTTACGAGGGTCCTGTGGAGAATGAAACAAGCTCGTTGGGAGAAACTTGGAAAGTACCAAGTTTACGAGTGCATGCCATCGGGTCCATGACGACTTTATTCTTCAATAACGGTGTCACTAAGCGACAACCAAGAAGATATGAATTGAACCTTGTTCCGCTTCTGTTGAATAATCGGAGGGCTATTTCTTTTCACCCTTTTCTTTGCTTTTTAATTCTTCAACTCCTTATTTCTCCGATTCTCATTTTCCTTTTTATAATCATACCTAAGGACTTCTAAGTACTAACTATTTGTGATGTCCTGGTAGATCCCCTCCGACATGGGCGATCATAGGACGTTATTCCTAACCTTAGTCACCTTATAACTCCATTGCCATAAAACCATTTTTATGAAAATCAAGTGTTTGTAAATGAAAACATGTTTGAACACTTCAAGAGTTTTATATTGTGAATACCCCTCAACATGCTTAAGAGTTTTGACGTAATCGACATGGAGGAAAAAGACTTTTTGAATTGATCGAGTCAAGGTAGACAATTCCCGAGGGACACGGTTACGTTGCATAGTTAAAGAGTTACATTGTCGCCTTTTAGACAACTAGCCTATTAATCACCTTGAAGGTGTGGACAAACCTCGAAAGGTTGTCAAACCCACAAAGTTCATGTCTATCAAGAGCTTCTAATAGGTACAATTTACTGGATAAGTTGGAAGACAAATCTTTTCAATGTATGACTGCTCGTATCCCGTCAATTCACGGGTTGAAGTCTTTTCACACGAGGATTCAATAGTAGTTTCACAACATATTTCTTATTACATAATTCTCCCCTAAAAATGGCATATAAAAATGTTATTTTTGATAATGTTTGATAATAAATATGACCATTGTGAGTTTTGTGGGAAGATTATCACGAAGAACAAGTTGTTCGAATAAAGATTTTAAAGATACCCCTCAACAAGTAATACTAACTTTGAGGTTTGAAAACGGTGGAAGTACTTGTTCTTTTGAGCAAAACCTTGAAAATGAAAGGTTTGATAGGTTTTACTCAAAAGTAAGAAGCTTTCGCCCTTTTATAGGATTGTGCCAATCAAGCGCACTACGTGGTCCTTTCATTACAAGAACGGGTTGTACACTGCTATGTGTGCACAAGCCATTGTCATAAATAATCACACATCCAAAATAATATGAAATAGAAGCATTTTGGGCAAGTACCGTGAATTTCGTGTAGGTCGCCAAGAACTCGTGAATGCGAACCGGGCGTTGATAGCCTATGAGATTAATGCTGACTTGACACCTACGAAGCTTTCCAATGTTCGAATCGTCCCATCGAACAACCTTTCATCAATCATCTTGATGATTCTCTACATCCCGCCTTTTCTTATAATCCCATCTCTTTTGTGACCCAATGCCTTGTTGAATCGCTTTAACCGATAAGCTAGTCTATCCCGACATGCTTCAATGTTGAATCACCAAACTTATGAAGCTCTACACGCCATCAAGCAATATGTGTAGTACATCGCGGTAGACTACTCCAGGGTTTGTCGGCGAGAGTGTATCGAGGAAGATGGTTTATGTCGGAAGTTCTAGCGAGGTTTGGTGAAGTTGACACGGTCTCGACACGACTCAACGCAAGTTGTAGATCTTCTACATCGCCTCGGATTATGATGCTTCGATGAAGATAAGCGGACTTGATGTATTCACGTTGAATTTCTCGGAGAATTATCTCATGCATCCTCGCACCTTTGCAAGAAATGCATCTTCAATGTCGCTGAGAAACAAATTTAAAACTTCACGTAAAGCATAGTCCATTTCGCTCTGTCTTTTGACCACAATATTCTGAGGAAGGTATAATCCCATTTAGACGAAAAGAGCTACATGCTTGACAACAACGATCCCGTGTGCTATACACTTCGAGATCTTCTTGAACCGCGCTCGTAGTAGATTCGCCGCTTCGCCAATGGTGAATCCCGACATTGCATCGATGTCATACTCTTCCACTTTGTTGTTGAACATGTGGGTAGCCTTTTCCTCGATGGCTATGCGCTAGAAAGTATGGCCGACTCGAACCAAGTGTAAGTGATGTAGCATATTTCTTTGACATCGCTACCATGTAGAAGAAATTCCGTGTCGTTTGGAAGAAGTATCAGTGGAATCTTAGGTTGATCCGGTCGACCAATGGTTGGTAGAGGTTTTGTCCAATCTGTAATATGAGCGTTGTCTTTCGGGTGAAGTCAATGCTTGCTTGTGGTCGAGCCAATCAATGTTGTTTGACATGGCTCGTAAGCATGTTTTCAAGGTGATATTCAACTTCAATAGCACTTTCGAGTTGGCTTTGAGTATTTGAAATGCTTCATTCTTGATTCGTTTTAACTCGACATCTTCTTCACTGAAACTTTGATTTCAAGAACTTAGCATGCTCCAATGTACTCCTTCTACCATATCTTGTCATCACATATGGTGTAGCAAAGAACAAGTATGAGAACCAATCATACTCAAGTCGCCATCGTCAAGCCAGCGAGCCGACATCGCCTGGGAGTCTTCTTCTTTTCTTAGGCTTTGACGAGGATGATGGTTTTGTTGTTGAAGCGGGAGAGGCGGGTTGTTGTCAGCTCAAAGACTTCTCATCGTCACCACCAAGATACCCAAAGTGATCACCGGTTTTCTCTCGCTCGAGTTGGTAACCGTAGTCCCGAGGTTTTTCAAGAGATGAACATGGAGAGATCGTGGTCGAGCTTGAGTCCGCTGGGGCGGAGGTTGCATGGATGATGATTCACCGATTTCTTCTCGCTTAGGCTCGTTGTTCTTATGCTTATCCTTGTCTTCATCGTTCGTGACGCTTAGGCCTTTCACTTCTTCTCGCATGTCGATTTGAGTTGGTATTCCAAAGAATGCTTCAAACAATTTACTCAGAAGAGGCAAATGTCATGAGCCGTTTAGACATTTGAGCTACCACCTGTTAACCAATTCAAAGATCCGAGAAGATTATGGATCAATCGATTGATGTTTACATGCATTGGTGTTGATTTCATAGTTTGCTTGGCCGATGTAAGAGATTCGGATAGAGTTGTTTGGTAAACATCTCCTTGTAACCTGTGAACGATGTCAGAAGGTACTGTGGTGTAACCTTTGATCATTTCGCTCATTTTCCTTGAAGATCATCTTTCATGAGCTCGGACATATCCCTTTCAACTTGCATCTTGTCATTCTCATCATGAAGATACCGTGACCGGTCAAAGAAGAAAATTCGCTTTGTACAAAGACGCTCTTTCTTTTCCGACCGCCGATGCCTTTAACGATTCGTGTCTTAGCTTCGAGAGATCCAGGATGCGCTGGCTTCTTCATCGATTTGGATGTGGATCTCGGTTGATCTTTGGATGGTGGTGGTGAAGAGAGAGGATGAATCGATGATGAAGAGTCATGAGGAGGTTCAGTCCTTAGGAGGTTCAAAAGTTTTCTCCTTGGAATGAGTTGATCGCTGAGAAGATAATCATCGTAGTTTACCGTCATCTTTATCGCTTTTAGTCTCGTTTCTTCATCAATCCTAGCATCTTCATCTCTTTAGCTTGAGTCGGCCTCTCATCAACTTTGGCTTGAGCCGCAGCCTTCTTTATCGCCTTTATCCTTCTCGACTTTTCGCTTTTTGGTTCCTCAATGTCATACAATAGAACTCTTGTTGCTTTTTGTTGTTGCTCAAGAGTGGTGGCACCGCCTTATTCGTTGATTAACCGCATCGAATTGGTGTAGATTGAACATCACCACTTGATCCTCCGGCCACCCATTTGATCCTTCGCAAACTTTCGCAACGTGTTGAGTCTAACGAATTTGAACTTCCTCCCGTAATCGCAGACGATCAGTGGATCTTCATCGAGCTTTCTTCGTGCTCAATCATCGAGTCTTTCCTTTATCACCTTTGGGACTTGAAGGCTTTGGGTCGGTTCTGAGGTCATTTGACTATTTGAGTAAGTTACTTCTTCTTCTCGGGATTCACCGCTTTAGCTTTCATCCTTAGCTTGCTCGATTTGGGAATAGGGAGGCTTTGAAGGAACTCGCTCTTCACGCCCGTGTTTCCTTTAGGAAACTTTCTTGACTTTTCAAAGTTACAGCACTTCCGCACTTTCTTCGTTTTCGTAGAAGGTGTACCAAAAGACTTGTCATCGAGAAAGACTAACTTTGCCTTCATCAACCGCTACCTGATACCTTTTGTATGAGTAAAGCTTTTGATTTCATCGAGAAGGTGATCCTAAGAACACAACACCTTGTTTCTTTGTTGTTGATTCCCAACCGATCGTTAGAGTAGGTTCATACAACATGTCGTGATTGTTGGGGTATCGAGTCTCTTGGGGATATCGTGATTAAGTCCAAGCTTTCGATCAACAGCTTTGTATATCCGATATAAGAATCTTTGAGCCAAGCTTTTTAAGGAATGACATCATGTCGTCCCATATCGTGAGCTTCAATTTCGAGGTGCTTCATGTTGATCAAAGTCCAAAAGGCAGCCCATGAGCTTGGGATGCTCATAGCCACCGCCATTTAATCGAAACAGATTGTGATGATGATGATGTAGAGTTCTCGGTTGAGGAATATTCTTAAGATCCACGTGATGAATGCTGAGATTACTCCCGAGTCGTCATAACCAATGTCGATCATGAATCAGTAGAATGTCTCCAGTTGCAACAAATCGAGGCTCGATGTTCGAATAAGGAGAATATTTAAGTTCGCATGTGCGATGCGACTTGTTTGTGGTTCGTAGTCACCGTCACAAAGATTTTGTCCTTTGATCTTTGCATTGTGTTCCGTAACTGATGAATGTAGATCTCGTGCATCGTATCGTATTTGAGAGCGTGTTCGGATAAGGATGATTCTTCGTAATATCCATGCAATCGCTATGAAGATTCCGAGCAGTGAGAGTTTCAAAGTCAACACGAAGGTTGTTCTTTCCATCTTCACCTGTATCCATGAGGGAAGATATCAAGCAACGGTGAGAACATTTGGTGCATCCACATTCATTCGAGCGCCCATGTCGTGATCTCAAATAAATTTAGCCAAAGAACCAACATATCGAAAGACATTATGTTAGTCAACGATGGTTTTATTGTATAACTAATGAATGTGCTATGTCGATGATTGTTACAGTCCAAAGTCACTTGTTTGTCCAATAGTTCAATGACGCCGTGATAAGTTTCGTGAGTTAGTTAACTTTAGGTTTTAAAGTTTATGTTATCACTTATTTTCACAACATATCAAACGCTAAGCTTATTAGTGACATTATTGGTTTCGTGACGATATGATTTATTTATTTACAAGTTTGCACGCGAACAATTCATGATGAAGGTTTAATCAAGGCTTAGGCGTAGAAATGGTAGCTTATGCGAATGCGAATTATACGCCGTAAAGCGCTAAGCTTATGCGGGACTTCGTCTACGCCAGAAGAAATATTACGCGTGGAAAAGAAGACCTTATGCGCGGAGCTTACGCCAGAAGCGATATAAACCTTACGCAGTAAGGCTTACTCAGAAGAGTAGACCTTATGCATAGAGGTCGCTTACGCATATCCTTCATGATACGCCAGAGTCCCTTATGTAGAACCTTACGCAGAACGCCTTTGTGAAGATTTCTCTTAACATAACATGCTACGCCAGGTGCATCCTGCGTAGATATCTAACAACCTTTGATTCGATTTTTACGGTTGCAAACGAAATAAAATCATCATAGCATCAATATTAACACATACATTCATTCTATAATAGATCATGGCATGAATACTTATCAAACAAGCAAAGGTAGAACATATGTTACGCTGTAGCCTAAAACCCTAAAGTTTAAGATATAATGCAGATGAAATCTAGCCAGGATTTGCATCCATTTTTTTCTCGGGAGGTCTAAGAAGTATAAAATATGTCCTATCCAAGTTTTAACATCAAAGTCAAAGCCAATCAAGAATACCCAATTCTCATGAACATAAGCCCTAGTTTTCGCTTTAGTAATTGATGTTTCGCGCTCGAGCTTAGATACGATCAATTAATCATGAATACAACATTAACAAACTATCTTTTTCACCAAAACACTCACATACGAGAAAACCCAAATTTACAGAACCCTAACTTTTGAAATCAATCAATTTGAGTTTCGCGAGTATAAATGATAAAAATGGTGTTCTTGTGATGATAAAACGCTTTGACACAAACCACTAACACCAAAAACACTCAACTTTGATTATGTGTTCATACGATAGAACACAAAATCCTTTCTAGCGAAAATCAACCGTTAGTTTGAAAACGATTCAAGAACCATGTTTAGATTGTTGCAAAGAATGTTTAAACACTTACAAATTGAGGATCAAAAGCAACGGATTTGTGAAACGATTGTGGATCGTGGATGATGTTTGGTGAAATATTTAATGTGAAGAGTTAATATGTTAGTGGAGTGTTTTATTTAAAATAACTTTAAGCTTTTGACGCTTTTAGCCCTTCCACCTTTGTCCTTTTCATCCAATGCCTTTAACTTCCATTTTGGTTACAAACGAAGAATATTAAATAACTGACGACCCCCCTCGACTTAAGAAATAATGAAAGTTTATAATTTTAGTCCCAGGAGTGTCGAAACCGTAAATGTGACCACCATTATTTAAAGAAACAACCAGAATGTGCAATACAAGCACATATTTTGAAATAATTAAGTATTTATTTCTCCCTCAACACTTGATCGGAAAATAATCAATTTTGAAAGATTTGAGTGTTGACGAAGAATTGTACTTGCAATGTTTGAAGAAATATAGATGGAAGAATATTTTGTTGTTTTATCTCGATTTATATTTTTATATTTTGTTTTGAAAAATATTTACAAAAGAGGTTTTTGTGTTTGATCGTTTTTAAGACTGCTTAAGAGTTCATCCAGCCTCTTGAGTCAAACACCGATACCAATCCGTGGACCAACTCATTAAACCTAGCAGAGCTAAGGCTTCAAAGTAGTAGATCCGCCAATTGGTATTCTCGCAGACCACAAAGTATAATTCAACAAGACCGCCCACGTAGTCCTTGATGAAATGATATCAAGATCGATGTGCTTAGATTTCAATGTCGAACCGAAAGGCACGAGATCGCAATAGCACCGATTGTCGCAATACATCGGTATTCTCAATAACACGTAACCATAGTCTTGGTTGTGTTCTCATCCAAATGACTTGAGCACAACACCGGCTACATATTCTCGCTGAGGACAACATGTACAACTCGCTTTCGATTGCCAAGACACCGCTTTGTCACCAAGAAATTGTAGTTCTCAAGTACTTTTCCGAGAGTCTAAGCATCCCGCGTGGTCGTCAGTCTCGAAAAGCTATTAGTTCAAAACCGTAATCCTTCTGATACCGATCCCCAATTTAATGGTTCCCTTTATGTATTGGAGGATTCTTTTAGCCTCCGAGAGGTGGGTTTCAGCTTGGTCTCGATCGATAATGGGAGCAAAGATATACTGAAAGACAATATCGTCTCGGCCGTCGTTAGATACGAGAGACCCAATGATACTACCAGATTTTGTAGGGTCCACCAATTTCCCATGTAAATCGTCGGCTCAGCTTCTTGGTATAAGACATTGGTGTGGCATAAGTATCACAATGTATTCATTCCAAATTTGTTCGAATTTCAAGGGCATATTTAGACCGACTTAGAAAAATACCACGGGGATTGATGAACTTGCAATCCGAGAAAGAATGTAAGTTCACCTATCATTGACATTTCAAAATGTTTTGTCATAAGTTTTGCAAAAGTATTTTAAATGTGTTGACCCAAAATGATGTCATCTACATAATTTAAACGATTAAAATATGTTCCCGTGATATTGTATGAAAAGTAGGGTCGACCAACCTGGTGAAATTATTGGCAATTAGAAAGACGATAACTTATCGCATCACCGGAGCTTGCTTGTTTGAGACCACATGATTTTGTTCAATTTGTAGACATGGTTCGGGAACGCGGATCAACGAATCCTTCCGGCCGGGTCGACATAAAACGCTTTTAGTCAATCGTCGTAAGCGCTTTGACATCCATCGAAGACCGTTATATTCATAAGAGCCGCCGAACGCGAGAAAGATCCGAACAGCTTCAAGACGAGCAACCGGAGCGAATGATTCTTCAAAGTCAATACCCTTCCCCGTCTATAACCCTTAGCCACCGACGTGACTTGTTTCGACACGCCTTCAAAGATCCAATTTGTTCTTCCAACCATTCGAGACCAATGACGAGACCGTTGGTCTTTAACCGCTCCCCATACTTCAAGACGCTTGAATTGGTTGATTTCTTCTTGCATGGATTCAATCCAGCTTGTCTTTGGTCATAGCATCTTTAATGTTTTAGGTTCGATCTGGTACAAATGTAGAGCATAAATGCAATGTTCACCATCTCGTGCGAAGACGCTGTCTAGTTATGACCGCTGATTCGGGTTGCTGCCAAAATTTCTCTAGAGGATGGTCTTTTCGTCCAACGATGTGTGGAAGGTTGATGTTGATACATTATGCAGATTTTGAGGATTCAAATGGTTTGTTGATGATTCGCGACATCGTGCCGCAGCTTCATTGGCAACCAAGTTAAAGAACGATTTGGATCAAAGTCCTGTGTGGGGGTACTTCATTAAGAACATCGCCAGTTGGTTCGGCGTTGTTGGAAGCGTTTGTTCAACTGTTGTAGAGTCAACTGGTGCTTCTTCAACAAGAGTTGTTGTAGAGTGTATCGTGTATAAGAGTATTATCGCCGAAAGCATGAAACAATGGATATACCGAGCACGCTCATCAATATCGCCATCGAATGTAGGAGCAAATAGCCTTCCATTTGTTGACGCAGGTCGGGGCTTAGTTCATTGATGATGGGGTTTGAGGAAGTTTAAACAGTTATGACCGGTTCTAAGTCATATGCCGGAAGCCATTTTTGTAAGTTCATCAAAATTAGCATGAATCGCTTCCATAACCTCGCTTTGTACTGACATTCCGCATCCGTAAACCCTTAGAATTTTCAATATCCTATAAATACTCCATGTCGACTTTGGCTTTGAGCTTTCCAAAGTCATCACGATCATTATTCTGATAGCAAAGTGGATCCAAATACATGAAAGTGTTTAAGATTCTGCTTTTGTGTGGAGAAGCTCAAATGGTGTTTTGTTGTAGCGCTTTGTAATCATTGAGCGGTTCCGAGTGTAGCATGCGCTGAGACGTTTTCAAATTTCATAACTGAAGTTTAGCATTGATTAACATCGCTTCGGCTTCCACTAACGTTCTTTGCTCTTTCAACAACTCCGCTTTGTTCGTGTACGTAATAGATGTCGATGCTCAATTCCCACTTTCTCATTCTCGAAGAGTTTGGTTAACAAATTCGTTCCTTTGTTCCGTTTCGACCATGGACTTGTTCCAACCGAACTTGAATTTTCGCGAAAGGTGATGATCATCCGGAGCTTGATCTTTACTTCAAAGTAAACCCAAGTCCATCGTGAGTAGTCATCGACAATTACCAAGATGTAGCTTTGCCATTAATCGTTTACCATGCACGGCCACACAAATCCATGTGAAGAAGATGAAGCACATGTTGAGTGTTGTGTTCCAATTGAAGGAAAATGAGCACGAGTGCTTTTCCCTTGTTCACAAGTCGAACATAGGTGATCTTTTAGAATGGAATCTTGGGAGATCAACTAGTTTGTTGAGCAAGGTTGGTTATGGTTTGAAAGTTTAGATGTGAGAGACGACGGTGCTATAGCCAAGATTTTGTAGATGTAGCCTTTGAGAGTATAAAATGGGAGATGAAGCGATCATGTCTTGCATGGAGATAGTGTAGACTGGATGAACGCTGGCCGTAAGATCATTTCCTTGTAGATCACGAATGAAACAAGTTTTCTCCCGAAGCGACTTCTAAATCTCCATCACAAAATTGACCAACGAAAAGAGATTGCGACCGGCCTTCCACATAATAAACCCTCAACACTTCATGTTTCCATTGATGTAATCTCCGAGCCCATGATAGTCGCAAGTGATCATTCCTGAATCTCGACAAGCCAATGAACTTTGCAACAAAGTTTGATAACGCTTAAGATCGCATGTCATGTGCTCGGGAACATCCGCTATCAACAATCCAGGATGATCTATCACCGTGACATATACACATTGGCGACCAGATGGAATAGAAGTAGATTTGGAACCCAAGAGTTAGAGGGTTCCAAGCGCTATAGTGGAAATACACTTATCAATGATTTTAGGCATCCATTTAAATCCTAGCGTGTTATGTATCCATTTTCGCCATCTCCAACTAGTCTTAGCTTTAGTCTTAGTGAATGTGCTAGGTGGTACTACATTCCTTGGAGGTGATATTAGAGCTATAGTGACATCAATGCTTTTAGAATCTAAAGAGGCGGTTTACCGCACGCACTTAGCGTGAGTGGCCCAGAGGTATTCGAATCTTAGGATTTCAGAACGAGACAAAATAGCCTTAGCAACACACTTATCATGACAATCGAATCCAATACTTACGACAAATAACAAGAAGCATCGATCAATATCAAAAGTACTTTAAAGGTTCAAAGATTAGTTACAATACTTTTTCCATTACATTTACTAGACTTAATATCTAAAGCGGTGCAATCGGAGTCTTATTCAAAGTCCTACCGTGTTCTTCTACTCAAGATTCTTTATCGCAACTTCCTATTCTTCCTTGTATTGCTCCTAGGTCGTGAAGTGCGGACGTTGGAAAAGAGACAACTATTCTGCTTCAAGAGAGGAATCACATTAGTAACTTGTGTTTTGTCAAGAGGTATTCGGTTCCTTTTGCTGTTGTTACAGTGCAATTTTAATGATGCTAGTCGAACTTGTTCATACTTTCCTAACATTTCGTAACTTAATGATAGTGTGCACCAAATCTTGATTTTCGTAATCTAAGATTGCCAAGAAAATTCATGACTTCTTTAGCGTAGCAAGATAATGATCAAGTTCGTTTGATGCTTTATCACGAGTCTGCTTTGAGTAAATCAAATATGACACCATATTCTGCTTAACTTTTGAAAGTTCATGTTCATATTTTGAGATTTGACACTTAAAAGACACATTTGATCATCCGCTGTTTCGTCAGATTAAACGGTTTTGATTTCAATCATGGATTTTGTTTTGCAAAGCAAGTTTACGATTTTGACAATCTTTTGACACCATTGAAGACGACGTTTTGAATTTGAAAGTTCGCTTACTCATTCATTTTCGCCTTTTAAAGACTGATCCGATGCACATTATCGATTCACAACAATATCAACGGAATCATGAATCCAAGGAGATATGATCGGCGCATATGCAATGCATTGTAATACAACAAGATTTTGATAGAATGACATATAACATCTTCCAAGAGTCGATCAACATCTTTTTTCAACAATTTCTTTTACGTATTTGAATCGATGTTTCGCTTTTCTCGAAACGGTTTCATGAGACCAAGTTCCTTGTGAAAATCCTTTCCAATATAGTGCACAAGTTTTCAAAATTTTAACATGGGTAAAATTCTTTTTCGAAGAATGTCTCGATGTTTGCCATCAAGCGATTGAAAATGTTCAACTTTTATTTCGTAATGAAATTCAATCTCATCGCTCCAAAATTTTGAGGTCGATAAAGTGTCAAAGTATTTTATGACTCGACAACTTTCTTTTGTTTTAACTTCACTAAGTGAAGGTAAAGGACCATTAATTTGTGCACCATGGGTGTGGGACTAACTTTAAAGTTGGATTTCATACGGAGAAATGACATACTTCTCCCATTCCTTCACTTAGTGATTGTTGGATTTGTTTGTATACCGACCAAGGCTTGGAATCTTAGCTTGACGGAGAAAAATGACATACTTCTCCCATTCCGCAGAAGACTTTAGGAACTTAGTGTTGACAAAGAATTTGAGGTATGATATGATGTTTTTGTCCAAATCATTAATGATGTCTCGAAAAGCGATGATGATATGACTTAATCTTCTCCGTTCAATCATGAAGTGTTCATAAGCCAAGTAGATTTTGATTCCATATCTTCCCATCGAGTGTTGTGCCTTCCATTAGTAGATGAATTTGTTCCACATTGCTTTAGCGTCTTTTGAGCATCAACACTTTGAAAGATCGGATTAGGTAGTCCCAAAAGGATGTATTGCATTGCAAGTTCATCCGTCAAAGTGTAGTTCATCACCGTGAGGTCTCGATAGTTGCAATGTTGGTGACAACATCTCTTGGTGGATTGGCATCCGGATCTCAGTGCGTGACAAGAGTAGGCATCTAAAATGGACCTTCCATGATGACTTTCTTTAAGAACTTTCCATGTGGCTTTAGATCACACAAACCTAAAGAACCGAATCACCCATTGATCATAATTCGGAGTGAGCATTGGAGGTCTCTGCCAAGTGAGCTTCATGAATTGATTGTTTAGCTTAAGGCTTCACAAATCTTGCCAAACCATGTCGGTTCCTTCATAGTATTCCCGGATGGATGTTGATTGTAGAAGTTTGTAAGGTTGTACTTGAAGACTAGGGTGGAGGTTGAACCATTTGAGGTTGTGGAATTGCTCCAAGTTGTGGAGTATGTTGTTGATTAAATTGTTGTCGATAAATTTGTTGTTGATGATTAAATTGTTGATGTTGGACTTAGTTGTTGTTGTTGTTGATGATAAGTAAGGAAAATAGTTGAGTATGGTGGTTGTGCATGTTGAAAACTTGTGTTGTTAAATGGATCTTTGTAGTCGAATGAACCGTTGTTGATGAAGAGTCCTTAGCGTAGAAATCACAAAAGCCAAGTAACACTTATGCGTAAAAACACCAAAGTTACGCTATAATGAAAAAGCCACGCAGAGGTTTAGCTTACGCTGTAAGTAAGGAGAAAAGCACCAGTTACGCGTAAACAGTAAGTTAGGCGAGAAAACTTAGGCGAGGGATTACCTTACGCGCAAGACAAAGCTTAGGCGTAAGATGAATTCCATGCGGGTTTACGCGTGCTTGCTTATGCGTAAGATTGTGGTTTTGCTCAAGTGATCTTTACACTATCACAAGGTAAAAGATATCCAAAGTCGACGATTTTCGTGCTTATCCAAGCAAGAAAACACCTGAGTAAAACCACAAAATCAAGATCAAACCAAGGAACAAGTTAGTTAGGGTTTTGATACGCCAAAACTACTCGTAAATGACTTTGCCCAAAGATGTTTCTAAACCGATTTGTGAGAAATTTCAATATCACCAAAATAACACAAAAGTGAAACTTGATGATCCAAACGTCTAAACGGTAAGCGTGAGAACAACTACCACGAAAAACCAAGCTCAAAAACAATGATCCACACGTAAAGGTTGAAACTTTTGCCAAAAAATAGTTATTTTAACACCTTAAAACGTTGAAAGTATAAGAATCTTGATTAAAAGTGTAAAATGTGTTTTAAGCGAATCAAAGTTTGTAAACCGATAGTTACGCTGTGAGGACCGAAACCCACTTAAAAAACAAACCGATTCACCCAACTATTCAATTGAGATACCAATCGTTAGGTCACCATATATGTAACACAAGCATCAATAGAAGAGATAGAGGAGAGAAGAACGGTTGAACATGACACAAACACTACAGCAGTAAGAAATAGAGAAAGGCGCGGAGTAATGAAAGAGGATGAATTGAACAACCCCTCAGTGAGGTTATTACAGTATTTATAGAAAGAGGAGCTAGGCAACACTCCTAGTCCTTTCCTTTCCTTAGTGGACTTGGGCCTAGGCTTATGGGCCTTCTACATAAGCCTAAGCTAATAACTAACATAAAGGCAATAATTGCTTAACTATTACATATGAATCACTAACACTTGAATTAGGTTTAGGAGTGATTCCAACAAACATTATATGAGTTTATTTTACTAAAAGTGAATTGGGTTATTTGATGTTAATAATCCAAGTTATGGTTGTTTATTGTTAAGATACATCATCATGTAGTAGATTATAACAAGTCTTTAGACTTTATTCATGTACATGTGTATGTAGTAAATTTTAGTGTGTTTGGTCCATAAATATGAAGTGGTTTAGAGTCATAATTCATGTATGATAAACCATCTTACTAAAACGCTCAAGAATATAATTTTAATATGTGCTTTGCTTTTATACTTGTAGGAATATAGTGTCACCGGCTCGAGGCAAGCTGCTACCACGAGCCAATCCGCCACCACAATGAGACCAAAAGGTAAGATATGTCCTGCTTATTTTAAATAGGTTTTGCCAATCGGTATCAAAAAGACCCTTTAAACCATTAGGGTTGAATTGGTCATTTAACAGGGTAGAGTAGGATGGTGGATTTTGGGACCCAAACCAAGATCTTGGCAGTGGGTCCACCCTTCATGCAATAGCACTTTAACTATAAAGACGAGATCATGTTGTTTCGCCAGATACAAAGATTTGATCATGTTGTTAAGACTTTTTGAACAATGTGTTCAGTAGTGGTCAGGAAAACGAGAATGGTACAGGCGTTCAGTTGCGTTATTACATATTCCCACAACATTATTGCGTGTTTACAATGATCTTCAAAATCCACCACCTTCATATTATCAACAAAAAAAGATGGCGGTGATGCGAAGCCCGATGGTTTGGCGCAAGAGGCACACGGCCTTTTCGTCCAAGCAAATGGTCTTGGCTTTGAGTGGTATTCTCAAGAAATAAAGGACAAGAAAAGGAAGGAGTTGTGGTAGTGCATGGGGAACATGTTTCAGCGCAAAAGTCAATGTCTAGTTACATGTTGGTTATTGAGTTTATTTCAAATTATGTTCCAAGGTCATTGATTTAAGGTTTTGAATGAGATGTGGGTATCATGGGTACATCGGCTACAAGAAAAGAAAGAAAAGAAAAGACCTCAAATTTCGTTATGTATATCGTGGTCCCGCTTGAGCTTAAATGTGAGTCACGGTGTCCTGCTTTGATGCTTTTGCACAAACGTGTAATATATAATTTTAGCATGTTTTTATAAAAGTAACTAAAAATAAAAATAAAATATTAATTCTAACTTGTAGAAATATTTATTTGACTTTAGCCATAATTAATTTAGTGTTACATAATATTATTGAGGTGAATTGGTTTGGGCTAGGACCAAGAAGAACAAAGAGTTTGGGTTGGACTTGTGAGTATACTGGAGCCCAAGAAAATAAAATGAATTGATTGGATCGGTTTTGGGCTTAGAGTCTTGTGACAGATGAAATATAAAAGTTTATTATATATTTATTTATAAAAAAATCATTATCGAGGTCGAGCAGAAAAAAATATATCCCGTGACTTGTCGTGTTTAGAGTTCGAAACCATGAAAAAATATATATATATATATATATATAGTAGCTAAAATCAGCGGAAATTTACGAGTTGTTATAGATTCCAACAATCTCCCCAAGTGTTGGTGATGAATGAATGTGAACGATGAAGGTGCTAATGTAATAGTAGCTTGACGCCTCGACATTCTTCTTTCTTGTGAGAAGAAATGCCTTGATTTGAACAATCTCCCGCAGAGAAATTGTTTTCTTTTAAACAAATAGTGCTTGACGCCATCTTTATCTTTGTTCTTTGATCATTGTTCTTGTGATGGTAGTGATAGTATGTTGTTGTTGTCGCGATCAAGTCCGCCTCGTGTCCGCTTTCATTGTTCAAGGTTCTATCGTCATTCTTCAACATGCTCACACGCCTTTGACGCTGGATTTCAAGAGAGATCATGAAGTTCTTTAAGTCTTTAAACTTTGTAGATTCTTTGATTAGACGAGAATCATTCGACTTTTGTGTTGCCTCGAGAGAACTTCCATAGGATGATGTTGGTATGAGCATGTGAAGAGTCTCAGACGATCATCTCGCCCGTAGCTTCCATAAGTAAACATAAGAATGGTTAGTAATGCTTGATTCCGCACTAACAAGTTTGAACTTGAGAGTGTTAACGCATAGTGTGAAAACACAACTCTAATTCTCACAAAGGCCGCTCCTCGAACCGGAGTCCCACGAGATAACGCTGACAAATCAAGCACACCTACGGCTCGATGAGTCGCCGAGGTACACCAAGCATCACCACAATCAGACCGCTTTGAGACCACTAAGCGTAATCCACGGGAGTTACCGAAGCCGACTGTCAGGTCGTTTGATGTTGACTCGGCAGATTTATTCAATCATCGGAGGATCAGATGCGAACCTCTCATAAATGTTCTCCAGATTGCTAAGATCTCTGAAGGACTCGATAACGCACCACTATTGTTCTTATTGTTGCAACAAGTGATGAAATGTCAAGTGTACCTAAGAGATTTGATGAATCTCGTGGGTCTAGACTCAATAGTGCTTTGGTTTTCCGAAGTGAGATAGGGAGGGTCTCTTCAATACCAAGAATTCTAAGAGAAAGCCAGTTTACGAGGGTCCTGTGGAGAATGAAACAAGCTCGTTGGGAGAAACTTGGAAAGTACCAAGTTTACGAGTGCATGCCATCGGGTCCATGACGACTTTATTCTTCAATAACGGTGTCACTAAGCGACAACCAAGAAGATATGAATTGAACCTTGTTCCGCTTCTGTTGAATAATCGGAGGGCTATTTCTTTTCACCCTTTTCTTTGCTTTTTAATTCTTCAACTCCTTATTTCTCCGATTCTCATTTTCCTTTTTATAATCATACCTAAGGACTTCTAAGTACTAACTATTTGTGATGTCCTGGTAGATCCCCTCCGACATGGGCGATCATAGGACGTTATTCCTAACCTTAGTCACCTTATAACTCCATTGCCATAAAACCATTTTTATGAAAATCAAGTGTTTGTAAATGAAAACATGTTTGAACACTTCAAGAGTTTTATATTGTGAATACCCCTCAACATGCTTAAGAGTTTTGACGTAATCGACATGGAGGAAAAAGACTTTTTGAATTGATCGAGTCAAGGTAGACAATTCCCGAGGGACACGGTTACGTTGCATAGTTAAAGAGTTACATTGTCGCCTTTTAGACAACTAGCCTATTAATCACCTTGAAGGTGTGGACAAACCTCGAAAGGTTGTCAAACCCACAAAGTTCATGTCTATCAAGAGCTTCTAATAGGTACAATTTACTGGATAAGTTGGAAGACAAATCTTTTCAATGTATGACTGCTCGTATCCCGTCAATTCACGGGTTGAAGTCTTTTCACACGAGGATTCAATAGTAGTTTCACAACATATTTCTTATTACATAATTCTCCCCTAAAAATGGCATATAAAAATGTTATTTTTGATAATGTTTGATAATAAATATGACCATTGTGAGTTTTGTGGGAAGATTATCACGAAGAACAAGTTGTTCGAATAAAGATTTTAAAGATACCCCTCAACAAGTAATACTAACTTTGAGGTTTGAAAACGGTGGAAGTACTTGTTCTTTTGAGCAAAACCTTGAAAATGAAAGGTTTGATAGGTTTTACTCAAAAGTAAGAAGCTTTCGCCCTTTTATAGGATTGTGCCAATCAAGCGCACTACGTGGTCCTTTCATTACAAGAACGGGTTGTACACTGCTATGTGTGCACAAGCCATTGTCATAAATAATCACACATCCAAAATAATATGAAATAGAAGCATTTTGGGCAAGTACCGTGAATTTCGTGTAGGTCGCCAAGAACTCGTGAATGCGAACCGGGCGTTGATAGCCTATGAGATTAATGCTGACTTGACACCTACGAAGCTTTCCAATGTTCGAATCGTCCCATCGAACAACCTTTCATCAATCATCTTGATGATTCTCTACATCCCGCCTTTTCTTATAATCCCATCTCTTTTGTGACCCAATGCCTTGTTGAATCGCTTTAACCGATAAGCTAGTCTATCCCGACATGCTTCAATGTTGAATCACCAAACTTATGAAGCTCTACACGCCATCAAGCAATATGTGTAGTACATCGCGGTAGACTACTCCAGGGTTTGTCGGCGAGAGTGTATCGAGGAAGATGGTTTATGTCGGAAGTTCTAGCGAGGTTTGGTGAAGTTGACACGGTCTCGACACGACTCAACGCAAGTTGTAGATCTTCTACATCGCCTCGGATTATGATGCTTCGATGAAGATAAGCGGACTTGATGTATTCACGTTGAATTTCTCGGAGAATTATCTCATGCATCCTCGCACCTTTGCAAGAAATGCATCTTCAATGTCGCTGAGAAACAAATTTAAAACTTCACGTAAAGCATAGTCCATTTCGCTCTGTCTTTTGACCACAATATTCTGAGGAAGGTATAATCCCATTTAGACGAAAAGAGCTACATGCTTGACAACAACGATCCCGTGTGCTATACACTTCGAGATCTTCTTGAACCGCGCTCGTAGTAGATTCGCCGCTTCGCCAATGGTGAATCCCGACATTGCATCGATGTCATACTCTTCCACTTTGTTGTTGAACATGTGGGTAGCCTTTTCCTCGATGGCTATGCGCTAGAAAGTATGGCCGACTCGAACCAAGTGTAAGTGATGTAGCATATTTCTTTGACATCGCTACCATGTAGAAGAAATTCCGTGTCGTTTGGAAGAAGTATCAGTGGAATCTTAGGTTGATCCGGTCGACCAATGGTTGGTAGAGGTTTTGTCCAATCTGTAATATGAGCGTTGTCTTTCGGGTGAAGTCAATGCTTGCTTGTGGTCGAGCCAATCAATGTTGTTTGACATGGCTCGTAAGCATGTTTTCAAGGTGATATTCAACTTCAATAGCACTTTCGAGTTGGCTTTGAGTATTTGAAATGCTTCATTCTTGATTCGTTTTAACTCGACATCTTCTTCACTGAAACTTTGATTTCAAGAACTTAGCATGCTCCAATGTACTCCTTCTACCATATCTTGTCATCACATATGGTGTAGCAAAGAACAAGTATGAGAACCAATCATACTCAAGTCGCCATCGTCAAGCCAGCGAGCCGACATCGCCTGGGAGTCTTCTTCTTTTCTTAGGCTTTGACGAGGATGATGGTTTTGTTGTTGAAGCGGGAGAGGCGGGTTGTTGTCAGCTCAAAGACTTCTCATCGTCACCACCAAGATACCCAAAGTGATCACCGGTTTTCTCTCGCTCGAGTTGGTAACCGTAGTCCCGAGGTTTTTCAAGAGATGAACATGGAGAGATCGTGGTCGAGCTTGAGTCCGCTGGGGCGGAGGTTGCATGGATGATGATTCACCGATTTCTTCTCGCTTAGGCTCGTTGTTCTTATGCTTATCCTTGTCTTCATCGTTCGTGACGCTTAGGCCTTTCACTTCTTCTCGCATGTCGATTTGAGTTGGTATTCCAAAGAATGCTTCAAACAATTTACTCAGAAGAGGCAAATGTCATGAGCCGTTTAGACATTTGAGCTACCACCTGTTAACCAATTCAAAGATCCGAGAAGATTATGGATCAATCGATTGATGTTTACATGCATTGGTGTTGATTTCATAGTTTGCTTGGCCGATGTAAGAGATTCGGATAGAGTTGTTTGGTAAACATCTCCTTGTAACCTGTGAACGATGTCAGAAGGTACTGTGGTGTAACCTTTGATCATTTCGCTCATTTTCCTTGAAGATCATCTTTCATGAGCTCGGACATATCCCTTTCAACTTGCATCTTGTCATTCTCATCATGAAGATACCGTGACCGGTCAAAGAAGAAAATTCGCTTTGTACAAAGACGCTCTTTCTTTTCCGACCGCCGATGCCTTTAACGATTCGTGTCTTAGCTTCGAGAGATCCAGGATGCGCTGGCTTCTTCATCGATTTGGATGTGGATCTCGGTTGATCTTTGGATGGTGGTGGTGAAGAGAGAGGATGAATCGATGATGAAGAGTCATGAGGAGGTTCAGTCCTTAGGAGGTTCAAAAGTTTTCTCCTTGGAATGAGTTGATCGCTGAGAAGATAATCATCGTAGTTTACCGTCATCTTTATCGCTTTTAGTCTCGTTTCTTCATCAATCCTAGCATCTTCATCTCTTTAGCTTGAGTCGGCCTCTCATCAACTTTGGCTTGAGCCGCAGCCTTCTTTATCGCCTTTATCCTTCTCGACTTTTCGCTTTTTGGTTCCTCAATGTCATACAATAGAACTCTTGTTGCTTTTTGTTGTTGCTCAAGAGTGGTGGCACCGCCTTATTCGTTGATTAACCGCATCGAATTGGTGTAGATTGAACATCACCACTTGATCCTCCGGCCACCCATTTGATCCTTCGCAAACTTTCGCAACGTGTTGAGTCTAACGAATTTGAACTTCCTCCCGTAATCGCAGACGATCAGTGGATCTTCATCGAGCTTTCTTCGTGCTCAATCATCGAGTCTTTCCTTTATCACCTTTGGGACTTGAAGGCTTTGGGTCGGTTCTGAGGTCATTTGACTATTTGAGTAAGTTACTTCTTCTTCTCGGGATTCACCGCTTTAGCTTTCATCCTTAGCTTGCTCGATTTGGGAATAGGGAGGCTTTGAAGGAACTCGCTCTTCACGCCCGTGTTTCCTTTAGGAAACTTTCTTGACTTTTCAAAGTTACAGCACTTCCGCACTTTCTTCGTTTTCGTAGAAGGTGTACCAAAAGACTTGTCATCGAGAAAGACTAACTTTGCCTTCATCAACCGCTACCTGATACCTTTTGTATGAGTAAAGCTTTTGATTTCATCGAGAAGGTGATCCTAAGAACACAACACCTTGTTTCTTTGTTGTTGATTCCCAACCGATCGTTAGAGTAGGTTCATACAACATGTCGTGATTGTTGGGGTATCGAGTCTCTTGGGGATATCGTGATTAAGTCCAAGCTTTCGATCAACAGCTTTGTATATCCGATATAAGAATCTTTGAGCCAAGCTTTTTAAGGAATGACATCATGTCGTCCCATATCGTGAGCTTCAATTTCGAGGTGCTTCATGTTGATCAAAGTCCAAAAGGCAGCCCATGAGCTTGGGATGCTCATAGCCACCGCCATTTAATCGAAACAGATTGTGATGATGATGATGTAGAGTTCTCGGTTGAGGAATATTCTTAAGATCCACGTGATGAATGCTGAGATTACTCCCGAGTCGTCATAACCAATGTCGATCATGAATCAGTAGAATGTCTCCAGTTGCAACAAATCGAGGCTCGATGTTCGAATAAGGAGAATATTTAAGTTCGCATGTGCGATGCGACTTGTTTGTGGTTCGTAGTCACCGTCACAAAGATTTTGTCCTTTGATCTTTGCATTGTGTTCCGTAACTGATGAATGTAGATCTCGTGCATCGTATCGTATTTGAGAGCGTGTTCGGATAAGGATGATTCTTCGTAATATCCATGCAATCGCTATGAAGATTCCGAGCAGTGAGAGTTTCAAAGTCAACACGAAGGTTGTTCTTTCCATCTTCACCTGTATCCATGAGGGAAGATATCAAGCAACGGTGAGAACATTTGGTGCATCCACATTCATTCGAGCGCCCATGTCGTGATCTCAAATAAATTTAGCCAAAGAACCAACATATCGAAAGACATTATGTTAGTCAACGATGGTTTTATTGTATAACTAATGAATGTGCTATGTCGATGATTGTTACAGTCCAAAGTCACTTGTTTGTCCAATAGTTCAATGACGCCGTGATAAGTTTCGTGAGTTAGTTAACTTTAGGTTTTAAAGTTTATGTTATCACTTATTTTCACAACATATCAAACGCTAAGCTTATTAGTGACATTATTGGTTTCGTGACGATATGATTTATTTATTTACAAGTTTGCACGCGAACAATTCATGATGAAGGTTTAATCAAGGCTTAGGCGTAGAAATGGTAGCTTATGCGAATGCGAATTATACGCCGTAAAGCGCTAAGCTTATGCGGGACTTCGTCTACGCCAGAAGAAATATTACGCGTGGAAAAGAAGACCTTATGCGCGGAGCTTACGCCAGAAGCGATATAAACCTTACGCAGTAAGGCTTACTCAGAAGAGTAGACCTTATGCATAGAGGTCGCTTACGCATATCCTTCATGATACGCCAGAGTCCCTTATGTAGAACCTTACGCAGAACGCCTTTGTGAAGATTTCTCTTAACATAACATGCTACGCCAGGTGCATCCTGCGTAGATATCTAACAACCTTTGATTCGATTTTTACGGTTGCAAACGAAATAAAATCATCATAGCATCAATATTAACACATACATTCATTCTATAATAGATCATGGCATGAATACTTATCAAACAAGCAAAGGTAGAACATATGTTACGCTGTAGCCTAAAACCCTAAAGTTTAAGATATAATGCAGATGAAATCTAGCCAGGATTTGCATCCATTTTTTTCTCGGGAGGTCTAAGAAGTATAAAATATGTCCTATCCAAGTTTTAACATCAAAGTCAAAGCCAATCAAGAATACCCAATTCTCATGAACATAAGCCCTAGTTTTCGCTTTAGTAATTGATGTTTCGCGCTCGAGCTTAGATACGATCAATTAATCATGAATACAACATTAACAAACTATCTTTTTCACCAAAACACTCACATACGAGAAAACCCAAATTTACAGAACCCTAACTTTTGAAATCAATCAATTTGAGTTTCGCGAGTATAAATGATAAAAATGGTGTTCTTGTGATGATAAAACGCTTTGACACAAACCACTAACACCAAAAACACTCAACTTTGATTATGTGTTCATACGATAGAACACAAAATCCTTTCTAGCGAAAATCAACCGTTAGTTTGAAAACGATTCAAGAACCATGTTTAGATTGTTGCAAAGAATGTTTAAACACTTACAAATTGAGGATCAAAAGCAACGGATTTGTGAAACGATTGTGGATCGTGGATGATGTTTGGTGAAATATTTAATGTGAAGAGTTAATATGTTAGTGGAGTGTTTTATTTAAAATAACTTTAAGCTTTTGACGCTTTTAGCCCTTCCACCTTTGTCCTTTTCATCCAATGCCTTTAACTTCCATTTTGGTTACAAACGAAGAATATTAAATAACTGACGACCCCCCTCGACTTAAGAAATAATGAAAGTTTATAATTTTAGTCCCAGGAGTGTCGAAACCGTAAATGTGACCACCATTATTTAAAGAAACAACCAGAATGTGCAATACAAGCACATATTTTGAAATAATTAAGTATTTATTTCTCCCTCAACACTTGATCGGAAAATAATCAATTTTGAAAGATTTGAGTGTTGACGAAGAATTGTACTTGCAATGTTTGAAGAAATATAGATGGAAGAATATTTTGTTGTTTTATCTCGATTTATATTTTTATATTTTGTTTTGAAAAATATTTACAAAAGAGGTTTTTGTGTTTGATCGTTTTTAAGACTGCTTAAGAGTTCATCCAGCCTCTTGAGTCAAACACCGATACCAATCCGTGGACCAACTCATTAAACCTAGCAGAGCTAAGGCTTCAAAGTAGTAGATCCGCCAATTGGTATTCTCGCAGACCACAAAGTATAATTCAACAAGACCGCCCACGTAGTCCTTGATGAAATGATATCAAGATCGATGTGCTTAGATTTCAATGTCGAACCGAAAGGCACGAGATCGCAATAGCACCGATTGTCGCAATACATCGGTATTCTCAATAACACGTAACCATAGTCTTGGTTGTGTTCTCATCCAAATGACTTGAGCACAACACCGGCTACATATTCTCGCTGAGGACAACATGTACAACTCGCTTTCGATTGCCAAGACACCGCTTTGTCACCAAGAAATTGTAGTTCTCAAGTACTTTTCCGAGAGTCTAAGCATCCCGCGTGGTCGTCAGTCTCGAAAAGCTATTAGTTCAAAACCGTAATCCTTCTGATACCGATCCCCAATTTAATGGTTCCCTTTATGTATTGGAGGATTCTTTTAGCCTCCGAGAGGTGGGTTTCAGCTTGGTCTCGATCGATAATGGGAGCAAAGATATACTGAAAGACAATATCGTCTCGGCCGTCGTTAGATACGAGAGACCCAATGATACTACCAGATTTTGTAGGGTCCACCAATTTCCCATGTAAATCGTCGGCTCAGCTTCTTGGTATAAGACATTGGTGTGGCATAAGTATCACAATGTATTCATTCCAAATTTGTTCGAATTTCAAGGGCATATTTAGACCGACTTAGAAAAATACCACGGGGATTGATGAACTTGCAATCCGAGAAAGAATGTAAGTTCACCTATCATTGACATTTCAAAATGTTTTGTCATAAGTTTTGCAAAAGTATTTTAAATGTGTTGACCCAAAATGATGTCATCTACATAATTTAAACGATTAAAATATGTTCCCGTGATATTGTATGAAAAGTAGGGTCGACCAACCTGGTGAAATTATTGGCAATTAGAAAGACGATAACTTATCGCATCACCGGAGCTTGCTTGTTTGAGACCACATGATTTTGTTCAATTTGTAGACATGGTTCGGGAACGCGGATCAACGAATCCTTCCGGCCGGGTCGACATAAAACGCTTTTAGTCAATCGTCGTAAGCGCTTTGACATCCATCGAAGACCGTTATATTCATAAGAGCCGCCGAACGCGAGAAAGATCCGAACAGCTTCAAGACGAGCAACCGGAGCGAATGATTCTTCAAAGTCAATACCCTTCCCCGTCTATAACCCTTAGCCACCGACGTGACTTGTTTCGACACGCCTTCAAAGATCCAATTTGTTCTTCCAACCATTCGAGACCAATGACGAGACCGTTGGTCTTTAACCGCTCCCCATACTTCAAGACGCTTGAATTGGTTGATTTCTTCTTGCATGGATTCAATCCAGCTTGTCTTTGGTCATAGCATCTTTAATGTTTTAGGTTCGATCTGGTACAAATGTAGAGCATAAATGCAATGTTCACCATCTCGTGCGAAGACGCTGTCTAGTTATGACCGCTGATTCGGGTTGCTGCCAAAATTTCTCTAGAGGATGGTCTTTTCGTCCAACGATGTGTGGAAGGTTGATGTTGATACATTATGCAGATTTTGAGGATTCAAATGGTTTGTTGATGATTCGCGACATCGTGCCGCAGCTTCATTGGCAACCAAGTTAAAGAACGATTTGGATCAAAGTCCTGTGTGGGGGTACTTCATTAAGAACATCGCCAGTTGGTTCGGCGTTGTTGGAAGCGTTTGTTCAACTGTTGTAGAGTCAACTGGTGCTTCTTCAACAAGAGTTGTTGTAGAGTGTATCGTGTATAAGAGTATTATCGCCGAAAGCATGAAACAATGGATATACCGAGCACGCTCATCAATATCGCCATCGAATGTAGGAGCAAATAGCCTTCCATTTGTTGACGCAGGTCGGGGCTTAGTTCATTGATGATGGGGTTTGAGGAAGTTTAAACAGTTATGACCGGTTCTAAGTCATATGCCGGAAGCCATTTTTGTAAGTTCATCAAAATTAGCATGAATCGCTTCCATAACCTCGCTTTGTACTGACATTCCGCATCCGTAAACCCTTAGAATTTTCAATATCCTATAAATACTCCATGTCGACTTTGGCTTTGAGCTTTCCAAAGTCATCACGATCATTATTCTGATAGCAAAGTGGATCCAAATACATGAAAGTGTTTAAGATTCTGCTTTTGTGTGGAGAAGCTCAAATGGTGTTTTGTTGTAGCGCTTTGTAATCATTGAGCGGTTCCGAGTGTAGCATGCGCTGAGACGTTTTCAAATTTCATAACTGAAGTTTAGCATTGATTAACATCGCTTCGGCTTCCACTAACGTTCTTTGCTCTTTCAACAACTCCGCTTTGTTCGTGTACGTAATAGATGTCGATGCTCAATTCCCACTTTCTCATTCTCGAAGAGTTTGGTTAACAAATTCGTTCCTTTGTTCCGTTTCGACCATGGACTTGTTCCAACCGAACTTGAATTTTCGCGAAAGGTGATGATCATCCGGAGCTTGATCTTTACTTCAAAGTAAACCCAAGTCCATCGTGAGTAGTCATCGACAATTACCAAGATGTAGCTTTGCCATTAATCGTTTACCATGCACGGCCACACAAATCCATGTGAAGAAGATGAAGCACATGTTGAGTGTTGTGTTCCAATTGAAGGAAAATGAGCACGAGTGCTTTTCCCTTGTTCACAAGTCGAACATAGGTGATCTTTTAGAATGGAATCTTGGGAGATCAACTAGTTTGTTGAGCAAGGTTGGTTATGGTTTGAAAGTTTAGATGTGAGAGACGACGGTGCTATAGCCAAGATTTTGTAGATGTAGCCTTTGAGAGTATAAAATGGGAGATGAAGCGATCATGTCTTGCATGGAGATAGTGTAGACTGGATGAACGCTGGCCGTAAGATCATTTCCTTGTAGATCACGAATGAAACAAGTTTTCTCCCGAAGCGACTTCTAAATCTCCATCACAAAATTGACCAACGAAAAGAGATTGCGACCGGCCTTCCACATAATAAACCCTCAACACTTCATGTTTCCATTGATGTAATCTCCGAGCCCATGATAGTCGCAAGTGATCATTCCTGAATCTCGACAAGCCAATGAACTTTGCAACAAAGTTTGATAACGCTTAAGATCGCATGTCATGTGCTCGGGAACATCCGCTATCAACAATCCAGGATGATCTATCACCGTGACATATACACATTGGCGACCAGATGGAATAGAAGTAGATTTGGAACCCAAGAGTTAGAGGGTTCCAAGCGCTATAGTGGAAATACACTTATCAATGATTTTAGGCATCCATTTAAATCCTAGCGTGTTATGTATCCATTTTCGCCATCTCCAACTAGTCTTAGCTTTAGTCTTAGTGAATGTGCTAGGTGGTACTACATTCCTTGGAGGTGATATTAGAGCTATAGTGACATCAATGCTTTTAGAATCTAAAGAGGCGGTTTACCGCACGCACTTAGCGTGAGTGGCCCAGAGGTATTCGAATCTTAGGATTTCAGAACGAGACAAAATAGCCTTAGCAACACACTTATCATGACAATCGAATCCAATACTTACGACAAATAACAAGAAGCATCGATCAATATCAAAAGTACTTTAAAGGTTCAAAGATTAGTTACAATACTTTTTCCATTACATTTACTAGACTTAATATCTAAAGCGGTGCAATCGGAGTCTTATTCAAAGTCCTACCGTGTTCTTCTACTCAAGATTCTTTATCGCAACTTCCTATTCTTCCTTGTATTGCTCCTAGGTCGTGAAGTGCGGACGTTGGAAAAGAGACAACTATTCTGCTTCAAGAGAGGAATCACATTAGTAACTTGTGTTTTGTCAAGAGGTATTCGGTTCCTTTTGCTGTTGTTACAGTGCAATTTTAATGATGCTAGTCGAACTTGTTCATACTTTCCTAACATTTCGTAACTTAATGATAGTGTGCACCAAATCTTGATTTTCGTAATCTAAGATTGCCAAGAAAATTCATGACTTCTTTAGCGTAGCAAGATAATGATCAAGTTCGTTTGATGCTTTATCACGAGTCTGCTTTGAGTAAATCAAATATGACACCATATTCTGCTTAACTTTTGAAAGTTCATGTTCATATTTTGAGATTTGACACTTAAAAGACACATTTGATCATCCGCTGTTTCGTCAGATTAAACGGTTTTGATTTCAATCATGGATTTTGTTTTGCAAAGCAAGTTTACGATTTTGACAATCTTTTGACACCATTGAAGACGACGTTTTGAATTTGAAAGTTCGCTTACTCATTCATTTTCGCCTTTTAAAGACTGATCCGATGCACATTATCGATTCACAACAATATCAACGGAATCATGAATCCAAGGAGATATGATCGGCGCATATGCAATGCATTGTAATACAACAAGATTTTGATAGAATGACATATAACATCTTCCAAGAGTCGATCAACATCTTTTTTCAACAATTTCTTTTACGTATTTGAATCGATGTTTCGCTTTTCTCGAAACGGTTTCATGAGACCAAGTTCCTTGTGAAAATCCTTTCCAATATAGTGCACAAGTTTTCAAAATTTTAACATGGGTAAAATTCTTTTTCGAAGAATGTCTCGATGTTTGCCATCAAGCGATTGAAAATGTTCAACTTTTATTTCGTAATGAAATTCAATCTCATCGCTCCAAAATTTTGAGGTCGATAAAGTGTCAAAGTATTTTATGACTCGACAACTTTCTTTTGTTTTAACTTCACTAAGTGAAGGTAAAGGACCATTAATTTGTGCACCATGGGTGTGGGACTAACTTTAAAGTTGGATTTCATACGGAGAAATGACATACTTCTCCCATTCCTTCACTTAGTGATTGTTGGATTTGTTTGTATACCGACCAAGGCTTGGAATCTTAGCTTGACGGAGAAAAATGACATACTTCTCCCATTCCGCAGAAGACTTTAGGAACTTAGTGTTGACAAAGAATTTGAGGTATGATATGATGTTTTTGTCCAAATCATTAATGATGTCTCGAAAAGCGATGATGATATGACTTAATCTTCTCCGTTCAATCATGAAGTGTTCATAAGCCAAGTAGATTTTGATTCCATATCTTCCCATCGAGTGTTGTGCCTTCCATTAGTAGATGAATTTGTTCCACATTGCTTTAGCGTCTTTTGAGCATCAACACTTTGAAAGATCGGATTAGGTAGTCCCAAAAGGATGTATTGCATTGCAAGTTCATCCGTCAAAGTGTAGTTCATCACCGTGAGGTCTCGATAGTTGCAATGTTGGTGACAACATCTCTTGGTGGATTGGCATCCGGATCTCAGTGCGTGACAAGAGTAGGCATCTAAAATGGACCTTCCATGATGACTTTCTTTAAGAACTTTCCATGTGGCTTTAGATCACACAAACCTAAAGAACCGAATCACCCATTGATCATAATTCGGAGTGAGCATTGGAGGTCTCTGCCAAGTGAGCTTCATGAATTGATTGTTTAGCTTAAGGCTTCACAAATCTTGCCAAACCATGTCGGTTCCTTCATAGTATTCCCGGATGGATGTTGATTGTAGAAGTTTGTAAGGTTGTACTTGAAGACTAGGGTGGAGGTTGAACCATTTGAGGTTGTGGAATTGCTCCAAGTTGTGGAGTATGTTGTTGATTAAATTGTTGTCGATAAATTTGTTGTTGATGATTAAATTGTTGATGTTGGACTTAGTTGTTGTTGTTGTTGATGATAAGTAAGGAAAATAGTTGAGTATGGTGGTTGTGCATGTTGAAAACTTGTGTTGTTAAATGGATCTTTGTAGTCGAATGAACCGTTGTTGATGAAGAGTCCTTAGCGTAGAAATCACAAAAGCCAAGTAACACTTATGCGTAAAAACACCAAAGTTACGCTATAATGAAAAAGCCACGCAGAGGTTTAGCTTACGCTGTAAGTAAGGAGAAAAGCACCAGTTACGCGTAAACAGTAAGTTAGGCGAGAAAACTTAGGCGAGGGATTACCTTACGCGCAAGACAAAGCTTAGGCGTAAGATGAATTCCATGCGGGTTTACGCGTGCTTGCTTATGCGTAAGATTGTGGTTTTGCTCAAGTGATCTTTACACTATCACAAGGTAAAAGATATCCAAAGTCGACGATTTTCGTGCTTATCCAAGCAAGAAAACACCTGAGTAAAACCACAAAATCAAGATCAAACCAAGGAACAAGTTAGTTAGGGTTTTGATACGCCAAAACTACTCGTAAATGACTTTGCCCAAAGATGTTTCTAAACCGATTTGTGAGAAATTTCAATATCACCAAAATAACACAAAAGTGAAACTTGATGATCCAAACGTCTAAACGGTAAGCGTGAGAACAACTACCACGAAAAACCAAGCTCAAAAACAATGATCCACACGTAAAGGTTGAAACTTTTGCCAAAAAATAGTTATTTTAACACCTTAAAACGTTGAAAGTATAAGAATCTTGATTAAAAGTGTAAAATGTGTTTTAAGCGAATCAAAGTTTGTAAACCGATAGTTACGCTGTGAGGACCGAAACCCACTTAAAAAACAAACCGATTCACCCAACTATTCAATTGAGATACCAATCGTTAGGTCACCATATATGTAACACAAGCATCAATAGAAGAGATAGAGGAGAGAAGAACGGTTGAACATGACACAAACACTACAGCAGTAAGAAATAGAGAAAGGCGCGGAGTAATGAAAGAGGATGAATTGAACAACCCCTCAGTGAGGTTATTACAGTATTTATAGAAAGAGGAGCTAGGCAACACTCCTAGTCCTTTCCTTTCCTTAGTGGACTTGGGCCTAGGCTTATGGGCCTTCTACATAAGCCTAAGCTAATAACTAACATAAAGGCAATAATTGCTTAACTATTACATATGAATCACTAACACTTGAATTAGGTTTAGGAGTGATTCCAACAAACATTATATGAGTTTATTTTACTAAAAGTGAATTGGGTTATTTGATGTTAATAATCCAAGTTATGGTTGTTTATTGTTAAGATACATCATCATGTAGTAGATTATAACAAGTCTTTAGACTTTATTCATGTACATGTGTATGTAGTAAATTTTAGTGTAAACACAAAATGATGTCTTGATTTGTGTTCGAATTAATTTTGCAGGAAAAAAATTCGAAAACAGTTTCTTGTTCTTATGATTCTGAAACAAGTAACAATAGATTGGTAAGTGATGATTTTGGTTAGTGTGACCAAACTGCTCTGATACCAATTGTTGGCCTTTTTTTTTGGATCTATAATCAAGATATACCAAAATACAAGTAACAATTGAATCGTAAAGGTTTTTTTTGTATATCAGTCATGAACATCTTTGTTACAGATTCTAAACTATATATACAAAATGAAAAGGCACAATGAAAGGGTGTGTTGAAGAATGTGTTTGGATAGTTGGTTTAGAGATATTGTTAGTTGACGAATGTGTTTGGATAGTTCGTTTAGAGATATTGTTAGTTGATGAGTGTGTTTGGATATATCGTTTAGAGATATTGTTAGTTGACGAATGTGTTTAGATAGTTCTTTTAATGATATTGTTAGTTTAACAAATGTGTTTGGATGGTTGTTGGGATATTTAAACAGAGATGCAATTTAACCGATTAATTAGCCAATTTATATAGATTGAATTAAACCGAGTTTGTTGTATATATGTAAATGTGTTTTTTAGTTGATGAAATGGTTAGAGTTAGATAGCTTATTGATAGATTTTGAATTTGGCTTATATAATGTTTGCTTAAAATTGGATCATGTATATTTATACTTAGTGTATATAGATGTAACTAAACCGGAAGCAATCTCTTTATCATTGAGTTGAGGCGTGAGTGTTTACATCTGCTTTTCTCACACCTCAGGATTGAGTATTATTGTTATTAAAGGACTCCTAAAGCTGCTTGAGCCATTTTTCAATGATTTTATCACAAATGATTAAAAGATATGGGTTTGATGATGTGGGAGTTAATAACGGTTTAGGATGAGAGGACTTAAAGGTTGAAGAAATAACTAAAGGGCATGTCCGAAGGTTTTTTTTTTTTTTTTTTTTTTAAACCAACGAGTGGAAAGAAACGATGGAGAATTTAAAACCCATTACCGCTTATCACCACCGATGCCACTAACGTCGATTTATAAAAATGTAAGAAACACGCTAAACAACACCAACACGAAGAAATTGTGTATATCTATTTCCGTACTTATACTTTATTTGCTTTTATATATAGGACCCCAATCAAAAGTCGAATATTGATGATAGAAGCGTAGAATCAGGTTTTGTAATAAGCTATACATATACATATTTGTGAAAATGTTACAAATTAGGAGGATGTTGCTTATTTGTTATGATGTTTAACAATAAGCACTTGCAAAATAGTGTTGCGATTTGACTATTTAGGTTATTTGAACTTGAAAAGAAAGAAAAATGGTGGTGTTTAAGATTTAGGTTTACTATCAGATAACACATGAGTGATTACAAATTAAAGGAGGAATGTTAACATATTTATAAGCCCACATAGAATATTATAGATTTTCATATAAAATTTCTAACCATACTTATTTTGAAATATCTAAGGCATTCTTAAGATTAGTCTAGAGATTGTCTTAAAAATATATTTATATTATGTTCCTTAGGATGTGGTAGCTGCGGTTGCGGTGATGAGTTTTGGTCACCATATGCATGGTTTCAAATCCGCACTGACATTTGGTTCATAAGGAAATCGGTTTTAGTCGGGTAAACCACTATTTTTTTTGTGCATTGTGGTGGGAATTTATGTTTTGAGGGTATTTAAATATTAAAAAATAAAAGAATAATAAAAAAAAAGAATGTGTTGCAATAGTTGAAAGAAAAAAGTTTTGAAGAGTGAAAAATCTGATGTAGACTGATATGATGAAGAAAAATCTCAATATTTTTAAAATGCATATGTACTTGAGATATCCATTGACACAAACCAAACATCGTGTCTCCACAATAATTACATTCCGATAACCACTAACCAAACACACCCCAAGTCTCTAATTTAAAATAATGACAAATTATACCCTCTACTTTAAACAAAAGTCCCAAATATCACAACCCATTTAACCTCTCTCACATAAAAACAGAGGGTTTGCTAGGGTTTTGGTTGTGACCATCAACAAACACACACTCTCTCCCAAGTACCTTGAACAAATCATCAAAATGGGTGGTGGGAAGAAACGAGAGAATTAATAACCCGAACCCTTTCTCACCGATGAATCCAACAAATCATTTTCCAAAAACGAACTAAACCATCCAAACTACACCAAATAGGAACAAAAGGTATTGTTTATTGGATTGCTTATTTGTTTTGCTTAAAATAAACACTTTGGGAATTCAATATTTGGGTTTAGCTTAATTTTCCGCCTTATTAAAATTTGGAAGACTTGAACACCCTTAATAAGCTATTTTTACGAAATAAGCGAGATGAGAAGAAGAACTTTGGTGAAAAAAATAAGCAATTCTAATGACTTTTAGGTATTGTTGGATGTTAAGTGGGTGTTTGTTTCACTATATAGTAGGCTTATGGCTTATTAGGTTTTCGACTTATGTTTCATAAGCTCACTTTTTGTGGCTTATTGTTAGTTGAGGAATGTGTTTGGATGGATGTTTAAAGATATTGCTAGTTGATGAATGTGTTTAAATAGATCATTTAGAGATATTGTTATTGAGGAATGTGTTTGGAGAGTTTGTTTAGAGATATTGTAGTTGATGAATGTGTTTGAATAGTTCCTTTAGAAATATTGTTAGTTGGTGAATGTGTTTGAATAAATCGTTTTGAGATATCGTTAGTTGACGATTTTGTTTGGATATATCGTTTAGAGATAGTGTTAGTTGAAGAATGTGTTTGGATAGTTCGTTTAAAGTTATTATTAGATTGACAAATGTGTTTGGATGGTTGTTGCGATGGTTCGCTTAGAGATCTAATTTAGCTGATTGATTAGCCAATTTATATAGATTTCATTAAACTGAGTTTGTTGATATATGTAAATGTGTTTGTTAGTTGACAAAATGGTTAGACTTAGATAGCTTATTGATAGTTTTTACTTGCTTATATAATGTTTGCTTAAAATAGGATCATGTATATTTATATTGAGTGTATATAGATGTAACTAGATCGGAAACAATCTCTTTATCATTGGTTTGAGGTGTGAGTGTCACATCCGCTTTCCTCACACCCTGGATTGAGTATTGTTGTTATTAAAGGACTCTCAAAGTGCTAGAGCCATTTTCATTGGTTCATCACAAATGATTAAAAGATATGGTTTTGATGATGTGAGGGTTAATAGCGGTTTATGATGAGAGGACTTAATGGTTGAAGAAATAGCTAAAACAACATGTCTCAAGGTCGTTTATGTTCAGGAATTTGATGGAGATATTTTCTTTAACATAAATTAATCAATTAAAACTAATGAGTGGCAAGAAATGAGAGAGAATTTAAAACCCGTTATCGTTTATCACCGATGGCACCAACAAATCGGTTTCTAAAAAATGTAAGAAACCTACCAAACAAAAGCTAAATATTGATGATAGAAGAGCAGAATTAGGTTTTGCAATAAGCTATAAATATTTGTGAGAATGTTACTAATTAGAAGAATATAGCTTATTTGTTAAAGATCCAAATGCATCAAGTCTTCAAAGACTTGATGCATTTAATGCATTCAATGCATAAGATATTTAATCACTATAGCTTTTTAAGAAGACTTGAGGTTTACCAAGTGGTTGTAAAAGCTTTTCAAAAAAGCCTTTAATACAATGCAAAAACCTACTTAAAAGCTTTTTAATAGTGAAAAGTTTTTCATCATTTGACTAATTGTGGGTGCTCTTATGATGTTTAACAATTAAAATTTCCAAAATAGTGTTGGATTTGAATATTTAGTTTATCCGAACTTGAAAAGAAAGAAAATATTGTGTTAAAGATTTAGGTTTACTATTAGATAACACAAGAGTGATTACAAATCAAAGAGGGGGATAACATATTTATAAGCCAACATAAAATGTTATGGATTTTCATAAAAATTTCTAACCATATTTATTTTGAAATATCTAAGTCATTCTAAGGAATTAGTCTAGAAATTTTCTTAAAAATATTTTTATATGTTTTTAGGATGTTTCTAGACAATTCTTATACTACCCATAAGGCTTGTCGTAATAGAGACGGTTTCAGCGTCAAAGGTTGAACCATGCGTGGTGGCAAATGACATCACTACCACCACGCGTGGTGTTATTTTTATTTTGTTTGGTAAAGTTGTTGATCGAGCGTTTGGGATGAATAAAATAGCCGTTGGCTACTTTAGTTAATAATATTAAACTTATTAAAAAATTATCTATAAATCCCCAATCTTCTCTTATATTTGTTTACATTTTCAAACCATGTTTTTTCGTTATCCAATCATTTATAACATTTTCAAAATGGATTCCACCGCTTTCATGTTAACATCATCATCATTTGGAGAAGCTCGGAGTTTTAAAAATGCGTAATTGATGCTTGTGAATGAAGGTGAAAGGTCCCAAGAAGAAAAGAGGTGTATTACCACGAAACACAATAAATAGTGATCCTTTCGATGTTCATAATGGCCGCTTACATTTCCAATATGTATGTCGTTTGACGAAACACTACCTTCGTCGAGGAAATAGACAATAAATTGTATTTTATTTTGAATGTAATGTTTTTATTTATTTTGAATGTAACGGTTTCTTTCATTTTTAATATGATGCTCTTATATTTAATAATTTTGTATCTAAAGATAAAAAATGGATTTGGTGGTTGGTTTAGTGGTCCATATTACGACTGTTTGGTGATGAGCTTGGTGAAAGTGCAAAAAATTGATGTGACAGTGACGATTCTGGTCACCATTAAGCATGGCGGTGATAAGTTTTGGTGTTCATGATTGTCTAGTGACCGCTTACTTTTATGAAAATTTATTTATGCCGATTTGATGAAACACTACCCTCGTCAAGAAATAGAAAATAAATTATATTTTATTTTTAATTTAATTTTTTATTTCTTTTTAATTTTTATGTGATGTTTTTTATATTTAATAATTTTGTGTTTGAAGAAAAAAATATGGATTTAGTGGTTGGTTTAGCGCTCCATATTACGATTGTTTGATAATGAGTTTGGTGAAAGTTTAAAAAATTGATGTGCCGTTGAAATTGCGGTGATGAGTCTGATCACCATTATGTATGGTTTCAAAATGACCACACTGACCGATTCAATCGGAAACCGATTTTTTTAGTTGGGTGAAGCATTATTTTATTTGTTGTGTGTATTATGAGTGACTTGTGTTTTAAGTGTATTTTTAAACGATAAAAAATAGAAAAAAGTGAATGGAAGAGAGAGTAGGTGCCACAATAATTGAAGATAAATTGAAACAAAAAAGTTTTAAAAAGTGAAAATATGAAGTAATTTATGAGAATTTAAAGAACCTAATGATTTGATTGATGGGAATTTAAAGGAAAAAAATACATAATACAAAAGTAATTTATGCATTAAACATAGGGAGTGATTCGCACACTCAAAATGATTGAGACACTCATATTTTAAGTATTTGGACATTTGATAAACATAACAAAAAATATCCAAACACTTAAAATATGAGTATACCAATCATTTTTATGAGTGTACAAATCACCTTCATTAAGCATATGTATCGTATATATTAATCTACTCTTTTTATAATGCATATGTACTTCGGATATATCCATTGACATGAATTCACGAAACAAACAACGCGTCTCCACATAACCTAACCAAACACACCCCAAGTCTCTAATTTAGAATAATGACAAATTACACCCTTTATTTTAAGCAAAAGTCCCAAATATAACCCATTTATAACCTCTCTCACATAAAAACAGAGAGGGTTTGCTAGGGTTTTTGGTTGGCACCCATCAACAAAACACACACATTCTCTCCCCAAGTACCTTAAACAAATCATCAAAATGGGTGGTGGGAAGAAACGAGAGAGAATTCATAACCCAGAGCCCTTCCTCACCGATGAATCTAACAAACCATTTTCCAAAAAATGAACTAAACCATCCAAACTACATCAGGAGGAACAAAAGGTATTGTTTATTGGATTGCTTATTTGTTTTGCTTAAAAATAAGCACTTTGGGAATTTAATATTTGTGTTTAGCTTATTTTTTCGGCTTATGGAAGACCCAAACACTTCTTAATAAGCCAATTTTTCCTTAAATAAGCAGTTGAGAATAAGAAGTTTGGTGAAAAAATATAGCAATTCTAAGGGGGTGTTTGTTTAAGCTTAAATGTGGGCTTATGAGCTTATTTGATTTTGGCATATATAATTCCGGCTTATTTTGAGACTTATGGGCTTATATAAGTTATCATATCATAATAAACTTATATAAGCCCACAAGTCTCAAAATAAGCCTGAAAATTGGGTCTTGTGAAATATAAGATGAAACACAAATAAGCTCATAAGCCACATATAAGCTTAAACAAACACCCTAACTCTCTAGGTACTGTCAGATTTTAAATGTTGTTAAAAGCGTTGTTTTTTATAAGCGTGGATTTCAGTCTCATATGAAGCTAAATATTAGTGATAACTGACAAGTAAAAAGTTTGATTTCTTAAGAAGCTAAATATATGTTAGAAGCGTTGAGTTTGGTCTGTAAGAAGATAAGTATCGGTGATAAATGTGCGATGTTTATAGCTAAATGTTCCTGATAGCTGTACAATTAGGTCTCATACAAAGCTTAATATTTGCGAGAAGTTTTATGTTCGTTTTAGATTTTACTTGAAAGTTGATGGAAGGTTGGGCTAACTCAGGAATTCCAAAATTTCAGAGTAGAACTCGAAAGGAAAGCTTATATTCGAATAGTTGGATTGTATTTCACTATTAAATTTTTACAACGATAGTGAGAGAGGCCAAAGAATTATTAACTCCAAACTAGAGGCTCTATGACTCTATCAGTATCACACTACATTTATATATGCAATATTCATCTAACAGAATAAATGATGGCGTGTATGATGTATTTCACTTGTCACATGCTTAAGAGCAGACTTAGGTATCTTAAGAAGCTAAATCATATGTAACTTTGGTCTTTGTAAAAGTGGCATACAATTTTTTGAGCTTTCTATGAGTATTGGCTTCTTTTTTTGTTATGGTTATTTAAGATAGTAAGTTACGAGCAGTTTCAAAATTTGATTTGATACCGGCTCTATTGAAATAATTATCTTTTTTTTTTATGAAATTCTATAGTGCTAAATACTTTGTGTTTTGCAGCTTATATCAGCCGGCATGAGCTCAAAGATTTTGAAGGAGGCTTTAGCTCAGAAAAGGAGATTCGGGATGAGGCGGATGCAAGAAACCACGATAACATTAATTTTCCGAAGAACACGTTACTCATACTCAAATAG
Source organism: Chrysanthemum lavandulifolium (assembly GCA_022545495.1). NCBI lineage: Eukaryota > Viridiplantae > Streptophyta > Magnoliopsida > Asterales > Asteraceae > Chrysanthemum > Chrysanthemum lavandulifolium. Next base: position 199,358,643 of record CM040243.1, on the reverse strand, counting down.
ACGATGATGATGATATTGACAACTTTCACGGCTTCACCGACACTCATAGTCGATTATCTTTGGTGATGAGGTTGGCCTTGCTCTATGTCTTCATCGTGTCGGTTGATTTATTTGATGTTATATGTCATTTTGTTACACTAATGCATAGTGTTTTTCTATTTATTTATCTATACATGATAATATATGAAAGCTATCTAACAGGGAAGAAGAAAACATGATTGTATAAAATTCTAAACATATAAGATTGTAGATGTAGTAATGGCATTGTTTATTTGAAAATAACACGGAAGAAATTAATGAAGATGACCGGAAGCTCTGGAAGCATTCTTCTCTCGAGATGCTCAACGTAACGCACTTTGGCTGATGTCATTGTCGAGAAGATCAAAGCAAAGATCAAGCATCTTGTGTTTTTATTTCCATCAAAATTTCTTGATTTTTAATTATTTTTACTTCATTGTCTTTTTGATTTCATCGATTAAGCTTGGTAGATAGATGTACCTGCAGGACTTCAACCCTTGGAAAAAATGGATGATTCCATGATAAAATATACAAAAGGTGTTGTACATGTTTATCAAATGATTTTAAATGATTTATATATCATAGAAATATTAAGTTTATAACGTGGTTGTACAGCGTTGGAGAGATATTTAAGAAATATACATCGGGAAATTGGCCTTCAAAAGCATACCAGCTAAGAAAAACTGGGAGGAACGCTTGTACTTGAGAACCATATAAATGGTCACCAAATCACGATGTACCAAGGCACCGTAATCCTTGCTTCTAATATGAGTTCAAGGAAAGTGGATGTGTTTTACAAGGTTGTTTTACTTCCTCGTATTAGAAAAGATATAAAGCGAACAATAAACTTCATTTTGCATTATATCAAACCTTGAAAAAGGTCATTTACAAACCATTTGCATTCAATAAGGGATTTTGTTTCCACTATGCGAGGTATAAATTCACCAAATCCTAATAAAATAGAGTTTTGATTTTATTTGAGTTTGTCAAAAGGATTTTGTATCTTGTCTGCAGTCAAGGACATGTACTTTGAGAGAAGCTGTTATAATTGGAAGCGTTCTGCAAAAGGTCTCTATTCCACTACTTCATTCCAGGTATCACTACTAATTTGTATGTTTTATTCTCTATAGAACCTGGTCACTGACTTTTTCTAGATAGTTAGTCTTGTTTCATTTTCATTTTTATTGGGACATAATTATAGTCTAAGCATTGTTTTAATATGCGGTCTTGCATTGATGAAACTAGCGAAATGGAGTACGGTGGCACCACAAGGTATGTAAATTTTCAAGTAGTTGCATATGATATACTTATGACACAAGACATATTGCCCATCGCTTTTCTGGACCCAACCTGACAACGCTCATGTGTTGATAAGGTATATTTGAAGGTATATGTCATGTATTGTAACGTATTGTTTTGGGCAACTTGTATTGTTTTTGGGCATCTTTATGTTTTTGGGCAACTTGTATTTATACACGAGGATAGTTTGTCATTTCATATTTAAAAAACAAAAAAACAACGCCCACAAAACCGTAGAGTACATGTCCTTTAATGTCTTGTGTTCCCAATCACTTTCTTCTTTCTTCAATACAATTTGTTTAACAAAATCTTTCTTTCTTCTTTTGGTCTAGTGACTTGATATCTTTATCCCAATCTTTATGCTTTTGTTTAGAAAATATGTCTTGACAATATCACATTGGATGTTCAACTAGATATTGATTGGTCCCAGAACTAGTCATCTTTATATTAGTCGACCACTTGTGAATGGTCAACCATAAAAGTCAAACTAATCTAGGGCCCAAACCGTCAAGTTTAATCACACAAGCTAACCACTTGTGAATGGCCAACCGTAACAAACTTAAAATAGCCTGGAACCAAATGCAATGAAGATCTGGAGAATATAGTGGATTCCCGGGTCGTTAAGTCCCAACGAGGTGTGTAAACTGTAATACAACGACTGTGTGTGCTGAAATGATACAGAATATACAAAAACAGGAATCTGATTGACTAACACTAGGAATGTGAATAGTAATAGCTCTGTCACAGCTATGTCGTTTAAAAACGTGCAATCAGAAACCTAAAAACGTAAAAGATATTATTGGAAAATAATATTTTACACTATTAAATTAATTAATATAAATTAAAAATGAATTAAATGTATTTAATAATGAATTAAATAATAAGAAAATCTAAGATTAACTTAAATAAATAAAATAAAGAATCTGAAACTTAATATGTACTGATATGAAAAAGTTTAATGAAAACAAAACTTTACAAACTAAGAAATAAGCAAATTGAGAGCTTATGAGTCCAACAGTTAAGCTTTTGGCTTGACTGTTGGAACTCAAGCTCATAACAAGCTTGAAATAAGCTATATACATGAAACAAAAGATGAAATAAGATAAGCACAAGTCCAATGGATAAATATAAACAAGAATGTACACTGACAATCACTCATAAGCTAGATATAAGCTAATAAGCAATTCTGCTGAACCATTGCAAGGTACTGCTGAACCATTGCAAGATTCTGTTGAGGAGCTGTTGGTAATGGTGTAAGTTCACTGATTTCTCAGTTAACTGTTACGAATGGGCAAACAACAAACTCCTATAGGACTTATCAAATAAGCTCATGAGAGCTCAACCCGCACTGAAACTGAGTATGATAGATTAGCCTCACATGAAACCAAATATCACAAGCTCAAGCTCAATGAGGAACTTTTCATGAGTTTAGGAAAACGACTCCAACTACACAGTTTGCTTCTATGTAGTGAGTAAGATGGGACAAAAAAAGGAGAAAGTGATTAAGCTATCTAATAAGCTACAAATGTAAAAACAAGCACAAACATAACAAATAAACTACAAAGGCAAAAACAACTAAGAATAAACAAAGGCTAAACAAATCGTGAGAATCAAGTGAATCGTGAATTAAAATAAGCACATAAATAAGCTATTAAACATGACAAATAAAATTATCAAAATATATCTAACAATATTAGCAATAAAACATAAAAATTCTAAAAACACAGATTATGAAACTAAGTAACAAAGACATAGGAAAATAAACAATTAAATTAAAAACAGGAAAACTAGAAATTTGACTTTTTAGTTTATGATCAAAGTTGAATAAGGTGAACTTTGATCCGAATCTAATGACGTAATATGGAATATTAAAAATATAAACATGAATTAAACAAAGATAAACAACAATTAAACATATATGCAAGATTATGAGTTCTAACAATCTCACGGTGCTCATAATGAGATTGTCAGTGTCAAATTGACTTTCTACCATGCTACACCACTTGATTAAGGTTTCACCGAGGTAAAGGTCATATGAGGAATGCATCAAACAAGAACAACCACAAACATAACCCTAAACACGATTCACTATTAGATCCAAACAATCTTTTAATGGATATTATGCGGTTTTCAAAACAAAAGACTATGTAAACCAATTTCATCAAACCCAGAGGAACCAAAGTGTCAAAATGGACCTTTTTCAGCATAAACAAGTAGTCACAAATGTTCAAACCTAGGATTGTCAAAAACTAGCATATTGACAGTCAAGTGCAATATCAAACCACAATCAAATCCAAAACATAACAACCTAAGATTAAGCTATAACAACATTAAATAACAACAAAGAAACATGAAAACATAAGAATTAAAGCATGAAAAGGACTAAAACAATAAAATGCAAGAAATGGTATAAAGGGCTTACAAGTGAATCCAAGTAAAAATGGGAACCATGGTCACAGAACACATCCTAAGGCTTTCCACAAAGCTTCTAAACCAAAGGCAATCCACAATTAACCTTGCTCCATGCAGTTTCACCAAGATCACTACATTATTTTTGGTTTTTCATTGTTTTTCTTGATTTTAAATACTAAACTTGTTTTAAGGTCTCTAAAAGCTTTAAAACTTTTGTCAGGAGCTTATGTGAGCTTAAAGAGTCCATTAAACAACTACATAACAAGAATTTAAATGATTTGAAAATTAAAGGAATTAAGCAAAAACTGGAAACTGAAATGATACTTGAAATTAAACTGAAAATAAAGGTTCATTACACTAATTTAAGAAAGATTACAACATTGAAAGCAATAAAATGACTTGAAATTAAAGAAAGCAGTAAATTTAATTAACTACGTGACCTAGGCTAATCCAAAGGTTTCTAAATCGCTACACTACATGACCAAGGCTAGCCCCCAATATTTTCTTCTCTTTGCCTCCTCTTCTCTTTTATAGTATTCTGAGTTCCCACTAGCATTCCAATTAAATCCCACTTTAATTCATGTCCATTGGATAAGCAGAAATCATCCTAGCCGTTTAAGTGACTTTTGGCGCCAAAAGTAATACTAGTAGATTGAGGCGCTTCGCAACAATTAATGCTTCTTGTTCACATGTAGAGGTGGAGGGACATGTTTGGATAGGTTTAGAGGTTTGGTTGAAGAGTGGTTAACAAAAACAGGGATTGTGAGGTGAGATAAAGTGAAGATGGTGTGGATGCATTAATTGTAGTTGTGGGCTAGTATAGGTGGAAGGATGGTGGTGAGAGTTGTTAAACAACCGGGGTAGTGAGGTGGAAAGGTGGTAAAGAAAAGGTGGTAGCAAGTGGCAAAACCAGGCAAGGTGGAGGTGGTTTTGACCGGATATTATTTAGGGACCAGATATTTTAGTGGAAGTATCTCTTGAAACGTATGCCTTCAGCAGAAACCATCAACAAGCATTAAATCTTGGTAGAAACCATTGATTCATGAGAATCACAATAGGCTTAGCAGAAACCATCATTATCAGCAGAATCAAACTGTTTCAACTCTTTTGTACCGATTCACATAAAACACATTTTCATGATATTTGTAACATTTATAAAGTCATTTGTGTGTTTTTGACTGTTTTTGTGGGTTTAAACAATGTAAAATATATGTGTTTTTAGACACATATCAAATCCCCACACTAAACTATTGCTAGTCCCTAGCAATCTTTATGAAGTTTTAATGGATTTTAAAGAACTCTTTACCAAAAGCCATCACTTCCGGAGTAGCCAATTGTTTCAGTTCAAGTAAGAACCTTGGTACAATGATAACCAAGTGATTTTGAGCAAATCACCAACTTTCAACGGTTTTGATTTGTCTTTACCATAAGCCGTTTGCTTCGGACTAGCCAACTCTTAGATAAAATATCTTTGGTGAGTCGATTACCAATTATGGTTTTCCAACTGCCTTTACCACAAGCCATAAACTTGCGGGCTAGCCAACTCTTCACTAATTAAAGATATGGTGAGCTAAACACCATACAATTTTGGGCAAATTGCAAGCCGTCAACGGATTTGAGATATCTTTACCAAGAGCCGTTTGCTCCTGGATTAGCCACTCCTTTTGTGTGTTAGACATGGTGGACTGATTACCATTTGTTGTGTTTAGTACATAGTACTTCCACTAAAAAAAAATTTTAAATTTGGCCATTTTGGGGGAAAAAGGGACTAAAAGGGTACATTTATGATCAAATTCGCCAGAATTTCCCCCCCACACTTAGAAATGAATATTGTCCTCAATATTCAAAGTCCCGACTATTATGCCGAATCCTTGAACGTAAAAAGATAACATTACTAGCTAAGTGTAGAAACACAACAATTATTCTTTTTTTTTTAATATTTACAATTTTCATTTTTTAGATCTATATACAACATGTGAGGCATCTCCCCACACTAGGGTGGTACACACGGGTGAAAACCCATGTTTAACTACTGTTTTTGATTACCGAGTCGCTAACATGCGACTCGGCCCCGAATTAATTGGTTCATGGGGAAATGACTGGATGAGAAATTGGAGTGGGGTCACCACTCACAGAATTATGAATAGTAAGGTAAGGAAATTATTTTTGGTTTTTTTTTTTGATTTATATATATATGTACAAAGAAAAAGGAAAAATATTTTTGTGTTTTATATTGTTTTTGGAAATGAAATATGATATGATATATAATATATATACAAGGGATAGATATTCAACAAAACACAAATACGTTACAAAGACACCTCCCGGCAGGCTTAAATTTTGATTGGTCCCAGAACTAGTCATCTTTATATTAGTCGACCACTTGTGAATGGTCAACCATAAAAGTCAAACTAATCTAGGGCCCAAACCGTCAAGTTTAATCACAAAGTGACCACTTGTGAATGGCCAACCGTAACAAACTTAAAACAGCACGGAACCAAATGCAATGAAGATCCGAGAATATAGTGGATTCCCGGTCGTTAAGTCCCAACGAGGTGTAAACTGTAATACAACGATCGTGTGTCTTGAAATGATACTGAATATACAAAAGCAGAATCGATTGACTAACACTAGGAATGTGAATAGTAATAGCTCACACGCCTATGTTGTTTAAAAACGTGCAATCGAAACCTAAAACGTAAAAGATATTATTGGAAAATAATATTTTACACTATTAAATTAATTAATATAAATTAAAAATGAATTAAATGTATTTAATAATGAATTAAATAATAAGAAAATCTAAGATTAACTTAAATAAATAAAATAAAGAATCAAACTTAATATATCGATATGAAAAGTTTAATGAAAACAAAACTTTACAAACTAAGAAATAAGCAAATTGAGAGCTTATGAGTCCAACAGTTAAGCTTTTGGCTTGACTGTTGGAACTCAAGCTCATAACAAGCTTGAAATAAGCTATATACATGAAACAAAAGATGAAATAAGATAAGCACAAGTCCAATGGATAAATATAAACAAGAATGTACACTGACAATCACTCATAAGCTAGATATAAGCTAATAAGCAATTCTGCTGAACCATTGCAAGGTACTGCTGAACCATTGCAAGATTCTGTTGAGGAGCTGTTGGTAATGGTGTAAGTTCACTGATTTCTCAGTTAACTGTTACGAATGGGCAAACAACAAACTCCTATAGGACTTATCAAATAAGCTCATGAGAGCTCAACAAACACCGAAAACCGAGTATGATAGATTAGCCTCACATGAAGCCAAATATCACAAGCTCAAGCTCAATGAGGAACTTTTCATGAGTTTAGGAAAACGACTCCAACTACACAGTTTGCTTCTATGTAGTGAGTAAGATGGGACAAAAAAAGGAGAAAGTGATTAAGCTATCTAATAAGCTACAAATGTAAAAACAAGCACAAACATAACAAATATACTACAAAGGCAAAAACAACTAAGAATAAACAAAGGCTAAACAAATCAGCAGAATCAAGTGAATCGGCAGAATTAAAATAAGCACATAAATAAGCTATTAAACATGACAAATAAAAATTATCAAAAATATATCTAACAATATTAGCAATAAAACATAAAAATTCTAAAAAACACAGATTATGAAACTAAGTAACAAAGACATAGGAAAATAAACAATTAAATTAAAAGCAGGAAAACTAGAAATTTGACTTTTTAGTTTATGATCAAAGTTGAATAAGGTGAACTTTGATCTGAATCTAATGACAGAATATGGAATATTAAACAATATAAACATGAATTAAACAAAGATAAACAACAATTAAACAGATATGCAAGATTATGAGTTCTAACAATCTCACAGTGCTCATAATGAGATTGTCAAGTGTCAAATTGACTTTCTACCATGCTACACCACTTGATTAAGGTTTCACTGAGGTAAAGGTCATATGAGGAATGCATCAAACAAGAACAACCACAAACATAACCCTAAACACAGATTCACTATTAGATCCAAACAATCTTTTAATGGACTGTTATGCAGTTTTTCAAAACAAAAGACTATGTAAACCAATTTCATCAAATCCAGAGGAACCAAAGTGTCAAAATGGACCTTTTTCAGCATAAACAAGTAGTCACAAATGTTCAAACCTAGGATTGTCAAAAACTAGCATATTGACAGTCAAGTGCAATATCAAACCACAATCAAATCCAAAACATAACAACCTAAGATTAAGCTATAACAACATTAAATAACAACAAAGAAACATGAAAACATGAAAATTAAAGCATGAAAAGGACTAAAACAATAAAATGCAAGAAATGGTATAAAGGGCTTACAAGTGAATCCAAGTAAAATGGGAACCATGGTCACAGTAACACATCCTAAGGCTTTCCACAAAGCTTCTAAACCAAAGGCAATCCACAATTAACCTTGCTCCATGCAATTTCACCAAGATCACTACATTATTTTTGGTTTTCATTGTTTTCTTGATTTTAAATACTAAACTTGTTTTAAGGTCTCTAAAAGCTTTAAAACTTTTGTCAGGAGCTTATGTGAGCTTAAAGAGTCCATTAAACAACTACATAACAAGAATTTAAATGATTTGAAAATTAAAGGAATTAAGCAAAAACTGGAAACTGAAATGATACTTGAAATTAAACTGAAAATAAAGGTTCATTACACTAATTTAAGAAAGATTACAACATTGAAAGCAATAAAATGACTTGAAATTAAAGAAAGCAGTAAATTTAATTAACTACGTGACCTAGGCTAATCCAAAGGTTTCTAAATCGCTACACTACATGACCAAGGCTAGCCCCCAATATTTTCTTCTCTTTGCCTCCTCTACTCTTTTATAGTATTCTGAGTTCCCACTAGCATTCCAATTAAATCCCACTTTAATTCATGTCCATTGGATAAGCAGAAATCATCCTAGCCGTTTAAGTGACTTTTGGCGCCAAAAGTAATACTAGTAGATTGAGGCGATTCGCAACAATTAATGCTTCTTGTTCACATGTAGAGGTGGAGGGACATGTTTGGATAGGTTTATAAATTTGGTTGAAGAGTGGGTAACAAAAGCAGGGATTGTGAGGTGAGATAAAGTGAAGATGGTGTGGATGCATTAATTGTAGTTGTGGGCTAGTATAGGTGGAAGGATGGTGGTGAGAGTTGTTAAACAACTGGGGTAGTGAGGTGGAAAGGTGGTAAAGAAAAAGGTGGTAGCAAGTGGCAAAACCGAGGCAAGGTGGAGGAGTGGTTTGACCGAGATATTATTTAGGGACCAGATATTTTAGTGGAAGTATCTCTTAAACGTATGCCTTCAGCAGAAACCATCAACAAGATTAAATCTTGGTAGAAACCATTGATTCAATGAGAATCACAATAGGCTTCAAAGAAACCATCATTATCGCAGAATCAAACTGTTTCAACTCTTTTGTACCGATTCACATAAAACACATTTTCATGATATTTGTAACATTTATAAAGTCATTTGTGTGTTTTGGGTGTTTTTATGGTTTAAACAATGTAAAATATATGTGTTTTTAGACACATATCAAATCCCCACACTAAACTATTGCTAGTCCCTAGCAATCTTTATGAAGTTTTAATGGATTTTAAAGAACTCTTTACCAAAAGCCATCACTTCTGGAGTAGCCAATTGTTTCAGTTCAAGTAAGAACCTTGGTACAATGATAACCAAGTGATTTTGAGCAAATCACCGACTTTCAACGGTTTTGATTTGTCTTTACCGAAGCCGTTTGCTTCGGACTAGCCAACTCTTAGATAAAATATCTTTGGTGAGTCGATTACCAATTATGGTTTTCCAACTGCCTTTACCACAAGCCATAAACTTGCGGGCTAGCCAACTCTTCACTAATTAAAGATATGGTGAGCTGAACACCATACAATTTTGGGCAAATTGCAAGCCGTCAACGGATTTGAGATATCTTTACCAAGAGCCGTTTGCTCCTGGATTAGCCAATCCTTTTGTGTGTTAGACATGGTGGACTGATTACCATTTGTTGTGTTTAGTACATAGTACTTCCACTAAAAAAAAATTTAAATTTGGCCATTTTGGGGGAAAAAGGGACTAAAAGGGTACATTTATGATCAAATTCGCGAATTTCCCCACACTTAGAAATGAATATTGTCCTCAATATTCAAAGTCCCGCTATTATGCCGAAACTTTGAACGTAAAAGATAACATTACTAGCTAAGTGTAGAAACACAACAATTATTCTTTTTTTTTTAATATTTACAATTTTCATTTTTAGATCTATATACAACATGTGGGGCATCTCCCCACACTAGGGTGGTACACACGGGTGAAAACCCATGTTTAACTCTTTTTTGATTACTGAGTCGCTAGCTTGATTCGCCCCAATTAATTGGTTCATGGGGAAATGACTGGATGAGAAATTGGAGTGGGGTCACCACTCACAGAATTATGAATAGTAAGGTAAGGAAATTATTTTTGGTTTTTTTATTTATATATATATGTACAAAGAAAAAGGAAAAATATTTTTGTGTTTTATATTGTTTTTGGAAATGAAATATGATATGATATATAATATATATACAAGGGATAGATATTCAACAAAACACAAGTACGTTACGCAGCACACCTCCCCGGCAGCGGCGCCAAATTTTGATTGGTCCCAGAACTAGTCATCTTTATATTAGTCGACTACTTGTGAATGGTCAACCATAAAAGTCAAACTAATCCAGGGCCCAAACCGTCAAGTTTAATCACACAAGCTGACCACTTGTGAATGGCCAACCGTAACAAACTTAAAACAGCCTAGAACCAAATGCAATGAAGATCTGGAGAATATAGTGGATTCCCGGGTCGTTAAGTCCCAACGAGGTGTGTAAACTGTAATACAACGACTGTGTGTGCTGAAATGATACAGAATATACAAAAACAGAATCGATTGACTAACACTAGGAATGTGAATAGTAATAGCTCATCACGCCTATGTCGTTTAAAAAGCGTGCAATCGAAACCTAAAAGCGTAAAAGATATTATTGGAAAATAATATTTTACACTATTAAATTAATTAATATAAATTAAAAATGAATTAAATGTATTTAATAATGAATTGAATAATAAGAAAATCTAAGATTAACTTAAATAAATAAAATAAAGAATCTGAAACTTAATATGTACTGATATGAAAAAGTTTAATGAAAACAAAACTTTACAAACTAAGAAATAAGCAAATTAAGAGCTTATGAGTCCAACAGTTAAGCTTTTGGCTTGACTGTTGGAACTCAAGCTCATAACAAGCTTGAAATAAGCTATATACATGAAACAAAAGATGAAATAAGATAAGCACAAGTCCAATGGATAAATATAAACAAGAATGTACACTGACAATCACTCATAAGCTAGATATAAGCTAATAAGCAATAATATTATGAACAACCATTGCAAGGTATCTTCTTTGAACCATTGCAAGATTCTTGAGGAGTCAGTTGGTAATGGTGTAAGTTCACTGATTTCTCAGTTAACTGTTATGAATGGGCAACAACAAACTCCTATAGGACTTATCTAATAAGCTCATGAGAGCTCAACCAGCACTGAACTGAGTATGATAGATTAGCCTCACATGAAGCCAAATATCACAAGCTCAAGCTCAATGAGGAACTTTTCATGAGTTTAGGAAAACGACTCCAACTACACAGTTTGCTTCTATGTAGTGAGTAAGATGGGACAAAAAAGGAGAAAGTGATTAAGCTATCTAATAAGCTACAAATGTAAAAACAAACACAAACATAACAAATAAACTACAAAGGCAAAAACAACTAAGAATAAACAAAGGCTAAACAAATCAGCAGAATCAAGTGAATCGGCAGAATTAAAATAAGCACATAAATAAGCTATTAAACATGACAAATAAAAATTATCAAAAATATATCTAACAATATTAGCAATAAAACATAAAAATTCTAAAAAACACAGATTATGAAACTAAGTAACAAAGACATAGGAAAATAAACAATTAAATTAAAAACAGGAAAACTAGAAATTTGACTTTTTTAGTTTATGATCAAAGTTGAATAAGGTGAACTTTGATCTGAATCTAATGACAGAATATGGAATATTAAAAAATATAAACATGAATTAAACAAAGATAAACAACAATTAAACATATATGCAAGATTATGAGTTCTAACAATCTCACAGTGCTCATAATGAGATTGTCAAGTGTCAAATTGACTTTCTACCATGCTACACCACTTGATTAAGGTTTCACTGAGGTAAAGGTCATATGAGGAATGCATCAAACAAGAACAACCACAAACATAACCCTAAACACAGATTCACTATTAGATCCAAACAATCTTTTAATGGACTGTTATGCAGTTTTTCAAAACAAAAGACTATGTAAACCAATTTCATCAAACCCAGAGGAACCAAAGTGTCAAAATGGACCTTTTTCAGTATAAACAAGTAGTCACAAATGTTCAAACCTAGGATTGTCAAAAACTAGCATATTGACAGTCAAGTGCAATATCAAACCACAATCAAATCCAAAACATAACAACCTAAGATTAAGCTATAACAACATTAAATAACAACAAAGAAACATGAAAACATAAGAATTAAAGCATGAAAAGGACTAAAACAATAAAATGCAAGAAATGGTATAAAGGGCTTACAAGTGAATCCAAGTAAAAATGGGAACCATGGTCGCAGAACACATCCTAAGGCTTTCCACAAAGCTTCTAAACCAAAGGCAATCCACAATTAACCTTGCTCCATGCAGTTTCACCAAGATCACTACATTATTTTTGGTTTTTCATTGTTTTTCTTGATTTTAAATACTAAACTTGTTTTAAGGTCTCTAAAAGCTTTAAAACTTTTGTCAGGAGCTTATGTGAGCTTAAAGAGTCCATTAAACAACTACATAACAAGAATTTAAATGATTTGAAAATTAAAGGAATTAAGCAAAAACTGGAAACTGAAATGATACTTGAAATTAAACTGAAAATAAAGGTTCATTACACTAATTTAAGAAAGATTACAACATTGAAAGCAATAAAATGACTTGAAATTAAAGAAAGCGAAGAATTTAATTAACTACGTGACCTAGGCTAATCCAAAGGTTTCTAAATCGCTACACTACATGACCAAGGCTAGCCCCCGATATTTTCTTCTCTTTGCCTCCTCTTCTCTTTTATAGTATTTCGAGTTCCCACTAGCATTCCAATTAAATCCCACTTTAATTCATGTCCATTGGATAAGCGTAAATCATCCTAGCCGTTTAAGTGACTTTTGGCTCCAAAAGTAATACTAGTAGATTGAGGCGCTCGCAACAATTAATGCTTCTTGTTCACATGTAGAGGTGGAGGGACATGTTTGGATAGGTTTATGGGTCTGGTTGAAGAGTGGGTAACAAAAACAGGGATTGTGAGGTGAGATAAAGTGAAGATGGTGTGGATGCATTAATTGTAGTTGTGGGCTAGTATAGGTGGAAGGATGGTGGTGAGAGTTGTTAAACAAGCGGGGTAGTGAGGTGGAAAGGTGGTAAAGAAAAGGTGGTAGCAAGTGGCAAAAACCGGGCAAGGTGGAGGAGTGGTTTTGACCGATATTATTTAGGGACCAGATATTTTAGTGGAAGTATCTGCTTTGAAACGTATGCCTTCAGCAGAAACCATCAAGATTAAATCTTCTAGAAACCATTGATTCAATGAGAATCACAATAGGCTTCAAAGAAACCATCATTATCAATGAGAATCAAACTGTTTCAACTCTTTTGTACATGATTCACATAAAACACATTTTCATGATATTTGTAACATTTATAAAGTCATTTGTGTGTTTTGGTCATTTTTTATGGTTTAAACAATGTAAAATATATGTGTTTTAGACACATATCGGATATCATCCGTAGGCTACCTCCTAAGTCTATACTCCAAAGAACGTAGTGTTTGCAAGTTATGGAATGCTAGTATAGATTGTGGAAGCTTCATCTTTAATTACGGTGTTCGTCGAATGATCGGTGTTTATTTACGCTAACATTCGATATGGGTGACCAAGGTTTTGTGTTAGCTTTAAATGAACGACTAATCGCCACGCCACTTAATCTGATTTAATGCTTTCATCTATGATTACAATTGGCAATTCTAATGGTCTTTGGTGTTTTGTCTATGGTTCTAATCTAATGATCGTTATTTGGAACCCGCAATCAAAAATCACTTGCGATTTGTCCCGGTTTACACGCATCAAAGCGAACGTTAAAAGATTTGTTTTGGTTTTGCCATCCGTCAGGACACTCTTGACCCGACGATCGTGAAGGTCTCCTATCCTGCTTTCAAAAGTGGTTTCGGTATGTCTCTCTTTTCTTTGAACTCGTTAAGGTGGACAATCCTTGAAAATTTCCACCCCTCGTGAAACTATCAAATTGAAACGTAAAAGTCATGCGGTTGTAGGTCGCTTTCTCCATTGGACTGGGAGTGAAAAGTTAACTAATGAGGACGGTGTTATTTATAAGATTTATATGTTGATTTCTTTTGATTTGGTAACCAACCAATTTAAAGGTATAGACCTACCATAGATTTTAAAAATGAACTCCCGCCCATTCAATGTTTTCGATCTTGGAACCTCTCTAGTGATTTCTGGGACGATCATTGGTGAAGACATTCCATTGTTTTGCGGATGGTTGTTGGACGTCAATGGTTCTTCCATAACATCATTTAGAAGCCTATTCGCCATCCTTACCCTATATTCGGTTCGTTTGCTTGGGTTTACAAAGGATCAAGCTCCAATAGTGGAAGCGTGCAACGCCAATCATTTGGGTCAGTCTATATTTGTGTACAGCAAAGAACTTGAATTATTTGTCTGCATGGGAATGTTAGGAGATGCGGGATCTTTCTACATCGCCCCATACAAAGAATCTCTTCTTTTGTTAAGGAACAATAGGGCCGTTATGCTCATTACTAAACTTGTTGAAGAGATGAAATATAACCAAGGTATCAGCCAGACCATGTTGTTTATAGTATGTTTTATTTTTATTTTTAACTTACCATTCTATTAATGTTTTATTTTTAACTTACACCATTATATTCATGTTCAACAGGTTTGTTTGGCAGAAGTTAGAGATCATACTTAATGGGAATGAAGCTTTGTGGTTTTAGTACGATGTCTGTATGTGAAGGAATCATGGAGTGGTTAGCTTTTTCTGCGTACTTGCTGAATTTTATAAATCAAGTGGTTATATATTATGTAACCATTAAACTCATAATTATGTAGTAATCGTAATATGTAGTAGGTTGTCTGTATGAAACGTTGTATGTCAACGTATTTACTATTTCCTATGTTCTTTAATCCCATTATACATCTTTGTTTAATCTGGGGAACTAGCATTTGTTTCCAATAAACAATGTGGCAACTAACTGTTCTACTTAGGGCAACTTCTTTTCCTTATTGACTAGTTTTATAAACCAAGGAGTCCTTCTAGTTGTTACAATTCGTATTCTACAATCAACTAATAACTACCAAGTAGTGACTATGCACACTTGAACTTAACAGATTTACCATTCAACACTAGTACAATTTAACTAGCAGTTGTAAGTTTAATACTAGCAACACTAAACCAATATGTCTCTATTCAGGCCCAGAATAGTAAGACCAACACCTACACAAGGGCACCAGAATGGTATCAGCAGCACCTACACACGGGCAGCACAAACACGACCATACACAACAGTATTAATGACGGTGGCATCATTTCGTTGATGTGTTCTATCACAAGTAGTGGTTAAAATAGCTAGCAGTAGTAACCTATATACTGGCAGTTGTAAGTATACAACCAATTCAGTTTTACTAGCGGTGTAAAAATAAGTATAGCGGTAGTAAAAATGACTAGCAGTTGTAAGTCTACAACCACTTCAGTTTTACTAGCGGTAGTAAAATTAACTATAGCGGTAGTAAAAATAACTAGCAGTTGTAAGTATACAACCAATTCATTTTCAATGTTTGGCGTTTCTTTCATGATTCAATGTTTTCAATTTTTACGTAGTTATTTCATTTGTTGTATCATTAAAATACATACCTAACTTTGAACTTAGTTTGCAGACTCATTAAACTGAAATATTGAATAAGCCAAACATGTATCACAGAACAAATGTAATAAGAGCCATCTCTTCATCTTGATTAGTAGGTTCTCTTGTATGTTGCAATATCCTGTAGTGCTTTTTTACTACTTCTATACCAAGAGCCATCTCTTCTTCTTGATTGGGATCAAGAGTCTATGTCATTGCATCAAGTTCATGTTCACTATTTTCTTCAAAATCATCTTCATCTACGTCATGTTCCTCGTACCCTCCATCGTCATTATCATTCATGCTGCATGCCTGCATAATGGTAAACCAATATAATACATCAATAAATAATGTCGTTTGACAGAATAACAATTTATCCTCACTTTACAATCATTAACAATGGCCCTAATAAACCATAACATGTACTGTTGGTATTAATGTAGTTGGATATAATTAAAAAGCAAACAACAACAATAGAGAATAGATAATCTACTAAAACTCACCTTTCACAAATGTTTCACAACAAAATCTAAAAATTTTCTATTTAAAGTATCACAGGATCAACATTAAAGGAGCCGACGTTTTGTTTTCTCTGGATATTTGACTTTTAATGTAGAAGACTAATAGGTTTTATTGGGCCCATCAAATATTTAACGGCACATGACCTAGGGTACCGCCTCGCGCCTTAAAAGTTCGGTAGCAGAATTCCATTAGCCAAGTTGGAAGCGAAGAAATGGGTTTTGGCCATATTTTACGGACCAAATTTGAAAAGCTTGTATCTTGGGCGCGAATTAATGAACCAACCCAACAACCACATATAATGATCATAACACACCTCATTCGACCATCAATTGCAAATCAACAACCCTCATCCAAAGCCTCCCGTCGACAATTAAAAACCAAAAATTTCTTTGAAAACCATGTCGTTTCGAGCTAATGTTATCACCATTATGAGAGATTATATTAGCAACATGCCGATATGATGATCGGTAACATTTTGAATCGGTTGCCAATAATGAGCGGTGAGCACCTCTATTTTATCTACAAATTGGAGGTTTAAGTGGACCTTGCTCACCAAGTCATAATTGATGAGGATTTCTTTTATTATTTAACATATAAGTTTGATGGAGCCATGTTACTAGACTTTTTATGTGCTTTCCTTTATTTACCGCGCGTATTAAAAGTGAGGATTTTCTTGTTCTTGCACGCGGTATAATTAATTTCAATTCTTGTTTTGTGGGTAGGCACGTCCTAGGCTCCTACCTTCTATTTTCCTTTGGATTTGTCCCAAAATTTCTAGGAAGGAACGTGAATATTTACTTGCGATTTGATCACCTTTTTTGGTATTTGGATAAGCCTTATCCGTAATTACAAACCGCTTGAATTTATCGGTTTATTATCCTTTTTGTCTTGAAAGTTTGCTATGTCTCTATATATTTTTTTGGAAAATGTAGCTTCCACAATTGTTGTTGGTTTTGGAAATGTTGCTTATGCACGTTTGACAAACTGAAGTAAATCATTCATATCGGCGCTTTAAATTTCACTTTTAAAATTTGAACTTCAACTAGTCAACCTTTTAATTCGAAAAAAACCATATGCAGGAGGAACTTTTTGTGACAACTCACAATTTCAGGTCATTTCTCAAGTTTCACTATTTCATCATTTATCGTAAACTAGGTTTACGAGTATCAAATTCGCGTAACCTTAATGGTTTAGCTGTGAATTCATGATCATATCATCAAGGACATTTCATATAGACTAAGTTTAGTCTACATTTCATTAGCATCATTATCATCATATTAGTTCATGCATGGTTTTGCATTTTACATTAAACGTATAATTTTCATATTAAATAAACGTTATCGCGTAATTAATTATTTTGAACAATTGATCCGTTACTTCCAAAAATTATCCCGATATATTTTTATACTCATATTAAGTTTATAAAAATAATATTATGAGTTTACCCAGTGTTTTAAATTTATTTTGTATATAAATTGTTATATTTATATAATTACGACGGTTTTCTTAAAAACTACACGATTATTATTATTTCACTCAAATTTTGCAAGAAATGTATTTTTATAATTTTTATGACCTAAATATATTTTATCTGGACCCGTGAAAATTTATTTTTAACTAACGCTACCCTATATACTCAAATGTGACTATAACTTATCATTTAACTTCAATTAACTTACTAAACATTACACTTAAACATTTAAAAAAAAAAATAATAAAAGTGAATGACTAACACACCTTGTCGACACAAGGGGTGAGTCATTGAGTTTTTATGCAAATATCTTACAAGTATATTGCATAATATACTTAAAACATACACCTACACATTCATAACACAAAGTGTAAAAAAAAAACATATCTCTTTCTCTCTTGCACTTGGAACCGGCCATACAAGGATCAAAGAAGGAGTTCATAATTTTTTTCTAGACAAGGTTTTAACACTCTAGTATCACTCTTTGTATAGGTTTTGAAATAAAAACCTAGGGTGATTAGGAAAAATCCTTTGTTCTCATAAACCTCATCAATTACTAGTAAGCATTTCATACATATCATTATTTTTCATATTCATTTCTATGTTCATTTTTATTATGCACAAGTAAAACATGCAAGTTATGTGATGTTTATACCACTTTTAAGGTTTTAAGTGTTATATATATATAATTCATCCTATAATTACTCCTTGTTATATATTATTTTTGGTGATGTCTAGGAACCCATGACACCCTAAGAAGGTGTATGGTAGGATTAGAATAGCTTCGGAGTTGTTTTGAATGGGTTAGAATAGGTTTGGCGAGAAAAACTCATTTCGACAAGTTTGCAAAAGGGTCTGTCCTTATTTTCAAAATCTGGAAAATCCGACAAGAGGTAAAAATTTTGGACTAGATATTTAGAAAATATACTTTAAAACAAAACCGTGGCCGCTTGAACGGATTAAAACGGAGCTATAACGAAGAAGTTATGAATTTTTCAAGTTGGCGACGAAAACTATAATTTTCTGGAATTTCAGCATGTATTGTTTATTTTGTACGAGTCAAAAATGAAACTTGAGCATTGTAAATTATGTCGACTTGTCAAAAATATGTTAGTATACTTTGATACAAAGCTAAAGACCTTTAAAACGTAGAAAACGGATTTGTAACGATTAAATTATACACGTTTACAAAAAGTTGTCGTAACTTTATTATATAAGAAAAACTAAATTATTTCTAATAGACAAGTTTTACGGCAAAACAAAGAGACCAAGTTGAAGGTTGTTTTTAACATTGATTTAGAACTTTTTATAAAGTTAGGTCTTCTAGTAAAAGTGAGATCGCCAAGTATATTTTCCAAAATGTCCGACCGTTTGATTAGCGGAGTTGTAATGAATTAAATACGTTTACTCAAACTTTGCCGAAAACCATCCTTAAACTATATTTTGGGACATAAGTACCATACTTAACCTCTATTTTTCTTTATGTTCGAGACCTTTAGGATGGAAACTTAAACACTAAAACTTCGAGATAATCATACGAGCTTCCCAAAACCGTTGAGTTCGTTTCCTAACGCTCGATGTGCACCATTTTACGACTAGTTTTTAGAGACCG
Organism: Chrysanthemum lavandulifolium; assembly: GCA_022545495.1. Lineage (NCBI taxonomy): Eukaryota > Viridiplantae > Streptophyta > Magnoliopsida > Asterales > Asteraceae > Chrysanthemum > Chrysanthemum lavandulifolium. The sequence continues at coordinate 199,339,255 of CM040243.1, read as the reverse complement.
TTTTTGTCACTTTCATGGAAATTTCAACGACATTATTTTACGACGAAAAGTTATATTCTCTTAATAAATCACTAAATGATTATCGTCGGATATCATTTCAACGTAAATACATGTGAAGTAATTTAAAAATGGTCAAGACGTTAAAAGATTATATTTTCGACGAAAAGTATTGTTTTCAAAAATTCATAAGTGGTATAAATATCATCCGAATTGCATGCATAACATTTCATCATGACTTATTACATATCATATCATTCATAATAGGTCAGTTTCGAGATCACGCTACATTTCAGTGTATCCACTTTTGTCATCATAATCATTGCAACAGGTGAGTTTTCATAGCCCGATTTATTCAAGTTTATACTTTATTTCAAACGTACGGGGGAGAATACATTGCACATCATTTTATTTACGATGCCAAGTATATTCAAATTCATTACATTGCTTAAGTTACCTCATTGCCAGTTAAATGTCCCCATTTCATAATCATGAACCGTTAATTTCATAGAAGCGAGAGTGAGTGGATAGATCTATCGAGGGTGACACCTCCATCCGGGTTGGCGGATTCCAACCGGACGGATGCATTTCATTTCTTTATCATTATTGAGTTGTTTGGCAAAACACTCTATTGGGGTGAACATCAGTTAAGCTTCGGTGTCATGGACTTATAGCAATTGTATCATTTTTGTGGCGACATTGTCATACATAATTTATACTTGTGGTAGTCGTATTAACATTTACATAAACTCTATGAACTCACTCAACCATTGTGTTGACACTTTTAGCAATGTATTTTCAGGTAACTAAGGCATTCACTTCATGGCATGCATGTGGACATATCATAGAGTCGCGGTGACGACGCGTCTCACATGGGATTTATATACTTTAAAAACATCGTTTGACTTGTATCAAATTTATTTCCGTACATAGTGACTTTCATTTGGGACCTATACTTTGTAACTCTGATTATTTTATTAAATCAAACGATGTATTTTCCAAACGACACTTTAGGTCGTTCAATATAACTGTGATTGTGATGCTATGACAGTCAATCCCCAGAAATTCCATTCACGCAAAATGTAATTTGGGGTGTGACACTTTTTTATTATAACCGATTTGAAAAAAGCGAAACAAAGTTGGTATTTGCGTCGACAATAGCGGTGGTTTGAGCAAACCTAGCGGTGGTTTGTTAAAGCAGTAGCGATGGTTGCGTATTAACATATGCATATAATTGAGAATTTGTTCAAACCATGTAGCCTCCTTTGGTTTTTCCAAAACGCAACCATGTTGTGAGTTGCGAGAAGAGTTGGGCACCATCGATGTTTATTTCGAAATTGATTGTAGCATTATTAGGTGTTGCGAATTATGATGTGTGTGGGTCTAAACTATGTTTTTCCCTAGCGCTTGTAACTCTATTTTTTATCCCAATTGAATCCAAATTAATCTGTACTTTCAAAACAACTGTTTTAATCTTGTAGCGATTGTTAGTATTTTGGATGTATTTATCCCAAATGTGCTATTCTAATCGAAGAACGCAACCGTTATCGTCATCTACTATCTAGACACGACACCATTTTATGACGCTTAGAAAAGTCGCATAAACCTCAAAATAATCAACTCACTCTACACATGTAATAACACAAGCGTTATGTGCTTACGTCAAAGTGAATATGTTGACGTTTTTACAATAACTTATGGTCTATAAAACACCTGGAAATAATATTAATACACGGATACTCTGAATAGTATTAGCGATTACAACCTTGAAGTGTATCGACTCTAAATATGCCGAAAAGTTATATCAAACTCTAGCCTGGACCTCCTTTTATAAGCTAAGGACTCCTTTACAATATACAAGATAATTATACTTAGCATACTTAGCCGTACAAAACATCCTACCCAAGAAATTCTAGAATGTTACATATTAAACCGACACAATGATACTAGCAGTGAAAAACTACATTAGCAGTGGTACGCGACTTAATTGTGAGTGTGGATTCCTTCTTGTATGCTATCATTTCCTTGAAGGATTTCCCGTCGTTTGGTTCTCCTGGGGCGGCCGTATTTTCATATGGGATTCCCTGCAGAAGTTCGATAGGCTTCTCAGCGGGTTTCCGTGTAAACCGCCCTATCGCGATCTTGGAAGAGCTTTTAGTGGGATTGCTTTTCCAATGCAGCAGACTTTTATTTTAGAGCAATGGTAGAACCACAAATAATTCGGAAAAATACATCCACACCGACGTGATAGGTTTGAATTGGAGTGAGGAGAGAGAGCGCCATAAAATACACCAATCATCCCTACACGATAGCATGGATTTTTTTACTGAATTATTTATGTAATTTGCTCTAAAATTAATCCCGATGCCCGCAAGCTCGTCATTTTACCTTTAACCCGATCTATCCAACCCGATATGCGGGATTAGTAGACGACACTTGCTTGGGGCGGGGCTGCAATCAGAGGACCGAGACCGAAATTTCACCGTGTTGTTTGCCTCTTTGCACATTCTACCACTCCTTCGACCCCAATACCCATGATATACATCCTTCTTCCGCTCGGGAAGAGCGAGGTTAAGAAAGAATTGCCTGAACTTTGAACATCCCAAATGGCTAATGAGAGTCTAATCGGTTTAAACTCCAACCTTTGGTACGCCATATGGTCAGGGTAGGCTTCCACAAACCTCAAAGGACACGGGTTTTGGTTGAAGGAATGTTGTGAATGGTCGCGGAGATAGGTCATTTTTGTCGTCTTAGAAACGACAAATTGTTTTAGTAGTCATTTAAGAACATGTTTCGGTTGTCATGAGAAGCGCTGCGCTATATTTTTGTTTTGGAGGGTAAAGTTTTAGGCTATGTATGGGCTTTTTGGAACCGACGGTGCGTGGGCAACGGGTTAACATTTTCAACTTCTCTTTGTTGTTTTTGTTGGTGGAGGAATGGTTGTTTTTATGTGCTTTCCTTTATTTACCTCGCGTATTTAAAGGGAGGATTTTCTCGTTCTTGCACGCAGATAATTAATTTCAATTCTTGTTTTGTGGGTAGGCACGTGCCTAAGCTCCCGGCATCTATTTTTCCCTTTGGATTTGTCATAAAATTTCTAGGGAAGGAACGTGAATATTTACTTGCATTTTCTCTCCTTTTTGGTATTTGGATAAGACTTATCCGTAATTACAAACCGTTTGAATTTATCGGTTTATTATCATCCTTTTTGTACCGAAAGTTTGCTATGTCCGACATCCGTTGTTGGTTTTGAATATGTTGCTTAAGCACGTTTGACAAATCAAGTAAATCATTCATATCCGCGCTTTAAATTTCACTTTTAAAATTTGAACTTCAACTAGTCATTTGGAAAAGCGAAACAAAGTTGATATTTGCGTCGACACTAGCGGTGGTTTGAGCGACACTAGCGGTGGTTTAAGCGACCCTAGCGGTGGTTTTTAAAGCTAGCGGTGGTTGCGTATTCACATATGCATATAATTGATAATTTGTTCAAACCATGTAGCCTCCTTTGGTTTTTCCAAAACGCAACCATGTTGTGGTTTTTATCCCAATTTAATCAAAATTAATTTGTACTTTCAAAACAACTGTTTTAACTCTTGTAGCAGTTGTTAGTATTTTTGGCCGTATTTATCCCCAATTGTGCTATTCTAATGAGCAAACGCAACCGTTATCGTCATCTAGTATCTACACACGAAAATTCGTTGGAACCTCAGGCCACCTTCCAATTTGCAATCTAATTGTGCTATTCTAATTGTGCTATTCTAAAGTTATTGGACAATTGTGCTATTCTAATTGTGCTATTCTAAAGTTATCCCCAATTGTGCTATTCTAATTGTGCTATTCTAAAGTTATCCCCAATTGTGCTATTCTAATTGTGCAATCTAATTGTGCTATTCTAATTGTGCAATCTAATTGTGCTATTCTAATTGTGCTATTCTAATTGTGCAATTCTAATTGTGCTATTCTAAAGTTATCCCCAATTGTGCTATTCTAATTGTGCTATTCTAAAGTTATTGGACAATTTCGTTGGAACCTCAGGCCACCTTCCAATTTGCAATTTGGGCAACTAAATGCCATCATTGGGCAATACTTGTTGTACGATCGGGAAACCATAATTCTTAACCATATGATCATAAAGGATACACTTAACAGCATAAACCTAACAGCACTAAGTTTGGCATAGAAGCACTATTGAAAGGTGTTGCACTACCGCACCGCATGCCAGCGTCCTCTTCCTGCCATACCTGTAGCTCGTGCACAATGTAGACATCCATGGATCCATTCTCATCAGCAAGGTCATACATTCGTCGAACGTCATTTTCTGTGTGCAACAATGTTAAACCATCTTCTAGTGCCTTATTTGGTGCAGCATAAAATAAAGCCCATTTTTCCCTCAATATCATTCAAAACATGATCAAGCACCACAGTAAATGCAACCACGGTGGAAGACTTTTACAAAAACACTAGTAAAGACTTCAAGTGTTTGAAGCTATTGTCAAAAAGCTTTTGTATTTATAAAATTTCATTTTCACCCAACATTAAATATGCAAATGCTTTTGCGATTGGAGTAATTGTGTTCAATGCATCAAGTCTTTTATGACTTGATGCATTGGTAATGCTCGAGGAATGTGTGGATGTTGATAGTTGAAGATTATTAATTTGATTTAAAATACAAAACCATTTCCCAAAAGCAATCGACATACTTACCAAGAAGCAGTGAAAAGTGAAAAGAAAATAGCCAAATGCTAGAGTTCACAAAAAGTCAAAAAGTAAAATGCAGAGGCCATCGATACTCTAACTCTTTGTGACCACAAAACCCATTTGCAAACACCAATTATTACAGTTAGTTTGGATTATTCACACTATACACCAATTCAAATTGTCAATAAATAATACGATTGTCTACACAAAACTAAAAACACCTTTTCATTTGTGAAATTTACCTTTCACTTCTCTCGTGATATTTTAGTCAATTGACATTTAGATCAATTAGATTATCAATCATCACAATCATTTACGAAATGGCGTGTTCTTTGTGTCAAGATGGTACATGCACTCGAATTGTACTAATTTGCACGATTCTTTATTTAAAGACATGATAGACCGTTTCAAGAGAATGGTAATTGCTTGTGAGTAGGAAAGACTTTCCCAATATAAGGAAATTTTAGAGAGAAACAAGAGCGATTGATAAGAGGAAGAGAATGATTGAACAACTTCGGAGTATGAATGTGAGTATGAAGATATGAAAGCGTTTCAAGAGGATCCAAGATGATAATGCTAATTTGGAAGCAACGTGTGAAGAGGCGATAGTGATTTTAAGATTTACAAAGATTATAATCTTCGATCTTTCAAGCTAAGTATGAAGAGATGCAAACCGGTTTAAGATTTTGAAAGATCATAATGTTGTTGTCAAAGCTAAGTATCAAGAGATGGTTGAATGTGCCAAAAATCTTATCAACAGACTCAAAGAAGTTGCGGTGATCTTGATGATTTTAGGATTATGAATGTGTTTTGTAAATGTTTAAGAATGTGCTATTTTGGACTGATTAGGTATGTAAGGTAATAAGTATTTATCTAATTAACAAGGTACTAGATTACTGCATCAAATTTTATGTTATGATTTTATGATATCATTTGTGAAAACATAAATAATCAAAATAATAGCCAATCTCGATATTCTTCACATGCGAATATACTCTAAATAGACTTAATTCCAATACTAAAGTCAAAATTCCATTAGTTATTGATATTATTAACTAGGAAACATAAATTTTCCAAACCTCAAGAGTCAAGATGATTCTTTAAAGGCTGCAGTTGAAGAAAAAGAGAATGAAGGGTGCAGCAACCACTTCCGAGATTCTTGCATCCACCGCTAGTATTGGAGTAACCATCGCCGCTATTATTATACCCACCGCCGTTCAGACGTTTCCATTGCATAGGCAACCATTGCTACAATTATAACCACATCAATAACACCAACACCAAAACCAAAAAAGGCTGACAATGAGTGATTGTGCTGAACTAAACTGTCAAGCTATCTCACACAAGCTAGCCACTTGTGAATGGCTAACCGTAAGAAACTTAAAACAGTTAAAACACAAATACAATTTAGATCAGAGAATATAATGAATTTCCGGGTCGTTAAGTCCCACGGAGACTCAATGGTGTGTAAACACTAACTCAGATGATAGAATGATCACTAAGGATAGTGATCGGTAAAGTTTGAATGGATTATTTAAGCCGAGGACAACTTAAACACTTTGGAATAAGCTAAAGAATGTAAAGAAATAGACTATTAAACTATGATAAGCAATTCGTAGAATCGAGAGATTCAGTGAGAATCTAAAATTCTAAATCGCAGAAATGAAATAGAAATAAGCAACAACAAGAAATCGGCAAAATCTAAACTTCTACATCGCAGAATCAAAAATTAATTCACAAACTTCAAACAGATCGCAGAAGCATATCGCCAGAAGCCAAAATAATGAATCACAGAAATGAAATAGAAATAAGCAACAACAAGCAAATCGGCAGAATCTAAACTTCTACATCGTGAGAATCAAAATTAATTCAACAAATTTCAAACAGATCAGGTGAAGCCAAAATAATGAATCGTGAGAATCGACAAATAACACTTCAAATAGCTTCAAAAGCAATTCAGCAGAATCACGGATAAGTTGACTAATGTGAACTTTGAATCAATTCTACTTATCGATTATGTTATACTAAACTATATTAAAGCGATTGAAGCTAGGTTAATGATTCTAAGCTACTTTGATGAGATTTGTATTCAAAAATCCTAACGATGAACTATCTAGGTGTGATCAAAGGTGATTTTGACCATGGATGAAACAAGGATGGTTTTATGACTTGCTTGAGTTATTAAAACCAAGTGTGATATAAAACAATAACAAGAAGCCAGTCAAACAACTTTTAACACAGTTGAACAAGTTAAACCAAACAAACCTTTATAAGCCCGATTTGGTGATTTTCGAGCAAAACTCATATTTCAACCATGAAACCGATTACAGACCTTATATAATCATTAAATAAGACTAAGTAAACATGAAACAACAGTACTAACAACATGAAACACAAGAATGATGATTATATTAATTTAAGCATCAAAATGAGATTTTAGCAACTACTAATTTAAAAGAACAAACAACCGATTTTAATCTTTAACTACACTTAACTAAAACTAATAAACATGAAGAAAGCAGAAATTCAAGCTATTTAACAGTTCAAACGGTGAAATGCCAAAATGAACAAAATGCTTACAAGTGGCTATCCAACCGAAATCACGAACCAAGATCACAAGACCACTCCTATAGGCTTACCACTAAGCCACTAACCTGTGGCCATCCACAATCTACCCCGCTCGGTGTGAACACCATTTCAAGGGATTTTTATTTTCAACTAATTATTTGGTATTTTGGTGATTTTTCCTTTTGATTCTAAACTGAATTTTAATGTATCTAATAGCTTTTAGAAGCTATCTAGGAGCTTAAGTGATCTTATTCAGTCCGTACAAACAACTAACAACAACATTAACATAACATGAGATTGTGAACTTGAAAAATATATAAACTTGGAAATATGATTAAGACTTGAAATTGATACTTGCAAAAGTTTAACAATACACTGAAGTGACTTAACAAAACACTTGAAGGCTTTAAAATACACTGAAAATTGAAAATTACTTAAAAAAAACATAAGCTAAACTAAAGTACACTAGATATGTTGATACAATGCATCTCCCCACTCCTTTATAGACTTTTTGAACTCTGATGACATCTATGATTGTTTCCCACCAATTTCCAGCCATTGGATCTCTCTAATTCATCATATCCGTCCAAGTGGATTTTTGGCGCCAAAATAGTCAAGAGCAGTTTTTGAGCAGGTTTTAGTCAATAAATGCGGTTTGGGTGTTAGTGGAGGTGGAGGGGACAAGGTAAGGTGAGGGTGAAGTGATAGGAGCAAGTGGAATGTTGAAAAAAATGGAATACCAGTTCTGGTTTCTGGATTTCAGGCAATGAGAGGGAGATGAACAGTCCCTGGGCGGTTTTTTATCCGTTTGACTTTCGTTGACCGAGGCAATAATACTAACGGGGGTTCAAGGGTCAAGCCAAAGGTTGGGTCAGCTGGTATATGGATTGGATTTGGGCTTTGGATAATAAAATGGGTGTCCGGTTTGGTTAAGTAGATATTCAAGGACTAGCTTTGCAACTTCTCCAAACTTGAGGGACTGAACATGACACTTTTCCAAACTTATCACAAGGACCAAACTTGACAAACTTTGATAGTACAAGGATAACTTTTCATAAAATTCCATTTTAAAATATCCAAGGACTAATTTTGTAATTTTCCAAATTTGAAGGACCTTTTTCGCCATTTGACCAAAGAATCATTCAAGGACCATTTTAACAACTTAGAATATTTCGGGACCTTGAATGATAAAATTCCACATTTTGAATTCCGAGGACTAGATTTGACAACTTTTAAAACTTGAGGACTAAAGCGCCAATTTTGCAAACTTGAATCATTTTCATCGATTTTGATCTTTTGCATTTAAAACACATAAAACACGATTTGTGATATTTTCATCATTTTGATGCATTTTGAGTGTTTTCGGATGATTTTGCAGTTTAGATTGTACAAAATGATGAGTATTTAGACACTCATCAATCCCCACACTAAGATATTGCTAGTCCCTAGCAATGATTTAGATCTTTAATGGATTTTAAAACTATTTACCAAAAGCCATCACGGAGTAGCCAAATGTTTTAGTTCATGTAAGAACCTTGGTACATCGATAACCAAATGATTTTGAGCAAATCATAAGTCAGAACGGATTTGATTTGTCTTTACCGAGCCGTTTGCTCGGACTAGCCAACTCTTAGATAAATTATCGAATTATCTTTGGTGAGTGATTACCAATTATGGTTTTTCCATCGCCTTTACCACAAGCCATAACCTTGCGGGCTAGCCAACTCTTCACTTTTTAGGACATGGTGAGTTGAATACCATACAATTTTGGGCAAATTGCAAGCCATAAACGGATTTGAGAAATCTTTACCAAGAGCCGTTTGCTCTGGATTAGCCAATCCTTTGTCTATTAGACATGGCGGATCGATAACCAAGTCGAGCAAGTGAAAACACTTACTCCAAAAATTTTGGCCAAAACGGGAATTGGGTGGATAATATATGATAAAATTCGTGAGAATCCCCCACACTTAGAGATGAATATTGCCCTCAATATTCAAAGTACCGTGGTTATGCGAAACCGAGAACGTAAAGGGAAATACTACGGCCACTATTATGAAAGAGATTTTTTTTTTTTTTTTTTTTTTTTTTTTGAGGTTTTGAAAAGATTTTATATACAACGATGTGGGCAACTCCCCACACTAGGGTGGTAGAACAGAGAAAGAAGGTAAATATGGGTGAAAACCCATATGGTGTGTGCTAAAGTTTTTGATTCCCGAGTCACTAGCTTGACTCGATCCCCGCATTCATTGGTTCATGGGGAAAGTTTGTAGATCCGGGACAACCATGGATGGAATGTCCTCTCCAAAGTAATGCTTCACTCGATGACCATTCACTTTAAAATTAGGACCATCGGGTTGAGATAACTCAACGGTACCATAAGGATAAACCTTAGCAATGGTGAATGGACCAGACCAACGGGACTTGAGCTTTCCCGAGAAAATCTTCAATCTTGAATTGAAAAGAAGGACTCGATCACCAACGTTGAAAACGCGGTTCTTGATTTTTGAGTCATGAATCTTCTTTGTCTTTTGTTTATAGATCAAAGAGTTCTCGTATGCTTGATCACGGAGTTCATTTAATTCATTCATTTGAACTTTTTCGTGATCACCCGTATCGAATATCGAATTTGCATGTTTCAAGGCCCAGTATGCCTTGTGCTCTAACTCAATCGGAAGATGACATGCCTTCCGTACACTAGCTTGTATGGAGTACACCCGATGGGTGTTTTGTAAGTCGCACGGAAGGCCCATAGTGCGTCACCCGTTTATCCGACCGGGATGCACGATTTTCGCCATCGTCCTTTCAAGGATTCTTTTAATACCACGGTTGGAAACTTCCACCGCCCACTTGTTTGGGGTGGTATGCGAGAGAGGCGGTGGGTAACACCATACTTTTGCATGACACGATCAAATTGGTCATTGCGTAAATGTGTACCACGATCACCGATTATCGCTCTCGGAGTTCCAAACACCGCAAAAGAGATTTCAAAACTTCACAACAACTCGGGCATCATTGGTGGGTAAAGCTTTTGCTTCAACCCATTTTGACAGATAGTCAATGGCCACGAGTATGTATTTGTTACCACGAGACGAAGGAAATGGCCCCATAAAGTCAATACCCCATATGTCAAATATCTCACAAACTTGAATGGCATTTTGCGGCATTTCATTTCTTTGAGATATATTTCCGTGACGTTGACAAGCGTCACGAGCTTTGACAAAATCGTGGGCATCCTTATAGATTGTGGGCCAATAAAACCGGAATCAAACACCTTTTGGCGGTGTAGTTTGGACTATGATGGCCCCGTGGGTCCAAAGATGGCAAGTCGTGAGAATGTCAATAGCTTCGTCCATAAACACATCGCTCGATGACTTGATCCGCATGTATTTTGAATAAGTAGGGTCGTCCCGAAATAATGTTTAACATCCTTGAAGAATTTGTTCTTCGCTGGTCGACATCCCTTTCACAATGAAGTTACCCGCATGGTAATTTGCGAAGTCAACAAACTATGGGGTGGTAGAATTTCCACTAAAAGAAACCGCATTGAGTGTCTCGAGAGGAAATGTTTCATTTATTTCCTTTTCCGAAAACATCTTGGTGAGGGTTTTCTAATGCAGACAGATGATCGCCAGACTAGATTCTCGGCTCCTTTTTATCACGTATAATGATATCAAATTTCGGAGGAGGAGAATCCAACGAAGCAATCTCGGCTTTGCATCTTGTTTTGCAAAGAGATATTTGAGAGCCGAGTGATCAGTATACACCACGCATTTGGTCAAGATTAAGTACGGCGAAACTTCTCAAACGCATACACCACACTAATAGCTCTTTTCTTTGGTGGTGTAATGAGTTTGAGCTTGATCATAGTTTTACTTGCATAGTGGATAGGTGAAAATGCTTAGCTCTACGTTGCCCTAAGACCGCACCGATAGCAAAATCACTTGCATCGCACATGAGCTCAAAGGGTAAATCCCATCGGGAGCAACGAGAATGGGTGCTTGAGAAGCTTTTTCTTCAATGTTTCAAAAGCTTTGATGCACTCGGGTGAGAAGATAAAAGGAGCATCCTTTTCAAGAAGATGGGTCATAGTCGGGCGATTTTAGAAAAATCTTGTATGAATCTACGATAGAAACCGGCATGACCTAAAAACTCCTAATACCTTTGACGGTAGTAGGATGAGGTAATTTAGCAATAACATCTACTTTTGCTCTATCTACCTCAATCCCATTTTTGAAATTTTATGGCCAAGGACTATACCTTTTTGACCGAAGTGACTTTTCTCCCGTTTAGACAAAGATTGGTATCTTCACACCTTTGAAGCATTTTTTCTAAATGGAGAGACATGTTTGAAAAGAATCCCCAATGACCGAGAAGTCATCCATAAACACCTCCATTGTTTCCGATCATGTCGTGGAAAATGGCCATCATACATCGTTGGAACGTGCGGGAGCATTACATAAGCCAAAAGGCATACGTTTGTAGGCAAAAGTTCCGTATGGGCGGTGAATGTGGTCTTCTCTTGATCCCGTGGATCAATGGAATCTGAAAGTAACCCGAGAAACCATCAAGGAAACAATAGTATTCGTTTTCGCTAATCTCTCAAGCATTTGATCCATGAAGGGTAGAGGAAAATGGTCTTTACGGTGGCGTCATTCAACTTATGATATTCAATGCACACGCCATCCGTAACCAATCGAGTTGGAATTAACTCGTTATCTTCATTGTGACAACAGTTATGCCACCCTTTTTCGAATGCAATGAATTGGGCTAACCCAAGGACTATCTCGAGATCGGGTAAATCAATCCGCATCAAGAAGTTTGATAACCTCTGTTTGATAACATCATGGATTTTGGATTTACTCTTCTCGATGTTGAACTCATTGGTTTGAAGTCATCCTCCATTAAGATTTTGTGAGTACAAAACTCGTGGTTGATACCCTTAATGTCGGAGAGTTTCCAAGCAATTGCTTGCTTGTGTGACTTCAAGATCTTTATGAGAGCTGACTTTTTCATCTTTACTCAAATCTCGAGAAATAATGACGGTAATTTATCATCACCTTCAAGGAATGCATACTCGAGATGAGGTGGTAAGTCCTTAAGCTCGACCTCGTGAAATTCTTGATTTTCTCAACCGACTTGACTTCCTTGTTATGAAGCTCGACGGGAGGAGAGGAGGAGAAGTGTCATGATTTAACAATTTCTCAAGAAGAATATCTCCTCCGATTAATCTCATCCGAATTGAATCACTAGTGGGAAGGGTTGATGATGGATCACCATTAAGCAACTTCTCAATAAGAAGTATGTCCCCTCAATATCAATTGGAGCGTGATCAATTTCCCATGGAATGTAATCACTAGCCAAGTATGCTTCAATCTCATCTAAGATGAAGTCGCCTCAAACGGAGTGAGGGAAGGAGTAGGATAGCTATGATAGGTTGAGAAGATGTGGTGGGATCCCCACTCATAGAATTATGAGAATAACCAAGAACTTCTTGAGAGTACTCTTGAAGCAACATCAATGATATCTATTCGGTTAACCGACTCGTAATCATAATTTGCGGAGTACCTGAAGTTTGATCAAGGTTAAAGGTGACAACTTCATTACCAACACGCAATGTGATTTCTGCTCAAATACATCAATGAGAGCACGGCCCGTTCTCGTGAATCCTCGACCAACAATGAGAGGAACCCGATGATCGGCATCAAAATCAACAACCACGAAGTCGGTGGAAAATGGAACTTTCCTACTACAATACGTCCTCGGCAATGCCAAGAGGACGGGATATGGAACGATCTCGCAAGCTCGAGAGTCATGCATGTAGGAGTAAGTTCCTAAGAGAAAGTTTCTTCCATCTTGAATAAGGCATCGATTGATGCTTGCACCAAGATCGGCTAGGGCAAAGCATTCAACCATTCACGGAAATACACAAGGTAAGAGAAATTTTCGGGATCTCCAAGCTTTTCAGAAGCTTCTTGGGATAATCACGAGCGGTTCTCGTTTAAAGGAGTTTTGCCATTTCAAACGACTTTTCCTTATTGCTTAACATGTGTTTGAGAGTTGATGCAAACTTGGGCATCGGATGATAGCATCCGCAAAGCTTATGTCAAATGTAACTCTTGGAAAATTTGGAAAAATTTGTCCATTTGATGGTAGCTTTCTCATGGAGCTTTGCTCATTCAAACGTGATGGGTAAGGAATAGAAGATTTGGATTACGGTTTTCAACAGAGCTACGGTGGTTCAAAAACAACTCCTAGATTTGATTTGGGTTTCGGACAACTTGAGGTTGGACTACCAAGGTAGGACGTGTCTTGATACCGTGGGCTTGAATAATGCACCTTGTCCATTGTATCCTTGGTAACTTGACTCATTGCCACGGTGGAGGAGGCATTGGAGTCAAAGGTCCATTGTGTGTCGGAGGTTCACTTTCCACTACCTTTGGGAGAGAAGAAGAAGAGGTAGTAGGAACAAGCAGTCCATCATATGAAACACCACTCGGTTGTGATCGCTTTGCATCGCCCCTCGGGTTAGCGATCGTGTTGCTCGGAAGTTTTCCCGAGCCCGAGGGTTGATCATTTAAAGACTTCTTAAGATCGCAATCGACCGACCAACAACTTGTTCATTTCATCTTGGGACTTCATGAATTGTTTCAATAGCTCATCGATGATGGTCCGTTAGAACAATGGTGGAGGTGGATTAGGAAAATTCGCCTCTAATGTTAGGATTAGGGCCTTGATTTTGAAAATTTCCTTGATTAGGATTCATATTCCCATGAAATTGATTCCCTCGATTGAAATTGTTTTGATTAAGGTTTCCTTGATGTTGGAAACCTTGATTTGGTGCGAGATAGAAATTACCTTGGTTTTGATAACCTTGGTTCATTCTTGGTTGGTTCTCGATTCGGTTTTGCATGTTATGATTCGGTTAAAACCGGGTGGTGCTTGATTAGTGTTAGCATGGTAGTGTGGTTCATTTTGAGGATGGTATTGATTACCTCCTTCTTTGTGAACTACCGGCTAGAGCATTGGCTTCAAATGGACTACCATCGGTGGCGTGACAATTGTAGTATGCATGAGGACCACCACAAGTAACACAACTCTCGACTTTCTTCACTTCACCATGTGTTGGTGTCGTGTGAAGGTTACTTTTTTGGTTAGCAAGAACCAAAGCTCGAATAATGTCGTGAGTTTGTCAATCTTAGCATCGGTGCTAGATGTACTCACGGAGATGAAGAAGAAGGTCCAAGATTAGACCGATATGTCTTTGCTCGGAAAGGCGGACCGAGATTTGTTCTAAATGATTTGCAAGGCTTCTTTGGTAGTCTTGCTCAGAAATTACCTCCCGCGGAGGCATTCAAAGAGTCTTGATTAGTCCGGTTGAGACCATTATAGAAAGTATCCATTTGCATTAACTCGGTGAAACCGTGATGCGGACACTTCATGGCGACTCTTTGTAACGATCCCATGCCTCCCGAATGATTCATCAAATCTCGAGAAAATTTCATTATCTCATTCTTAAGACTTGTGGTTCGAGATGGAGGATAGAACTCGTTAACTAACTTGGTAACTAGATCTTCCCATGTCTCAATAGAATGAGGGGTTGTTTCTCAAGCCAATTCCGGCTTGTCCTCTAGAGAAAATGGGAGCGGAAGAAGCTTGATAGCTTCATGTGGGACATTCTTGTACTTGATGGTAGATGCAATCTTGTTAAACCATCGAATGTGTGCATGAGGATCATCCCGCTCAAAACCATAGAATTGGCTTTGGGTTACTAGATTAAGCAACCCGGTTTTGAGCTCGAAAGTGTCACCACGATGGTGGGACAACAATAGCATCTCCGTAACCCTCGATGGGTGCTTGGAGAAGCTCATTCATCGGCTTGTCTTCCGCCATTTCGGCGGTGGTGGTGGTGGTAGACGTTCCTCGACCACGGTGAAGGAGCGAACGCCCCTACGCTCACGAGGAATGTTTCCAAGTTCGAAAGTGGACTTGTAGAGTGGAAGAACGAGTGCGCATGCACTATGTATAAAAATCAATTTTCAAAACAAATGAGGCAAAACGACAAGTGAACTTAACCAATAATCACAAATGAAATGGCTTTGAAAAAGGTACACCAAATCACAAGGACACAAAGGCAAGTTTTAAATCGATGTTCGGAACTTATTATGGTCACACCCCCAGTTAGTAGGTGTACTGCCTTGATTTGCGGTGGTTGATTTTTATGTATAAATTAAGTACCACTGAAAAGACGTAGGTAATGATTTGTGTAAATGGGTTTAAAACTTTTTGGACAATATTTTTGGTATCGTCTCGTTTAACCAAATCGTACTGTTTTAAGAATCACCTTAAAGACAATACAAGATAGAAAACGCTACGATTGTTTTGTTGTTTTATATTTTTTTTGGTGTTTTTAACACTTTAGGAAAAGTGTTAATGAACTTTTTGAGATTTGAAAACTTTACAAAAAAAACTGTTTACAAAAGGTGGTATATGTGCAAGAATGGGTCTAAAAAGGTTTAACACACGCTAAAGCCTCCCCGGCAGCGGCGCCAAAATTTGATTCGTCCTAAACTAGTCATCTTTATATTAGTCCACCATTTGATTGGTCAACCATAAAAGTCAAACTAATCTAGGACCAAAGACAATTAAAATCCATGGGAGTATAGAATTATATCCCGGTCGTTAAGTCCCAACGAGGTGTGAACATCAGAGAACGACTATGTGTGCTAAAATGATATTGAATATACAAAAACATTAATCGATTGACTAACACTAGGAATGTGAATAGTAATAGCTCTGTCACGCCTATGTCGTTAAATACGTGCAATCGTGAACCTAAAACCTAAAAGATATTATTGGAAAATAAGTTTTACACTATTAAATTAATTAATATAAATTAAAATGAATTAAATGTATTTAATAACGAATTAAATAATAAGAAAATCTAAAATTATCTTAAATAAATAAAATAAAGAATCAAAAATCGAAAAATCAATATGTATTGAATATGAACAAGTTTAATGAAAACAAAACTTACAAACCTAAAAATAAGCAAATTGTGGGCTTATGAGTCCAACAGTTAAGCTTTTGGCTTCATAGTGGAGTTTAAGCTTGAAATAAGCTTGGAAAAGCTATAAACAGAAACAAAAGATAAAATAAGATAAACACAAGTCCAATGGATAAATATAAACAATAAAATGGACTGTGGTAGTGTGAGCTTAAGGTTTAGACAGCTAAGCTTTTGAGCTTAACTTGGATGGAGTGAAGGCTTGAATAAGCCTGGTATAAGCTCCACACAGAAATAAAAGGAAAAGTAATATAAGTACAAGTGATATGAACAAGTATAAACAAGCATGTGTCTGGATTTCATCAAATAAGCTTGTAATAAGCTAATAAGCAACCATTGAGAATCCGAATCCTCTGTGAACCATTGCAAGGTCTTTGGCGATAAGTATAAGCTACTTGCATTGAAAGAATAGGCTACAATGGGAAAATTAAGCATAGGATCTTAAAGTTGGGCGATAAGCTCCACAGGAACTAAATCTCACAAGCTTATGATCACTAAGGAGCTTTTAGAGTGTTGGTAATGGTGTAAGTTCACCGAGTTCTCGATGAACCGCTGAGAATGGGCAAACAACAAGCTCTAAATTAACTTATCAAATGAGCTTATGAGAGCTCAACAAACACCAAACACCGAGTATGATTGGTTAGCCTCACATGAAGCCAAAGATCACAAGCTCAAGTTCAATGAGGAACTTTCCATAAGCTTAAGAGAATCACTCAACCTCCATCGCTTGCTTCAGTGGAAGGAGTTTAGTTGGAACAAAATAAGGGGTGAAAAAGCTATCTAATTAGCTACAAATGTAAAAGCAAGCATAAACATAACAAATAAGCCACACAGGCAACACAAAGCAGTCAAGTGCACAAGCTAGGGCTAAGTCATAAAGCTTCTACAAGCTTATGAACTTAACAGCTAAACTTGTGCACATGGCAAAACAAACTATAAAAAGCTATAAAATAAGTAGTTAAACATGGAAAACAAAAATAAACAAAAATGCAATAAACAAGATTAGCAACAAAGCTACAATATCCTAAAAGCACATATTATGAAATTAAATGACAAAGACACAGGAAAAATAAACAATCAAATAAAAAACAGGAAAACTAAAAATTTGACTTTTACTTAAAACACATAAGTTGACTAATATGAATTAAGAACTTAAACTACTGATTAATTAAATTATAATAAGCTATAAGAACAGGAAAGAAACAAAGATAAACAAGATTTAAACAAGTATGCAAGATTCTAGGATCTAACAACCTCACAAAGGCTCATAATGAGATTGTCAAGTGTCAAATTGAATTTCTACCATGCTACACCCTTTGGTTAGTATTTCACCGAGTTACTTAGGCCATATAGAGAGTACATCAAACAAGAGCAACCACAAACACATTTCTAAACACAATTTCATTATCAAATCCAAACAACCTTTAAATGGACTGTTTTGAGGTTTTTCAAAGCATAAGACTATGTAAACCAATTTCATCAAATCCAGGGTCACAATGTGTCAAATCGAGACCCTTTTAAGCATAAACAAGTAGTCACAAATGTTCAAACCTAGGATTGTCAAAACTAGCATATTGAAATTCAAATGCCAAATCAAACCACAATCAAATCCAAAACATAACAACCTAAGATTACGCTATAATAACACTAAATAACAACAAAGAAACAAGAAAACATAAGAATTAAAACATGAAAAGGATGAAACAAAGAAATTGCAAAATATGATAAAAGGGCTTACAAGTGAATCTCAATAAAATCGAGAACCATGGCCACAGAACACATCCTAAGGCTTTCCACAAAGCTTCTAAACCAAAGGAAATCCACAATTAACCTTGCTCCATGCAGTTTCACCAAGATCACTTTATGATTTTTGGATTTTCATTGTTTTTCTTGATTTTTTAGTGTTTTTCTGAATTTTAAAGACTAAACTTGTTTTAAGGTTTCTAAAAGCTTTAAAACTTTTGTCAGGAGCTTATGTGAGCTTAAAGAGTCCATTAAACAACTTCATAACATGAAATTGAAATGACATGAAAATTAAAGGTAATTAACAAAAACTTGAAACCGAAATGATACTTGAAATTGAAGCGAAAATAAAGTTTCATTACACTAATTTAATGAAAATACAACATTGAAAGCGGTAGAAATGACTTGAAATTAAAGAAAGCAGTAAACTAAATTAACTACGTGACCTAGGCTAATCCAAAGGTATTTAATCTAAAGAAAGCATTTAAATTTTATACTACACGACCAATGGCTAGCCCAAAAGTAACTTCTTCTCTTGCCTCTCCTCTGGTATTTATAGTCATTTGAGTTCCCACCATCTTCCTCGTAAAATCCCACTTTAATTTTTGACCATTGATTGAGCAGAGATGATCCTAGCCTTTGAATTCACTTTTGGCGCCAAAAGTAATACTAGTAGATTGAGGCAGTTCTGCAACAATTAATGCTTCTTGTTCACTTGTAGAGGTGGAGGGGACATGTTTGGTGGGTTTAGAGGTCAAGTGGTAGAGTTGATAGCAAAAACAGGGTATGTGAGGTGAGGTGAAGTGTTTGTGGTGAGAATGCATTTATTGATTGTGGGTTGGTATAGGTGAAAAGATGGTGGAGAAAAAGGTGGTAGCAGTGGCAAAACCGGGCAAGGTGGAGGAGTGGTTTTGACCGATATTATTTAGGGACCGATATTTTAGTGGAAGTATCTCTGAAACGTATGCCTTGCAGAAACCATCAACAAGATTATATCTTCTAGAAACCATTGATTCGGCGAGAATCACAATAGGCTTTGCAGAAACCATCATTATCGCAGAATCAAACTGTTTCAACTCTTTTGTACTTGATTCACATAAAACACATTTTCATGATATTTGTAACATTTATAAAGTCATTTGTGTGTTTTTGGTCGTTTTTGTGGTTTAAACAATATAAAATATATGTGTATTTAGACACATATCAAATCCCCACACTAAACTATTGCTAGTCCCTAGCAATATTTATGAAGTTTTAATGGATTTTAAAGAACTCTTTACCAAAAGCCATCACTCGAGTAGCCAATTGTTTCGTTCAAGTAAGAACCTTGGTACAACGATAACCAAATGATTTTGAGCAAATCATAAGTCAGAACGGTTTTGATTTGTCTTTACCGTAAACCGTTTGCTCGGACTAGCCAACTCTTAGATAAATTATCAATATTATCTTTGGTGAGTCGATTACCAATTATGGTTTTCCAACCGCCTTTACCACAAGCCATAAACTTGCGGGCTAGCCAACTCTTCACTAATTAAAGATATGGTGAAATGAACACCATACAATTTTGGGCAAATTGCAAGCCATAAACGGATTTGAGATATCTTTACCAAGAGCCGTTTGCTCTCGGATTAGCCAATCCTTATGTGGGTTAGACATGGTGGACTGATTACCATTTATTGTGTTTAGTACATAGTACTTCCACTAAAAAATTTAAAATTTGGCCATTTTGGGGGGGAAAAAGGGTACATTTATGATCAAATTCGCTGAATTTCCCCACACTTAGAAATGAATATTGTCCTCAATATTCAAAGTTCGATTATTATGCCGAATCCTTGAACGTAAAAGATAACATTTCTAGCCAAGTGTAGAAACACAACAATTATTCTTTTTTTTAATATTTACAATTTTCATTCATTTTTAGATCTATATACAACATGTGGGCATCTCCCCACACTAGGTGGTACACACGGTGAAAACCCATGTTTAACTCATCGTTTTTGATTACCGAGTCGCTAGCTTGACTCGACCCCGAATTAAATGGTTCATGGGGAAATGACTGGATGAGAAATTGGAGTGGGGTCACCACTCACAGAATTATGAATAGGAAGGTAAGGAGAATATTTTTGGTTTTTGATTTTATAATATAAACAGAAAAGTGAAAATGTTTTTGTATTTTTATCTTTTATATATATAGAAACAAAAGAAAAAATATTTTTGTGTTTTATATTGTTTTTGGAAATGAAATATGATATTATGTATAATATAAATACAAGGGATAGATATTTCAACAAAACACAAGTACGTTACGCAGCACACCTCCCCGGCAGCGACGCCAAAATTTGATTGTGCTGAACTAAACTGTCAAGCTATCTCACACAAGCTAGCCACTTGTGAATGGCTAACCGTAAGAAACTTAAAACAGTTAAAACACAAATACAATTTAGATCAGAGAATATAATGAATTCCCGGGTCGTTAAGTCCCACGGAGACTCAATGGTGTGTAAACACTAACTCAGATGATAGAATGATCACTAAGGATAGTGATCAGTAAAGGTTTGAATGGATTATTTAAGCTGAGGACAACTTAAACACACTGGAATAAGCTAAAGAATGTAAAGAAACAGACTATTAAACTATGATAAGCAATTCAAATAATCGAGAGATTCAATGCAGAATCTAAAATTCTAAATCGTGAAATGAAATAGAAATAAGCAACAACAAGCAAATCGGAGAATCTAAACTTCTACATCGCAGAATCAAAATTAATTCAAAGAACTTCAAACAGATCGTGAAGCATATCACAGAAGCCAAAATAATGAATCGTGAAATGAAATAGAAATAAGCAACAACAAGCAAATTAAGCGAATCTAAACTTCTACATCGCAGAATCAAAATTAATTCAAAGAACTTCAAACAGATCGTGAGAAGCATATCGCAGAAGCAAAATAATGAATCGTGAGAATCAAGAATAACACTTCAATAGCTTCAAAAGCAATTCAAACAGAATCACGGATAAGTTGACTAATGTGAACTTTGAATCAATTCTACTTATCGATTATGTTATACTAAACTATATTAAACCGATTGAAGCTAGGTTAACAGATTCTAAGCTACTTTGATGAGATTTGTATTCAAAAATCCTAACAAATGAACTATCTAGGTGTGATCAAAGGTGATTTTGACCATGGATGAAACAAGGATCGGTTTTTATGACTTGCTTGAGTTATTAGAACCAAGTGTGATATAAAACAATAACAAGAAGCCACCAAACAACTTTTAACACAGTTGAACAAGTTAAACCAAACAAACCTTTATAAGCCGATTTGGTGATTTTCGAGCAAAACTCGATTTCAACCATGAAACCGATTGAGACCTTATATAATCATTAAATAAGACTAAGTAAACATGAAACAACAAGACTAACAACATGAAACACAAGAATGATGATTATATTAATTTAGCATCAAAATGAGATTTTAGCAACTACTAATTTAAAAGAACAAACAACCGATTTTAATCTTTAACTACACTTAACTAAAACTAATAAACATGAAGAAACAGAAATTCAAGCTATTTAACAGTTCAAACGGTTGAAATGCCAAAATGAACAAAATGCTTACAAGTGGCTATCCAACCGAAATCACAGAACCAAGATCACAAGACCACTCCTATAGGCTTACCACTAAGCCACCAACCTGTGGCCATCCACAATCTACCCCGCTCCAAATTGTGAACACCATTTCCAAGGGATTTTTATTTTCAACTAATTATTTGGTATTTTGGTGATTTTTCCTTTTGATTCTAAACCGAATTTTAATGTATCTAATAGCTTTTAGAAGCTATCTAGAGCTTAAGTGATCTTATTAGGTCCGTACAAACAACTAACAACAACATTAACATAACATGAGATTGTGAACTTGAAAATATATAAACTTGGAAATATGATTAAGACTTGAAATTGATACTTGCAAAGTTTAACAATACATCAAGTGACTTAACAAAACACTTGAAGGCTTTATAATACATTGAAAATTGAAAATTACTTAAAAAACATAAGCTAAACTAAAGTACACTAGATATGTTGATACAATGCATCTCCCACTCCTTTATAGACTTTTGAACTCGATGACATCTATGATTGTTTCCCACCAATTTCCACCATTGGATCTCTAATTCATCATATCCGTCCAAGTGGATTTTTGGCGCCAAAATAGTCAAGAGCGCTTTTGAGCGTGTTTTAGTCAATAAATGCGTTTGGGTGTTAGTGGAGGTGGAGGGACAAGGTAAGGTGAGGGTGAAGTGATAGGAGCAAGTGGAATGTTGAAAAATGGAATACCGCCTGTTTCGGATTTCGTGCAATGAGAGGAGATGAACAGGTCCTCGGGCGGTTTTTATCCGTTTGACTTTCGTTGACCGAGGCAATAATACTAACGGGGGTTCAAGGGTCAAGCCAAAGGTTGGGTCAGCTGGTATATGGATTGGATTTGGGCTTTGGATAATAAAATGGGTGTCCGGTTTGGTTAAGTAGATATTCAAGGACTAGCTTTGCAACTTCTCCAAACTTGAGGGACTGAACATGACACTTTTCCAAACTTATCACAAGGACCAAACTTGACAAACCTTGATAGTACAAGGATAACTTTTGCATAAAATTCCATTTTAAAATATCCAAGGACTAATTTTGCAATTTTCCAAATTTGAAGGACCTTTTCTGCCATTTGACCAAAGAATCATTCAAGGACCATTTTTAACAACTTAGAATATTTCAGGGACCTTGAATGATAAAATTCCACATTTTTGAATTCCAGGGACTAGATTTGACAACTTTTAAAACTTGAGGGACTAAAACTGCCAATTTTGCAAACTTGAATCATTTTTCATTTGATTTTGATCTTTTTGCATTTAAAACACATAAAACACTGATTTGTGATATTTTCATCATTTTGATGCATTTTTGAGTGTTTTCAGATGATTTTGCAGTTTAGATTGTACAAAAATTATGAGTATTTAGACACTCATCAATGAGATTGCCATACAGTTGGTTAATCAAAGCAATCTCACCCTATCCCTGTACCTAGAGCTATTGCCAAGACTCTAAACATTGGTGAACCTGTGCAGAAAGATGTAGTTACTCAAACTGATATTGGAAAGGGTAAAGGGATTGCAGATCCAACTTTGGTGTTTCAAATTACAGAGGATTAGATAGCTTTTGATGAAAAAACCACTGCTTATTAGTCTACAAACTGCCACTAAAATTTTTAATGAACCAAGTAATGTTGCATACTTAACTAACGACATCTAAGGTATCATACCCTACATAATTACGAATCAGATACACATAAAAAAGAGCAACGGATTATAAAATGGAATTAACACCTATCTAACATAGCTATTCATGGAATAACAAAAACAATTTATTATAACACAGAACCAATTGGAAATAATCATATGTAATAAACAACGAGATCAATATTTACGTACCATATTTGGGAACATTTTTTAAAAACTTGATCAATCGAATGTGGTTTGCAATCAACACTGTAGCTTTAAAGATGGTGACATAACCGGCGTTACAAGGAAAAGCAGTGAACGAAGAAGACGGTTTGATTTGTGAAAATAGTCTGCGAGAAGCAAGAGAAAACCGATAACTATGGATGCTTTATTGGTCGGTGACTTTTGGATTTTGAACTCTCTTAATTAATAGATACCGTACTTTTACTATTCAAATATGTACTTTTTGTCTAACGTAAAATGACGATAGAACCCTTTTAAAATTATACGGTTGCCCACCGCTTTTTAGTTGCCCAAAAACAATACCTTACACATACGGGACACTTGTCGCAATGTCGATGAGTTGCCCAATGACAACGGTTGCCCTCGGTCTATTTTCAAATTAAAAATAAAAGTGGTCTAGAAAGTGATATGCATCGTATGCCTTGATCTATTTAAGTCATTTTCCCTAGATTTAATTAAACTGAGTTTGTTGATATATATGTAAATGTGTTTGTTAGTTGATGAAATGGTTAGAGTTAGATAGCTTATTGATAGATTTTGAATTTGGCTTATATAATGTTTGCTTAAAATTGGATCATGTATATTTATACTTAGTGTATATAGATGTAACTAAACCGGAAGCAATCTCTTTATCATTGAGTTGAGGCGTGAGTGTTTACATCTGCTTTTCTCACACCTCAGGATTGAGAATTATTGTTATTAAAGGACTCCTAAAGCTACTTAAGCCATTTTTCATTGATTTTATCACAAATGATTAAAAGATATGGGTTTGATGATGTGGGGGTGAGAGGACTTAAAGGTTGAAGAAATAGCTAAAAGGGCATATTTGAAGGGACTTTTTTTTTAATTTTATTATTATTTATTTTTTAATCCAACGAGTGGAAAGAAACGAATCAAAATGGGTGGTGGGAAGAAACGAGAGAATTAATAACCCAATCCATTCATATATTTTGATCAAGTATTACGTAACACA
This sequence comes from Chrysanthemum lavandulifolium, assembly GCA_022545495.1. Classification (NCBI taxonomy): domain Eukaryota; kingdom Viridiplantae; phylum Streptophyta; class Magnoliopsida; order Asterales; family Asteraceae; genus Chrysanthemum; species Chrysanthemum lavandulifolium. The sequence continues at coordinate 199,314,695 of CM040243.1, read as the reverse complement.
AACAAAATAATTTAAGATCAAAGTTGAATAACGAAGACTTAGAAAGTTAATAGTGGACATTTATTTAGGAGCGGAGGAATATAATGGATTATTTGGTTATAAGGGTATATGCACGCCACAACGAAATCGGTTTTTAGAGTAAACCACTATTTTTTTTGTGGTTAGTCATTTTAAAGTGTCAATTATATAGAAAAAGCAAATGAGTAGGAAGATTTAACAATTTTAAAGAGCGGTGTATTTTTATTTCTGAAATTAGCAAAGTAAGTCCCTAATTTTGAATGCGATGACAAGTTTTACCCTATACTTTATGCCAATTCTCAAATATCATAAACCCTTTTAAATTTAGAATAATGACGCTAGGGTTTTGGTACAACAACCATCAACAACAAAACACTCTCTCCCTAAAAGCAGAACCTTCAATTCAGTTGACAAATCGATTGAGAAAAAAGGGCAATCAAAATGGGTGGTGGGAAGAAACGAGAGAGAATTAATAACCCAATCCATTCATATATTTTGATCAAGTATTACGTAACACAAACAAAATAATTTAAGATCAAAGTTGAATAACGAAGACTTAGAAAGTTAATAGTGGACATTTATTTAGGAACGGAGGGAATATAATGGATTATTTGGTTATAAGGGTATATGCCGCCACAACGCGCGAGTACCCGGTTAGTCATTTTAAAGTGTCAATTATATAGAAAAAGCAAATGAGTAGGAAGATTTAACAATCGGAACGCGGCGGTGTATTTTTATTCTGAAATTAGCAAAGTAAGTCCCTAATTTTGAACGATGACAAGTTTTACCCTATACTTTATGCAGAATTCTCAAATATCATAAACCCTTTTAACGTATAACTGCTAGGGTTTTTGGTACAACAGCCATCAACAACAAAACACTCTCTCCCTAACCTTCAATTCAGTTGACAAATCGATTGAAAAAAAGGGCAATCAAAATGGGTGGTGGGAAGAAACGAGAGAGAATTAATAACCCAATCCATTCATATATTTTGATCAAGTATTACGTAACACAAACAAAATAATTTAAGATCAAAGTTGAATAACGAAGACTTAGAAAGTTAATAGTGGACATTTATTTAGGAACGGAGGGAATATAATGGATTATTTGGTTATAAGGGTATATGCCGCCACAACGCATGAGTACCCGGTTAGTCATTTTAAAGTGTCAATTATATAGAAAAAGCAAATGAGTAGGAAGATTTAACAATCGGAACGCGGCGGTGTATTTTTTATTTACGAAATTAGCAAAGTAAGTCCCTAATTTTGAACGATGACAAGTTTTACCCTATACTTTATGCAGAATTCTCAAATATCATAAACCCTTTTAACGTATAACTGCTAGGGTTTTTGGTACAACAACCATCAACAACAAAACACTCTCTCCCTAACCTTCAATTCAGTTGACAAATCGATTGAAAAAAAAGGGCAATCAAAATGGGTGGTGGGAAGAAACGAGAGAGAATTAATAACCCAATCCATTCATATATTTTGATCAAGTATTACGTAACACAAACAAAATAATTTAAGATCAAAGTTGAATAACGAAGACTTAGAAAGTTAATAGTGGACATTTATTTAGGAACGGAGGGAATATAATGGATTATTTGGTTATAAGGGTATATGCCGCCACAACGCGCGAGTACCCGGTTAGTCATTTTAAAGTGTCAATTATATAGAAAAAGCAAATGAGTAGGAAGATTTAACAATCGGAACGCGGCGGTGTATTTTTTATTTACGAAATTAGCAAAGTAAGTCCCTAATTTTGAACGATGACAAGTTTTACCCTATACTTTATGCAGAATTCTCAAATATCATAAACCCTTTTAACGTATAACTGCTAGGGTTTTTGGTACAACAGCCATCAACAACAAAACACTCTCTCCCTAACCTTCAATTCAGTTGACAAATCGATTGAAAAAAAGGGCAATCAAAATGGGTGGTGGGAAGAAACGAGAGAGAATTAATAACCTGTAATCTTGGTATGCAGTTTCTCATGCTTTACATTAGTGTTCGGTTTCTTTCTTTTTGTTATGGTTATGTATAGAAGCTTTTAAACTTCTGGATGTGTACTTATAAACATGCTACTAGTATTTAACATCTTATTTGATTTGATACCGGCTCTATTGAAACACATATCACTTTTTTTGATGAAATTCTATGTTTCTGAATAATTTCTATTTTGCAGCTTATATCAGCGGGCATGAGTTCAAAGATTTTAAAGGAGGCTTTAGCTCAGCAAAAGGAGATTCAGGAAGAGGCAGATGCAGCAAACCCTGATAACATTAATTTTCCTGAAGAACCTGTTACTCATACTCAAATAGACGATGATGATGATATTGACAACTTTCCTGGATTCACTGACACTCATAGTCAGTATGCTGGTGATGAGGTTGGCCTTGCTCTATGTCTTCATCGTGTCGGTTGAATTATTTGATGTTATATGTCATTTTGTTACACTAATGCATAGTGTTTTTCTATTTATTTATCTATACATGATAATATATGAAAACGATCTAATAGGAAGAAGAAAACATGACCGTATAAAATTCTAAACATATAAGATTGTAGCTCATAGTAATGGCATTGTTTATTTCGAAAATAACGCAGGAAGAAATTAATGAAGATGACCAGAAGCTACTCGAAGCATTCTTCTCTCGAGATGCTCGACCAGAACGCAATTTGGCTGATGTCATTGTCGAGAAGATCAAAGCAAAAGATCAAGCATCTTCAGGTTTTTATTTCCATCAAGATTTCTTGATTCTTTTTTTTTTTTTTACTTCATTGTCTTTTTGATTTCATCGATTAAGCTTGGTAGATAGATGTACCTGTAGGTACACAACCCTCGGAAAAAATGGATGATTCCATGATAGAAATATACAAAAGGTGCTGTACATGTTTATCAAATGATTTTAAATGATTTATATATCATAGAAATATTAAGTTTATAACGTGGTTGTACAGCGTTGGAGAGATATTCAAGAAATATACATCGGGAAAATTGCCATTGGCCTTCAAAAGCATACCAGCTAAGAAAAACTGGGAGGAACGCTTGTACTTAACAGAACCAGATAAATGGTCACCAAATGCAGTGTACCAAGGCACGAGAATCCTTGCTTCTAATATGAGTTCAAGGAAAGTGGAGGTGTTTTACAAGGTTGTTTTACTTCCTCGTATTAGAAAAGATATAAAGCAGAACAATAAACTTCATTTTGCATTATATCAAGCCTTGAAAAAGGCTGTATACAAACCGGCTGCATTCAATAAGGGGATTTTGTTTCCACTATGCGAGGTATGAATTCACCAAATTCTAAAAAAATAAAGTTTTGATTTTATTTGAGTTTGTCAAAAGGATTTTGTATCTTGTTTGCAGTCAAGGACATGCACTTTGAGAGAAGCTGTTATAATTGGAAGTGTTCTGCAAAAGGTCTCTATTCCACCACTTCATTCGAGGTATCACGACTAACTATTGTCGTACATTATCATTGAATGTTTTATTCTCTATACAACCCGGTTTCAAAATTCAAAACTGTTTCTATCTGCACTTTTTCTAGATAGTCTTGTTTCAGTTTCATTTTTATGGGGATATAATTAGAGTCTAAGCATCGTTTTAATATGCAGTCTTGCATTGATGAAACTAGCAGAAATGGAGTATGGTGGCACAACGAGGTATGTAAATTTTCAAGTAGTTGCATATGATATTAAAGCTGAGTTATCTGAATAGCTACTTAGCTTGCTTTTATATTACTTGTTTTCTGGTGCAGCTATTTCATAAAGCTATTAGTTGAGAAGAAATATGCTTTGCCATATCGAGTTATTGATGCAATGGTTTCACATTTTATGAGATTTTGTGAAGATTCCAGGGACATGCCTGTGATCTGGCATCAGTCTCTTCTTGCCTTTATGCAAAGGTTTGCTTTGCTTTTTTTCTCAAAGCTGATGTTAACTTTTTAGTCTTTAGGAACCAACGAGCCTGTAGCCTAGTGGTACCTAGGTGGCCCATCAACCAGTTAGGCTGTGGGATCAAGTCCCATTTTGGACAATGTGTGAATTAAAAAGGTGCAGACTAGGTTAGAATTGGGGGGGTTGTTTGTCTTATAAAAAAAATTTATAGTCTTTAGGAATTTCATGATCTTAAAATTGTCACTTATTTTTAGATATTAATAAATAATGCAAAATCTGCAGGTACAAACATGAACTGACAGTGGAACAGAAAGATGACATTAGTTATCTTTTAAAGAAGCAGAGACATAAATTGGTATGTATAATTATCCATAAAGTCGCCCCCTTAAGCTGATTATAATCTCCAAAAGTAGTCAGAAGTACTAAATTTCAAGTACTCTTTCTCAATGCAGGTCACACCTGAAATTCTTAGGGAGTTGATGAATAGCCGTAACCGTGGGGAGAAGGAGGACGATCTTATGTCTATTAATATCCTTTTTTTCAGTTTCAGACTTTCAGTTTGCTACTTTCCCATCTTTACTTTCAGTACATCTACAAGTTCTTTGCATCGTGAAAGTAACAAAAAATGGATGTGCAGTGCAAAGGGCAAAATATAAGTTTGGTTGGGTTGACTCAGATTACTTATTTTTCATAAACATAATATAATAACATGTTTGTCAAATATGTATCAGTAATTATTTAATTTCTGTAATAATTCAATATTACGAATATAATGAATCTAGGAGGTTTTTATGCATTGACACCTTGCGAGGTTTAACAAATCTTGTCTGTTCTAAAATGATTTATACTATATAACCCGAATCCACCCATTCCTGTAAATGGGTGAAAATTATCAAATTGTGGTCTATAGATTACTATGAGAAAGACTTGCTTTCTTTGTAGACTATACTCGCATTATAAACTATCTTCCATTGTGTTTATTTTTCTTTAACTCAGCATCACCTTCTCCTATTTCTGTGATCAACAAAACTATAGAAGAAGACAGATTTGACATTCCAGATGTCCCAATGGAAGAGGATTGATATTTCTTTTATTTTTTGGTAAGTTTTCTCTCCCCCATCTTCTTCTCCCAGTGTTGACCGAGGCTTTACAAAACTAACAAGTAAAAAGCTTTATAATTTCAGGATACTTATGCTTCTTGAAATGACGGGAAATGGGTTTTGATGTTTCGGAGCTGTTTGAAGTTGCTTCGCTGCAGTGCAACTGCGGTATTTGGTCTCTTGTTACATGGGCTGATTAAGATATACAGGGTGTGCATGGATTCATTTTTTTAGTAGCAATATAGCAATTTTGTAGGAAAGTTCTGAGTTGGATGATTTCACAATACAGTTCGGAACCAAGATATTATGTATTTTATAATTGTTTATTTATTTATCTTTCTCTTTCTTGATGTGAATTTTTTTCTTTTTGTCATAGATCTTAATACATGTTGCCACTTGGACACACTGTATTTGCTTAGACTTGACACTTGAGTTGGACCTGCAAATTAGTGACATTAGCTTGGTACATATATGTTACAAAGTCGAAGTAATAATGGATGTGGAAATATTAGTTTCTTATGGATTTTACCATTTATTTTTGAATAAGGCATACCTTTGATATTGATGGGAGTTGACTGATGATAGTGTTATTTCGGCTTCGAAGAAAATTATTTTCGTGAGCAAGTAGCGTTTTTTAGGAACATTAGGGGGCATCCGTTGGTGGTAATGCTTCTAATTTTTGATGTAACTTGATATATGTTTGTTATCTGCTATATTGCTTCGTATTGCCTGTGCAAGTCCAGAAACACAGTGCACAATGGCTTATCCATGCATATACTTCTCACTTATCAAGTTGGATTATTTGAATTGTCTATATAGTAAGTTGAATTCATTATTCAGATAAACTTTTGGTCTTTTATTGTAGACCTTGCTACTGCCTAGAAGTTGCCAATTGTATTACCATGGTTCTTTTTTATGTGTCCTTAGGATTAGTGTCTTGCTCCCTGAAGCTCAGTAGGTATAGAGGTATAGGGTCTTGCCTAATGTGAGAAAACTAGGATCGGTCTGGGTCTACACGGTAACTGAAACCCCATTGCTGAAAATGCTTTCGTTGGTAGGCACGAATATGGGCTTACCTTTTGCGGAATTTAACCAAAGTTCTGAAAATGGTTACTATGCTTGTGGTAGTTAGTTAACTATTAACTATCATGCATAGTCCTGGTGGAGTTGGCTAAACTTGGAGCTGAGCACTAACAACTCAAGTGGTCCGCATGGCTTCTAACTCTGCTCCTTTCACAGTTCTAACTGAAGCTGCCATTCTACTGAGAATCCAGCAGTTCTGTTTGAGCATGTGCTCCTATACAAGGTATAAAAGAAAATATTTTAGATGTTGAGTGTGCATTACGCCAAAATAGCCGGACACATCAAAGCTTTGCTGGCATGTCACAATGCTTATATGCTCATAAATGAGTTACGGTGTAGTGCAAGTTGTCGAGATTTCTGAGAACAGGATATGTAATCAATATCATTGGCTTTAGGTCATAGAAACAATTTGTCCAATAAACAACTGAAAACTCTGCACAGAAGACATGCTCCGTTGCTTCTGAATGCATCTGAATGGATAGTAGCCGTTCTACCTGCAGTAATACACAAGAGTTGCATGATCACTTGGATGTGTTAGTCATCTGCATATCTTTCACAGAATGTGCCTATGCCTCATTCTGGGGTGTAAGATGAATAGAATGACTCAACCTGGCTAGATTAAATTCTTGTATCAGGCCTTTTTTAACTATGTTCTTGACAGGGTAGCTACTAATTGATAACATATCTATTTGACCTAGCTAGAGGTTTTAAATGTTAAAGGCTTATAGTTTTGTTTAATTGAGATACTAATCAGACTTTAACAACCTCACAGAACAGAAGGCAGACCGTAAGCTAAGATGACATTTTGGCATGTCATTGCATTTTCTTGCAAGGGTATATTAAACCCGAAATGGTTTTCGCAACAAACTTGGCTCCTCAAGGATGACATTTTGATGTCCTGAGGTCTAAAATATTACATGTCAAATGGGTTCATATTTAACTTCTAAAACTATAGAGTAGGGGCGGCAATTTCGACCGACACGAAACTCGACCGATAGGTTTGGGTTGAGTCTAAATAGGTTTCGGTCGTGTTTAGGTCGACTCATCTAACCCGCTTATTAAAAGGTCAAATTCACTGGTATCGGTTAAACGGGTCAACCCGCCAACCCGTTTTAAGTTTTTTTATCAAAAAATAAAAACTTTTATATACTTTATTATACGGGTTAAATGGGTTAAATTGGTCGACCCATAAACTCGTTTAACTTGTTTAACCCGTGTAATGTAACAGCCAGTTTAGATAAACGGGTTAAATGGGTCAACCCGAAACCCGTTTAACTTCTTCAACCCGTGTGGCCTATTTACCCCGCCAACCCATATATATATACGGGTTAGATAGGTCATGCTCGGGTTATGTATAAACATGTTAGGGTTGACATGTCTGACCCGATTATTTAAATGGGTCGAGTTCGGGTTGAAGTCTTTTGACCTGTCAACCTGCTAACCCGAACCCGACCCGAGTTGCCACCCTAGAGGCATCTTATTGACCGAGAAGAATATTGTGCATTAAAACAGTTAGTTCATGCCCATGGATCATCAGACTAAAATAGCTCTTTCATCAAACTGCTTGTATAGTCATTACATTAAACAAATGATTACATTTTAGTTGAGGTTCTTTGTATAACCATTTGGTCTGTAGTAGCGTGGAACCTACTACTTTGATTAGTTGTTAAATTGATGATAATTTCAACATGAAAGCCAAGTGAATATTGCTAGTAATTAGAACAGTTAGCTAACGTCGATCATAAATTAAAATGTTGCATTTGTCCAAAACTTACGGTATAACTGAGATTTGTCTCTCCATGTCATTCCATGTGTCATGTAACCTCACCTTTTGTTCCGTTGATCTATTATATAATTAGAGTAGATGCTTAAATCTTGCATGCGCCTAAACTTATGCCTAATCCATTTAGCGATTGATACATGTCATAGACATTTTCTCTTTCGTTATCAAAAACTTTGGATTTGCCACATGTCTTATTACTTTTGTTTTAGGCATGTTAATCATTTCCATATCATTAGTCTAGCTGATAATTTTGGGGTTTTTGTGGCAAACTAGATAGAATTTTGTTGCAGACTAGATCGGTTTCCAACCTTTTCACATTCATGCCAAAAAAGTAGCTTTATGGAACTTTATCACTTGATTTCCTACTAATGTTGTTACTGCTAAACCACGGGCATACTATTTATGAAGCTTCTAATCGCTTGCACTGCATTATAGAATCTAAAATAGTTTCTGATTATGTGTCTGGTCTAGCTCTTGTCGTATTGTTTGGATTTATATTCATTCTATAAATGAGTCCAATAACTGATGATCTCACTCAGGATTGCATCCTATTAATAAGTCATTTATGACCTATTATAAATTTGATTCATGTTTTTTGTGCATTCAACTCCTTGACAGAATCTAAAGATTCAAAATACTGATCAGATTATGTCTGTAACGCTTGCAGTAGTTTCCTTTTATAAATGTATGTGTTTGAATAGCTACTGCATACATAGTATCCTTGTAATAAGGGGCATATGACACGTACATATTCATGCATTCGTACTCGTACTACTTCTACCACTCTCACATACACAGTTTTAAATAGCCGAATACCGCTTATGACAGTGCTGAGCCAACAGAGATTCTGCTAACCTGGTCTATTTTGCCACAATAGAATATATACGAGGTAGAATTAGCTAACCTGATTAGTAATTGTACAATTATTCAACATAAAGAATCATGGTAAAAGTATCCGGCAGTTAACTGTGGCTAAAATATGACTTTGTTGGCTTCAGTTGTTATTATTAGCTGATGTTTAGACATGTAGACATCCTACCTTAGATAAAGCTCGGTATCGTAGTTAATATTGGAACTGATATGTTTTGATCAATAAGACAAAGTATCTTGGGTGGATATCAGCCAGCAGTCTTGTGGGTGAGGCACACAGAAATGTTTACTGTTGTTAGAGTCCACATATGTATAATAATAATATATTAAGGGATTTGGTCTTCTGTTATCATCAGCCACGTGACATACGATTTCCAAGTTTCATAGTGGCATTAGCTACACTGATTTTGTGTCCCGTTTTGTTCAGATAAGACATAACTGGAACGCTAGCTTTATGACGGGGTCAAACTCAAAAACCTTCGGCTGTGATAGCCATGGTATTAACCCTTTTATGTAGACACAAACACTAAAAGACAAACTGTATACGTGTCAACGAGTTTGAGCATGCCCGCTTTATTCGAAGGATAAAGATCATAATATATACATTTAACATGGATCTAGTAATTTCTTCTTTTTTGGTAATTAAGCAATACTGACATATTAGTTGCTTCAATTTACTGACATATTAATTGCTTCAATTTTATATTGCACTATTCTAGGCTTTGTCTGAGTAGTGTCAAAAAATTGGTGCCATATGGAACTTCCTCCTTCGAATTGACATCAAATGATGCTAATATAGATTGAACTGTGTTGGTAAAATTCTAAACCTGATTAAACATTGTACAAATGCTCAACTTAAACAATTATGATGAAATTATTCAGCAGTGCTATAACTTTGTTTGTTGGTTTCATTTGACCAGTTTTAGCTAATAGTTAGATATGAAATGTAACACAACATCCTAACTTAAATACTAATGCTCAGTGTCGTGGCTTACGCTGGAACTAATAGTTTTAATTAGTACTAACAGTCTGTTGGGTGAATACCAGCCAACAAGAAAGGTACATGTAGCGAAGCTGTCTGTCCTTGTCATCGTAAGTTACACGTATCATTTATATTTTTCCTGCAGATGATTATTTTTTTCAATATACACAACATGAATTTCATCTGGTAATCAGCGTAGAGTCAGTGATATTGTACCTGAAAATCGAGATTATGTGGTAGTTGAGCATTCACATGTGTGATTTCACGTGACAATGCTTTTGTCGCTATTAATATTTATTTAATTGATATTGTTTGCACTAAACTGTTGAATGTTGAAGTATCCGTCGAATCTGAAGGGATTATACGTGTGAATATATCCGTCTGTCTAATTTTGACATGCAAGGGACTTGAAACTACTACTTTGGGTGAACATTTAGCAGACATCCTTGCAGTAGTATATGGACACGTGGCAGTATGATCTATGCAGGTATGAGGTATGTATATATTTTTGCAAATTCCCAATGTTTATCTCAGAACTATGAATTGAGACAAGCAGGTGTGTATATATCTGCAAATTCCCAATTTTATCATGATTTTGTGATTGTTTCTCGTCCCCATGTCCATGTAATCCAAAATATATATGGATTTGGTCTTCTGTTGTCATCAGTCACGTGACATACGATTTCCAGTATTGTTATGAAAGGGGGTAAATATAATGGAACCGCCGGCTTATGACGGGTTCAAGATCAAGACCTTGGGCTGTGACATATTGGGTATCAACCTTTTATGTCATATACATATCACATACATAGTTCTACAGACTACGTGTCAGTGTGAGTGTCAACATACCTGCTCGGAAATGATCAAAATGATATATTTATCCTTTTTTTCTTCCGTATTACTTCCATATTGTTTATTTTTCGTTCCTCTAGTGTAACATGGATCTAGCTTTTTAAGTTTCTTTTCTTTTCTAATAATCGATATACCATCAATCATATTTCATCTATAACAACTGGTACGATATATAGATAAAAGCTTACTGAGATCTCAGTTGCTTTCTTTTTGAACTGGTGCCATATGAAACTTCCTCTCTTGATTTGTCATTAAATGATGCTAATACAATATGGTAATCCAAGTAAATGTTGCCACTAATTGAAACATGTACATAGCTGACGTCGATTAATAGTTAAGAAGCCACATGTCCGATAGTTACTAAATATGAGATATATTCTTGACCAAGAGCAAAATTTTGCATTCAAACAATTAGCTAGTTATTTCACATGGACCTCATAGAGTGGGCTAACTATTCTTCTTTTTATGGGCTTCTCTACGCCTCGCATCAAATCCATGCTACTTTGGATGTTAGTTGAGGTGCTTGTGTGTACTGAAGTTATTAACATCCGTGCTACCTGGGATGACAATGTTAAGAACGTAAGAAATGACTAAGATACAAACTGATACGCCACCAAGAGTCCAAAACAACCTGCAAACAAGCTGGTGGTAGATGCTATCAGATTTGCAGGCAACAATTGGTAATAGATTGCAGTCTTATATTTAAAAATAGAAATATTAAAAAGATAGAATATATTCATGTTTCGCCGGCAAAGAGGTCGGAAACCATGGTTACCAAAAAAAAAAAAAAAAAACTGTGTGTCAACTTAATTATTGTGAATTTCTGTAGATTAATACTAATAGCTTGGGTATATTATTGGGTTAATCCCAATCGACCCAACCCAGTGACCCAAGTCAACACCCATTATGACCCGGTCAACAAAAGTCAACGAAAGTCAACCATTCGAAAGTCAACAAGAAGCAGTTACAAGAAACGGTTATGTAGCAGTTATACAATAACTGCCATATCCTTGAACCGACACAACGTTTTACTTGTACCCTTTCGTAACATATAAATAGATAGCAAACATGTAACAAAAATTCATGACTGATAAATAAGAAAAGTTTCTTGATTCAAATCGTTTATTGTTATTACCGGTATATTTTGATTAAAGATCCAGAAAAATGGGCCAACAATTGGTATTAGAGCCACAATCATCATATACAATTTTTTTTTGTTTTTTTGTTTCCTGTTTCAGAATCAAAGAATAGTTTTTGTTTAGGAAATTTTTTTCTGCAAATTTAAATCGAACACAAAATCACAAAAGATCATTTTTTGTGTTTCTACTTCTTGCAAGAAAATCTTTGTCAATAGACAAACTTTAACATCGAAACATTTCATCTAATCCCAAAGGATCAGAAACGATTAAAAAATCGTATATCCCTTTGATTCAAAAAAAAAAAAAAAAAACAAAAAATACAAATACCAATCCGATAACCAAGTCATCAAGTTAGGGCAGAAATTAAAGATTCAAATTAGAACAAACACACCTGTTCTTAAACGGAATCAAGCCCAGAAGGATCAATTGAAACCCCAATTGATTCATTAGCAAACTCCAATCGTAAAAATACTCACGGATCATAAAACCCCAAATAAGCCGAAACCCTAGGTTTCAAATTGGAGGATTAACAGTGCTCGAAAAAGAACACCATACCGGAGAAAGTAGAAGGGGCGGTCATAAAACACATCCATCAAAAGAGGCCAGTCAACGTCGTTTTATTGGAGAAGAAGAAGAAGATCAACAATTATCTTCTTTAAGAGAGAGAGAGAGAACTGAAAGACAGTATCTCAAAAGAAAGAAAAGATATACGCGTGTGTTTTTATCTCAAAAGAGATAAGAAACAAAAAGGGTTATAAGGGACGCGTGTATACACAAAGGGCCACACAAAGGATAATATTTAGTAGGGCATCGGGTTAAACCATCAACCCCTTCAGGTTCCAAAAGATTTCAAAACCACTTTATTTTTTACTTTATATATTTGATATATATTGTTTTAGTTTGATAAGTTATTTTAAAAAAAATATTAAAGTCTTATCATATTTTTTGAATAGTATATCTAACCTAGTTTCTACACTACTTAGAATACTGATTAGGAATAATTTGTAAGGAGTAATTAACCTTAGGTTATTCATTTTAAATTTTATAATCTCCGAGGATAGTTTTGGATTTAAAAACTAGTCCTATAAAGTTTTATAGACTATAAGGAAAAATAAAACATTTTTCAACACACCTCGTGTTAGATTTTTGGAGATATTTTTTATATATTTAAAATATGACGAAAGGAAGTGGAAATAAGGAACCTAGTACTAATTTTACAAATAGTACACCTCAATTTCAATGCCCAATCCTAAAGCCCGCGAATTACTCATTATGGGCAATTCGAATGCAAATCATTCTCGAAGCGAATGATTTATGGGAAACAATTGAGCCGTCTGAAACGACTCAACCCAATAAGACAAAAGAGAAAACCGCTATTGCTTTCCTTTATCAAGCCTTACCCGAGGAACAATTACTTCAAATAACAAAGCACAAAACCGCGAAGGACATTTGGAATGCTTTGAAAACTAGACACGTTGGCGAAGACAGAGTTCAACAAACAAGACTACAAACACTCAAATCTGATTTTGAGATGTTAAAATGAAGGAAGACGAGACAATTGACACCTTTGCTACAAAACTTACAACTCTCGTAAACAAAGCCGCTAGTCTAGGACACACCATAGAAGATGAAACCTTAGTACGAAAACTATTAAATCTTCAGACCGATAGGTATCCGCAAATAGTCGCATCTATAGAGCAATACTCCGACCTAAGTGAAATGACGATGGAAGAAGCAATTGGGAGACTCAAGACATCTGAGGAAAGAATAAAGTTTAAGAAGAACAAGGACAATAACGATCAATATAAGTTATTGTTTACACATCACAAGAATAACATTACTCACGGACATTGTGAAAATGTGGACATGATTTGTTCATGAGACCAAGAAAATAATTTCAAGGAAAAATCAAAAGGCAACTCAAATAAATTTACTCATGATAAGAGTAAGGTGATGTGTTTTAAATGCAAGGAATATGGGCATTTTGCAAACAAATGTCCATCAAAGAAAGAAGAAGAATCTAATCTCATTGAAGAAGATTTAGAACCAACATTGCTTATGGCAACCGTTGAAGAAGAACCAAGAAAATATGATCAGCCTGGAATTAAGGAAGATCACAACAATGAAGGTGGAAATAACCAGAAGAACATGATCAACCTGGACTTAAGGAAGATCACAACAACAAAGGTGGAAATAACCAGAAGAACATGATCAACCTGGACTTAAGGAAGATCACAAAGGTGGAAATAACCAGATCAACATGGACATAATGAAGATCACAGAAGAAAAAGGTGGAAATAACCAGATCAACATGGACATAATGAAGATCACAGAAGAAAAGGTGGAAATAACCGAAGGAAAATTGATCTACCTGGATATAAGGATGATCACAAGCACTACAAGAAATTACAAGCTCAGATGGTGGATTTAACCAGAAGATGAATCAAGAAGACTTAAAGACCTACGTCACAGCGATTGTGATTAAGGGGGAGAATATTGGGTTAATCCCAATCGACCCAACCCAATGACCAAGTCAACACCCAATAGCACATGGGCTATTGGTATTGAGAAGGATGGTGTGCATGCTTTGAAATGTACCGCTTCATCAGATGTTGGTGTTACTTTCATCGAACCAATGAAACACATGTCTAACTTTCGTGAGGTTGGAATGTAGTAAGAAAGCTAATGGTGTGGATCTTCGTCCGATGAAAGTGGTTGAAGAGGTAAACACTAGGTTCGAGAATACTTTGTATGGGTATTTCCTGGTAAACGCCTTGCTTTTCTGTTGTTGATTACTTTGTACGCAATGTGTGGGCTAAGTTTGGTATACAAAAGGTAATGATGAATGCAAAGGGTTCTTCTTTTTAAGTTTAATTCGAAGAAAGGTGTTGATGACGTTATTGAAAACGGTCCTTGGTTGATTAATAATGTACCTATTATTCTTAAACCATGGACAAGTGAACACCAACTTACTTAAAGAGGATTTGACCAATATCCCAAAGCGGGTTAAATTCCATGACGTTCCTCTTGCTATGTTTTCGATGATGGCCTTAGTCTCCTTACACATTGATAGCACGCCTAAAGGTTAGATGCCTTCACTAGCAAAATGCAAGGACTCGTGGGGCCGTAGTAGTTTTGCTAGATGCATGATTGATGTGAAGTCGGATGAGCTTCAGGGACGACCTTCGTTGAGATTCCGTTACTTGATGGGTGGGGTCGACTATCAAGACGATACGGGTTGAATATGAGTGAAACCACCGCATTGTGATAAATGTAAGATTTTGGTCATACTCCTATTGATTGTCCTAAAGTTGTTGAACCTCCTACTCTGCCTTCTAAGCGTGCTAATGATGGTTTCAAGACGGTTAATAATAGGAAGAAGGAAAGCAAGGTGGGTCTTCTATTCCGGGTCAAGGAGGTTTTCAAACTGTTGTGGGTAAACATTTCAATACCAACCCAAGAAGACTCACTCTGAACCTAAGAAAGTGGTAGTCACTAAGAAGAATGCTTCGATGTGGCTAGTTCGAGTGGAACCAAGATCACTACATCTAACCGTTTGATGCTCTTAATATGGAACATACGGATGCGTCGGTATTCCTTCTAATGACACTATCAAGGATGTGGATTACGGTTATACAATGGAAGTTAATGAAGATAAGTCTACTAAGACAGTAATCGCATCACAAGAGCCTCTTGTGAGTGATTTGAAAGAGATGGAGTCGGTAGTGGCTCCTCAAACTAGTGATTCTTGTATACCGCCTCTTCTACTAAGAGAGTTAACCCTTTTTCTAAAGTGGGAGAGATTGTAGTGTCCGATTCAAGATGAGGTTGTTGCTAACCCATTTGATGAGTCGCTAATATATTTGGTGGTAGCCAAGAGTTTGAAGATGAGTATGATGACTATGATTTCGATGACTATGCGAAAGCAGTTCGTGATCTTCCGGGAATTTGATGCTTTTAATGCCATGTATGGCACAACGTTTCAAGGTCCTAGGAAGTAATTTTATTTCTTTGTGTCATATGTTATCATTTGAGTAGTGGTTTGTTTTCTTGGTTAGAAAGCAGAAGTATCTTGTTATGTAAGCTCTATGCCTATGTAACGGCCGAGATATGGGATTTCACTCATATCCATTGTACTTAAACGCTTATTTGGTTAATATATTTACCGTGGTGCGTGATTACTCCCTTTACCCAAAAAAAACAAAAGTCAACGAAAGTCAACCATTCGAAAGTCAACAAGAAGCAGTTACAAGAAACGGTTATGTAGCAGTTATACAATAACTGCCATATCCTTGAACCGACACAACGTTTTACTTGTACCTATTCGTAACATATAAATAGATAGGAAACATGTAACAAACATTCATGACTGATAAATAAGAAAAGTTTCTTCATTCAAATCGTTTATTGTTATTACCGGTATATTTTGATTAAAGATCCAGAAAAACGGGCCAACATATATGTGCATATTCATCTCTCGAACATTTTGACCCATGATACTAAGTTTTATGCTTATATTGTTCCTTACTATTTTTTAGAGGGGACTTCAATGTTATAAGATTGGGGTTAGAGTAATTTCACACATGTGTTGCTAATATTTCAAGTCTAGTTATATGTCATTTTTGTTGCTAATATTTCAATTTAACAACTATAAGGCTTAACGAGGCGCATAGAGCTGAGGAACATCCTACCTACAGTACATGTTATGGCATTTTTCTGGTTTATCTAAGTATTTTCACTAGACAGTGAGAAGCTATATGGAACTTCCTTTTTTGAGTTGTATGAAAAGCTAAGCAAAGTGAATTAATATTGTTAGTAAGTATAACATGTAGTTGGCTTCGATCACTAAACAAGAAGCTGCATGTCCAAAAGTTAATAACTTGGAAGTTGTTTGTCCATGTCATCATTGGTGTCATTGTCATCACGTGGCATTCACACCTTTTTTGGAATGAGTGTAGAATATACGATGATCTCACTCAGAATTGCATCCTATTTGGTCATCCATGACCTATTCAGATCATGTTTTGTTTGCAATGACAGAATCTAAAGATTCAAAATGTGGGACATGTTATATGTCTATGAAACTTGCAACAACTTCCTTGTATGTGAAATATCTGCTACATACATGCTGTATATCCTTGTAATAAGGGACATGTGAGACACGTATACGGGCATTCTGACACGTACCTAATTCTGCACTCACAAGTACACAGAATGGCTTATGGAGGCGCTGCTTTTGTTAAACTTTCCTACTTCTTGCCACAATTGATGAATAAAGATGGCGATTTTTTTAGCCAATTAGTAATTAGTAATTTTATGACATCATATACACTAGTTTCTGTATAACATTATTAGTATTTGAACAGTAGCTAAAATATGATTTTGTTTATCAGTTTCATTTGATACTATAACTGATATTTAGAAATGAAATAGTGTGAACCAAATATGTTAGTTAGAAAGATAGTAACCATAAAACGGTTACTAGATGGCGGTTACAAAACGGTTACCAAACCAAACCGTCACAACGGTTAAGATCATACCGTTTGGGATTGTATATATACGTACATGTACGAATCGTTTAGAAGTTAATAGAAAATTTTACTTATTCATTTCAATACTTTGCAATCTATATACTTTGATCTATACTTGGGACAACATTGACATCAAGAGCAGTGGTATACGCAACTCGTTTTTGGATACCATACAATTAACGAGACAAAACCCAAGGATACGCAGCAAAACATTTTTTGTTTTCGGCAAGATTTTTTTTTGTTTTCTCTCTACTTCAAAGAGAAACAAGACGTGAATAAGCATACGTAAAAGATAGTGCACGATCCTTTACGTAGGAGATTGCAAACGTTTACACCAAACGGATTGGTGGGGAAACCATTGTTGGCGACAACATAGGGAAGGAAGGAAGACACTTTGTTCGGGATAGAGAGCAAGTGGGTAAATACTTTGTGAAACTGGTTAATTCAAAACTCAAAGTAGAAGAAAAACTCGGGATACATACGCGGGGAAAACGTTGTTGTGGAAGAAAAATACGTACGTGACAAGTAAGGAAGTAGAGCGCTTAGGTTTTGTGTGGAGTAGTGTCGGGATGACACAAGGAAAACAACAACGGGAAAGGAAATCAGAAGCAAACATCTTGTTTGTTTCGGTGTTGGTTACCATTTCGGTACCAAAGTTTGTATGTGGGAAGTTTGATTTCGGAAAAAGGAAATCAAATAACGTACAAGGAAGAAGACGTGTTTAGTGTGGTTTGGCAAGAAAGGAATACAAGGAATTGTTTCATTTCCGAAGAAACAAATTCGAAAGGGAAGACATTTTTCTGTTTTTGACTCGTTGGAGAAGAAAGAAATTCAAAAAAAGGTCGTGAGATTTTTCTTGTCGAAGAAGAAGAATTCAAAAGGAAAAGGACGAGACACCTTGAAAGGAATTCGAAAAAATAAAAAGGGCCAAGAGCATTTTTTTCGAGACAAGGAAGTCGAAAGGAAAAGAATTCGGCACAAAGGAGTGGTATAAATTCGAAGCATACAAACTCGAATACAAAAGAACAAAGGTTACAACGAGGCAAGGAAAATGATAACGCTATACGCGTCGTTCGGGGTCAAAGGAACTTCCTTTTCGTCGAGCAAGTTTTTCAACACCCTAGGCAGTGAACCTAATCATTGTAGTGTAGTATTAGGGTAAGCCACGGAATTGATATCGCTCTCAGGGAATAGGAATGCTAGTGAGAAGTTACTACGCTAAGGTTGGGGTTGAGGAAGATTATTTTTTTTTATCTTTTTATATTTTTTAGGAATTTGAAAGGTACGAATCTCGGGGTTTGGATTTGGGGGTTGGTATTTCTACCGATTACTCCTACTATCTAATTATCTAAACTAATGGTGTATGTAATCTATGTCTATTTGTTGTGTGCTCGTATGATGATTAAAAATGTATTTGCTTAGGTTTTATTACTCCCTAGTTATCTCCTATTGGTGGTTGAATTGTCACGTCCTTATTCCTAATCACGTTGTGTCTCTAAGGTTGTAGGGTATGCGTTTATCCCTATCTCTTTGAAGCCACCAAAGGTTAAAGGCTACAAAATCGCTAGGATTCATAAACTTAACACTAAGGTATTCTTTGGGTGTTTAGCCTACAATTACTCTAGGTGATTATAAACCAAGGTTCCACAAAGATTTATTCAAGCATTAATAACACAACGGATGACCTATCGCAATACTAGGTCAATTACAATTAAGATAAGAGACAACCAATCAATATTCAATAACTAAGTTTCATATTCCCTAAGCAAACACACAAATAAATTAGCCGGACATGGGAACATGCAAGCATACACACAAACAATTGAAGACATAATTAAATTAATGAAGTAAAACACTTATCTTGATGTAAGATGGGTATGGAACCCTAAAATCATGTACATGATAGCCTTGGTTCGGTTTAGGTTTTACTCCACAAAACTACACACCGAAAACCTAAAAATTCGGATTCTATATATAATATTACAACCTGCGGCGTCACCTTTAATTTGTGGCCGTCGGTCGCCGATATTAGCGTTTCATCTTGGCCAAGTTATCATCGCGGGCGTCACCTTATGTCCGTGGACGCCGTCGCTTTGAGTCTCGACGCCGTCGGATGAAATCTAGGCCGTCGAGTGACGCCCTACTCTTTTAAAAGCGATGCCGTCACTTGAAAATAAGGATTTTGCCACCGTATCGTCACAACACATGTTCCGACGGCGCCGCATGTATAACCCGACGCCGTCCCTTGTAATTCGGCAGACTTGAGTGTCTCGATTCTTGACTTTGGCCATTTTCTTCAGATATTCGCGCCTTTTCGTCCGAATAAGTGTCATTCCAGCAATTTGCCTTCAAGAGACCTAAAAGTGAAAAGGAACGATATTAAGTAATAACGGATACAAAAGTGATCAAATAAGGGCATAAACGACCCCTCAAAAAGGTACATTTTAAAACCTTATCAAATATCCCTACACTTGGTATTTTCTTGTCCTCAAGCAAATGTGCTTTTAGCCAATTAATTTATAAGTTAGGGGTCATGAAGCATTAGTTTAGAATGATCCACAAAACATAAGCCCCGAAAAAGTCATAACAAGCACGAAAATTACATACTAGCACCTCACATGGGATACTCACATCTCTCGGGTGTATAAGTAATATAACAAGTTGGAAATGGAAGATAAACACTCATTAACCGGTCCTAGTACATAGATTACCATAGGCTTGAGACTAGATCAAACCTCCATCGCTTTGGCGTAAGCACCTAGGAAAGACTATCCAAGAGGTCATTTAAAGGGTTGTAATGTTAGGCTTACGGTAGGGAAACAAAGGGTTTGGTGGGATAGACGATTTAGTGGTGGCAAGTAAAAAATCTTTATGTTACAAGCATACGAAGAATGGCGTTGCTAAGCCAAGACTCGACACTCTAAACTATAAATAACATGAAACAAACAAACATAAATTTAAAGATAGATGTAGGATGGTAGCCCGTATGTGTTTTTTTTTTTTTCTTTTTT
Source organism: Chrysanthemum lavandulifolium (assembly GCA_022545495.1). Lineage (NCBI taxonomy): Eukaryota > Viridiplantae > Streptophyta > Magnoliopsida > Asterales > Asteraceae > Chrysanthemum > Chrysanthemum lavandulifolium. The sequence continues at coordinate 199,294,424 of CM040243.1, read as the reverse complement.
TCAATACACTTTTACTCTACCATCCTCTACGATAACATCAAAATAGTAGGGATTTATAGGCACATCCCTACACTTGAGTTTTTATTACTCTAATACTAATATGACCCGAATTGAAAAGATCAAAACACTTGGAGTACATTATTACGCAAATAAAGGGAATTTGAATTTAACGTTCCTTCCCGTCATTTCATAAAATTTAACTTTTCCCATTAGTCCCAATCGTCCCAAAGCGTGTACAAAGGATATGACTCGACTTAGCAACTTATGCAAGCAACAAGATAATTGAACTAAGGGTTTAGTGTGATAACAATAATGCACTAAAAGTGAGTGCATACAAGGTAGGCTAAGGCGATTTGGGTGTACATTTGGGGGTGGATTGTAAACATTGTTCTTCATTGATATTCCGGAAAACCGAAACATCACGAGAACCGCGAAAAGGATAGGCTCTGAAGGGTTAACTAGGGGTATCGTGTACTAAAGATGAGTACAACGCAAGGGTGTGGGGGAATTACTCAACCGATGTGGAAGAAGTAATTATATTACGGGTATCAAACAAAGGTTATCCTAATGCCTCTTATCATTTAGTTATTCCTAACTACACAAGTGTAGTCTTACTAGCGATCTCGGGATGCATCACAAAACAAGTTCAAGAATCTATTATACTACCGGTTCACACTCTAAGCATTAAAGATGAATGCTTTAATTCCTCCTAATCTAAAGGCGATCCTCACATTTTGGGTGGAATTTAAGTGGTAAATGGTTTTGTGCTAGTCATATAACTTCCTATCCATAAGACGCTTTAATAAGACTAATGGCCCACTCCTATATGTCATGAAAATCTTTAAATTTGGTGCCAAAATTACCGTAACCGATATCTCTTGGTTTATTACACAATTGCAATTGGACAAGGCAAATAGTCAAGGATAAGCATAGTTTCAAAGTTCACATTTTATTTTCCTCCCTACACTTAAACCGAACATTGTCCCTAATGTTCCCGAAAGTATCAAAGTTATGATAATGGAAGGTAATTAAAGACGAAGAAACTAATACTCCCCTGATTAGCTCGGTAGGATCCGTGTAAAGTGGTGGTTACATCTTTCTTCAAGAAGAACGTTTGCGTTAAAAGCTCCTCATCATCTTATGTATCTTCTTCTTGGTAAACTAAACTTGCACACTTGAAGAAAACAAACGAAACCTTCGCGTAAAATCGGCGATAATAATATATATAAGACTCTACTAAACTAGGATATAATGCTTGTGGAATGGATGTTTACTGTGTTTTCTTGAAAATTAAGACACGAAAATATCAAAATTTACAAGTAGCTCGAAAACGAGAAAAGTAATAAGTCATTTCGCTCCTCGACGCCGTCAGTTGCGATCTGACGTCAAGTTATCCCGATGTAAACCGGTGCGATTTTCGGAAAAATTTGGAAAATTTACATCTTTAGAATGGAAAACGTTCACGCAAAACATCCATTATGACTCGATACAAGCATTTGACTCGAACAAACACACATGTATATCTTTTAAATAATTTTACTCCTCATGTTTACATTTCTTTTGAAAACGTGTGTAATCCTCCCTACACTTATCCCTTATGTAAAATACCTTTATATGTAATTAAGACGAGGTTAAAGACAAAATAAAGCATTTTTCAAATTTAAACATGAGAATAAATAATAAATAAAAGATACACGACACACAAACAAGCAAACAATTAAGCATGGGTTTGCCTCCCATGAAGTGCTTTTCTTTATTTATGAGTCTTGTAGCTAGACTCAAGTCGTGCCCTACGCATCGATATAAGTAAGTCTATCCTCTAGAATGTCATAGGGATCAAACTTATCATTTAAGTTCCTAGTAGTACGTTTGGTTCGATATGCCTTTTCAAATTTCTCTCCATCGGGTCACAAATCGTTATCCTAATGTGCCACTCCCCATTACCATCACTAGCCGGTCTATCCTAATCCCACTTATGTTTAGGCTTATCGCTCTCAACTTTCCACTTATTCATGACAAGGTTGACGGGTAAGCTTCATAGGAACTTCGGTCATCTTCCTAAATACTAAGGCCCTCGAACGGGTTCACTTCCATGTCCCTAGCCATTTCTTTTCATGGAAAGTTGCTTTACTAGAAAAGGCTTCATCTAGGTAAAAAGGCCGTTGGGGACATATGAAATTCTTATCAATCCAAGGTCCGTATCTAGATGGTGCTCTATCCAACCTAATCTCATGTGGAATTTCCTCTTCTTTGTAATAAGTATGCTTTTTGACATCGTAAATTGACCTAGCACTCCTTTCTCCTACCACTATTTTGGACATCTTACAATCAATGATGGCACTAGCGGTAGCTAATAATCCTCTTCCTAGTAGCAATGGGCATGTCGGGTCCTTATTCATGTCTAGCACATGGAAATCCGCCAAAAGAGTCAATTCCCCAACGCGTACTACTATATCTTTAATTATCCCTACCGGATGTGCAATACTCCTGTCCGCTACACCTAAGATGGTTTCCGTCGGTTCTATCTTACCTAAGTTAAGGCTTCTATGGAGGGACAACGGAACAAGATTGATGCATGATCCTAGGTCGGCTAGAGCATCGAGAGGTTTGGAAGTTCCAAGCCTACACGGGAGAGTAAATAGTCCGGGATCGTCTAACTTCTTAGGTAGATTATTTTGCACAAAAACGGACCCATGTTTTCCAAGTTTAAATTCTAGCTCATATTTTTCTTTTAAAGCATTATAATAAGATGCATGAGCTAAGACTTCAAGAACCGCTTTTTCTTGATGGAGTTCCTTGTACTCCTCCTCTAGATTGGGTTTGGGTTCTTGGTTGACGTGTTTCTCAAGAGTAGGTTCTACCAATGGTGCGGGGCCTTGGTACCTCATTTTGGATTGCTTGAAACCCTTGTTCAATTTGAAGTTTGCTAACCAAGCTCAAATCCTCCTTATTCGGTAAGTTCCCATCAAAATATGCTACAAAGATCATCAACGGTTTTCTCTTCACCGTACAATTTGCCATCCTTATTGCTTGTAAGCTCCAACGCCTCATGGTTTGAGCCACTCATCTGTGTACACAATCAGGTTCTCAGGTTGCACGCTTCCGGTCTACAAACTTCAGAGAGCTCGCTCGGGTTGAATAGCTCCAGATAATCTGTCACCATATTACACAATTAATATCACGTTGATTTCCTGAACTTAACACATATCCTAACTTGCTGTGAAAACTAATGCGCATTTAACCCATTTTTAATGCACAAAACAATGTCATTTCATACGAAGGCATGTTGATTACCTAACGGTGTCACTTTTTCTAACTTACTATGAAAACTAATGCACATATAACCCATTTTGATGTGCAGAACAATGCTATTTGTGTACAAGGGCATGTTGATTACCTAATGATATAAATTTACTAAATTCCTATTAAAACTGATGCATATTTAGCCAATTTAATGCACAAACAATGTTATGTCATACAAATGTGTGCTAATGACATAAGGATATTAGTTTACTAACTTTAAAAATACTAATGCACATTTGGTCTATTTTTATGCCCAAAATAAAGTTATTTTACAAAACAGGTACAATACATGTTATATTTTTGACTAATATTTTATAAAATCTAATGAATATTTAGCCAATTTAATGCACAAAACAATGTTATGTCATACAAATGTGCTAATGACATAAGGATATTAGTTTACTAACTTTAAAATGCTAATGCACATTTGGTCTATTTTTATGCCCAAAATAAAGTTATTTTACAAAACAGGTACAATAATCCAAACATGTTATATTTTTGACTAATATTTTATAAAATCTAATGAATATTTAGCCAATTTAATGCACAAAACAATGTTATGTCATACAAATGTGTGCTAATGACATAAGGATATTAGTTTACTAACTTTAAAAATACTAATGAACATTTAGTCTATTTTTATGCCCAAAATAAAGTTATTTTACAAAATAGGTACAATAACCCAAACATGTTATATTTTTTTACTGATATTTTATAAAATCTAATGAATATATAGCCAATTTAATGCACAAAACAATGTTATGTCATACAAATGTGTGCTAATGACATAAGGATATTAGTTTACTAACTTTAAAAATACTAATGCACATTTAGTCTATTTTTATGCTCAAAATAAAGTTATTTTACAAAACAGGTACAATAATCCAAACATGTAATATTTTTTACTTATATTTTATAAAATCTAATGAATATTTAGCCAATTTAATGCACAAAACAATGTTATGTCATACAAATGTGTGCTAATGACATAAGGATATTAGTTTACTAACTTTAAAAATACTAATGCACATTTAGTCTATTTTTATGCCCAAAATAAAGTTATTTTACAAAACAGGTACAATAACCCAAACATATTATATTTTTTACTAATATTTTATAAAATCTTATGAATATTTAGCCAATTTAATGCACAAAAACATGTAAGTTTTAACTCTGAACACACGTTTCCTGCGCTTATCACTTTGGCTAACTTCTTATGAAAACTAATGCTCAATTATCCATTTTTTATGCACTAAAACATATATCTTCATTGAGAACATGTTGATTTCCATAGCCTATCACATTGACTAACTTCCAATCAAAATCGAATGCGCGTCTAGCCGAATCTTAATGCACGAAAATATGTCACCTTAAACAAGTAAAAATTACACAAATGTGTCACATTCATAGCAACATTATATAAAACTAATGTACATTTAGCCTTTAATTAATGCACCAGAACATGTAAAATCAAATCTAATATACATCTTTTTAACAAAATTGAGATTAACAAATCAATTATATATTTAATAGCATCATTATCTATAGAATTTATAATGAACAACATGAACAAAACCATGCACCTTTATAATATAATATGAAAAAAAACTTGGTTTAGTTGACTTACACATATTTATGTAGCCTAAGTTAACACCATTTTACACGTAAAATCATCAAGCTTAACTTCGATTGTCATGGAATCATTGTTTATATCTTCGATTGAAAAATATTTGATGTATTTTTGAATGATTAAACATGAAATCGCTTTTGATTTTTGTTTTAGAGAGAAAGTAAAGTTAGAGAGAAAGTGTGTAAAGTCGAGGAGGAATTCAGTTATGAATGACAGTGGAATGAGTGTTGATGTATTTTGTCTTAAAGACCTTTTGCCCTTTCAAACCTTTTTAAGATGATAGTATTAATCTCATCCATTGATTGGTTAAATAAAGTAAATCAATGGTCATTAATCCTTCTTATCCTTTTTACCAAAAATATTCTTTTTATTTTAACTCACCCTATATATATATATATATATATATATATATATATATATATATATATATATATATATATATATATATATATATATATATATATATATATATATATATATATATATATATATATATATATATATATATATATATATACAGAGACATTTTCCACAAATGCCACCTCAATGCCATGTAATTCAATTTAATGCCACATAATCATTTGTTATCCAACTAAGCAATATTTTATCCACCTAAGCACTAATTGTAAATTTTGGATTTTAATAATTATTTTTGTAAAATTCGGATTTTTATTAATTTTTTTGAAAATTATTTATAAAAAGGAGCCTTGCAAGGATTGAACCTTGGTTATTTGGATAAATAACGTGTGTTTACCACTTAGGCTACAAGTTATTTTGATAATTATGTTGCATATTATAATCTATAAATGCCTATAATTATATTGGAATTTTATTCTAAATACAATTCATCTCCTAATCTCACGTAAAAAGGTACAAATTTTAAACCCTATGGGAAAAAAGATACGGTTCATTCATAATCTCATGTAAAAGTTCATTTATATTATACCTTTTTTTCAAACCCTAATTTCATCTTTTCCTCAACCATCTTCTCTAATGATTGTAACTTTTAATTCTATAGTCGATTTGTAATTTGTTTTAAGCTATGGTTTGTGTGTTTTCTTCATCACATGTTTGTAACCATGAACACTTGACATGCCGTGTAATATTTTTTTAAACTATTTTTTAAAATTATGCATTCTTATAATTAAATAACAAAAACTCTTATGTTTTTATAAAAGTTGTGTTGTGGTTAGTAGCATTACAGGAAAGGTTTCAAGCATGTTCCCGGTATATAAGCATAGTTATGATACATATTTTGGTCTATTTGCAATTTAATATTTTTTTGTTTATATCATTGTTTCAATAATTTTGTTTATTTTCTTATTGTGTTGATTTTTTTGTTGCTATAGGTGTTAAGAGAAAACAACAAATAAGATAAACTTGTAAATGTCTCGCATGCAAATTGAGGAAAAACCTATTGCAATCTAAGCCCGAATCCTCCCACCTCCATCATCTATAATAATGAAACACAAGTTGCGACTTGAGTTTCATTCACATATTACATCACTTGATGTTATGTTCGCTTGCTGGTGCAGATGAAGGGGCTGCTTCAACAAAAGTACAAATGGGTGGCGATGTATAGATTTAGCTTTTCCTTTGGGAATGCTCACCTTACACGCGAAAAGGTACAAATTTTAAGCATATACTAGAGTGTCTAACGGTGAGACAAGAGGTGACATTTATTAATCATTATGATAATATGCTTGCTCTTTTATAAAAGATAATTTGTGCTTATCAAGATTTATTTTAACCTTTTACATACACATTTTATTCTCTTATCTTATCTCTTATTATCTTTTGTTTGGTAACTTCTGTGTTTTGGCGTGGTGTTATGGAGGAACTTTTGTGGTTCATCAGTGGGTCTACAAGTAAGAAGGTAATCTTCTTTGTTTAACAATTCTCATGGGCACATAAACAGTGAAGTAATAATGCTTTCTAAATTGATAAGAAACATTTGAAGAGCTCATCTTTACGTTGTCTATTTAACTTTTGCATCATATTGCACTTGCTTCACGTGGATATCGTGTAATGGTTATCTCTCCAAGATACATGCATGGTAGCCCTTCTGATGAAAACTTTGCTGGAATTATCGATCTTGATTGCCGAACTAAGGTTTATTGCTCTAGTGCGGTCCAAGATGTTGATTTCTATCATGAGTACAAAGAAGGTGTTGACCGGGTATGAGTAGTCACAAGGCGTTATTCTTAGAGATCTCAAGCCTGGAAAAATACTTATAAACGAGAATTTCCAGCTCAAAATTGCAGATTTTGGCATCGGTTGTGAAGAGGCATATTGCGGTATTTTGGCAGATGATCCAGGAACATATCGGTAGATGGCACCTGAAATGATTAAAAAAAAGACGTGTACGTAAGGTTGATCTATATGGGTTTGGACTCATCTTGTGGGAGATGGTCGCTGGGACTATGCCATATAAATATATGACTCCAATTCAGGTTGCATTTGTTGTGTTCATAAGGTATATCTCCTTCATTCGTTCTTTTTTGGTTTTCTTGCTCGGTGTTTGGTTATGAATTTTAATAGTGATCATTTCATATTGAGTAATCATAGTATGAGGCGCATACACCCGACACCAACAGCACTCACCGCTTGAATGTACTATTCTCGATGTCGCAAGGGGTTGAAGGTTCGGGAGCTGGGTTTAAGGAGATGATGGTTGAGAATGGAGCTGGGTTAAGTGGACGGAAAGATGGTCCGAGTACTTCTGTTGGATCAGGGGAGTCTTTACGGGCGATTCTATCGGATCCTTTGACGTAAGTTTTTTTTTTTCCAAAAGTTTATATCATTATGCCAATCCACTAGATATTATTGCTTAAGGGCCTGTAAAACTTGCCTTCAATTATGCCATCACATAGTAATAGAAATATGTATGTTGTAGTTGGCATAGGTTATTGGTACCTATGCACTTACTGCGTTCAAATAGAAATAGGAATTCGAGGAGAGGTTCAAAGCAACGAGCTACAACAATAAGTATATGTAGTAAATAGTTAAACATATGCAGCCTCATCTGAATGATTATATCTATTGTCAGTTGTGAATCTTTCGTATTACTCACACTTGCTTACAGAACATTTGAATAATGCCCGTATTTTGGCAAGGCGGTACCACGAGAATTATGTTTGCAACCATGGTGAGTCAAGACGCGCTTTGCGTCTACTCATGATGGGTCGTCCCGATGCTTAGTTTGTTCATATTTTCTTCATGCTTGGCTCGCATTTTTGGACACCCTTTATCCGGTTCTTACGGTGAATAGCAAGAGAGGTGATAAGAGGCCGGCTATCGAGTGATGTAAGTGACGGACCAGAAATTGAACCTTACATGATAACTCTCCAAGACCCAATGGACTGGGGCAATCAAAAATTTAGCAGGTATGGATAGGGAATTGGTTCCTGGTGACGGTGACATTCTTCTTTCTTATGAAGTGGCCAAATCTGTTGGTATTTTCACATGGCGTAGCCCAAAGATAAGAGCTCATCTGCTGAGGGCAATATTGTCGAATCTGCTGCGGAGGTTCAATCAAGTGTGCAACTATCTCTCTTATATTTTGAGCTGGACTGAGATGTCTACTCTGATTTGCATCTTCAACACTTTGTGCATGACAAACTGTTAGGAATTGGAAATTCCATGTTAAAGTGTCGGTCACCCCAATTATTGTCTAGCATAAGTTAGCTCGTAGACTTGTAGTTATTTACGTTATTAAGTAGTTAATTAGTTAGTTTATAGCGTAGTATATTTTAGTGTAACACCGTGGAGGAAGGACGGTCTTTACCCATCAGATACACCGATCCACAGCCGTCGAGGTCGTGTAGTCTTGTAACTATAAATACCCTTCCATCCTTGGAAGAGGTGTGCTTGGAATCTAACCTTTCATTATTTGTAAACCAACTCTCTACCAAGAACACCATCTCTCTACTTTCTCTCTCTAAAATGTCTAACATGTATTTCCATCATCCAAGACCACCCGAATCTTCATAACACAATAAATATAACGATCCTACAGTTGGTACCAGAGCCAAGGTTTTGTGTTTTGATGATTTATTGTGGTCTTTGTATCATGTGTAAATTGTTTTTCGTACTGTTTTTGATGTTTTTGCATCTCTTTTGGTCCAAAAATTAAGTCTCTTGCTTTCGTATCTGTCATTTGTCAAGCTTTATGGTCCAAACAGTCTTATGAACAGTCTTATGAATACTTTTATGGTCCAAACTGTTTTATGAATACTGTTGTCAAGCTTTATGGTCCAAAATAAACAGGTTTGTTTTAATACACTTGTAGTCAAACTGTGCATATTTCTTTTTGGTCATATTCGTGAGGTCAAACTGGGTCAAAACAGTCATATGTAGCAGTTTCTGTCTTGTTTTTCTGGGTTTAGTATGAAGGTGGTCGGAAAATGGTCGGAAAACTCGCCGGAATATCAAGTTAGCGACTTGTCCTCATAGAAGTCCTGATTCAATGAATGTCTCGTAGCAACTTGACACAAGATAACCATAGCGACTTGTCTTTACAAGTCGTAGCAACTTGGCCTAGCGAGTTGGGTTAACGAGTTGGGTTAGCGAGTTGACCTAGCGAGTTGGGTTAGCGAGTTGGGTTAGCGACCTGACTCATGTCTAATATATGTTAGTGACTTGTAACTGAACAAGGCCTAGCGACTTAGACCTAGCAACTTGACTCAAAAGATGAAGAGACTTGACTGAAAGGAGATGAAGAAGAAGCTAAATGACTAGACCACAAGACCAAACCAAATACCAAAACTACAACTCGACCTCAGGTTAAACCATCATTGGTCCAAGAATGATTAAAAGAGTGAACAAAGAACAAAAACATATCCATCTTCAACAACATCCAATCGAAACTAATCTAACCTATCCCCATCATCTCTAGCACTTTCAAGACTCAAAATGAAAAATATTGATCTCTGATTTCAATCGTGTTTGTTAATGAAATATATAGACAACAAGAAAACTCAATCATCATCGATCCTCTTTGAAGCTGTCTACTTCAAGTGATATTCGAATTTATAGAAAAAGATGATAACAAAGGTGTTATCTCTTGTATCTTAATTTGTTACATGCTCATACAAGATTCGTTGTTATGATTTGAAGTGAATAACAACCTCGAAACATCTTGTAAACTATTTTGTTCGAACATCAAGAAAGGCTAATAACAAAAATGTTATCTCCATATTACTTGACTTGTTCGACATAAATACCAGACACAACATTTAATTAAAACCTACCTTGATAAATCGAGCTTTATCTCGTGGCTGTCATACAAAACCTTTGCCATCCCTGTGGCAAGGTCACACGATGCCATTCTCCTCAAGCCATCCCTGTGGCATAAGTTTGTGAAACCAAATCCATATCTCGTACCATCTCTGTGGCGATATGTAATTCAAACATCACGTACAAGGATTTGTATATAAGGATTAAGGTTGATTATCCAAGTGGGGCGGATAGGTAAGAGATAATGGTGGCTGCATTTTTTTAGGTGTGAGAGTGTTTAGGTTTTGGTACCAGATATTTAGGGATACAAGTAATATTGTATGCGTTTTATATTCCCTAAGATTAGGGTAGCACGTTTCTGGATCAGACATGGGCCTAGCATGAATGAAATGAATTGGTAATGGGCCAAGGAGTAACAATGGTCCACGAAATTTGTGTTTGAGATAAACTGATCGTGTGTAATATTTGTGTGTGATATTGGGAAGAAACAAAGGACTAATGTTGGGCCTCGTTAGGGTACTCGTGAACCCGGATAGCATATTGATACAATGTCATACGCTGTAATTGAATTTGTTTTACTCTGGACCTATGCTACTTTGTATCAGTTTGAATATTTGTGATGGGTTGATGGATCGGGTGAAATATCTTGTACATGGGTCGAATGATTGATATGTTTTACATGGGAAGTGATAACGTATTGGATCCGAATTTTACATGAGCCGCAGTTGAAATATGTGATACATGGTAAATGAACCAAATCATTTTGGGCTAAATTGGATCGTGTCGTGTGATATTGGATTTATCTATAGACTGGGTGTTCATTGAATATTGGTACCTGATCGTGAATTTGGAATTATGGTTTATGATAATCTATGGGCTGCGAGCTATTAATTGATCTTTGATGATAAGACTTGTTAATGAGATTTTATGATTAGAGTTAATGTTGAGATTTGTTGTGTTGTGCGGGTTGATACTTTGGTCATACATTTTCACAGAGAATATTATTTCACGGCTTGAGTTAATATTTGAACATGATTGCCTACAGGGTTGTTGTTCGGTATTTCTTACTTGGACTTGAAGTGTGGTTTTCCGGGCGCGTTTACTTATTTCGTCTTCTTTCGTTCTACCCTTCCGCGAAGATGACTTGTTTGAGCATTTATAGAGGGTGATAAAGACTTGGCTATTTAGTTACGTTTGTGATTCTTTCTCGCTTAACCCACAAGGTAGCTATCACTTTGGTGTCTCACTCAGTTGAGAATGTCAAGAGGTTTTGTACATTGGGTACACCGTTTCTTTTTCACAAGGATTAGTACAAGTTTTAGTAACAAATCTGGGGAAGTTCACTTCATGATCAAGTTTGGCATATCTGGTTTACTTCACCGTGTTGTCACTGCAATAGCCGACAGAATGCGTGAATGATGTGTTTACCAAAGTAGTTGATGGATGGTCGATGATAATGTTGATGATGGATGATGAACCGTTGATGAACCGCCGCATGTTCCCCTAAAAACAGATATTCACCTAAACCAAAATTGTCATAACACATTCAAGCTGACATTGTTTACGGTTTTGTATTGATTTTGTAAAACCCGCGAAAGAATCTATTTCTTGGTTTAAATCATAGACTTGTAAAATCCGTGACAATGGAAACATCCCGGTAATAGTAAAGTGCATTTCGGATCTATCTTACGGTTTATTCTTGGTATTGTAAAATCCATGAAAGAATCTATTTTTCGGTTTAAACCATAGAGTTGTAAAATCCCAAAATGATGGAACCATCACGGAGAAAAGGAAAGTGTATTTGAGATCTTATCCGATCTTTGGTGCTACGGTTTTGTTTCAAGAAGGGATAAAAGGTGTACTTCATGAATTGGGTGTGTGTTTGGGTTGTCTTCATGGCGTTTGGTTATTACATGGTTTTACGGGTTACGTGCTTTTAACCATGGTCGGGATGAAAACCATTATCATAGTTCACTTATAACGTTAATGGAGGCTAGATTTGAGCTTTTAACTAGAAGATGTGACAACGGGGTTAATTCACTATTATTTATTTGAGGTTGAAGTGAAATATCATGGGCGAGTGTACTTAGTATCTGAAGGTATCGGGGATGGTTGGATGAAGATTCTTCAAGATCCTTGTTCAAGTTTATTATAAAAAATGAAGACTTGGAAATCTAGTTATTGTTGGGTGACTTTTACCTTTTCTTTTACCACTTGGAAGAATAGGGCTCTTATCACCTCAAAATAACTATCACTTTAAGGAGTTACGTTGTAGTGCTCAGTGTCACATTCAATTGTGGAGTTTCAAGAGGTGAAGTATGTCTTATACTTGATGGTTGGTTGGATGAAGAGTATAGAGTACTTAGAGATTCAATGGAGGATGAAGTCTCAAGACCGCTCTTTGTTACATATGTGCAAGTTTAAGTCACGAGTTCGTTAGTTTACTTGTGGTCAAATTTATCATATTGGGTTTTCTCCATCGGTTGTTACAACAAAGAGCCTCTTGAATGATAATGGGATGATTACATGTTACGCCAAGAGATTGAAAAGAGAGATAATGACGTATGAACACTTGGGTTCATGCCTCGTACTCTAAAGAAAAGAAAAGTGTACGTTTGAGGCGCTTTATCTTCTAAAGAAGAGAAATCTTCTCATTTATGACCATTCTCATCAACATGCTTCATACTTTTCCATGCGCTTACCATCAAGTGAACTGGGCTACTATTGATTGTTTTCTTATTCCACTTGCTCAACTATAATGAAGATGGCGACATCATGTGCTAATTTTATGGGGAGAAGTGTGAATAGACTACATTTGGATGGTTTCACTTGTTTAATCAAGAATGGCATCTCCGTATGCAATTCTTGAGGGAGAAGAAGTGTGAAACCACCGCATGATGATTGACATATGACAATTAATGGTCAAACGGCTCCAAACTCATGTAGAACCGAGCTTCTTATCGGGTCATTCTACATGGAGTTTCCTCTAAGAGCCGTTGGTTGACATCTTCACAAGCTGATATGAGTTTAACGACAAAGTGCTTCCAGTTAATGCTTCACGTACACATCGTCATGATGATTCCGGGCAACCTTCTGTTCTTGTTTGATGTGATTGTTTGTTTGGTGTTACTATTTCATGTGTTCGTTGAGGGCTGATTGCTGATTTCCTTGATGAACATCTTTCTGTTCTTGTTTGATTAGGAGGGATTTTAGTAAAAGGGATTTGCAAGATGTAAGTTTATTGGGATGCTTATTTGGTGAGTTGAAGATGTTAACTATCTATTCCCCAATTGGACAATCTTGAAGAAGGTCGAGTCTACGATCATTCTACATTTTACGCTACATGTTAGAAGACTAAAGACGAGTTGCATTTAACGATCTAAAGACTTCTTCTTAATCTGGGCATTTATCAAGCAGTTGTCGGTTTAGGGAGAGCACTAATTGGGGAGAGTGAAATGTCGATTTAATCCCAATTAGATTTGCTCACATCGTTTCTTCAAACAAGTTGATTCTCACAAGATATATCCGAGCTAATGATGTTCTTCTCAACAAATTTCAAGTATTTGGGTGATAATATGTTGTCGATTCAAGTGTCAAAACTAGCAAGGGGAAGGAGACACGATTCAAACGAGTAAACTTGATGAACTTAACTCTTCTAAGTGATTGAAGATATCCCGGGAAGACAAATGTCATGACCGCAGAGAATCTCAAGGTTTTACTCATCAAGGCTTTTAGTGTTATTATTCCAACTATGTGGGGGAAGAGATGGAAGAATTAGTTTCTGGTGATAAAAGAGGTACACAAGTATGACATATTCGGGGGAGATAAATGTGTAACATGAGGGAGGTGTTATCAGTTATTCTCTCGTTGGGAATGTGTGTACTTGATTCTTGAGCTTCATACACATTCATCGTGGACGAAAGATGTGAACATAGGGATGTGTTCTTCATTACCCTCATGATGTGTATTAGGGAGAGTTCTTGGATATTGGTGTACTTGATTCTTGAGCTTCATACACATTCATCGTGGACGAAAGATGTGAACATAGGGAGGTGTTCTTCATTACCCTCATGATGTGTATTCGGGAGAGTTCTTGCATTATACAAAGAGACCGATCGCATCAATTCAACTACTTGGGGAATTGTTCTCTTGACACCTTTTGGAATGGATCGATTCGGACATCGGTGGAAAAGAAATGTGAGAAGATTATTTATGAGTGGGATGATACGTTGTTGTTCTTGTTGATGATATAACCCCGAACGGAGAATTTCGATTATCGTTCTTAAAAGAGAGCAAAGGATTTAAGTTAAATGGTGTGCTTTTCATGCACTGCTAAGACAAGCTTGAAATAGAGCTTGAATCGCTCATCCAAAGGATTTTTGGTTTGGGGAAGTCGCCAAAGTCTCACTTTCGATGGTTCAATTTCTTTCTTCAATACAAGAGCCTCGGAAGCTTTGGTGGTGGAATGTTTAGAGATGATGACTTCTATCTTCTACAACGGGGCTGCTCGATATCCTTATCTCGGTACTCGTATCATCATCTTCTTAAAACTATATCATCTACTCTATCTTTGTAAATATTTATCAAAAACCAAATACAAAAATAGAAAACCAACAAAACAAAATAGAAAAATATAAAACCTTCAATAAAAATTAGAAAATTTGAAAAATACCAAAAATATGTTTTCACAAGACATGTCTTCTGGTATCGATAACATCTGCGGTCTTAGAAATGTCATTCAATAATGGCACGGGACCATAGATGAAGTTCGAGCAGGAGGTGTAAATATTTCTTTCTAAACATGTCTCTAAATCATGGCTTGCGATTACTTGATGTAACCCGTGCTTAAAACTATGGCTTGCTATTATTTCATATAGCAACCCGCTCTTTAAGGAAGGAAAGTGTTGCGCTAAACCTATTTTCAAATATTTCGTGCACTTATCCTAAAACAAATTGAGGAAAGTATGTCGAAGGACTCATTGCTCCTACACAAATGTTTTTCCGTCTAAAATTCTTCGTAAAATTTTTGTTGTAACAAAATGGTGGAAAATGAGTTGCTTTAAAAACAATCAGATTCAGTGTTTTTATAAAATTGAAAACTCAATCAATGACTACAGCGCTTTTAATCTTTTCATAAAATGAGTCATTGATTGAGGGGGAGAATGTTTTCAAATTTATATCATCTAACGGACTTTCTTAATTATCCTAATATGCTTAATTAAAAATGTTGTTAACCTACGTTGAAGGACTAGGTGCCTAGGATAAGATTGTTAGGATTAGATGATTATAGTTTGAGGAACACATTATTCCCATGCCTTTTATGATCTGATTGATATGTTGTATTGACTTTGATTAGTCGATTGCTGTTTGGGTGATGTCGACCACCATATATCTGTTTGTGTCTACTAACGTATGCAGGTATATTGGTAAATAAGAATGTTCCCGATCCGGATCCCACAAATGAAGATGATTGGATGCCGAATGGAAAGGGTAACCATCTCTTGGGTTGACAAATGAAGAAACGGAGCTTAATTGGACTTCTATGGAGAGTTGGCATGAAATGCAACGTAAGAGGTCTCACTGCATCAACATATGGTTTTCTTCTAAGTGATTGAAGAAACGGAGCTTAATTTGACCCCAGTTGGCATTAAAATGCAACGTAAGAAGTCTCACTGCATCTGCAGACGGTTTTCTTCCTGCCCTACAGCAACAACAGAAGCTTCTCAACCACCTAACGTATCTTTATGCGGGATACCATTTTAAACAATTTTGAAAAATTTGATTAAATTGTTTTGAAAATGGAAAATATTGTTTTGAAAATTAATTGAATTAAATTTGAAAATCACGGACTTCATGTTATCAAAACTCAAGTCACTCAATCATCGACTACGGTCATCGATTGAGGGAGAGTGATTTAAAATAAAATATTTTCAAATGATATTTCTTCACAAAGTCCGGTTTGTACAAATTATGTGGTGATCTAAAGATTTAATGTTATGTCATGGTATGATTTTTCTTTAAGAATCAAGATCTTTCAAAATGAAATTTTTACATTCTTGTTTGATTGTGAAACTGCTTTTATTTTACTTAAAAGATCTCTTAAAAATTATCATACCTGACACTAACAATCTTTAATGTCTTAAATTGATTCTCATCAGTCTATTTCAAAAATTAAATCTTGCCACGTCTTTCCCCAAAACTTTTCTAAATGATTTAAATCAGATGGGGTCACAAATCTCAAATGGTTTGATATTTTTGATCGGGGGAGAGATCGTGATTTAAATCTCAAAACAGTTTTAAAAAGGGTGATTGTTTCTAAAACACTCCTTCCTTCATGTGACAAACGATTTCATATACATGCTGCACATGATTGTGGAGGAGCATTTAATCAAAAACCAAAAGAGTATTTAAACCAGGCGCATTTTCTCCCATGTTTTCTAAACCTCATTAAATCACTTGGGATCCAAAATCTCAAAGGGTTTGATATTTTTGATCAGGGGAGAATTTGTGATTTAATATTAAATTTGATAAAAGATGATCATTTGATTCAATGTGCTGGCTCTCTCTAATATGTGCTAAACTCTTTCATATATTGATGCACATATTGAGGGGGAGCGAATGGTTTCTTAAAGGCTTGTGTGATCGTAAATGTGCTTCAAAAGAACTCTTTCCTCTATGTGATAAAATGATTTCAAATATCCTATGCACATATTGAGGGGGAGAATTTACCTAAGAAAATCAAATGGCTTTTTCCCATAGAAATTGTGATCAAGAAATTATTTCAAAGAACTCTTGCCTCCATGTGCCAAACAATTTCAATATCATATGCACATGTTGAGGGGGAGCATTTCTAAAATGATCAAAACAATTAAGGAACAAAATGCTTTGATTTTATATTACAAGTACCTTGATTGATTTTCCAAATGATTTTTCAATTGGTTTCAAGAAGGAAAGAACAATACCAAAAGACCGACCAATTTACTTTATGCATGGAGTTATAAGGATGATTAGGTTAGGTATTCGTTCCACGATCCCGCCAGAGCCGGAGGATCTTCCCATGGACAATCCACTAGATAGTGTAGAGTCCTTAGGAATATTTAAAAGGAGAAAAATGAGAAAATGGGAAGAGTGCGGATGAGGCATGTAGCTAATCTTCGAATAAACCTAACAAGGTTCTAGTAATGAAGTCTCGGTAAGCAGAAGGGTTGAATAATGAAAAAGAAATGAATGTGAAAAAGGGTGAAAAGAAATAGCCCTCCAATAATTCAACCTTAGGGCGAAGAACGG
Organism: Chrysanthemum lavandulifolium; assembly: GCA_022545495.1. Taxonomy (NCBI): domain Eukaryota; kingdom Viridiplantae; phylum Streptophyta; class Magnoliopsida; order Asterales; family Asteraceae; genus Chrysanthemum; species Chrysanthemum lavandulifolium. Next base: position 199,276,966 of record CM040243.1, on the reverse strand, counting down.
GTTCAATACATATGCTACCGGTGGTTACTAAGGTAACACGGTATTGAAGACAAGGCGTCATGGACCTAGTGACGACCGCACTTCATCTTCCTAAACCACTCAAGTTCCTCTTAAAAGGACTTGTTTCATTCTCACGGGGAACCGACATTATCTATCGACTTTCTCTTAGAGATTGTTGATATTGAAGAATGAGACCCTCTCCCTAGTCTCCGGCATAGGAACCAAATGTGCACTATTGAGTCTAGAGCCAAGAGATCATCCACAATATCTTATTAGGACACTAAATTAATGAAGACTTGCTGTTTCACACAATGTGGAAAGTAAGAATATATTAAGAGTCCTACGCATTATCCTTGTGGTATTTCCAGAACATCCGAGTGATATGTAAAGTATTCACGATGAAGATGGAAGTCCTTCTAGAGCCAACATCAAACAAGCTCTTGGTGGGTGACATGTGAGATCTTCTCGCAAGATCAAGCTTGTGACAACTGGATAGAAACGATGGGGAGATTCATTCTTGAATCAACCTTGGTCCAGGATTGGAGTTGACGAATATTTTTGGAAAAACCGTTCGATGTGCAAACCTTCTTTTCTCTAGCACGTCGAATGTGTACTCATGTTTTCAAACACAAAAGTATCTCGATTGTAAAATACTTTTGGAAAAAGCTTCGATGTGAAAATCTTCTTTTCTCTAGCACATCGAATGTGTACTCTTTTCAAATACAAAAGTATTTTTGATTGAAAATTGATCTTTCTCATAAAACCTTCGTATTGCAAAACTCTTTCTTCTAAGCAATACGCGATTGTTTTCAAATCAATTTTCATCAATCGGTGAATCTCAATTCATTGGTTCACTCACTCCGTGTTGTCTTCTTTGAGACGTTCGGTTTGAGAACAATAGAACATTGCGAAACCCCATCAAGGAGATTCTTAGGAATCCTACCGATCACAGAGCAAGACTTGTCCGATCAACGGGAATCGTGGGCGTGTACCTCAATTCAACGAAAATGGTCAAAGACACTTTCGTGTGTTTATTGCTAATCGTTGTTTGCGGTACATTTGGACGGTTGCGGTGATCATAATTGAGAAGTCAAACCAAAGCCGCATGCTCACAAACATCCACACTTAATTTGAAGAAATCATGACTGGTGCATATCTACATAACCCGGTTACGATATTTTTATACTATGCTTCGCTTTCTGCTACGCAAATATCATGAACCAAGAAAGCTTCCGCTACTCGATGGAAAGATGTCATGATCCAAAAGTGTGAGCATGTCGGTCCGAAAGTCACAACTTCACATGATGGCAACACAATAAAGGATGATCCGAGAGATTTCTTTGTGGTCGATGATCTCAAAGAAAGCTCGAAGATCATCAAAGATGTGGATCAGTTAAAGGCCTCCACTAAAAGTACAAATCAATGCGGACTTTGATGAATCGCTACAAAAGCACAAAGATTGCGGAATTGAAGAATTTAAGTCTACGAGCTCAAGAACTAATGACAAAGATAGAATGCTAGGATGCAAAATGTATTTCATGGGGTGACCTCCCTTAGGGGGAGATTGTTAGGAATTGGAAATTCCATGTTAAAGTGTCGGTCACCCCAATTATTGTCTTGCATAAGTTAGCTCGTAGACTTGTAGTTATTCGTTATTAAGTAGTTAATTAGTTAGTTTATAGCGTAGTATAGTTTAGTGTAACACCGTGGAGGAAGGACAGTCTTTACCCATTGTATACCGATCCACGTGCCGTCGAGGTCGTGTAGTCTTGTAACGATAAATACCCTTCCATCCTTGGAAGGGTGTGGCTTGAATCTAACCTTTCATTATTTGTAAACCAACTCTCTACCAAGAACACCATCTCTACTTTCTCTCTAAAATGTATAACATGTATTTCCATCATCCAAGACCACCCGATTCTTCATAACACAATAAATATAACAATCCTATACAAACTCTCCGTCCCTAGACGATCCAAGGGTTGGGATGAAGTTCGAAATATGATTGATGCTTATAATGAGTGAATAGCAAGGCATGTCCTCGATGTTATGCAATCTTCAATCCCACTGGGCTGCAGTTACAATTGTGAAATCAAGGTTTAAGACTTTGGTGAGGTTTCCGTAAAATATAGGGAGGAGCAGAATCTCTATCTGTGGCAATTTTGCTCGTCTTCTTTGGAGAAGAAAATTCATTGGTTACAAGTCATTGGGGATGCATCGAGCATTTATATCTCGATTCAATGCGAGTATGATTCATCCCGATGTT